>OX328128.1:248036-981610 GCA_946811695.1 Gonocerus acuteangulatus | reverse complement strand
GAGTCTTTTTCTAAACTTGTAATATACAACGAGAGACTGTGTCATTCTTACTTCATAATGAAGGCACCAATAGACTACGAGGGACTGGGTCATTCTATTTATTTACTTTTTAGTACACTCTTAATATACAACGAGAGACTAGGCATTCTTACTTCATAATGAAGGCACCAATAGACTACAAGGGACTGGGTCATTCTATTTATTTACTTTTTAGTACACTCTTAATATACAACGAGAGACTGTGTCATTCTTACTTCATAATGAAGGCACCAATAGACTACGAGGGACTGGGTCATTCTATTTATTTACTTTTTAGTACACTCTTAATATACAACGAGAGACTAGGCATTCTTACTTCATAATGAAGGCACCAATAGACTACGAGGGACTGGGTCATTCTATTTATTTACTTTTTAGTACACTCTTAATATACAACGAGAGACTAGGCATTCTTACTTCATAATGAAGGCACCAATAGACTACGAGGGACTGGGTCATTCTATTTATTTACTTTTTAGTACACTCTTAATATACAAGGAGAGACTAGGCATTCTTACTTCATAATGAAGGCACCAATAGACTACGAGGGACTGGGTCATTCTATTTATTTACTTTTTAGTACACTCTTAATATACAACGAGAGACTAGGCATTCTTACTTCATAATGAAGGCACTAATAGACTACGAGGGACTGGGTCATTCTATTTATTTACTTTTTAGTACACTCTTAATATACAACGAGAGACTGTGTCATTCTTACTTCATAATGAAGGCACCAATAGACTACGAGGGACTGGGTCATTCTATTTATTTACTTTTTAGTACACTCTTAATATACAACGAGAGACTAGGCATTCTTACTTCATAATGAAGGCACCAATAGACTACGAGGGACTGGGTCATTCTATTTATTTACTTTTTAGTACACTCTTAATATACAAGGAGAGACTAGGCATTCTTACTTCATAATGAAGGCACCAATAGACTACGAGGGACTGGGTCATTCTATTTATTTACTTTTTAGTACACTCTTAATATACAACGAGAGACTGTGTCATTCTTACTTCATAATGAAGGCACCAATAGACTACGAGGGACTGGGTCATTCTATTTATTTACTTTTTAGTACACTCTTAATATACAAGGAGAGACTAGGCATTCTTACTTCATAATGAAGGCACCAATAGACTACAAGGGACTGGGTCATTCTATTTATTTACTTTTTAGTAAACTCTTAATATACAACGAGAGACTGTGTCATTCTTACTTCATAATGAAGGCACCAATAGACTACGAGGGACTGGGTCATTCTATTTATTTACTTTTTAGTACACTCTTAATATACAACGAGAGACTAGGCATTCTTACTTCATAATGAAGGCACCAATAGACTACAAGGGACTGGGTCATTCTATTTATTTACTTTTTAGTACACTCTTAATATACAAGGAGAGACTAGGCATTCTTACTTCATAATGAAGGCACTAATAGACTACGAGGGACTGGGTCATTCTATTTATTTACTTTTTAGTACACTCTTAATATACAACGAGAGACTGTGTCATTCTTACTTCATAATGAAGGCACCAATAGACTACGAGGGACTGGGTCATTCTATTTATTTACTTTTTAGTACACTCTTAATATACAACGAGAGACTAGGCATTCTTACTTCATAATGAAGGCACCAATAGACTACGAGGGACTGGGTCATTCTATTTATTTACTTTTTAGTACACTCTTAATATACAACGAGAGACTGTGTCATTCTTACTTCATAATGAAGGCACCAATAGACTACGAGGGACTGGGTCATTCTATTTATTTACTTTTTAGTACACTCTTAATATACAACGAGAGACTAGGCATTCTTACTTCATAATGAAGGCACCAATAGACTACGAGGGACTGGGTCATTCTATTTATTTACTTTTTAGTACACTCTTAATATACAAGGAGAGACTAGGCATTCTTACTTCATAATGAAGGCACCAATAGACTACAAGGGACTGGGTCATTCTATTTATTTACTTTTTAGTACACTCTTAATATACAACGAGAGACTGTGTCATTCTTACTTCATAATGAAGGCACCAATAGACTACGAGGGACTGGGTCATTCTATTTATTTACTTTTTAGTACACTCTTAATATACAACGAGAGACTAGGCATTCTTACTTCATAATGAAGGCACCAATAGACTACGAGGGACTGGGTCATTCTATTTATTTACTTTTTAGTACACTCTTAATATACAAGGAGAGACTAGGTATTCTTACTTCATAATGAAGGCACCAATAGACTACGAGGGACTGGGTCATTCTATTTATTTACTTTTTAGTACACTCTTAATATACAACGAGAGACTAGGCATTCTTACTTCATAATGAAGGCACCAATAGACTACAAGGGACTGGGTCATTCTATTTATTTACTTTTTAGTACACTCTTAATATACAACGAGAGACTGTGTCATTCTTACTTCATAATGAAGGCACCAATAGACTACAAGGGACTGGGTCATTCTATTTATTTACTTTTTAGTACACTCTTAATATACAAGGAGAGACTAGGCATTCTTACTTCATAATGAAGGCACCAATAGACTACAAGGGACTGGGTCATTCTATTTATTTACTTTTTAGTACACTCTTAATATACAAGGAGAGACTAGGCATTCTTACTTCATAATGAAGGCACCAATAGACTACGAGGGACTGGGTCATTCTATTTATTTACTTTTTAGTACACTCTTAATATACAACGAGAGACTAGGCATTCTTACTTCATAATGAAGGCACCAATAGACTACGAGGGACTGGGTCATTCTATTTATTTACTTTTTAGTACACTCTTAATATACAACGAGAGACTAGGCATTCTTACTTCATAATGAAGGCACCAATAGACTACGAGGGACTGGGTCATTCTATTTATTTACTTTTTAGTACACTCTTAATATACAAGGAGAGACTAGGCATTCTTACTTCATAATGAAGGCACCAATAGACTACAAGGGACTGGGTCATTCTATTTATTTACTTTTTAGTACACTCTTAATATACAAGGAGAGACTAGGCATTCTTACTTCATAATGAAGGCACTAATAGACTACGAGGGACTGGGTCATTCTATTTATTTACTTTTTAGTACACTCTTAATATACAACGAGAGACTGTGTCATTCTTACTTCATAATGAAGGCACCAATAGACTACGAGGGACTGGGTCATTCTATTTATTTACTTTTTAGTACACTCTTAATATACAACGAGAGACTAGGCATTCTTACTTCATAATGAAGGCACCAATAGACTACGAGGGACTGGGTCATTCTATTTATTTACTTTTTAGTACACTCTTAATATACAACGAGAGACTGTGTCATTCTTACTTCATAATGAAGGCACCAATAGACTACGAGGGACTGGGTCATTCTATTTATTTACTTTTTAGTACACTCTTAATATACAACGAGAGACTAGGCATTCTTACTTCATAATGAAGGCACCAATAGACTACGAGGGACTGGGTCATTCTATTTATTTACTTTTTAGTACACTCTTAATATACAACGAGAGACTAGGCATTCTTACTTCATAATGAAGGCACCAATAGACTACAAGGGACTGGGTCATTCTATTTATTTACTTTTTAGTACACTCTTAATATACAAGGAGAGACTAGGCATTCTTACTTCATAATGAAGGCACCAATAGACTACGAGGGACTGGGTCATTCTATTTATTTACTTTTTAGTACACTCTTAATATACAACGAGAGACTAGGCATTCTTACTTCATAATGAAGGCACCAATAGACTACGAGGGACTGGGTCATTCTATTTATTTACTTGTTAGTACACTCTTAATATACAACGAGAGACTAGGCATTCTTACTTCATAATGAAGGCACCAATAGACTACGAGGGACTGGGTCATTCTATTTATTTACTTTTTAGTACACTCTTAATATACAACGAGAGACTGTGTCATTCTTACTTCATAATGAAGGCACCAATAGACTACGAGGGACTGGGTCATTCTATTTATTTACTTTTTAGTACACTCTTAATATACAACGAGAGACTGTGTCATTCTTACTTCATAATGAAGGCACCAATAGACTACGAGGGACTGGGTCATTCTATTTATTTACTTTTTAGTACACTCTTAATATACAACGAGAGACTAGGCATTCTTACTTCATAATGAAGGCACCAATAGACTACGAGGGACTGGGTCATTCTATTTATTTACTTTTTAGTACACTCTTAATATACAACGAGAGACTGTGTCATTCTTACTTCATAATGAAGGCACCAATAGACTACGAGGGACTGGGTCATTCTATTTATTTACTTTTTAGTACACTCTTAATATACAACGAGAGACTGTGTCATTCTTACTTCATAATGAAGGCACCAATAGACTACAAGGGACTGGGTCATTCTATTTATTTACTTTTTAGTACACTCTTAATATACAACGAGAGACTAGGCATTCTTACTTCATAATGAAGGCACCAATAGACTACGAGGGACTGGGTCATTCTATTTATTTACTTTTTAGTACACTCTTAATATACAACGAGAGACTGTGTCATTCTTACTTCATAATGAAGGCACCAATAGACTACGAGGGACTGGGTCATTCTATTTATTTACTTTTTAGTACACTCTTAATATACAACGAGAGACTGTGTCATTCTTACTTCATAATGAAGGCACCAATAGACTACAAGGGACTGGGTCATTCTATTTATTTACTTTTTAGTACACTCTTAATATACAACGAGAGACTGTGTCATTCTTACTTCATAATGAAGGCACCAATAGACTACAAGGGACTGGGTCATTCTATTTATTTACTTTTTAGTACACTCTTAATATACAACGAGAGACTAGGCATTCTTACTTCATAATGAAGGCACCAATAGACTACAAGGGACTGGGTCATTCTATTTATTTACTTTTTAGTACACTCTTAATATACAACGAGAGACTGTGTCATTCTTACTTCATAATGAAGGCACCAATAGACTACAAGGGACTGGGTCATTCTATTTATTTACTTTTTAGTACACTCTTAATATACAAGGAGAGACTGTGTCATTCTTACTTCATAATGAAGGCACCAATAGACTACGAGGGACTGGGTCATTCTATTTATTTACTTTTTAGTACACTCTTAATATACAACGAGAGACTAGGCATTCTTACTTCATAATGAAGGCACTAATAGACTACGAGGGACTGGGTCATTCTATTTATTTACTTTTTAGTACACTCTTAATATACAACGAGAGACTGTGTCATTCTTACTTCATAATGAAGGCACCAATAGACTACAAGGGACTGGGTCATTCTATTTATTTACTTTTTAGTACACTCTTAATATACAACGAGAGACTGTGTCATTCTTACTTCATAATGAAGGCACCAATAGACTACGAGGGACTGGGTCATTCTATTTATTTACTTTTTAGTACACTCTTAATATACAACGAGAGACTGTGTCATTCTTACTTCATAATGAAGGCACCAATAGACTACGAGGGACTGGGTCATTCTATTTATTTACTTTTTAGTACACTCTTAATATACAACGAGAGACTGTGTCATTCTTACTTCATAATGAAGGCACCAATAGACTACGAGGGACTGGGTCATTCTATTTATTTACTTTTTAGTACACTCTTAATATACAACGAGAGACTAGGCATTCTTACTTCATAATGAAGGCACCAATAGACTACAAGGGACTGGGTCATTCTATTTATTTACTTTTTAGTACACTCTTAATATACAACGAGAGACTGTGTCATTCTTACTTCATAATGAAGGCACCAATAGACTACGAGGGACTGGGTCATTCTATTTATTTACTTTTTAGTACACTCTTAATATACAAGGAGAGACTAGGCATTCTTACTTCATAATGAAGGCACTAATAGACTACGAGGGACTGGGTCATTCTATTTATTTACTTTTTAGTACACTCTTAATATACAAGGAGAGACTAGGCATTCTTACTTCATAATGAAGGCACCAATAGACTACGAGGGACTGGGTCATTCTATTTATTTACTTTTTAGTACACTCTTAATATACAACGAGAGACTAGGCATTCTTACTTCATAATGAAGGCACTAATAGACTACGAGGGACTGGGTCATTCTATTTATTTACTTTTTAGTACACTCTTAATATACAACGAGAGACTGTGTCATTCTTACTTCATAATGAAGGCACCAATAGACTACAAGGGACTGGGTCATTCTATTTATTTACTTTTTAGTACACTCTTAATATACAACGAGAGACTGTGTCATTCTTACTTCATAATGAAGGCACCAATAGACTACAAGGGACTGGGTCATTCTATTTATTTACTTTTTAGTACACTCTTAATATACAAGGAGAGACTAGGCATTCTTACTTCATAATGAAGGCACTAATAGACTACGAGGGACTGGGTCATTCTATTTATTTACTTTTTAGTACACTCTTAATATACAAGGAGAGACTAGGCATTCTTACTTCATAATGAAGGCACCAATAGACTACGAGGGACTGGGTCATTCTATTTATTTACTTTTTAGTACACTCTTAATATACAACGAGAGACTAGGCATTCTTACTTCATAATGAAGGCACTAATAGACTACGAGGGACTGGGTCATTCTATTTATTTACTTTTTAGTACACTCTTAATATACAACGAGAGACTGTGTCATTCTTACTTCATAATGAAGGCACCAATAGACTACAAGGGACTGGGTCATTCTATTTATTTACTTTTTAGTACACTCTTAATATACAACGAGAGACTGTGTCATTCTTACTTCATAATGAAGGCACCAATAGACTACGAGGGACTGGGTCATTCTATTTATTTACTTTTTAGTACACTCTTAATATACAAGGAGAGACTAGGCATTCTTACTTCATAATGAAGGCACCAATAGACTACAAGGGACTGGGTCATTCTATTTATTTACTTTTTAGTACACTCTTAATATACAACGAGAGACTGTGTCATTCTTACTTCATAATGAAGGCACCAATAGACTACGAGGGACTGGGTCATTCTATTTATTTACTTTTTAGTACACTCTTAATATACAAGGAGAGACTAGGCATTCTTACTTCATAATGAAGGCACTAATAGACTACGAGGGACTGGGTCATTCTATTTATTTACTTTTTAGTACACTCTTAATATACAAGGAGAGACTAGGCATTCTTACTTCATAATGAAGGCACCAATAGACTACGAGGGACTGGGTCATTCTATTTATTTACTTTTTAGTACACTCTTAATATACAACGAGAGACTAGGCATTCTTACTTCATAATGAAGGCACCAATAGACTACGAGGGACTGGGTCATTCTATTTATTTACTTTTTAGTACACTCTTAATATACAACGAGAGACTAGGCATTCTTACTTCATAATGAAGGCACCAATAGACTACGAGGGACTGGGTCATTCTATTTATTTACTTTTTAGTACACTCTTAATATACAACGAGAGACTAGGCATTCTTACTTCATAATGAAGGCACTAATAGACTACGAGGGACTGGGTCATTCTATTTATTTACTTTTTAGTACACTCTTAATATACAACGAGAGTCTGTGTCATTCTTACTTCATAATGAAGGCACCAATAGACTACGAGGGACTGGGTCATTCTATTTATTTACTTTTTAGTACACTCTTAATATACAACGAGAGACTAGGCATTCTTACTTCATAATGAAGGCACCAATAGACTACGAGGGACTGGGTCATTCTATTTATTTACTTTTTAGTACACTCTTAATATACAACGAGAGACTGTGTCATTCTTACTTCATAATGAAGGCACCAATAGACTACGAGGGACTGGGTCATTCTATTTATTTACTTTTTAGTACACTCTTAATATACAACGAGAGACTGTGTCATTCTTACTTCATAATGAAGGCACCAATAGACTACAAGGGACTGGGTCATTCTATTTATTTACTTTTTAGTACACTCTTAATATACAACGAGAGACTGTGTCATTCTTACTTCATAATGAAGGCACCAATAGACTACGAGGGACTGGGTCATTCTATTTATTTACTTTTTAGTACACTCTTAATATACAACGAGAGACTGTGTCATTCTTACTTCATAATGAAGGCACCAATAGACTACAAGGGACTGGGTCATTCTATTTATTTACTTTTTAGTACACTCTTAATATACAACGAGAGACTGTGTCATTCTTACTTCATAATGAAGGCACCAATAGACTACGAGGGACTGGGTCATTCTATTTATTTACTTTTTAGTACACTCTTAATATACAACGAGAGACTGTGTCATTCTTACTTCATAATGAAGGCACCAATAGACTACGAGGGACTGGGTCATTCTATTTATTTACTTTTTAGTACACTCTTAATATACAACGAGAGACTGTGTCATTCTTACTTCATAATGAAGGCACCAATAGACTACGAGGGACTGGGTCATTCTATTTATTTACTTTTTAGTACACTCTTAATATACAACGAGAGACTAGGCATTCTTACTTCATAATGAAGGCACTAATAGACTACGAGGGACTGGGTCATTCTATTTATTTACTTTTTAGTACACTCTTAATATACAACGAGAGACTGTGTCATTCTTACTTCATAATGAAGGCACCAATAGACTACAAGGGACTGGGTCATTCTATTTATTTACTTTTTAGTACACTCTTAATATACAACGAGAGACTAGGCATTCTTACTTCATAATGAAGGCACCAATAGACTACGAGGGACTGGGTCATTCTATTTATTTACTTTTTAGTACACTCTTAATATACAACGAGAGACTGTGTCATTCTTACTTCATAATGAAGGCACCAATAGACTACGAGGGACTGGGTCATTCTATTTATTTACTTTTTAGTACACTCTTAATATACAACGAGAGACTAGGCATTCTTACTTCATAATGAAGGCACCAATAGACTACAAGGGACTGGGTCATTCTATTTATTTACTTTTTAGTACACTCTTAATATACAACGAGAGACTAGGCATTCTTACTTCATAATGAAGGCACCAATAGACTACGAGGGACTGGGTCATTCTATTTATTTACTTTTTAGTACACTCTTAATATACAAGGAGAGACTAGGCATTCTTACTTCATAATGAAGGCACTAATAGACTACGAGGGACTGGGTCATTCTATTTATTTACTTTTTAGTACACTCTTAATATACAACGAGAGACTGTGTCATTCTTACTTCATAATGAAGGCACCAATAGACTACAAGGGACTGGGTCATTCTATTTATTTACTTTTTAGTACACTCTTAATATACAACGAGAGACTAGGCATTCTTACTTCATAATGAAGGCACCAATAGACTACGAGGGACTGGGTCATTCTATTTATTTACTTTTTAGTACACTCTTAATATACAACGAGAGACTGTGTCATTCTTACTTCATAATGAAGGCACCAATAGACTACGAGGGACTGGGTCATTCTATTTATTTACTTTTTAGTACACTCTTAATATACAACGAGAGACTGTGTCATTCTTACTTCATAATGAAGGCACCAATAGACTACGAGGGACTGGGTCATTCTATTTATTTACTTTTTAGTACACTCTTAATATACAACGAGAGACTGTGTCATTCTTACTTCATAATGAAGGCACCAATAGACTACGAGGGACTGGGTCATTCTATTTATTTACTTTTTAGTACACTCTTAATATACAACGAGAGACTGTGTCATTCTTACTTCATAATGAAGGCACCAATAGACTACAAGGGACTGGGTCATTCTATTTATTTACTTTTTAGTACACTCTTAATATACAACGAGAGACTGTGTCATTCTTACTTCATAATGAAGGCACCAATAGACTACGAGGGACTGGGTCATTCTATTTATTTACTTTTTAGTACACTCTTAATATACAACGAGAGACTGTGTCATTCTTACTTCATAATGAAGGCACCAATAGACTACGAGGGACTGGGTCATTCTATTTATTTACTTTTTAGTACACTCTTAATATACAACGAGAGACTGTGTCATTCTTACTTCATAATGAAGGCACCAATAGACTACAAGGGACTGGGTCATTCTATTTATTTACTTTTTAGTACACTCTTAATATACAACGAGAGACTAGGCATTCTTACTTCATAATGAAGGCACCAATAGACTACGAGGGACTGGGTCATTCTATTTATTTACTTTTTAGTACACTCTTAATATACAACGAGAGACTGTGTCATTCTTACTTCATAATGAAGGCACCAATAGACTACGAGGGACTGGGTCATTCTATTTATTTACTTTTTAGTACACTCTTAATATACAACGAGAGACTAGGCATTCTTACTTCATAATGAAGGCACCAATAGACTACAAGGGACTGGGTCATTCTATTTATTTACTTTTTAGTACACTCTTAATATACAACGAGAGACTAGGCATTCTTACTTCATAATGAAGGCACCAATAGACTACGAGGGACTGGGTCATTCTATTTATTTACTTTTTAGTACACTCTTAATATACAAGGAGAGACTAGGCATTCTTACTTCATAATGAAGGCACTAATAGACTACGAGGGACTGGGTCATTCTATTTATTTACTTTTTAGTACACTCTTAATATACAACGAGAGACTGTGTCATTCTTACTTCATAATGAAGGCACCAATAGACTACAAGGGACTGGGTCATTCTATTTATTTACTTTTTAGTACACTCTTAATATACAACGAGAGACTAGGCATTCTTACTTCATAATGAAGGCACCAATAGACTACGAGGGACTGGGTCATTCTATTTATTTACTTTTTAGTACACTCTTAATATACAACGAGAGACTGTGTCATTCTTACTTCATAATGAAGGCACCAATAGACTACGAGGGACTGGGTCATTCTATTTATTTACTTTTTAGTACACTCTTAATATACAACGAGAGACTGTGTCATTCTTACTTCATAATGAAGGCACCAATAGACTACGAGGGACTGGGTCATTCTATTTATTTACTTTTTAGTACACTCTTAATATACAACGAGAGACTGTGTCATTCTTACTTCATAATGAAGGCACCAATAGACTACGAGGGACTGGGTCATTCTATTTATTTACTTTTTAGTACACTCTTAATATACAACGAGAGACTGTGTCATTCTTACTTCATAATGAAGGCACCAATAGACTACAAGGGACTGGGTCATTCTATTTATTTACTTTTTAGTACACTCTTAATATACAACGAGAGACTGTGTCATTCTTACTTCATAATGAAGGCACCAATAGACTACGAGGGACTGGGTCATTCTATTTATTTACTTTTTAGTACACTCTTAATATACAACGAGAGACTGTGTCATTCTTACTTCATAATGAAGGCACCAATAGACTACGAGGGACTGGGTCATTCTATTTATTTACTTTTTAGTACACTCTTAATATACAACGAGAGACTGTGTCATTCTTACTTCATAATGAAGGCACCAATAGACTACGAGGGACTGGGTCATTCTATTTATTTACTTTTTAGTACACTCTTAATATACAACGAGAGACTGTGTCATTCTTACTTCATAATGAAGGTGACCAATTCCAGACAGCATTAAGAGCAGATGGACGGAGTCCAACACCTGCATTAGGAATTTCGCAGTAGGCAATATGACGAACTTTCAAAGGTGATAATCGCCACCAGTACCATCTTCAAATATTGCAGACTTTATTACTTCAAAATTATGCAAAGATATTGAATTTTAGTAATTGGTTTCTTGAAATAATTAGCAATGACAATTTTATTCCATTTAAAATTTACATTAGTAAGTACAAAATTGAAATATTGTTTCGTTTCTTGTTATGCGATTTTCGCGAAAACCAGCAAATCTGTAAAGGATTTTTTGTTTTAGCTTTTCGGTCCCCTTTACGCTCCTGAATTTTTGCCATTTAAATTTAGTACACCCTGTATTAGGGGCGGGGCTGCAGCCCCCCCCGAAATGTTGTGTTGTTGAGAACTTTTCATGTAAAAAAGCCTATATCATCGAAAAATATCTTCTACATTCACCCTGGTCTACTAGGTGCCTAGAGAACCTTAAAATCCACCATTTTACAGTAAAATATTTGAAATGATCCCTACACCCGAAATGCCTAGGTACTACCAGCCCCCCCCCCGGAGTTCTCATCCTTCTCCACGTGCCGCCAATCGTGGCGCAGTGATCCCTACACCCGAAATGCGTAGGTACTACCAGCCCCCCCCCCCGGAGTTCTCATCCTTCTCCACGTGCCGCCAATCGTGGCGAAGTGATCCCTACACCCGAAATGCCTAGGTACTACCAGCCCCCCCCGGAGTTCTCATCCTTCTCCACGTGCCGCCAATATCAACAATTAGAGAATAAAGCAATTAATGGCGATAACAAGGATATCATCGAGATTCGATTGCTCCAATCAGGCCAATGCCGAGGAATAAATGAATGAAAATATAAACACGAGTGTTTTATTAGCGATAAGACTAAAAAGCGAGGCCGCCATGTTGTGCAAACCTTCGGCGGAGATAGTCTTCGAAATAGAATGTTGTTGCTAAAGAATTCGCTATATCATTATCATTATTGATAAGGAATTAAATGCTTTGTAAACATGCCGAAATTAACTTTCTTCTCGGAACGTAATTTCCAAATGTACATTACTCGTATTGACATTGTGTCGGCTTATCTTCTTCTTGAAAAGCATCTTATGACACCAATAGGCGAGACTCCATCTCCTATGTACACTTACTTCACTAGGTATATTAACACACGCACAAACATTATAGGCTTTAGCTCCACCCGACAAACCTATGTAATGTACTGTATAACATATCGTCGATACAAATGCAAAGTAACGAATGTGAAAAAATGCATCTTTCATTCTCAATCTTTACTAATTTCTGCTGGACTTATTTACGGCAAATTCTTCAATCTTAGATCCTATTAAAGGGAAAGTATTCCACTATCAAAAGGTCAAATCTGCAGAATATTTGACTGTCCAAAAAAAAGTTATGAATAAATACTTTTACACTCTAAAAGTGGTGATTTTCATATTCGTTAGTTTGCTTTTGTATCGACGATATATACCCGAATATCATATATATATATATATATATATATATATATATATATATATAAATCGTAAAGCACACCCAACGACTCGACCCATAGGAACCTAGATAGACTCATAGCAACATAAGCCCAACCACTGAAACCCTAGCACCCAACCCCTGGCGCCCTATCATCGAACCCCTAGCAACCTGACCCAAAGCAATGGGATCCTAGCAACGAACTCTTTACCACTGACCCGCTAGCAACGAACTCATTACCACTGACCCATACATATAACCCCTAGATACGTGCCCCATACATATGACCCCCTAGCAACGAATGCCCAAACACAGAACCCCCGTCAAAATGTCCTCATACGCTTAGCTCTAATCCTAGAAGCACGAACGCTTTCCTGATCGAATCGTTATAATAAATTCTCCGACACATTACGGCCAATGATAAAGTGTTGTATTTCCGTCCCTGGCTGGAAAGGCTGGCTAGTGTGTCGTAAGCACCGAGTGGGCGCTAGGACTTGGCCAACCTCGGCTGAATATGGTCCAGGGTGGATGTTTAAGGGAATGGTGACATATATATGTTTGGTCTGCAAACCTAACCTCAGTAGGAACATTAATAAAGTAAGGAGCTCACGAGAATCTTATCAGCGTATCATGGTTATCAGCGTTTTGAAGCGATGATGAGTGAAGCACATGGAAGTATGCCACCACACTAATAAAAGTCCGACTCATTCAGAAGATTGTGAATAAAAACTCTATTATGAAAATGTTACTCGTTTAATTAACTTGATACACAGAAATATTCATAGACAAAAACCACAGTTCAAATCTGAGGTATGTTATTGAAATCTGAGATACTATATCGCACTAGTATTTCTAAAGTGACACAACTCAAAAATCTGTGTTTTTCAGTTCTGACTATGAAAGACATGGTAAATATTTCTTTATGAACCACCAAAACTGTAGGTACCTAGCTTCAGAGCTTCTACACCAGAGGGAACTTGTATCACTCTTCCTGTATTAATGCTATTCCATCTACATAGGCAAGAGTGTATGTACCTAGCTTCAGAGCTTCAACACCAGAGGGTACTTGTATCACTCTTCCTGTCTTAATGCTACTCCATCTACATAGGCAAGAGTGTATGTACCTAGCTTCAGAGCTTCAACACCAGAGGGTACTTGTGTCACTCTTCCTGTCTTAATGCTATTCCATCTACATAGGCAAGAGTGTATGTACCTAGCTACAGAGCTTCTACACCAGAGGGGACTTGTGTCACTCTTCCTGTCTTAAAGCTATTCCATCTACATAGGCAAGAGTGTATGTACCTAGCTAAAGAGCTTCTACACCAGAGGGAACTTGTGTCACTCTTCCTGTCTTAATGCTATTCCATCTACATAGGCAAGAGTATATGTACCTAGCTTCAGAGCTTCTACACCAGAGGGAACTTGTATCACTCTTCCTGTCTTAATGCTATTCCATCTACATAGGCAAGAGTGTATGTACCTAGCTACAGAGCTTCTACACCAGAGGGAACTTGTGTCACTCTTCCTGTCCTAATGCTATTCCATCTACATAGGCAAGAGTGTATGTACCTAGCTTCAGAGCTTCTACACCAGAGGTAACATGTATCACTCTTCCTCTCTTAATGCTATTCCATCTACATAGGCAAGAGTGTATGTACCTAGCTTCAGAGCTTCTACACCAGAGGGAACATGTATCACTCTTCCTGTCTTAATGCTATTCCATCTACATAGGCAAGAGTGTATATACCTAGCTTCAGAGCTTGTGCACCAGAGGGAACTTGCGTCACTCTTCCTGTCTTAATGCTATTACATCTACATAGGCAAGAGTGTATGTACCTAGCTTCAGAGCTTCTACACCAGAGGGAACTTGTGTCACTCTTCCTGTCTTAATGCTATTCCATCTACATAGGCAAGAGTATATGTACATAGCTACAGAGCTTCTACACCAGAGGGAACTTGTGTCACTCTTCCTGTCTTAATGCTATTACATCTACATAGGCAAGAGTGTATGTACCTAGCTTCAGAGCTTCTACACCAGAGGGTACTTGTGTCACTCTTCCTGTCTTAATGCTATTCCATCTACATAGGCAAGAGTGTATGTACCTAGCTACAGAGCTTCTGCACCAGAGGTAACTTGTGTCACTCTTCCTGTCTTAATGCTATTACATCTACCTAGGCAAGAGTGTATGTACCTAGCTACAGAGCTTCTACACCAGATGGTACTTGTGTCACTCTTCCTGTCTTAATGCTATTCCATCTACATAGGCCAGAGTGTATGTACCTAGCTACAGAGCTTCTACACCAGAGGGAACTTGTATCACTCATCCTGTCTTAATGCTATTCCATCTACATAGGCAAGAGTGTATGTACCTATCTTCAGAGCTTCTACACCAGAGGAAACTTGTATCACTCATCCTGTCTTAAAGCTATTCCATCTACATAGGCAAGAGTGTATGTACCTAGCTACAGAGCTTCTACACCAGAGGGTACTTGTGTCACTCTTCCTGTCTTAATGCTATTCCATCTACATAGGCAAGAGTGTATGTACCTAGCTACAGAGCTTCTACACCAGAGGGAACTTGTATCACTCATCCTGTCTTAATGCTATTCCATCTACATAGGCAAGAGTGTATGTACCTATCTTCAGAGCTTCTACACCAGAGAGAACTTGTGTCACTCTTCCTGTCTTAATGCTATTCCATCTACATAGGCAAGAGTATATGTACCTAGCTTCAGAGCTTCTACACCAGAGGGAACTTGTGTCACTCTTCCTGTCTTAAAGCTATTCCATCTACATAGGCAAGAGTGTATGTACCTAGCTAAAGAGCTTCTACACCAGAGGGAACTTGTGTCACTCTTCCTGTCTTAATGCTATTCCATCTACATAGGCAAGAGTATATGTACCTAGCTTCAGAGCTTCTACACCAGAGGGAACTTGTATCACTCTTCCTGTCTTAATGCTATTCCATCTACATAGGCAAGAGTGTATGTACCTAGCTACAGAGCTTCTACACCAGAGGGAACTTGTGTCACTCTTCCTGTCCTAATGCTATTCCATCTACATAGGCAAGAGTGTATGTACCTAGCTTCAGAGCTTCTACACCAGAGGGAACATGTATCACTCTTCCTGTCTTAATGCTATTCCATCTACATAGGCAAGAGTGTATGTACCTAGCTTCAGAGCTTGTGCACCAGAGGGAACATGTATCACTCTTCCTGTCTTAATGCTATTCCATCTACATAGGCAAGAGTGTATGTACCTAGCTTCAGAGCTTCTACACCAGAGGGAACATGTATCACTCTTCCTGTCTTAATGCTATTCCATCTACATAGGCAAGAGTGTATATACCTAGCTTCAGAGCTTGTGCACCAGAGGGAACTTGTGTCACTCTTCCTGTCTTAATGCTATTACATCTACATAGGCAAGAGTGTATGTACCTAGCTTCAGAGCTTCTACACCAGAGGGAACTTGTGTCACTCTTCCTGTCTTAATGCTATTCCATCTACATAGGCAAGAGTATATGTACATAGCTACAGAGCTTCTACACCAGAGGGAACTTGTGTCACTCTTCCTGTCTTAATGCTATTACATGTACATAGGCAAGAGTGTATGTACCTAGCTTCAGAGCTTCTACACCAGAGGGTACTTGTGTCACTCTTCCTGTCTTAATGCTATTCCATCTACATAGGCAAGAGTATATGTACCTAGCTTCAGAGCTTCTACACCAGAGGGAACTTGTATCACTCTTCCTGTCTTAATGCTATTCCATCTACATAGGCAAGAGTGTATGTACCTAGCTTCAGAGCTTGTGCACCAGAGGGAACATGTATCACTCTTCCTGTCTTAATGCTATTCCATCTACATAGGCAAGAGTGTATGTACCTAGCTTCAGAGCTTCTACACCAGAGGGAACATGTATCACTCTTCCTGTCTTAATGCTATTCCATCTACATAGGCAAGAGTGTATATACCTAGCTTCAGAGCTTGTGCACCAGAGGGAACTTGTGTCACTCTTCCTGTCTTAATGCTATTACATCTACATAGGCAAGAGTGTATGTACCTAGCTTCAGAGCTTCTACACCAGAGGGAACTTGTGTCACTCTTCCTGTCTTAATGCTATTCCATCTACATAGGCAAGAGTATATGTACATAGCTACAGAGCTTCTACACCAGAGGGAACTTGTGTCACTCTTCCTGTCTTAATGCTATTACATGTACATAGGCAAGAGTGTATGTACCTAGCTTCAGAGCTTCTACACCAGAGGGTACTTGTGTCACTCTTCCTGTCTTAATGCTATTCCATCTACATAGGCAAGAGTGTATGTACCTAGCTACAGAGCTTCTGCACCAGAGGTAACTTGTGTCACTCTTCCTGTCTTAATGCTATTACATCTACCTAGGCAAGAGTGTATGTACCTAGCTACAGAGCTTCTACACCAGATGGTACTTGTGTCACTCTTTCTGTCTTAATGCTATTCCATCTACATAGGCAAGAGTGTATGTACCTAGCTACAGAGCTTCTACACCAGAGGGAACTTGTATCACTCATCCTGTCTTAATGCTATTCCATCTACATAGGCAAGAGTGTATGTACCTATCTTCAGAGCTTCTACACCAGAGGGAACTTCTATCACTCATCCTGTCTTAAGGCTATTCCATCTACATAGGCAAGAGTGTATGTACCTAGCTTCAGAGCTTCTACACCAGAGGGAACTTGTGACACTCTTCCTTTCTTAATGCTATTACATCTACATAGGCAAGAGTGTATGTACCTAGCTTCAGAGCTTCTACACCAGAGGGAACTTGTATCACTCTTCCTGTCTTAATGCTATTCCATCTACATAGGCAAGAGTGTATGTACCTAGCTTCAGAGCTTCTACACCAGAGGGAACTTGTATCACTCTTCCTGTCTTAATGCTATTCCATCTACATAGGCAAGAGTGTATGTACCTAGCTTCAGAGCTTCTACACCAGAGGGAACTTGTGTCACTCTTCCTGTCTTAATGCTATTACATCTACATAGGCAAGAGTGTATGTACCTAGCTTCAGAGCTTCTACACCAGAGGGAACTTGTATCACTCTTCCTGTCTTAATGCTATTCCATCTACATAGGCAAGAGTGTATGTACCTAGCTTCAGAGCTTCTACACCAGAGGGAACTTGTATCACTCTTCCTGTCTTAATGCTATTCCATCTACATAGGCAAGAGTGTATGTACCTAGCTTCAGAGCTTCTACACCAGAGGAACTTGTATCACTCTTCCTGTCTTAATGCTATTCCATCTACATAGGCAAGAGTGTATGTACCTAGCTTCAGAGCTTCTACACCAGAGGGAACTTGTGTCACTCTTCCTGTCTTAATGCTATTCCATGTACATAGGCAAGAGTGTATGTACCTAGCTTCAGAGCTTCTACACCAGAGGAACTTGTATCACTCTTCCTGTCTTAATGCTATTCCATCTACATAGGCAAGAGTGTATGTACCTAGCTTCAGAGCTTCTACACCAGAGGGAACTTGTGTCACTCTTCCTGTCTTAATGCTATTCCATCTATATAGGCAAGAGTGTAGAGGAACTTGTATCACTCTTCCGGTCTTAATGCTATTCCATCTACATAGGCAAGAGTGTATGTACCTAGCTTCAGAGCTTCTACACCAGAGGGAACTTGTGTCACTCTTCCTGTCTTAATGCTATTCCATCTACATAGGCAAGAGTGTATGTACCTAGCTTCAGAGCTTCTACACCAGAGGAACTTGTATCACTCTTCCTGTCTTAATGCTATTCCATCTACATAGGCAAGAGTGTATGTACCTAGCTTCAGAGCTTCTACACCAGAGGAACTTGTATCACTCTTCCTGTCTTAATGCTATTCCATCTACATAGGCAAGAGTGTATGTACCTAGCTTCAGAGCTTCTACACCAGAGGGAAC
The DNA here is from genome assembly GCA_946811695.1 of Gonocerus acuteangulatus. NCBI lineage: Eukaryota > Metazoa > Arthropoda > Insecta > Hemiptera > Coreidae > Gonocerus > Gonocerus acuteangulatus. The sequence continues at coordinate 962,528 of OX328128.1, read as the reverse complement.
TTGTGTCACTCTTCCTGTCTTAATGCTATTCCATCTATATAGGCAAGAGTGTAGAGGAACTTGTATCACTCTTCCTGTCTTAATGCTATTCCATCTACATAGGCAAGAGTGTATGTACCTAGCTTCAGAGCTTCTACACCAGAGGGAACTTGTGTCACTCTTCCTGTCTTAATGCTATTCCATCTACATAGGCAAGAGTGTATGTACCTAGCTTCAGAGCTTCTACACCAGAGGAACTTGTATCACTCTTCCTGTCTTAATGCTATTCCATCTATATAGGCAAGAGTGTATGTACCTAGCTTCAGAGCTTCTACACCAGAGGGTACTTGTATCACTCTTCCTGTCTTAATGCTATTCCATCTATATAGGCAAGAGTGTATGTACCTAGCTTCAGAGCTTCTACACCAGAGGGTACTTGTATCACTCTTCCTGTCTTAATACTATTCCATCTATATAGGCAAGAGTGTATTTACCTAGCTTCAGAGCTTCTACACCAGAGGGTACTTGTATCACTCTTCCTGTCTTAATGCTATTCCATCTACATAGGCAAGAGTGTATGTACCTAGCTTCAGAGCTTCTACACCAGAGGAACTTGTATCACTCTTCCTGTCTTAATGCTATTCCATCTATATAGGCAAGAGTGTATGTACCTAGCTTCAGAGCTTCTACACCAGAGGGTACTTGTATCACTCTTCCTGTCTTAAAGCTATTCCATCTACATAGGCAAGAGTATATGTACCTAGCTTCAGAGCTTCTACACCTGAGGGTACTTGTATCAATCTTCCTGTCTTAATGCTATTCCATCTACATAGGCAAGAGTGTATGTACCTAGCTTCAGAGCTTCTACACCAGAGGGGACTTGTATCACTCATCCTGTCTTAATGCTATTCCATCTACATAGGCAAGAGTGTATGTACCTAGCTTCAGAGCTTCTACACCAGAGGAACTTGTATCACTCTTCCTGTCTTAATGCTATTCCATCTATATAGGCAAGAGTGTATGTACCTAGCTTCAGAGCTTCTACACCAGAGGGTACTTGTATCACTCTTCTTGTCTTAATGCTATTCCATCTATATAGGCAAGAGTGCATGTACCTAGCTTCAGAGCTTCTACACCAGAGGGTACTTGTGTCACTCTTCCTGTCTTTATGCTATTCCATCTACATAGGCAAGAGTGTATGTACCTAGCTTCAGAGCTTCTACACCAGAGGAACTTGTATCACTCATCCTGTGTTAATGCTATGCCATCTACATAGGCAAGAGTGTATGTACCTAGCTTCAGAGCTTCTACACCAGAGGAACTTGTATCACTCATCCTGTCTTAATGCTATTCCATCTACATAGGCAAGAGTGTATGTACCTAGCTTCAGAGCTTCTACACCAGAGGGTACTTGTATCACTCTTCCTGTCTTAATGCTACTCCATCTACATAGGCAAGAGTGTATGTACCTAGCTTCAGAGCTTCAACACCAGAGGGTACTTGTGTCACTCTTCCTGTCTTAATGCTATTCCATCTACATAGGCAAGAGTATATGTACCTAGCTTCAGAGCTTCTACACCAAAGGGTACTTGTATCACTCTTCCTGTCTTAATGCTATTCCATCTACATATGCAAGAGTGTATGTACCTAGCTACAGAGCTTCTACACCAGAGGGGACTTGTGTCACTCTTCCTGTCTTAAAGCTATTCCATCTACATAGGCAAGAGTTTATGTACCTAGCTAAAGAGCTTCTACACCAGAGGGAACTTGTGTCACTCTTCCTGTCTTAATGCTATTCCATCTACATAGGCAAGAGTATATGTACCTAGCTTCAGAGCTTCTACACCAGAGGGAACTTGTGTCACTCTTCCTGTCTTAATGCTATTCCATCTACATAGGCAAGAGTATATGTACCTAGCTTCAGAGCTTCTACACCAGAGGGAACTTGTGTCACTCTTCCTGTCTTAAAGCTATTCCATCTACATAGGCAAGAGTGTATGTACCTAGCTAAAGAGCTTCTACACCAGAGGGAACTTGTGTCACTCTTCCTGTCTTAATGCTATTCCATCTACATAGGCAAGAGTATATGTACCTAGCTTCAGAGCTTCTACACCAGAGGGAACTTGTATCACTCTTCCTGTCTTAATGCTATTCCATCTACATAGGCAAGAGTGTATGTACCTAGCTACAGAGCTTCTACACCAGAGGGAACTTGTGTCACTCTTCCTGTCCTAATGCTATTCCATCTACATAGGCAAGAGTGTATGTACCTAGCTTCAGAGCTTCTACACCAGAGGGAACATGTATCACTCTTCCTGTCTTAATGCTATTCCATCTACATAGGCAAGAGTGTATGTACCTAGCTTCAGAGCTTCTACACCAGAGGGAACATGTATCACTCTTCCTGTCTTAATGCTATTCCATCTACATAGGCAAGAGTGTATATACCTAGCTTCAGAGCTTGTGCACCAGAGGGAACTTGTGTCACTCTTCCTGTCTTAATGCTATTACATCTACATAGGCAAGAGTGTATGTACCTAGCTTCAGAGCTTCTACACCAGAGGGAACTTGTGTCACTCTTCCTGTCTTAATGCTATTCCATCTACATAGGCAAGAGTATATGTACATAGCTACAGAGCTTCTACACCAGAGGGAACTTGTGTCACTCTTCCTGTCTTAATGCTATTACATCTACATAGGCAAGAGTGTATGTACCTAGCTTCAGAGCTTCTACACCAGAGGGTACTTGTGTCACTCTTCCTGTCTTAATGCTATTCCATCTACATAGGCAAGAGTGTATGTACCTAGCTACAGAGCTTCTGCACCAGAGGTAACTTGTGTCACTCTTCCTGTCTTAATGCTATTACATCTACCTAGGCAAGAGTGTATGTACCTAGCTACAGAGCTTCTACACCAGATGGTACTTGTATCACTCTTCCTGTCTTAATGCTATTCCATCTATATAGGCAAGAGTGTATGTACCTAGCTTCAGAGCTTCTACACCAGAGGGTACTTGTATCACTCTTCCTGTCTTAATGCTATTCCATCTATATAGGCAAGAGTGTATGTACCTAGCTTCAGAGCTTCTACACCAGAGGGTACTTGTATCACTCTTCCTGTCTTAATACTATTCCATCTATATAGGCAAGAGTGTATGTACCTAGCTTCAGAGCTTCTACACCAGAGGGTACTTGTATCACTCTTCCTGTCTTAATGCTATTCCATCTACATAGGCAAGAGTGTATGTACCTAGCTTCAGAGCTTCTACACCAGAGGAACTTGTATCACTCTTCCTGTCTTAATGCTATTCCATCTATATAGGCAAGAGTGTATGTACCTAGCTTCAGAGCTTCTACACCAGAGGGTACTTGTATCACTCTTCCTGTCTTAAAGCTATTCCATCTACATAGGCAAGAGTATATGTACCTAGCTTCAGAGCTTCTACACCTGAGGGTACTTGTATCAATCTTCCTGTCTTAATGCTATTCCATCTACATAGGCAAGAGTGTATGTACCTAGCTTCAGAGCTTCTACACCAGAGGGGACTTGTATCACTCATCCTGTCTTAATGCTATTCCATCTACATAGGCAAGAGTGTATGTACCTAGCTTCAGAGCTTCTACACCAGAGGAACTTGTATCACTCTTCCTGTCTTAATGCTATTCCATCTATATAGGCAAGAGTGTATGTACCTAGCTTCAGAGCTTCTACACCAGAGGGTACTTGTATCACTCTTCCTGTCTTTATGCTATTCCATCTACATAGGCAAGAGTGTATGAACCTAGCTTCAGAGCTTCTACACCAGAGGAACTTGTATCACTCATCCTGTCTTAATGCTATTCCATCTATATAGGCAAGAGTGTATGTACCTAGCTTCAGAGCTTCTACACCAGAGGAATTTGTATCACTCTTCCTGTCTTAATGCTATTCCATCTATATAGGCAAGAGTGTATGTACCTAGCTTCAGAGCTTCTACACCAGAGGAACTTGTATCACTCATCCTGTCTTAATGCTATTCCATCTATATAGGCAAGAGTGAATGTACCTAGCTTCAGAGCTTCTACACCAGAGGGTACTTGTATCACTCTTCCTGTCTTAATACTATTCCATCTATATAGGCTAGAGTGTATGTACCTAGCTTCAGAGCTTCTACACCAGAGGGTACTTGTATCACTCTTCCTGTCTTAATGCTATTCCATCTACATAGGCAAGAGTGTATGTACCTAGCTTCAGAGCTTCTACACCAGAGGAACTTGTATCACTCTTCCTGTCTTAATGCTATTCCATCTATATAGGCAAGAGTGTATGTACCTAGCTTCAGAGCTTCTACACCAGAGGGTACTTGTATCACTCTTCCTGTCTTAAAGCTATTCCATCTACATAGGCAAGAGTATATGTACCTAGCTTCAGAGCTTCTACACCTGAGGGTACTTGTATCACTCTTCCTGTCTTAATGCTATTCCATCTACATAGGCAAGAGTGTATGTACCTAGCTTCAGAGCTTCTACACCAGAGGGGACTTGTATCACTCATCCTGTCTTAATGCTATTCCATCTACATAGGCAAGAGTGTATGTACCTAGTTTCAGAGCTTCTACTCCAGAGGAACTTGTATCACTCTTCCTGTCTTAATGCTATTCCATCTATATAGGCAAGAGTGTATGTACCTAGCTTCAGAGCTTCTACACCAGAGGAACTTGTATCACTCATCCTGTCTTAATGCTATTCCATCTACATAGGCAAGAGTGTATTTACCTATCTTCAGAGCTTCTACACCAGAGGAACTTGTATCACTCATCCTGTCTTAATGCTATTCCATCTACATAGGCAAGAGTGTATGTACCTAGCTTCAGAGCTTCTACACCAGAGGAACTTGTATCACTCATCCTGTCTTAATGCTATTCCATCTACATAGGCAAGAGTGTATGTACCTAGCTTCAGAGCTTCTACACCAGAGGAACTTGTATCACTCATCCTGTCTTAATGCTATTCCATCTACATAGGCAAGAGTGTATGTACCTAGCTTCAGAGCTTCTACACCAGAGGAACTTGTATCACTCATCCTGTCTTAATGCTATTCCATCTATATAGGCAAGAGTGTATGTACCTAGCTTCAGAGCTTCTACACCAGAGGAACTTGTATCACTCATCCTGTCTTAATGCTATTCCATCTACATAGGCAAGAGTGTATGTACCTAGCTTGAGAGCTTCTACACCAGAGGAACTTGTATCACTCATCCTGTCTTAATGCTATTCCATCTACATAGGCAAGAGTGTATGTACCTAGCTTCAGAGCTTCTACACCAGAGGAACTTGTATCACTCATCCTGTCTTAATGCTATTCCATCTACATAGGCAAGAGTGTATGTACCTAGCTTCAGAGCTTCTACACCAGAGGGTACTTGTATCACTCTTCCTGTCTTAATGCTACTCCATCTACATAGGCAAGAGTGTATGTACCTAGCTTCAGAGCTTCAACACCAGAGGGTACTTGTGTCACTCTTCCTGTCTTAATGCTATTCCATCTACATAGGCAAGAGTATATGTACCTAGCTTCAGAGCTTCTACACCAGAGGGTACTTGTATCACTCTTCCTGTCTTAATGCTATTCCATCTACATATGCAAGAGTGTATGTACCTAGCTACAGAGCTTCTACACCAGAGGGGACTTGTGTCACTCTTCCTGTCTTAAAGCTATTCCATCTACATAGGCAAGAGTTTATGTACCTAGCTAAAGAGCTTCTACACCAGAGGGAACTTGTGTCACTCTTCCTGTCTTAATGCTATTCCATCTACATAGGCAAGAGTATATGTACCTAGCTTTAGAGCTTCTACACCAGAGGGAACTTGTATCACTCTTCCTGTCTTAATGCTATTCCATCTACATAGGCAAGAGTGTATGTACCTAGCTACAGAGCTTCTACACCAGAGGGAACTTGTGTCACTCTTCCTGTCCTAATGCTATTCCATCTACATAGGCAAGAGTGTATGTACCTAGCTTCAGAGCTTCTACACCAGAGGGAACATGTATCACTCTTCCTGTCATAATGCTATTCCATCTACATAGGCAAGAGTGTATGTACCTAGCTTCAGAGCTTCTACACCAGAGGGAACATGTATCACTCTTCCTGTCTTAATACTATTCCATCTACATAGGCAAGAGTGTATGTACCTAGCTTCAGAGCTTCTACACCAGAGGGAACTTGTGTCACTCTTCCTGTCTTAATGCTATTCCATCTACATAGGCAAGAGTGTATATACCTAGCTTCAGAGCTTGTGCACCAGAGGGTACTTGTATCACTCTTCCTGTCTTAATGCTATTCCATCTACATAGGCAAGAGTGTATGTACCTAGCTTCAGAGCTTCTACACCAGAGGGAACTTGTGTCACTCTTCCTGTCTTAATGCTATTCCATCTACATAGGCAAGAGTGTATGTACCTAGCTTCAGAGCTTGTGCACCAGAGGGTACTTGTATCACTCTTCCTGTCTTAATGCTATTCCATCTACATAGGCAAGAGTGTATATACCTAGCTTCAGAGCTTGTGCACCAGAGGGTACTTGTGTCACTCTTCCTGTCTTAAAGCTATTCCATCTACATAGGCAAGAGTTTCTGTACCTAGCTAAAGAGCTTCTACACCAGAGGGAACTTGTGTCACTCTTCCTGTCTTAATGCTATTACATCTACATAGGCAAGAGTGTATGTACCTAGCTTCAGAGCTTCTACACCAGAGGGAACTTGTGTCACTCTTCCTGTCTTAATGCTATTCCATCTACATAGGCAAGAGTATATGTACATAGCTACAGAGCTTCTACACCAGAGGGAACTGGTGTCACTCTTCCTGTCTTAATGCTATTACATCTACATAGGCAAGAGTGTATGTACCTAGCTTCAGAGCTTCTACACCAGAGGGTACTTGTGTCACTCTTCCTGTCTTAATGCTATTCCATCTACATAGGCAAGAGTGTATGTACCTAGCTACAGAGCTTCTGCACCAGAGGTAACTTGTGTCACTCTTCCTGTCTTAATGCTATTACATCTACCTAGGCAAGAGTGTATATACCTAGCTACAGAGCTTCTACACCAGATGGTACTTGTGTCACTCTTCCTGTCTTAAAGCTATTCCATCTACATAGGCAAGAGTGTATGTACCTAGCTACAGAGCTTCTACACCAGAGGGTACTTGTGTCACTCTTCCTGTCTTAATGCTATTCCATCTACATAGGCAAGAGTGTATGTACCTAGCTACAGAGCTTCTACACCAGAGGGAACTTGTATCACTCATCCTGTCTTAATGCTTTTCCATCTACATAGGCAAGAGTGTATGTACCTATCTTCAGAGCTTCTACACCAGAGGGAACTTGTGTCACTCTTCCTGTCCTAATGCTATTCCATCTACATAGGCAAGAGTGTATGTACCTAGCTTCAGAGCTTCTACACCAGAGGGAACATGTATCACTCTTCCTGTCTTAATGCTATTCCATCTACATAGGCAAGAGTGTATGTACCTAGCTTCAGAGCTTCTACACCAGAGGGAACATGTATCACTCTTCCTGTCTTAATGCTATTCCATCTACATAGGCAAGAGTGTATATACCTAGCTTCAGAGCTTGTGCACCAGAGGGAACTTGTGTCACTCTTCCTGTCTTAATGCTATTACATCTACATAGGCAAGAGTGTATGTACCTAGCTTCAGAGCTTCTACACCAGAGGGAACTTGTGTCACTCTTCCTGTCTTAATGCTATTCCATCTACATAGGCAAGAGTATATGTACATAGCTACAGAGCTTCTACACCAGAGGGAACTTGTGTCACTCTTCCTGTCTTAATGCTATTACATCTACATAGGCAAGAGTGTATGTACCTAGCTTCAGAGCTTCTACACCAGAGGGAACTTGTGTCACTCTTCCTGTCTTAATGCTATTCCATCTACATAGGCAAGAGTGTATATACCTAGCTTCAGAGCTTGTGCACCAGAGGGTACTTGTATCACTCTTCCTGTCTTAATGCTATTCCATCTACATAGGCAAGAGTGTATGTACCTAGCTTCAGAGCTTCTACACCAGAGGGAACTTGTGTCACTCTTCCTGTCTTAATGCTATTCCATCTACATAGGCAAGAGTGTATGTACCTAGCTTCAGAGCTTGTGCACCAGAGGGTACTTGTATCACTCTTCCTGTCTTAATGCTATTCCATCTACATAGGCAAGAGTGTATATACCTAGCTTCAGAGCTTGTGCACCAGAGGGTACTTGTGTCACTCTTCCTGTCTTAAAGCTATTCCATCTACATAGGCAAGAGTTTCTGTACCTAGCTAAAGAGCTTCTACACCAGAGGGAACTTGTGTCACTCTTCCTGTCTTAATGCTATTACATCTACATAGGCAAGAGTGTATATACCTAGCTTCAGAGCTTGTGCACCAGAGGGTACTTGTGTCACTCTTCCTGTCTTAAAGCTATTCCATCTACATAGGCAAGAGTTTCTGTACCTAGCTAAAGAGCTTCTACACCAGAGGGAACTTGTGTCACTCTTCCTGTCTTAATGCTATTACATCTACATAGGCAAGAGTGTATGTACCTAGCTTCAGAGCTTCTACACCAGAGGGAACTTGTGTCACTCTTCCTGTCTTAATGCTATTCCATCTACATAGGCAAGAGTATATGTACATAGCTACAGAGCTTCTACACCAGAGGGAACTGGTGTTACTCTTCCTGTCTTAATGCTATTACATCTACATAGGCAAGAGTGTATGTACCTAGCTTCAGAGCTTCTACACCAGAGGGTACTTGTGTCACTCTTCCTGTCTTAATGCTATTCCATCTACATAGGCAAGAGTGTATGTACCTAGCTACAGAGCTTCTGCACCAGAGGTAACTTGTGTCACTCTTCCTGTCTTAATGCTATTACATCTACCTAGGCAAGAGTGTATGTACCTAGCTACAGAGCTTCTACACCAGATGGTACTTGTGTCACTCTTCCTGTCTTAAAGCTATTCCATCTACATAGGCAAGAGTGTATGTACCTAGCTACAGAGCTTCTACACCAGAGGGTACTTGTGTCACTCTTCCTGTCTTAATGCTATTCCATCTACATAGGCAAGAGTGTATGTACCTAGCTACAGAGCTTCTACACCAGAGGGAACTTGTATCACTCATCCTGTCTTAATGCTATTCCATCTACATAGGCAAGAGTGTATGTACCTATCTTCAGAGCTTCTACACCAGAGGGAACTTGTGTCACTCTTCCTGTCCTAATGCTATTCCATCTACATAGGCAAGAGTGTATGTACCTAGCTTCAGAGCTTCTACACCAGAGGGAACATGTATCACTCTTCCTGTCTTAATGCTATTCCATCTACATAGGCAAGAGTGTATGTACCTAGCTTCAGAGCTTCTACACCAGAGGGAACATGTATCACTCTTCCTGTCTTAATGCTATTCCATCTACATAGGCAAGAGTGTATATACCTAGCTTCAGAGCTTGTGCACCAGAGGGAACTTGTGTCACTCTTCCTGTCTTAATGCTATTACATCTACATAGGCAAGAGTGTATGTACCTAGCTTCAGAGCTTCTACACCAGAGGGAACTTGTGTCACTCTTCCTGTCTTAATGCTATTCCATCTACATAGGCAAGAGTATATGTACATAGCTACAGAGCTTCTACACCAGAGGGAACTTGTGTCACTCTTCCTGTCTTAATGCTATTACATCTACATAGGCAAGAGTGTATGTACCTAGCTTCAGAGCTTCTACACCAGAGGGAACTTGTGTCACTCTTCCTGTCTTAATGCTATTCCATCTACATAGGCAAGAGTGTATATACCTAGCTTCAGAGCTTGTGCACCAGAGGGTACTTGTATCACTCTTCCTGTCTTAATGCTATTCCATCTACATAGGCAAGAGTGTATGTACCTAGCTTCAGAGCTTCTACACCAGAGGGAACTTGTGTCACTCTTCCTGTCTTAATGCTATTCCATCTACATAGGCAAGAGTGTATGTACCTAGCTTCAGAGCTTGTGCACCAGAGGGTACTTGTATCACTCTTCCTGTCTTAATGCTATTCCATCTACATAGGCAAGAGTGTATATACCTAGCTTCAGAGCTTGTGCACCAGAGGGTACTTGTGTCACTCTTCCTGTCTTAAAGCTATTCCATCTACATAGGCAAGAGTTTCTGTACCTAGCTAAAGAGCTTCTACACCAGAGGGAACTTGTGTCACTCTTCCTGTCTTAATGCTATTACATCTACATAGGCAAGAGTGTATGTACCTAGCTTCAGAGCTTCTACACCAGAGGGAACTTGTGTCACTCTTCCTGTCTTAATGCTATTCCATCTACATAGGCAAGAGTATATGTACATAGCTACAGAGCTTCTACACCAGAGGGAACTGGTGTCACTCTTCCTGTCTTAATGCTATTACATCTACATAGGCAAGAGTGTATGTACCTAGCTTCAGAGCTTCTACACCAGAGGGTACTTGTGTCACTCTTCCTGTCTTAATGCTATTCCATCTACATAGGCAAGAGTGTATGTACCTAGCTACAGAGCTTCTGCACCAGAGGTAACTTGTGTCACTCTTCCTGTCTTAATGCTATTACATCTACCTAGGCAAGAGTGTATGTACCTAGCTACAGAGCTTCTACACCAGATGGTACTTGTGTCACTCTTCCTGTCTTAAAGCTATTCCATCTACATAGGCAAGAGTGTATGTACCTAGCTACAGAGCTTCTACACCAGAGGGTACTTGTGTCACTCTTCCTGTCTTAATGCTATTCCATCTACATAGGCAAGAGTGTATGTACCTAGCTACAGAGCTTCTACACCAGAGGGAACTTGTATCACTCATCCTGTCTTAATGCTATTCCATCTACATAGGCAAGAGTGTATGTACCTATCTTCAGAGCTTCTACACCAGAGGGAACTTGTGTCACTCTTCCTGTCCTAATGCTATTCCATCTACATAGGCAAGAGTGTATGTACCTAGCTTCAGAGCTTCTACACCAGAGGGAACATGTATCACTCTTCCTGTCTTAATGCTATTCCATCTACATAGGCAAGAGTGTATGTACCTAGCTTCAGAGCTTCTACACCAGAGGGAACATGTATCACTCTTCCTGTCTTAATGCTATTCCATCTACATAGGCAAGAGTGTATATACCTAGCTTCAGAGCTTGTGCACCAGAGGGAACTTGTGTCACTCTTCCTGTCTTAATGCTATTACATCTACATAGGCAAGAGTGTATGTACCTAGCTTCAGAGCTTCTACACCAGAGGGAACTTGTGTCACCCTTCCTGTCTTAATGCTATTCCATCTACATAGGCAAGAGTATATGTACATAGCTACAGAGCTTCTACACCAGAGGGAACTTGTGTCACTCTTCCTGTCTTAATGCTATTACATCTACATAGGCAAGAGTGTATGTACCTAGCTTCAGAGCTTCTACACCAGAGGGTACTTGTGTCACTCTTCCTGTCTTAATGCTATTCCATCTACATAGGCAAGAGTGTATGTACCTAGCTACAGAGCTTCTGCACCAGAGGTAACTTGTGTCACTCTTCCTGTCTTAATGCTATTACATCTACCTAGGCAAGAGTGTATGTACCTAGCTACAGAGCTTCTACACCAGATGGTACTTGTGTCACTCTTTCTGTCTTAATGCTATTCCATCTACATAGGCAAGAGTGTATGTACCTAGCTACAGAGCTTCTACACCAGAGGGAACTTGTATCACTCATCCTGTCTTAATGCTATTCCATCTACATAGGCAAGAGTGTATGTACCTATCTTCAGAGCTTCTACACCAGAGGGAACTTGTATCACTCATCCTGTCTTAAAGCTATTCCATCTACATAGGCAAGAGTGTATGTACCTAGCTACAGAGCTTCTACACCAGAGGGTACTTGTGTCACTCTTCCTGTCTTAATGCTATTCCATCTACATAGGCAAGAGTGTATGTACCTAGCTACAGAGCTTCTGCACCAGAGGGAACTTGTATCACTCATCCTGTCTTAATGGTATTCCATCTACATAGGCAAGAGTGTATGTACCTATCTTCAGAGCTTCTACACCAGAGGGAACTTGTGTCACTCTTCCTGTCTTAATGCTATTCCATCTACATAGGCAAGAGTATATGTACCTAGCTTCAGAGCTTCTACACCAGAGGGAACTTGTGTCACTCTTCCTGTCTTAATGCTATTACATCTACATAGGCAAGAGTGTATGTACCTAGCTTCAGAGCTTCTACACCAGAGGGAACTTGTATCACTCTTCCTGTCTTAATGCTATTCCATCTACATAGGCAAGAGTGTATGTACCTAGCTTCAGAGCTTCTACACCAGAGGGAACTTGTATCACTCTTCCTGTCTTAATGCTATTCCATCTACATAGGCAAGAGTTTATGTACCTAGCTTCAGAGCTTCTACACCAGAGGGAACTTGTGTCACTCTTCCTGTCTTAATGCTATTCCATCTACATAGGCAAGAGTGTATGTACCTAGCTTCAGAGCTTCTACACCAGAGGAACTTGTATCACTCTTCCTGTCTTAATGCTATTCCATCTACATAGGCAAGAGTGTATGTACCTAGCTTCAGAGCTTCTACACCAGAGGGAACTTGTGTCACTCTTCCTGTCTTAATGCTATTCCGTCTACATAGGCTAGAGTGTATGTACCTAGCTTCAGAGCTTCTACACCAGAGGAACTTGTATCACTCTTCCTGTCTTAATGCTATTCCATCTACATAGGAAAGAGTGTATGTACCTAGCTTCAGAGCTTCTACACCAGAGGAACTTGTATCACTCTTCCTGTCTTAATGCTATTCCATCTACATAGGCAAGAGTGTATGTACCTAGCTTCAGAGCTTCTACACCAGAGGAACTTGTATCACTCTTCCTGTCTTAATGCTATTCCATCTACATAGGCAAGAGTGTATGTACCTAGCTTCAGAGCTTCTACACCAGAGGGAACTTGTGTCACTCTTCCTGTCTTAATGCTATTCCATCTACATAGGCAAGAGTGTATGTACCTAGCTTCAGAGCTTCTACACCAGAGGAACTTGTATCACTCTTCCTGTCTTAATGCTATTCCATCTACATAGGCAAGAGTATATGTACCTAGCTTCAGAGCTTCTACACCTGAGGGTACTTGTATCACTCTTCCTGTCTTAATGCTATTCCATCTATATAGGCAAGAGTGTATGTACCTAGCTTCAGAGCTTCTACACCAGAGGAACTTGTATCACTCTGCCTGTCTTAATGCTATTCCATCTACATAGGCAAGAGTGTATGTACCTAGCTTCAGAGCTTCTACACCAGAGGAACTTGTATCACTCTTCCTGTCTTAATGCTATTCCATCTACATAGGCAAGAGTGTATGTACCTAGCTTCAGAGCTTCTACACCAGAGGGAACTTGTGTCACTCTTCCTGTTTTAATGCTATTCCATCTAAATAGGCAAGAGTGTATGTACCTAGCTTCAGAGCTTCTACACCAGAGGAACTTGTATCACTCTTCCTGTCTTAATGCTATTCCATCTATATAGGCAAGAGTGTATGTACCTAGCTTCAGAGCTTCTACACCAGAGGGTACTTGTATCACTCTTCCTGTCTTAATGCTATTCCATCTATATAGGCAAGAGTGTATGTACCTAGCTTCAGAGCTTCTACACCAGAGGGTACTTGTATCACTCTTCCTGTCTTAATACTATTCCATCTATATAGGCAAGAGTGTATGTACCTAGCTTCAGAGCTTCTACACCAGAGGGTACTTGTATCACTCTTCCTGTCTTAATGCTATTCCATCTACATAGGCAAGAGTGTATGTACCTAGCTTCAGAGCTTCTACACCAGAGGAACTTGTATCACTCTTCCTGTCTTAATGCTATTCCATCTATATAGACAAGAGTGTATGTACCTAGCTTCAGAGCTTCTACACCAGAGGGTACTTGTATCACTCTTCCTGTCTTAAAGCTATTCCATCTACATAGGCAAGAGTATATGTACCTAGCTTCAGAGCTTCTACACCTGAGGGTACTTGTATCACTCTTCCTGTCTTAATGCTATTCCATCTACATAGGCAAGAGTATATGTACCTAGCTTCAGAGCTTCTACACCAGAGGGAACTTGTGTCACTCTTCCTGTCTTAATGCTATTACATCTACATAGGCAAGAGTGTATGTACCTAGCTTCAGAGCTTCTACACCAGAGGGAACTTGTATCACTCTTCCTGTCTTAATGCTATTCCATCTACATAGGCAAGAGTGTATGTACCTAGCTTCAGAGCTTCTACACCAGAGGGAACTTGTATCACTCTTCCTGTCTTAATGCTATTCCATCTACATAGGCAAGAGTGTATGTACCTAGCTTCAGAGCTTCTACACCAGAGGTAACTTGTGTCACTCTTCCTGTCTTAATGCTATTCCATCTACATAGGCAAGAGTGTATGTACCTAGCTTCAGAGCTTCTACACCAGAGGAACTTGTATCACTCTTCCTGTCTTAATGCTATTCCATCTACATAGGCAAGAGTGTATGTACCTAGCTTCAGAGCTTCTACACCAGAGGGAACTTGTGTCATTCTTCCTGTCTTAATGCTATTCCATCTACATAGGCTAGAGTGTATGTACCTAGCTTCAGAGCTTCTACACCAGAGGAACTTGTATCACTCTTCCTGTCTTAATGCTATTCCATCTACATAGGCAAGAGTGTATGTACCTAGCTTCAGAGCTTCTACACCAGAGGAACTTGTATCACTCTTCCTGTCTTAATGCTATTCCATCTACATAGGCCAGAGTGTATGTACCTAGCTTCAGAGCTTCTACACCAGAGGAACTTGTATCACTCTTCCTGTCTTAATGCTATTCCATCTACATAGGCAAGAGTGTATGTACCTAGCTTCAGAGCTTCTACACCAGAGGGAACTTGTGTCACTCTTCCTGTCTTAATGCTATTCCATCTACATAGGCAAGAGTGTATGTACCTAGCTTCAGAGCTTCTACACCAGAGGAACTTGTATCACTCTTCCTGTCTTAATGCTATTCTATCTACATAGGCAAGAGTGTATGTACCTAGCTTCAGAGCTTCTACACCAGAGGAACTTGTATCACTCTTCCTGTCTTAATGCTATTCCATCTATATAGGCAAGAGTGTATGTACCTAGCTTAATAGCTTCTACACCAGAGGGAACTTGTATCACTCTTCCTGTCTTAATGCTATTCCATCTACATAGGCAAGAGTGTATGTACCTAGCTTCAGAGCTTCTACACCAGAGGAACTTGTATCACTCTTCCTGTCTTAATGCTATTCCATCTATATAGGCAAGAGTGTATGTACCTAGCTTCAGAGCTTCTACACCAGAGGAACTTGTATCACTCTTCCTGTCTTAATGCTATTCCATCTACATAGGCAAGAGTGTATGTACCTAGCTTCAGAGCTTCTACACCAGAGGGAACTTGTGTCACTCTTCCTGTCTTAATGCTATTCCATCTACATAGGCAAGAGTGTATGTACCTAGCTTCAGAGCTTCTACACCAGAGGAACTTGTATCACTCTTCCTGTCTTAATGCTATTCCATCTACATAGGCAAGAGTGTATGTACCTAGCTTCAGAGCTTCTACACCAGAGGAACTTGTATCACTCTTCCTGTCTTAATGCTATTCCATCTATATAGGCAAGAGTTTATGTACCTAGCTTCAGAGCTTCTACACCAGAGTGAACTTGTATCACTCTTCCTGTCTTAATGCTATTCCATCTACATAGGCAAGAGTGTATGTACCTAGCTTCAGAGCTTCTACACCAGAGGGAACTTGTGTCACTCTTCCTGTCTTAATGCTATTCCATCTACATAGGCAAGAGTGTATGTACCTAGCTTCAGAGCTTCTACACCAGAGGAACTTGTATCACTCTTCCTGTCTTAATGCTATTCCATCTATATAGGCAAGAGTGTATGTACCTAGCTTCAGAGCTTCTACACCAGAGGGTACTTGTATCACTCTTCCTGTCTTAATGCTATTCCATCTATATAGGCAAGAGTGTATGTACCTAGCTTCAGAGCTTCTACACCAGAGGAACTTGTATCACTCTGCCTGTCTTAATGCTATTCCATCTACATAGGCAAGAGTGTATGTACCTAGCTTCAGAGCTTCTACACCAGAGGAACTTGTATCACTCTTCCTGTCTTAATGCTATTCCATCTACATAGGCAAGAGTGTATGTACCTAGCTTCAGAGCTTCTACACCAGAGGGAACTTGTGTCACTCTTCCTGTCTTAATGCTATTCCATCTACATAGGCAAGAGTGTATGTACCTAGCTTCAGAGCTTCTACGCCAGAGGGTACTTGTATCACTCTTCCTGTCTTAAAGCTATTCCATCTACATAGGCAAGAGTATATGTACCTAGCTTCAGAGCTTCTACACCTGAGGGTACTTGTATCACTCTTCCTGTCTTAATGCTATTCCATCTACATAGGCAAGAGTGTATGTACCTAGCTTCAGAGCTTCTACACCAGAGGGGACTTGTATCACTCATCCTGTCTTAATGCTATTCCATCTACATAGGCAAGAGTGTATGTACCTAGCTTCAGAGCTTCTACACCAGAGGAACTTGTATCACTCTTCCTGTCTTAATGCTATTCCATCTATATAGGCAAGAGTGTATGTACCTAGCTTCAGAGCTTCTACACCAGAGGGTACTTGTATCACTCTTCCTGTCTTAATGCTATTCCATCTATATAGGCAAGAGTGTATGTACCTAGCTTCAGAGCTTCTACACCAGAGGGTACTTGTGTCACTCTTCCTGTCTTTATGCTATTCCATCTACATAGGCAAGAGTGTATGTACCTAGCTTCAGAGCTTCTACACCAGAGGAACTTGTATCACTCATCCTGTCTTAATGCTATTCCATCTATATAGGCAAGAGTGTATGTACCTAGCTTCAGAGCTTCTACACCAGAGGAACTTGTATCACTCATCCTGTCTTAATGCTATTCCATCTACATAGGCAAGAGTGTATGTACCTATCTTCAGAGCTTCTACACCAGAGGAACTTGTATCACTCATCCTGTCTTAATGCTATTCCATCTACATAGGCAAGAGTGTATGTACCTAGCTTCAGAGCTTCTACACCAGAGGAACTTGTATCACTCATCCTGTCTTAATGCTATTCCATCTACATAGGCAAGAGTGTATGTACCTAGCTTCAGAGCTTCTACACCAGAGGAACTTGTATCACTCATCCTGTCTTAATGCTATTCCATCTACATAGGCAAGAGTGTTTGTACCTAGCTTCAGAGCTTCTACACCAGAGGAACTTGTATCACTCATCCTGTCTTAATGCTATTCCATCTATATAGGCAAGAGTGTATGTACCTAGCTTCAGAGCTTCTACACCAGAGGAACTTGTATCACTCATCCTGTCTTAATGCTATTCCATCTACATAGGCAAGAGTGTATGTACCTAGCTTCAGAGCTTCTACACCAGAGGAACTTGTATCACTCATCCTGTCTTAATGCTATTCCATCTACATAGGCAAGAGTGTATGTACCTAGCTTCAGAGCTTCTACACCAGAGGAACTTGTATCACTCATCCTGTCTTAATGCTATTCCATCTACATAGGCAAGAGTGACACATTGACAGTTGAGTCACTTCAGAAATACCAGTGCGATATGAGTATGTTATGCAGTACCTTTGTGACAGGAATTTCTTCTTTCTATTTGTTTTATTGTATTAGATAACAAGCTATGTTGTGTAGTATAAGTCAGGGCAGGGCTATAAGTAGAAGAGTGATTAACGTGCCGGATTCCCACGGACGAGGAGGAAACTGCAGTTATTTACGCTGCACAATAGCAGCATCAAGGCGAGCCTGTACATCGGAGGCCATGCACAGCTGTGCACTGATTCTGCATTCAGGGGAGGTTTGATGAAGGAAGGGTGTTGTTCTGGAGATGAAGGAATGTGGAAAGGCTAAGAAAATACCAACAGACTACCTTATACTCATCAATGGCAGCGCCGTACTAGCAACATACGGGGTTTAGGTTAGACATCGGGTCGGATGGTCCGATATCCCTGGTTTATACAATACAATGCACTTTCAGTAGTTCTGGGTGTTGTACAGCGAGTTTCCATTGATATAACAAGAATTACGGCCGTCGGGGGGAATAACAATAACTCAAGATCGATATAAACCCACGTTACTAGTATATCATCCTCCAGGTCTTCCTAGATTCCTTCCTAACAAGGAAGGTATTCGGCTGACAACTGGTGGTACCTTAGGCGTGGTCAACATACCAAATCAAATTACATAATACATATACTTGTAGACTGTAATATTTCTGTAAATAAATAAAATATTAACTAGTGTATCAAATTACATAATACAATGTATTATATGTCATACACTTGTAGACTGTAATATTTCTGTAAATAAATAAAATATTAACTAGTGTATCAAATTACATAATACAATGTATTATATGTCATATACTTGTAGACTGTAATATTTCTGTAAATAAATAAAATATTAACTAGTGTATCAAATTACATAATACAATGTATTATATGTCATACACTTGTAGACTGTAATATTTCTGTTAATAAATAAAATATTAACTAGTGTATCAAATTACATAATACAATGTATTATATGTCATATACTTGTAGACTGTAATATTTCTGTAAATAAATAAAATATTAACTAGTGTATCAAATTACATAATACAATGTATTATATGTCATATACTTGTAGACTGTAATATTTCTGTAAATAAATAAAATATTAACTAGTGTATCAAATTACATAATACAATGTATTATATGTCATATACTTGTAGACTGTAATATTTCTGTAAATAAATAAAATATTTACTAGTGTATCAAATTACATAATACAATGTATTATATGTCATATACTTGTAGACTGTAATATTTCTGTAAATAAATAAAATATTTACTAGTGTATCTAATTTTATAACATACATAGTATATCTGTAACAATTATTAGGATTTTCTTTCATCCAAATTCGTATATTTCATCAAATACTTTTGCCACTTCAAGGAAGAATAAGATGTATTTATCTTGGACGAATGATGTTCTAGGACCAGTGGTGGCTAAAGAGGTGGGCTTGGGGTGGCTTAGCTCCCCAAAATGAAAGTTCAAAATCGTTTCCGAAAAATAAATTGTTTATGTAAATTAATATTAATAAGTTCTAATTAATGTATGCCCTTACTTTATCAAATACTTCCTTAATGATTTCTAGCTTCCCGGTTATAAAAATTTGATTCAACACCTGCAGGCACGGCCTATACTAAATTATAGCGAGAATGAGCGAATCGAAGCTTGCTGCTTTGTAGCTCCGAGAGAAAGTGCCGAGTGGTGAAGGTTGGCTACCCGTACATAGCACGGTGATAACCTTACTAGCAGCAGACCAGCCATGAACGGCGTAAGCTAATGCCTGGTTGAGAATGAGCGAGTCGAAGCTTGCTGCTTTGTAGCTCCGAGAGAAAGTGCCGAGTGGTGAAGGTTGGCTACCCGTACATAGCCCGGTGATAACCTTACTAGCAGCAGACCAGCCATGAACGGCGTAAGCTAATGCCTGGTTGAGAATGAGCGAGTAGAAGCTTGCTGCTTTGTAGCTCCGAGAGAAAGTGCCGAATGGTGAAGGTTATCGCGGAAGGTCTGTCCTCTCGCTTCTGCGCAACCAACCGACCGATCAACCATTCCCCATACCTCATCTAGTGTCTGTTATATATATATATATATATATATATATATATATATATATATATATGTACATATATATGATAATCGCTCTCTCACAGGCTGAAAAATGGTCCGATTTTGATGAAATTTCGTACAAAAATGCTTTGTTTGCTTTAAGAAGTCGAGTTCGTTAAGTAGCAAAATTCTCAATCCGGAACACTGTTTTATCGGCGAAATTCGCGCGAAAATAATCGATACTTTTTAACGTAGGGAAACGAATAAAAACAATTTTATGCCATTATCTGTAACCGGTTTCTCGAAAAGTTGAAACATAGTGTATCTAATGTTTTTGTTTTGAGTACTTAGAATTACGCGATTCAGTTGAAATATTTTCTATTTGTTTGTTTATCTAAACCAAGACATTTAATAGTTATAATTGGGTTTTCCTTTTTTAAATACTTTTTTCTCAAAAAAACATGACAAGTTAATGAGAAGCGTGTTTGTATAAAAGTTCACTATAATGATTGGAAAGAAAAGAAAATAACACTCTGCGGATGAAATAAAAATATGATAAAGATGAATTATAAAAAAAAACTCGAGGATCTCCCAGTACAGGACTATAAGAAAAACTGATAACAAAAATACAATGTCCTTCCAAGTAATAATAATGATTAAATGATGACAAATAAAAAAAAAAGTTAAACACCATGAAAGCACATACACGAATAGTCGCCATTAACACACTGGTCTTCACAGGTCTAGTGACGCAGTGTTGCCTTGCAGTGTACCCCCTGTAGAATAATTACCCTGTCTATTATTTTTATATTTTGGCAACACTGACACTGGGTCTTTAAGGTTGATAACAGGAGGAGGTTACAATGATCAGGTTAGTTTTAACATCTCACTAACTGTCACAGACTCGTAAATAATCTTAGTATTTTTTTTTTTTTTTTTAAATTAACTTACCTATTGTATTTACACAATTATTTTATTTTATTTTTCTCTATTACTATTCATTTCATTTTTTATTTATTTCTGAGATAAGAATATTACCGGGACATGTTCATATGGACCTGAAATACATGGATTCACTATTTATTTCTGAGATAAGAATATTACCGGGACATGTTCATATGGACCTGAAATACATGGATTCACTATTTATTTCTGAGATAAGAATATTACCGGGACATGTTCATATGGACCTGAAATACATGGATTCACTATTTATTTCTGAGATAAGAATATTACCGGGACATGTTCATATGGACGTGAAATACATGGATTCACTATTTATTTCAAGTTGATGCGAGTATTATTACTTTGGCGGAAAGAAGTTTATTATTTCATTTTATTTAACTTTTAACGTCCATTTATTATTGACTACGAATTTTAGGACGAGTTATCTATAGGTTACCACCCTTTTCCAGCCAGGATAGGGCTGACGCCGTTTATGAAGTTTATTATTAACATACCAGGTCATTCAAAAAGTCCTGTCGTTTTTTTGGGGGAAATTATAAATAAATAAATATTTTCAAATAATCACCTTTATTCATCAAAATATCCACCGTTACATTCGGTAACCTTCTCCCAACGAGATGGTAAAGCCCAAATTCCTTCCTTAAAAAACTGTTGATTTTTACTGCAAAAATAAGTGGTCAGTTCGTGAATTAGGTTGTCAATTTTTGACAGAAATTGGAAAAATTGACAGAAATTTGAAAAATTGACAGAAATAGGCTGGGAAGTTTTGCCTCACCCACCATATTCCCCTGACCTGTCACCCACTGATTATCACCTATTCAGAGATCTCGACAACAATCTGAGACAGAAATGTTTTCAAGACCGTGACAACCTAATTCACGAACTGACCACTTATTTTTGCAGTAAAAATCAACAGTTTTTTAAGGAAGGAATTTGGGCTTTACCATCTCGTTGGGAGAAGGTGGATATTTTGATGAATAAAGGTGATTATTTGAAAATATTTATTTATTTATAATTTCCCCCAAAAAAACGACAGGACTTTTTGAATGACCTGGTATATTTATTGTTAACGTAAATTTTTGCATAACATAGATTTTTAGTTGAGATTACCAATGTGTATGTAGTACAGGGAAGAGGAGTTTCAATCATGGGCGTATATAGAAAATAATTTCGGGAGGAGCTGGAGGAATTTCGGGGGGGGGGGGGGCTGAGAACATTTAGGGGTATGGAATACTAACAATCAAGACCTTGGAATAGCTAATTAAAACGCTATTACAGGCAAAAGAAATTATTTTTTCTAAGCCAAGTGGTCTTATTTAATTTATTTTTAAGGTTTTTATGACACA
Organism: Gonocerus acuteangulatus; assembly: GCA_946811695.1. Lineage (NCBI taxonomy): Eukaryota > Metazoa > Arthropoda > Insecta > Hemiptera > Coreidae > Gonocerus > Gonocerus acuteangulatus. Next base: position 940,535 of record OX328128.1, on the reverse strand, counting down.
ATTTAACCAATTTCGGAAGGGGGGTGGTTCAGCCCCTTTAGCCCCCTCTCTTATATAAGCCTATGGTTTCCAGTCGTAAAGCGAATCTTAATGAGTGTTTTGATAAAACTAGCTCGTTGTGTATAACGTAATTGGAGGCCTGCCCTGACTATAATATGGCGGCGGAAGAGAAGGGGCAGGTGCGTAACCTTGTACCGCCTACTAGCGACCCTCGAATGAAGAAAGGCAGCGGAGTGAAGAAAGAAGAAGAAAAAAACAACAAGAGGAAAACAAGGAGAAAGAAGAAATACAAGGAGAATGGACGGGCAGAATTGGCGTCTCCTTGAGAAGATTGGCTCGGCCTTGGGGCGTATCCTAGATCATCACAGCTCGTCGTTGTAGTGTCATCAGCTGGTGTTGTAGTCATCAGCTGTCGTCATCGCCTGTCGACAGCTGATGACGAGGTACGCTAAAGTAAAAGGCTTGCAATTCAAACCTATTTCCAGGCTACGCTATTTCCTCATTCCACACAAACACTTACAATCTTTTGTATTGAAAGAACCGTCTGGGTCTCCTCGAGGTCCAGAGGCTTGCACGCAAAGTGTTGCTTGAGGGATGGAATTCCGCTTGTGGCTTGTGGATTTTCTTCATCTACGGTCTGATCCACCCCCAAGGTGCGACACAAGGGTCAGACGAAGCCTTTTAATTTTTCTGTATTTTGTGTTTGATTTTGGATCAGCTTTATGACGTAATTACTATCTAAGCAATTACTTGTTGGATATTAATTCGTTTGTTCTTTTACTATCTCGAACTAAAATCGTGACGTCATCAACGGCAGCTAAACAATCAACAGTAAATTTGTCTCACATACACACGGACGTATAAATTGAGACGCCAACAAATTTCAGAGAAAGCGAATCTAAAGATTTCGGTTCAGAAAACAGAACACAAGATTTATCGGATCCTAGAATTCTAAACTCAAAATACTCAAAAATTAAAAGGACTCGTTAATTTTGAGTAACTTGATGAAATTATCCAATAATCATCAGAGTTTTAAACAAATTGCAGATGAAGCTCGTTGAACTACGATACAGCCTTTGGATTAACACATTTTTAATAAGAAGTAAATGTCTAATCCTGCAAAACTCCGACAAAACCACTCTGTAATAAAGTCTAGATAGCTTTTTGCTGGCTGCAGCTATTCAGACTAGTTCCAGGTTAGTTATTAATGGAACAACTGGCTTGGATCACATTCCAAAAATAGAAAGGAAAATTCTAAGACAAATATTAGGGGGAATTAATGCTGATCAAGAAAACGAAAATTTATAAACATTAAGGAAATAGAGATAAAGAAAAGAAGTTTAACGATCTACGGGCACATGAAAAGATTGGATCCAAATATGGATAAAGAAGTTTAACGATCTACGGGCACATCAAAAGATTGGATCCAAATATGGATAAAGAAGTTTAACGATCTACGGGCACATCAAAAGATTGGATCCAAATATGGATAAAGAAGTTTAACGATCTACGGGCACATCAAAAGATTGGATCCAAATATGGATAAAGAAGTTTAACGATCTACGGGCACATGAAAAGATTGGATCGAAATATGGATAAAGAAGTTTAACGATCTACGGGCACATCAAAAGATTGGATCCAAATATGGATAAAGAAGTTTAACGATCTACGGGCACATGAAAAGATTGGATCCAAATATGGATAAAGAAGTTTAACGATCTACGGGCACATGAAAAGATTGGATCCAAATATGGATAAAGAAGTTTAACGATCTACGGGCACATGAAAAGATTGGATCCATATATGGATAAAGAAGTTTAACGATCTACGGGCACATGAAAAGATTGGATCCAAATATGGATAAAGAAGTTTAACGATCTACGGGCACATGAAAAGATTGGATCGAAATATGGATAAAGAAGTTTAACGATCTACGGGCACATCAAAAGATTGGATCCAAATATGGATAAAGAAGTTTAACGATCTACGGGCACATCAAAAGATTGGATCCAAATATGGATAAAGAAGTTTAACGATCTACGGGCACATGAAAAGATTGGATCCAAATATGGATAAAGAAGTTTAACGATCTACGGGCACATCAAAAGATTGGATCGAAATATGGATAAAGAAGTTTAACGATCTACGGGCACATGAAAAGATTGGATCCAAATATGGATAAAGAAGTTTAACGATCTACGGGCACATGAAAAGATTGGATCCAAATATGGATAAAGAAGTTTAACGATCTACGGGCACATCAAAAGATTGGATCCAAATATGGATAAAGAAGTTTAACGATCTACGGGCACATCAAAAGATTGGATCCAAATATGGATAAAGAAGTTTAACGATCTACGGGCACATCAAAAGATTGGATCGAAATATGGATAAAGAAGTTTAACGATCTACGGGCACATGAAAAGATTGGATCCAAATATGGATAAAGAAGTTTAACGATCTACGGGCACATGAAAAGATTGGATCCAAATATGGATAAAGAAGTTTAACGATCTACGGGCACATCAAAAGATTGGATCCAAATATGGATAAAGAAGTTTAACGATCTACGGGCACATCAAAAGATTGGATCGAAATATGGATAAAGAAGTTTAACGATCTACGGGCACATCAAAAGATTGGATCCAAATATGGATAAAGAAGTTTAACGATCTACGGGCACATCAAAAGATTGGATCCAAATATGGATAAAGAAGTTTAACGATCTACGGGCACATCAAAAGATTGGATCGAAATATGGATAAAGAAGTTTAACGATCTACGGGCACATGAAAAGATTGGATCCAAATATGGATAAAGAAGTTTAACGATCTACGGGCACATCAAAAGATTGGATCCAAATATGGATAAAGAAGTTTAACGATCTACGGGCACATCAAAAGATTGGATCCAAATATGGATAAAGAAGTTTAACGATCTACGGGCACATGAAAAGATTGGATCCAAATATGGATAAAGAAGTTTAACGATCTACGGGCACATCAAAAGATTGGATCCAAATATGGATAAAGAAGTTTAACGATCTACGGGCACATCAAAAGATTGGATCGAAATATGGATAAAGAAGTTTAACGATCTACGGGCACATGAAAAGATTGGATCCAAATATGGATAAAGAAGTTTAACGATCTACGGGCACATGAAAAGATTGGATCCAAATATGGATAAAGAAGTTTAACGATCTACGGGCACATCAAAAGATTGGATCGAAATATGGATAAAGAAGTTTAACGATCTACGGGCACATGAAAAGATTGGATCCAAATATGGATAAAGAAGTTTAACGATCTACGGGCACATGAAAAGATTGGATCCAAATATGGATAAAGAAGTTTAACGATCTACGGGCACATCAAAAGATTGGATCCAAATATGGATAAAGAAGTTTAACGATCTACGGGCACATCAAAAGATTGGATCCAAATATGGATAAAGAAAAGAAGTTTAACGATCTACGGGCACATGAAAAGATTGGATCCAAATATGGATAAAGAAGTTTAACGATCTACGGGCACATCAAAAGATTGGATCCAATTATGGATAAAGAAGTTTAACGATCTACGGGCACATGAAAAGATTGGATCCAAATATGGATAAAGAAGTTTAACGATCTACGGGCACATCAAAAGATTGGATCGAAATATGGATAAAGAAGTTTAACGATCTACGGGCACATGAAAAGATTGGATCCAAATATGGATAAAGAAGTTTAACGATCTACGGGCACATCAAAAGATTGGATCCAAATATGGATAAAGAAGTTTAACGATCTACGGGCACATCAAAAGATTGGATCCAAATATGGATAAAGAAGTTTAACGATCTACGGGCACATGAAAAGATTGGATCGAAATATGGATAAAGAAGTTTAACGATCTACGGGCACATCAAAAGATTGGATCCAAATATGGATAAAGAAGTTTAACGATCTACGGGCACATCAAAAGATTGGATCCAAATATGGATAAAGAAGTTTAACGATCTACGGGCACATCAAAAGATTGGATCCAAATATGGATAAAGAAGTTTAACGATCTACGGGCACATGAAAAGATTGGATCGAAATATGGATAAAGAAGTTTAACGATCTACGGGCACATCAAAAGATTGGATCCAAATATGGATAAAGAAGTTTAACGATCTACGGGCACATGAAAAGATTGGATCCAAATATGGATAAAGAAGTTTAACGATCTACGGGCACATCAAAAGATTGGATCCAAATATGGATAAAGAAGTTTAACGATCTACGGGCACATCAAAAGATTGGATCCAAATATGGATAAAGAAGTTTAACGATCTACGGGCACATGAAAAGATTGGATCTAAATATGGATAAAGAAGTTTAACGATCTACGGGCACATCAAAAGATTGGATCCAAATATGGATAAAGAAGTTTAACGATCTACGGGCACATGAAAAGATTGGATCCAAATATGGATAAAGAAGTTTAACGATCTACAGGCACATCAAAAGATTGGATCCAAATATGGATAAAGAAGTTTAACGATCTACGGGCACATCAAAAGATTGGATCCAAATATGGATAAAGAAGTTTAACGATCTACGGGCACATGAAAAGATTGGATCCAAATATGGATAAAGAAGTTTAACGATCTACGGGCACATGAAAAGATTGGATCCAAATATGGATAAAGAAGTTTAACGATCTACGGGCACATGAAAAGATTGGATCCAAATATGGATAAAGAAGTTTAACGATCTACGGGCACATGAAAAGATTGGATCCAAATATGGATAAAGAAGTTTAACGATCTACGGGCACATGAAAAGATTGGATCCAAATATGGATAAAGAAGTTTAACGATCTACGGGCACATGAAAAGATTGGATCCAAATATGGATAAAGAAGTTTAACGATCTACGGGCACATGAAAAGATTGGATCTAAATATGGATAAAGAAGTTTAACGATCTACGGGCACATGAAAAGATTGGATCCAAATATGGATAAAGAAGTTTAACGATCTACGGGCACATGAAAAGATTGGATCTAAATATGGATAAAGAAGTTTAACGATCTACGGGCACATGAAAAGATTGGATCCAAATATGGATAAAGAAGTTTAACGATCTACGGGCACATCAAAAGATTGGATCCAAATATGGATAAAGAAGTTTAACGATCTACGGGCACATGAAAAGATTGGATCCAAATATGGATAAAGAAGTTTAACGATCTACGGGCACATCAAATGATTGGATCCAAATATGGATAAAGAAGTTTAACGATCTACGGGCACATCAAAAGATTGGATCTAAATATGGATAAAGAAGTTTAACGATCTACGGGCACATGAAAAGATTGGATCTAAATATGGATAAAGAAGTTTAACGATCTACGGGCACATGAAAAGATTGGATCCAAATATGGATAAAGAAGTTTAACGATCTACGGGCACATGAAAAGATTGGATCTAAATATGGATAAAGAAGTTTAACGATCTACGGGCACATGAAAAGATTGGATCCAAATATGGATAAAGAAGTTTAACGATCTACGGGCACATCAAAAGATTGGATCCAAATATGGATAAAGAAGTTTAACGATCTACGGGCACATCAAAAGATTGGATCCAAATATGGATAAAGAAGTTTAACGATCTACGGGCACATCAAAAGATTGGATCCAAATATGGATAAAGAAGTTTAACGATCTACGGGCACATCAAAAGATTGGATCCAAATATGGATAAAGAAGTTTAACGATCTACGGGCACATCAAAAGATTGGATCCAAATATGGATAAAGAAGTTTAACGATCTACGGGCACATGAAAAGATTGGATCCAAATATGGATAAAGAAGTTTAACGATCTACGGGCACATCAAAAGATTGGATCCAAATATGGATAAAGAAGTTTAACGATCTACGGGCACATCAAAAGATTGGATCCAAATATGGATAAAGAAGTTTAACGATCTACGGGCACATGAAAAGATTGGATCCAAATATGGATAAAGAAGTTTAACGATCTACGGGCACATCAAAAGATTGGATCCAAATATGGATAAAGAAGTTTAACGATCTACGGGCACATGAAAAGATTGGATCCAAATATGGATAAAGAAGTTTAACGATCTACGGGCACATCAAATGATTGGATCCAAATATGGATAAAGAAGTTTAACGATCTACGGGCACATCAAAAGATTGGATCTAAATATGGATAAAGAAGTTTAACGATCTACGGGCACATGAAAAGATTGGATCTAAATATGGATAAAGAAGTTTAACGATCTACGGGCACATGAAAAGATTGGATCCAAATATGGATAAAGAAGTTTAACGATCTACGGGCACATGAAAAGATTGGATCTAAATATGGATAAAGAAGTTTAACGATCTACGGGCACATGAAAAGATTGGATCCAAATATGGATAAAGAAGTTTAACGATCTACGGGCACATCAAAAGATTGGATCCAAATATGGATAAAGAAGTTTAACGATCTACGGGCACATCAAAAGATTGGATCCAAATATGGATAAAGAAGTTTAACGATCTACGGGCACATCAAAAGATTGGATCCAAATATGGATAAAGAAGTTTAACGATCTACGGGCACATCAAAAGATTGGATCCAAATATGGATAAAGAAGTTTAACGATCTACGGGCACATCAAAAGATTGGATCCAAATATGGATAAAGAAGTTTAACGATCTACGGGCACATGAAAAGATTGGATCCAAATATGGATAAAGAAGTTTAACGATCTACGGGCACATCAAAAGATTGGATCCAAATATGGATAAAGAAGTTTAACGATCTACGGGCACATCAAAAGATTGGATCCAAATATGGATAAAGAAGTTTAACGATCTACGGGCACATGAAAAGATTGGATCCAAATATGGATAAAGAAGTTTAACGATCTACGGGCACATCAAAAGATTGGATCCAAATATGGATAAAGAAGTTTAACGATCTACGGGCACATGAAAAGATTGGATCCAAATATGGATAAAGAAGTTTAACGATCTACGGGCACATGAAAAGATTGGATCCAAATATGGATAAAGAAGTTTAACGATCTACGGGCACATCAAAAGATTGGATCCAAATATGGATAAAGAAGTTTAACGATCTACGGGCACATCAAAAGATTGGATCCAAATATGGATAAAGAAGTTTAACGATCTACGGGCACATGAAAAGATTGGATCCAAATATGGATAAAGAAGTTTAACGATCTACGGGCACATGAAAAGATTGGATCCAAATATGGATAAAGAAGTTTAACGATCTACGGGCACATCAAAAGATTGGATCCAAATATGGATAAAGAAGTTTAACGATCTACGGGCACATCAAAAGATTGGATCCAAATATGGATAAAGAAGTTTAACGATCTACGGGCACATGAAAAGATTGGATCCAAATATGGATAAAGAAGTTTAACGATCTACGGGCACATCAAAAGATTGGATCCAAATATGGATAAAGAAGTTTAACGATCTACGGGCACATGAAAAGATTGGATCCAAATATGGATAAAGAAGTTTAACGATCTACGGGCACATCAAAAGATTGGATCCAAATATGGATAAAGAAGTTTAACGATCTACGGGCACATCAAAAGATTGGATCCAAATATGGATAAAGAAGTTTAACGATCTACGGGCACATCAAAAGATTGGATCCAAATATGGATAAAGAAGTTTAACGATCTACGGGCACATGAAAAGATTGGATCCAAATATGGATAAAGAAGTTTAACGATCTACGGGCACATCAAAAGATTGGATCCAAATATGGATAAAGAAGTTTAACGATCTACGGGCACATCAAAAGATTGGATCCAAATATGGATAAAGAAGTTTAACGATCTACGGGCACATGAAAAGATTGGATCCAAATATGGATAAAGAAGTTTAACGATCTACGGGCACATCAAAAGATTGGATCCAAATATGGATAAAGAAGTTTAACGATCTACGGGCACATCAAAAGATTGGATCCAAATATGGATAAAGAAGTTTAACGATCTACGGGCACATCAAATGATTGGATCCAAATATGGATAAAGAAGTTTAACGATCTACGGGCACATCAAAAGATTGGATCCAAATATGGATAAAGAAGTTTAACGATCTACGGGCACATCAAAAGATTGGATCGAAATATGGATAAAGAAGTTTAACGATCTACGGGCACATGAAAAGATTGGATCCAAATATGGATAAAGAAGTTTAACGATCTACGGGCACATCAAAAGATTGGATCGAAATATGGATAAAGAAGTTTAACGATCTACGGGCACATGAAAAGATTGGATCCAAATATGGATAAAGAAGTTTAACGATCTACGGGCACATGAAAAGATTGGATCCAAATATGGATAAAGAAGTTTAACGATCTACGGGCACATCAAAAGATTGGATCCAAATATGGATAAAGAAGTTTAACGATCTACGGGCACATGAAAAGATTGGATCCAAATATGGATAAAGAAGTTTAACGATCTACGGGCACATCAAAAGATTGGATCGAAATATGGATAAAGAAGTTTAACGATCTACGGGCACATGAAAAGATTGGATCCAAATATGGATAAAGAAGTTTAACGATCTACGGGCACATGAAAAGATTGGATCCAAATATGGATAAAGAAGTTTAACGATCTACGGGCACATCAAAAGATTGGATCCAAATATGGATAAAGAAGTTTAACGATCTACGGGCACATCAAAAGATTGGATCCAAATATGGATAAAGAAGTTTAACGATCTACGGGCACATCAAAAGATTGGATCGAAATATGGATAAAGAAGTTTAACGATCTACGGGCACATGAAAAGATTGGATCCAAATATGGATAAAGAAGTTTAACGATCTACGGGCACATGAAAAGATTGGATCCAAATATGGATAAAGAAGTTTAACGATCTACGGGCACATCAAAAGATTGGATCCAAATATGGATAAAGAAGTTTAACGATCTACGGGCACATCAAAAGATTGGATCGAAATATGGATAAAGAAGTTTAACGATCTACGGGCACATCAAAAGATTGGATCCAAATATGGATAAAGAAGTTTAACGATCTACGGGCACATCAAAAGATTGGATCCAAATATGGATAAAGAAGTTTAACGATCTACGGGCACATCAAAAGATTGGATCGAAATATGGATAAAGAAGTTTAACGATCTACGGGCACATGAAAAGATTGGATCCAAATATGGATAAAGAAGTTTAACGATCTACGGGCACATCAAAAGATTGGATCCAAATATGGATAAAGAAGTTTAACGATCTACGGGCACATCAAAAGATTGGATCCAAATATGGATAAAGAAGTTTAACGATCTACGGGCACATGAAAAGATTGGATCCAAATATGGATAAAGAAGTTTAACGATCTACGGGCACATCAAAAGATTGGATCCAAATATGGATAAAGAAGTTTAACGATCTACGGGCACATCAAAAGATTGGATCGAAATATGGATAAAGAAGTTTAACGATCTACGGGCACATGAAAAGATTGGATCCAAATATGGATAAAGAAGTTTAACGATCTACGGGCACATGAAAAGATTGGATCCAAATATGGATAAAGAAGTTTAACGATCTACGGGCACATCAAAAGATTGGATCGAAATATGGATAAAGAAGTTTAACGATCTACGGGCACATGAAAAGATTGGATCCAAATATGGATAAAGAAGTTTAACGATCTACGGGCACATGAAAAGATTGGATCCAAATATGGATAAAGAAGTTTAACGATCTACGGGCACATCAAAAGATTGGATCCAAATATGGATAAAGAAGTTGAACGATCTACGGGCACATCAAAAGATTGGATCCAAATATGGATAAAGAAAAGAAGTTTAACGATCTACGGGCACATGAAAAGATTGGATCCAAATATGGATAAAGAAGTTTAACGATCTACGGGCACATCAAAAGATTGGATCCAATTATGGATAAAGAAGTTTTACGATCTACGGGCACATGAAAAGATTGGATCCAAATATGGATAAAGAAGTTTAACGATCTACGGGCACATCAAAAGATTGGATCGAAATATGGATAAAGAAGTTTAACGATCTACGGGCACATGAAAAGATTGGATCCAAATATGGATAAAGAAGTTTAACGATCTACGGGCACATCAAAAGATTGGATCCAAATATGGATAAAGAAGTTTAACGATCTACGGGCACATCAAAAGATTGGATCCAAATATGGATAAAGAAGTTTAACGATCTACGGGCACATGAAAAGATTGGATCGAAATATGGATAAAGAAGTTTAACGATCTACGGGCACATCAAAAGATTGGATCCAAATATGGATAAAGAAGTTTAACGATCTACGGGCACATCAAAAGATTGGATCCAAATATGGATAAAGAAGTTTAACGATCTACGGGCACATCAAAAGATTGGATCCAAATATGGATAAAGAAGTTTAACGATCTACGGGCACATGAAAAGATTGGATCGAAATATGGATAAAGAAGTTTAACGATCTACGGGCACATCAAAAGATTGGATCCAAATATGGATAAAGAAGTTTAACGATCTACGGGCACATGAAAAGATTGGATCCAAATATGGATAAAGAAGTTTAACGATCTACGGGCACATCAAAAGATTGGATCCAAATATGGATAAAGAAGTTTAACGATCTACGGGCACATCAAAAGATTGGATCCAAATATGGATAAAGAAGTTTAACGATCTACGGGCACATGAAAAGATTGGATCTAAATATGGATAAAGAAGTTTAACGATCTACGGGCACATCAAAAGATTGGATCCAAATATGGATAAAGAAGTTTAACGATCTACGGGCACATGAAAAGATTGGATCCAAATATGGATAAAGAAGTTTAACGATCTACAGGCACATCAAAAGATTGGATCCAAATATGGATAAAGAAGTTTAACGATCTACGGGCACATCAAAAGATTGGATCCAAATATGGATAAAGAAGTTTAACGATCTACGGGCACATGAAAAGATTGGATCCAAATATGGATAAAGAAGTTTAACGATCTACGGGCACATGAAAAGATTGGATCCAAATATGGATAAAGAAGTTTAACGATCTACGGGCACATGAAAAGATTGGATCCAAATATGGATAAAGAAGTTTAACGATCTACGGGCACATGAAAAGATTGGATCCAAATATGGATAAAGAAGTTTAACGATCTACGGGCACATCAAAAGATTGGATCCAAATATGGATAAAGAAGTTTAACGATCTACGGGCACATGAAAAGATTGGATCTAAATATGGATAAAGAAGTTTAACGATCTACGGGCACATGAAAAGATTGGATCCAAATATGGATAAAGAAGTTTAACGATCTACGGGCACATGAAAAGATTGGATCCAAATATGGATAAAGAAGTTTAACGATCTACGGGCACATGAAAAGATTGGATCCAAATATGGATAAAGAAGTTTAACGATCTACGGGCACATGAAAAGATTGGATCTAAATATGGATAAAGAAGTTTAACGATCTACGGGCACATGAAAAGATTGGATCCAAATATGGATAAAGAAGTTTAACGATCTACGGGCACATGAAAAGATTGGATCTAAATATGGATAAAGAAGTTTAACGATCTACGGGCACATGAAAAGATTGGATCCAAATATGGATAAAGAAGTTTAACGATCTACGGGCACATCAAAAGATTGGATCCAAATATGGATAAAGAAGTTTAACGATCTACGGGCACATGAAAAGATTGGATCCAAATATGGATAAAGAAGTTTAACGATCTACGGGCACATCAAATGATTGGATCCAAATATGGATAAAGAAGTTTAACGATCTACGGGCACATCAAAAGATTGGATCTAAATATGGATAAAGAAGTTTAACGATCTACGGGCACATGAAAAGATTGGATCTAAATATGGATAAAGAAGTTTAACGATCTACGGGCACATGAAAAGATTGGATCCAAATATGGATAAAGAAGTTTAACGATCTACGGGCACATGAAAAGATTGGATCTAAATATGGATAAAGAAGTTTAACGATCTACGGGCACATGAAAAGATTGGATCCAAATATGGATAAAGAAGTTTAACGATCTACGGGCACATCAAAAGATTGGATCCAAATATGGATAAAGAAGTTTAACGATCTACGGGCACATCAAAAGATTGGATCCAAATATGGATAAAGAAGTTTAACGATCTACGGGCACATCAAAAGATTGGATCCAAATATGGATAAAGAAGTTTAACGATCTACGGGCACATCAAAAGATTGGATCCAAATATGGATAAAGAAGTTTAACGATCTACGGGCACATCAAAAGATTGGATCCAAATATGGATAAAGAAGTTTAACGATCTACGGGCACATGAAAAGATTGGATCCAAATATGGATAAAGAAGTTTAACGATCTACGGGCACATCAAAAGATTGGATCCAAATATGGATAAAGAAGTTTAACGATCTACGGGCACATCAAAAGATTGGATCCAAATATGGATAAAGAAGTTTAACGATCTACGGGCACATGAAAAGATTGGATCCAAATATGGATAAAGAAGTTTAACGATCTACGGGCACATCAAAAGATTGGATCCAAATATGGATAAAGAAGTTTAACGATCTACGGGCACATGAAAAGATTGGATCCAAATATGGATAAAGAAGTTTAACGATCTACGGGCACATGAAAAGATTGGATCCAAATATGGATAAAGAAGTTTAACGATCTACGGGCACATCAAAAGATTGGATCCAAATATGGATAAAGAAGTTTAACGATCTACGGGCACATCAAAAGATTGGATCCAAATATGGATAAAGAAGTTTAACGATCTACGGGCACATGAAAAGATTGGATCCAAATATGGATAAAGAAGTTTAACGATCTACGGGCACATGAAAAGATTGGATCCAAATATGGATAAAGAAGTTTAACGATCTACGGGCACATCAAAAGATTGGATCCAAATATGGATAAAGAAGTTTAACGATCTACGGGCACATCAAAAGATTGGATCCAAATATGGATAAAGAAGTTTAACGATCTACGGGCACATGAAAAGATTGGATCCAAATATGGATAAAGAAGTTTAACGATCTACGGGCACATCAAAAGATTGGATCCAAATATGGATAAAGAAGTTTAACGATCTACGGGCACATGAAAAGATTGGATCCAAATATGGATAAAGAAGTTTAACGATCTACGGGCACATCAAAAGATTGGATCCAAATATGGATAAAGAAGTTTAACGATCTACGGGCACATCAAAAGATTGGATCCAAATATGGATAAAGAAGTTTAACGATCTACGGGCACATCAAAAGATTGGATCCAAATATGGATAAAGAAGTTTAACGATCTACGGGCACATGAAAAGATTGGATCCAAATATGGATAAAGAAGTTTAACGATCTACGGGCACATCAAAAGATTGGATCCAAATATGGATAAAGAAGTTTAACGATCTACGGGCACATCAAAAGATTGGATCCAAATATGGATAAAGAAGTTTAACGATCTACGGGCACATGAAAAGATTGGATCCAAATATGGATAAAGAAGTTTAACGATCTACGGGCACATCAAAAGATTGGATCCAAATATGGATAAAGAAGTTTAACGATCTACGGGCACATCAAAAGATTGGATCCAAATATGGATAAAGAAGTTTAACGATCTACGGGCACATGAAAAGATTGGATCCAAATATGGATAAAGAAGTTTAACGATCTACGGGCACATCAAAAGATTGGATCCAAATATGGATAAAGAAGTTTAACGATCTACGGGCACATCAAAAGATTGGATCCAAATATGGATAAAGAAGTTTAACGATCTACGGGCACATCAAAAGATTGGATCCAAATATGGATAAAGAAGTTTAACGATCTACGGGCACATGAAAAGATTGGATCCAAATATGGATAAAGAAGTTTAACGATCTACGGGCACATCAAAAGATTGGATCCAAATATGGATAAAGAAGTTTAACGATCTACGGGCACATCAAAAGATTGGATCCAAATATGGATAAAGAAGTTTAACGATCTACGGGCACATGAAAAGATTGGATCCAAATATGGATAAAGAAGTTTAACGATCTACGGGCACATGAAAAGATTGGATCCAAATATGGATAAAGAAGTTTAACGATCTACGGGCACATCAAAAGATTGGATCCAAATATGGATAAAGAAGTTTAACGATCTACGGGCACATGAAAAGATTGGATCCAAATATGGATAAAGAAGTTTAACGATCTACGGGCACATCAAAAGATTGGATCCAAATATGGATAAAGAAGTTTAACGATCTACGGGCACATCAAAAGATTGGATCCAAATATGGATAAAGAAGTTTAACGATCTACGGGCACATGAAAAGATTCGATCCAAATATGGATAAAGAAGTTTAACGATCTACGGGCACATGAAAAGATTGGATCCAAATATGGATAAAGAAGTTTAACGATCTACGGGCACATCAAAAGATTGGATCCAAATATGGATAAAGAAGTTTAACGATCTACGGGCACATGAAAAGATTGGATCCAAATATGGATAAAGAAGTTTAACGATCTACGGGCACATCAAAAGATTGGATCCAAATATGGATAAAGAAGTTTAACGATCTACGGGCACATCAAAAGATTGGATCTAAATATGGATAAAGAAGTTTAACGATCTACGGGCACATGAAAAGATTGGATCCAAATATGGATAAAGAAGTTTAACGATCTACGGGCACATCAAAAGATTGGATCCAAATATGGATAAAGAAAAGAAGTTTAACGATCTACGGGCACATGAAAAGATTGGATCCAAATATGGATAAAGAAGTTTAACGATCTACGGGCACATGAAAAGATTGGATCCAAATATGGATAAAGAAGTTTAACGATCTACGGGCACATCAAAAGATTGGATCCAAATATGGATAAAGAAGTTTAACGATCTACGGGCACATCAAAAGATTGGATCCAAATATGGATAAAGAAGTTTAACGATCTACGGGCACATGAAAAGATTGGATCCAAATATGGATAAAGAAGTTTAACGATCTACGGGCACATCAAAAGATTGGATCCAAATATGGATAAAGAAGTTTAACGATCTACGGGCACATCAAAAGATTGGATCCAAATATGGATAAAGAAGTTTAACGATCTACGGGCACATCAAAAGATTGGATCCAAATATGGATAAAGAAGTTTAACGATCTACGGGCACATGAAAAGATTGGATCCAAATATGGATAAAGAAGTTTAACGATCTACGGGCACATGAAAAGATTGGATCCAAATATGGATAAAGAAGTTTAACGATCTACGGGCACATGAAAAGATTGGATCCAAATATGGATAAAGAAGTTTAACGATCTACGGGCACATCAAAAGATTGGATCCAAATATGGATAAAGAAGTTTAACGATCTACGGGCACATCAAAAGATTGGATCCAAATATGGATAAAGAAGTTTAACGATCTACGGGCACATGAAAAGATTGGATCCAAATATGGATAAAGAAGTTTAACGATCTACGGGCACATGAAAAGATTGGATCCAAATATGGATAAAGAAGTTTAACGATCTACGGGCACATCAAAAGATTGGATCCAAATATGGATAAAGAAGTTTAACGATCTACGGGCACATCAAAAGATTGGATCCAAATATGGATAAAGAAGTTTAACGATCTACGGGCACATGAAAAGATTGGATCCAAATATGGATAAAGAAGTTTAACGATCTACGGGCACATCAAAAGATTGGATCCAAATATGGATAAAGAAGTTTAACGATCTACGGGCACATCAAAAGATTGGATCCAAATATGGATAAAGAAGTTTAACGATCTACGGGCACATCAAAAGATTGGATCCAAATATGGATAAAGAAGTTTAACGATCTACGGGCACATGAAAAGATTGGATCCAAATATGGATAAAGAAGTTTAACGATCTACGGGCACATCAAAAGATTGGATCCAAATATGGATAAAGAAGTTTAACGATCTACGGGCACATCAAAAGATTGGATCCAAATATGGATAAAGAAGTTTAACGATCTACGGGCACATGAAAAGATTGGATCCAAATATGGATAAAGAAGTTTAACGATCTACGGGCACATGAAAAGATTGGATCCAAATATGGATAAAGAAGTTTAACGATCTACGGGCACATCAAAAGATTGGATCCAAATATGGATAAAGAAGTTTAACGATCTACGGGCACATGAAAAGATTGGATCCAAATATGGATAAAGAAGTTTAACGATCTACGGGCACATCAAAAGATTGGATCCAAATATGGATAAAGAAGTTTAACGATCTACGGGCACATCAAAAGATTGGATCCAAATATGGATAAAGAAGTTTAACGATCTACGGGCACATGAAAAGATTCGATCCAAATATGGATAAAGAAGTTTAACGATCTACGGGCACATGAAAAGATTGGATCCAAATATGGATAAAGAAGTTTAACGATCTACGGGCACATCAAAAGATTGGATCCAAATATGGATAAAGAAGTTTAACGATCTACGGGCACATGAAAAGATTGGATCCAAATATGGATAAAGAAGTTTAACGATCTACGGGCACATCAAAAGATTGGATCCAAATATGGATAAAGAAGTTTAACGATCTACGGGCACATCAAAAGATTGGATCTAAATATGGATAAAGAAGTTTAACGATCTACGGGCACATGAAAAGATTGGATCCAAATATGGATAAAGAAGTTTAACGATCTACGGGCACATCAAAAGATTGGATCCAAATATGGATAAAGAAAAGAAGTTTAACGATCTACGGGCACATGAAAAGATTGGATCCAAATATGGATAAAGAAGTTTAACGATCTACGGGCACATGAAAAGATTGGATCCAAATATGGATAAAGAAGTTTAACGATCTACGGGCACATGAAAAGATTGGATCCAAATATGGATAAAGAAGTTTAACGATCTACGGGCACATCAAAAGATTGGATCCAAATATGGATAAAGAAGTTTAACGATCTACGGGCACATGAAAAGATTGGATCCAAATATGGATAAAGAAGTTTAACGATCTACGGGCACATCAAAAGATTGGATCCAAATATGGATAAAGAAGTTTAACGATCTACGGGCACATCAAAAGATTGGATCCAAATATGGATAAAGAAGTTTAACGATCTACGGGCACATCAAAAGATTGGATCCAAATATGGATAAAGAAGTTTAACGATCTACGGGCACATGAAAAGATTGGATCCAAATATGGATAAAGAAGTTTAACGATCTACGGGCACATCAAAAGATTGGATCCAAATATGGATAAAGAAGTTTAACGATCTACGGGCACATCAAAAGATTGGATCCAAATATGGATAAAGAAGTTTAACGATCTACGGGCACATGAAAAGATTGGATCCAAATATGGATAAAGAAGTTTAACGATCTACGGGCACATCAAAAGATTGGATCCAATTATGGATAAAGAAGTTTAACGATCTACGGGCACATGAAAAGATTGGATCCAAATATGGATAAAGAAGTTTAACGATCTACGGGCACATCAAAAGATTGGATACAAATATGGATAAAGAAGTTTAACGATCTACGGGCACATGAAAAGATTGGATCCAAATATGGATAAAGAAGTTTAACGATCTACGGGCACATCAAAAGATTGGATCCAAATATGGATAAAGAAGTTTAACGATCTACGGGCACATGAAAAGATTGGATCCAAATATGGATAAAGAAGTTTAACGATCTACGGGCACATCAAAAGATTGGATCCAAATATGGATAAAGAAGTTTAACGATCTACGGGCACATCAAAAGATTGGATCCAAATATGGATAAAGAAGTTTAACGATCTACGGGCACATCAAAAGATTGGATCCAAATATGGATAAAGAAGTTTAACGATCTACGGGCACATCAAAAGATTGGATCCAAATATGGATAAAGAAGTTTAACGATCTACGGGCACATGAAAAGATTGGATCCAAATATGGATAAAGAAGTTTAACGATCTACGGGCACATGAAAAGATTGGATCCAAATATGGATAAAGAAGTTTAACGATCTACGGGCACATCAAAAGATTGGATCCAAATATGGATAAAGAAGTTTAACGATCTACGGGCACATGAAAAGATTGGATCCAAATATGGATAAAGAAGTTTAACGATCTACGGGCACATGAAAAGATTGGATCCAAATATGGATAAAGAAGTTTAACGATCTACGGGCACATCAAAAGATTGGATCCAAATATGGATAAAGAAGTTTAACGATCTACGGGCACATGAAAAGATTGGATCCAAATATGGATAAAGAAGTTTAACGATCTACGGGCACATGAAAAGATTGGATCCAAATATGGATAAAGAAGTTTAACGATCTACGGGCACATCAAAAGATTGGATCCAAATATGGATAAAGAAGTTTAACGATCTACGGGCACATGAAAAGATTGGATCCAAATATGGATAAAGAAGTTTAACGATCTACGGGCACATGAAAAGATTGGATCCATATATGGATAAAGAAGTTTAACGATCTACGGGCACATGAAAAGATTGGATCCAAATATGGATAAAGAAGTTTAACGATCTACGGGCACATCAAAAGATTGGATCCAAATATGGATAAAGAAGTTTAACGATCTACGGGCACATCAAAAGATTGGATCCAAATATGGATAAAGAAGTTTAACGATCTACGGGCACATGAAAAGATTGGATCCAAATATGGATAAAGAAGTTTAACGATCTACGGGCACATCAAAAGATTGGATCCAAATATGGATAAAGAAGTTTAACGATCTACGGGCACATCAAAAGATTGGATCCAAATATGGATAAAGAAGTTTAACGATCTACGGGCACATCAAATGATTGGATCCAAATATGGATAAAGAAGTTTAACGATCTACGGGCACATCAAAAGATTGGATCCAAATATGGATAAAGAAGTTTAACGATCTACGGGCACATCAAAAGATTGGATCCAAATATGGATAAAGAAGTTTAACGATCTACGGGCACATGAAAAGATTGGATCCAAATATGGATAAAGAAGTTTAACGATCTACGGGCACATCAAAAGATTGGATCCAAATATGGATAAAGAAGTTTAACGATCTACGGGCACATGAAAAGATTGGATCCAAATATGGATAAAGAAGTTTAACGATCTACGGGCACATCAAAAGATTGGATCCAAATATGGATAAAGAAGTTTAACGATCTACGGGCACATCAAAAGATTGGATCCAAATATGGATAAAGAAGTTTAACGATCTACGGGCACATGAAAAGATTGGATCCAAATATGGATAAAGAAGTTTAACGATCTACGGGCACATCAAAAGATTGGATCCAAATATGGATAAAGAAGTTTAACGATCTACGGGCACATCAAAAGATTGGATCCAAATATGGATAAAGAAGTTTAACGATCTACGGGCACATCAAATGATTGGATCCAAATATGGATAAAGAAGTTTAACGATCTACGGGCACATCAAAAGATTGGATCCAAATATGGATAAAGAAGTTTAACGATCTACGGGCACATGAAAAGATTGGATCCAAATATGGATAAAGAAGTTTAACGATCTACGGGCACATGAAAAGATTGGATCCAAATATGGATAAAGAAGTTTAACGATCTACGGGCACATCAAAAGATTGGATCCAAATATGGATAAAGAAGTTTAACGATCTACGGGCACATGAAAAGATTGGATCCAAATATGGATAAAGAAGTTTAACGATCTACGGGCACATCAAAAGATTGGATCCAAATATGGATAAAGAAGTTTAACGATCTACGGGCACATCAAAAGATTGGATCCAAATATGGATAAAGAAGAAACCCTTCCCTTCAAAGGCCTATTTGAGCCCTTAGAAGGGTTATTTTCACATTTCCAAGGGTACCATTGTATAGATCTCGACGAGAACTACAACTTTGCAGCTTTGAAAAATGTTGATATCCCAAACCGTTTAGTAGTTATTTCTCTTGTAGACCACTTATCTGGGCATCCCTGTATATATATATATATATATATATATATATATATATATATATATATATATATATGCATACATATAAACTTTTTTTTATACGTATGCAAATAAAATCTGTTGCATTCTGTTAACAGCGTTAACAGAAGCAGAGACGTAAGGAATAGAAATACAGAGATGAATTAATCAAGACGTTAGGGAGAATGTTGAAGGTTACAGAAGGATAATCAGGAATCCCGGAACAGAAACATCCATAAATATAGACCATGGTCATTTGCCGTGTAAACATTTACATGGAGTTGTGTGAGTGGTGTTGCCGGAGCTGTGGTTTGCAGTGGCAACATTTGCATGGAGTTGTGTGAGTGGTGTTGTCGGAGCTGTGTTTTGAAGTGGCAACATTTACATGGAGTTGTGTGAGTGGTGCTGTCGGAGCTGTGTTTTGAAGTGGCAACATTTACATGGAGTTGTGTGAGTGGTGTTGCCGAAGCTGTGGTTTGCAGTGGCAACATTTACATGGAGTTGTGTGAGTGGTGCTGTCGGAGCTGTGTTTTGAAGTGGCAACATTTACATGGAGTTGTGTGAGTGGTGCTGTCGGAGCTGTGGTTTGCAGTGCCAACATTTACATGGAGTTGTGTGAGTGGTGCTGTCGGAGCTGTGTTTTGAAGTGGCAACATTTACATGGAGTTGTGTGAGTGGTGTTGCCGAAGCTGTGGTTTGCAGTGGCAACATTTGCATGGAGTTGTGTGAGTGGTGCTGTCGGAGCTGTGGTTTGCAGTGGCAACATTTGCATGGAGTTGTGTGAGTGGTACTGTCGGAGCTGTGGTTTGCAATGTCAACATTTACAGGGAGTGGTGATGATGGCGGTGTTGCCGGAGCTGTGGTTTGCAGTGGCAACATTTGCATGGAGTTGTGCGAGTGGTGCTGTCGGAGCTGTGGTTTGCAGTGGCAACATTTGCATGGAGTTGTGTGAGTGGTGTTGTCGGAGCTGTGGTTTGCATTGTCAACATTTACAGGGAGTGGTGATGATGGCGGTGTTGTCGGAGCTGTGGATCGCAGTAGTAACATTTACATGGAGTTGTGTGAGTGGTGTTGTCGGAGCTGTGGTTTGCAGTGGCAACATTTGCATGGAGTTGTGTGAGTGGTGCTGTCGGAGCTGTGGTTTGCAGTGGCAACATTTGCATGGAGTGGTGATGATGGCGGTGTTGTCGGAGCTGTGGATCGCAGTAGTAACATTTGCATGGAGTTGTGTGAGTGGTGTTGTCGGAGCTGTGGTTTGCAGTAGTAACATTTGCATGGAGTTGTGTTGCCGGAGCTGTGGTTTGCATTGTCAACACTTACAGGGAGTGGTGATGATGGCGGTGTTATCGGAGCTGTGGATCGCAGTAGTAACATTTGCATGGAGTTGTGTGAGTGGTGTTGTCGGAGCTGTGGTTTGCATTGTCAACATTTACAGGGAGTGGTGATGATGGCGGTGTTATCGGAGCTGTGGTTTGCAGTGGCAACATTTGCATGGAGTTGTGTGAGTGGTGATGTCGGAGCTGTGGTTTGCATTGTCAACATTTGCATGGAGTGGTGATGATGGCGGTGTTATCGGAGCTGTGGATCGCAGTAGTAACATTTGCATGGAGTTGTGTGAGTGGTGTTGTCGGAGCTGTGGTTTGCATTGTCAACGTTTACAGGGAGTGGTGATGATGGCGGTGTTGTCGGAGCTTTGGTTTGCAGTAGCAACATGTGCATGGAGTTGTGTGAGTGGTGATTCGGAGCTGTGGTTTGCAGTGGCAACATTTGCATGGAGTTGTGTGAGTGGTGTTGTCGGAGCTGTGGATTGCAGTCGCAACATTTGCATGGAGTTTTGTGAGTGGTGTTGTCGGAGCTGTGGTTTGCAGTGGCAGCATTTGCATGGAGTTGTGTGAGTGGCGTTGTAGGAGCTGTGGTTTGGAGTGGCAACATTTGCATGGAGTTGTGTGAGTGGTGTTGTCGGAGCTGTGGTTTGCAGTGGCAACATTTGCATGGAGTTGTGTGAGTGGTGTTGTCGGAGCTGTGGTTTGCATTCTCAACATTTATAGGGAGTGGTGATGATGGCGGTGTTGTCGGAGCTGCGGATCGCAGTAGCAACATTTGCATGGAGTTGTGTGAGTGGTGTTGTCGGAGCTGTGGTTTGCAGTGGCAACATTTGTATGGAGTTGTGTGAGTGGTGTTGTCGGAGCTGTGGTTTGCAGTGGCAACATTTGCAGGGAGTGGTGATGATGGCGGTGTTGTAGGAGCTGTGGATTGCAGTGGAGACATTTACATGGAGTGGTGATGGCGGAGTTGTCGGAGTTGTGGTTTGCAGGGGCGGCATTTACATGAAGTGGTTATGGCGGTGTTGTCGGAGCTGTGGATTACAAGGATGACATTTAAATGGAGTGGTGATGGCGGTGTTGTCGGAGTTGTGGTTTGCATTGTCAACATTTACAGGGAGTGGTGATGATGGCGGTGTTGTAGGAGCTGTGGATTGCAGTGGCAACATTTACAGGGAGTGATGGTGGTAGTGTTGTCGGAGCTGTGGTTTGCATTGTAAACATTTACAGGGAGTGGTGATGATGGCGGTGTTGTAGGAGCTGTGGATTGCAGTGACAACATTTACAGGGAGTGGTGGTGGTAGTGTTGTCGGAGCTGTGGTTTGCATTGTCAGCATTTACAGGGAGTGGTGATGATGGCGGTGTTGTAGGAGCTGTGGATTGCAGTGGCAACATTTACAGGGAGTGGTGGTGGTGGTAGTGTTGTCGGAGCTGTGGTTAGCAATGGTGACATTTACATAGAGTGGTGATGGCGGTGTTGTCGGAGTTGTGGTTTGCAGTGGCGACATTTACATGGAGTGGTGATGGCGGTTTTGCCGGAGCAGTGGTTTGCAGTGGCGACATTTACATAGAGTGGTGATGGCGGTGTTGTCGGAGTTGTGGTTTGCAGTGGCGACATTTACATGGAGTGGTGATGGCTGTGTTGTCGGAGCTGTGGTTTGCAGTGGCGACATTTACATGGAGTGGTGATGGCTGTGTTGTCGGAGTTGTAGTTTGCAGGGGCAACATTTACATGGAGTGGTGATGGCGGTGTTGTCGGAGTTGTGGTTTGCAGTGGCGACATTTACAAGGAGTGGTGATGGCTGTGTTGTCGGAGTTGTAGTATGCAGGGGCGACATTTACATGGAGTGGTGATGGCGGTGTTGTCGGAGCTGTGGTTTGCAGGGGCGACATTTACATGGAGTGGTGATGGAGTGTTGTCGGAGCTGTGGTTTGCAGTAGCGACATTTACATGGAGTGGTGATGGCGGTGTTGTCGGAGCTGTGGTTTTCAGGGGCGGCATTTACATGGAGTTGTTTAGGTGGTGTTGTCGGAGCTGTGGTATTCAGTGACGACATTTACATGTTGTGGTGTTGGTGGTGTAACCGGAGCAGTGGTTTTCAGGGGCGGCATTTACATAGAGTGGTGATGGCGGTGTTGTCGGAGCTGTGGTTTTCAGTGACAACATTTACATGGAGTGGTGTTGGTGGTGTTGTCGGAGTTGTGGTTTGCAGGGGCGACATTTGCATGGAGTTGTTTAGGTGGTGTTGTCGGAGCTGTGGTTTTCAGGGGCGGTTTTTACATTGAGTGGTGGTAGCACCTTACATTTGCCTCGTAACACACTAACGTCTACAGTTTTTCCTCTTTCGTCATTGTATATACGTGTTCTATAAGAAACGACGAGTTTGTTACATAGCAGAAGGCCTCTATTAGAAGTGAGGGTTTTCTCTATTAGGTTTTTGTTGTTATTCCGTGCATAACAATATAGTAGTCAACAATAAGTCCGTATAGTACTGACCACACTATCGTCTGGAGGACTGTATCCCCACCTCTACTCGTGTCTTGGTTATATCTTTGCACAGTCTAGTCGACATTGGAGAGAATCTAGCGGCCGGTGTATAGTACTGACCACACTATCGTCTGGAGGAATGTATCCCGACCTCTACTCGTGTCTTGGTTATATCTTTGCACAGTCTAGTCGATATTGGAGAGAATCTAGCGGCCGGTGTATAGTACTGACCACACTATCGTCTCGAGGACTGTATCCCCACCTCTACTCGTGTCTTGGTTATATCTTTGCACAATCTAGTCGACATTGGAGAGAATCTAGCGGCCGGTGTATAGTACTGACCACAATATCGTCTCGAGGACTGTATCCCCACCTCTACTCGTGTCTTGGTTATATCTTTGCACAGTCTAGTCGACATTGGAGAGAATCTAGCGGCCGGTGTATAGTACTGACCACACTATCGTCTCGAGGACTGTATCCCCACCTCTACTCGTGTCTTGGTTATATCTTTGCACAGTCTAGTCGACATTGGAGAGAATCTAGCGGCCGGTGTATAGTACTGACCACACTATCGTCTCGAGGACTGTATCCCGACCTCTACTCGTGTCTTAGTTATATCTTTGCACAGTCGAGTCGATATTGGGGAGATTCTAGCGGCCGGTGTATAGTACTGACCACACTATCGTCTCGAGGACTGTATCCCCACCTCTACTCGTGTCTTGGTTATATCTTTGCACAGTCTAGTCGACATTGGAGAGAATCTAGCGGCCGGTGTATAGTACTGACCACACTATCGTCTCGACGACTGTATCCCGACCTCTACTCGTGTCTTGGTTATATCTTTGCACAGTCTAGTCGATATTGGGGAGATTCTAGCGGCCGGTGTATATTACTGACCACACTATCGTCTCGAGGACTGTATCCCCACCTCTACTCGTGTCTTGGTTATATCTTTGCACAGTCTAGTCGACATTGGAGAGAATCTAGCGGCCGGTGTATAGTACTGACCACACTATCGTCTCGAGGACTGTATCCCGACCTCTACTCGTGTCTTGGTTATATCTTTGCACAGTCTAGTCGACATTGGAGAGAATCTAGCGGCCGGAGTGTAGTACTGACCACACTATCGTCTCGAGGACTGTATCCCCACCTCTACTCGTGTCTTGGTTATATCATTGCACAGTCTAGTCGACATTGGAGAGAATCTAGCGGCCGGTGTATAGTACTGACCACACTATCGTCTGGAGGACTGTATCCCCACCTCTACTCGTGTCTTGGTTATATCATTGCACAGTCTAGTCGACATTGGAGAGAATCTAGCGGCCGGTGTATAGTACTGACCACACTATCGTCTCGAGGACTGTATCCCCACCTCTACTCGTGTCTTGGTTATATCATTGCACAGTCTAGTCGACATTGGAGAGAATCTAGCGGCCGGTGTATAGTACTGACCACACTATCGTCTGGAGGACTGTATCCCCACCTCTACTCGTGTCTTGGTTATATCATTGCACAGTCTAGTCGACATTGGAGAGAATCTAGCGGCCGGTGTATAGTACTGACCACACTATCGTCTGGAGGACTGTATCCCCACCTCTACTCGTGTCTTGGTTATATCATTGCACAGTCTAGTCGACATTGGAGAGAATCTAGCGGCCGGTGTATAGTACTGACCACACTATCGTCTCGAGGACTGTATCCCCACCTCTACTCGTGTCTTGGTTATATCTTTGCACAGTCTAGTCGACATTGGAGAGAATCTAGCGGCCGGTGTATAGTACTGACCACACTATCGTCTCGAGGACTGTATCCCCACCTCTACTCGTGTCTTGGTTATATCTTTGCACAGTCTAGTCGACATTGGAGAGAATCTAGCGGCCGGTGTATAGTACTGACCACACTATCGTCTCGAGGACTGTATCCCCACCTCTACTCGTGTCTTGGTTATATCTTTGCACAGTCTAGTCGACATTGGAGAGAATCTAGCGGCCGGTGTATAGTACTGACCACACTATCGTCTCGAGGACTGTATCCCCACCTCTACTCGTGTCTTGGTTATATCTTTGCACAATCTAGTCGACATTGGAGAGAATCTAGCGGCCGGTGTATAGTACTGACCACACTATCGTCTCGAGGACTGTATCCCCACCTCTACTCGTGTCTTGGTTATATCATTGCACAGTCTAGTCGACATTGGAGAGAATCTAGCGGCCGGTGTATAGTACTGACCACACTATCGTCTCGAGGACTGTATCCCCACCTCTACTCGTGTCTTGGTTATATCTTTGCACAATCTAGTCGATATTGGAGAGAATCTAGCGGCCGGTGTATAGTACTGACCACACTATCGTCTCGAGGACTGTATCCCGACCTCTACTCGTGTCTTAGTTATATCTTTGCACAGTCGAGTCGATATTGGGGAGATTCTAGCGGCCGGTGTATAGTACTGACCACACTATCGTCTCGAGGACTGTATCCCCACCTCTACTCGTGTCTTGGTTATATCTTTGCACAGTCTAGTCGACATTGGAGAGAATCTAGCGGCCGGTGTATAGTACTGACCACACTATCGTCTGGAGGACTGTATCCCGACCTCTACTCGTGTCTTAGTTATATCTTTGCAAAGTCTAGTCGACATTGGAGAGAATCTAGCGGCCGGTGTATAGTACTGACCACACTATCGTCTCGAGGACTGTATCCCCACCTCTACTCGTGTCTTGGTTATATCTTTGCACAGTCTAGTCGACATTGGAGAGAATCTAGCGGCCGGTGTATAGTACTGACCACACTATCGTCTCGAGCACTGTATCCCCACCTCTACTCGTGTCTTAGTTATATCTTTGCACAGTCTAGTCGACATTGGAGAGAATCTAGCGGCCGGTGTATAGTACTGACCACACTATCGTCTCGAGGACTGTATCCCCACCTCTACTCGTGTCTTGGTTATATCATTGCACAGTCTAGTCGACATTGGAGAGAATCTAGCGGCCGGTGTATAGTACTGACCACACTATCGTCTCGAGGACTGTATCCCCACCTCTACTCGTGTCTTGGTTATATCTTTGCACAGTCTAGTCGACATTGGAGAGAATCTAGCGGCCGGTGTATAGTACTGACCACACTATCGTCTCGAGGACTGTATCCCCACCTCTACTCGTGTCTTGGTTATATCTTTGCACAGTCTAGTCGACATTGGAGAGAATCTAGCGGCCGGTGTATAGTACTGACCACACTATCGTCTGGAGGACTGTATCCCGACCTCTACTCGTGTCTTGGTTATATCTTTGCACAGTCTAGTCGACATTGGAGAGAATCTAGCGGCCGGTGTATAGTACTGACCACACTATCGTCTCGAGGACTGTATCCCCACCTCTACTCGTGTCTTGGTTATATCTTTGCACAGTCTAGTCGACATTGGAGAGAATCTAGCGGCCGGTGTATAGTACTGACCACAATATCGTCTGGAGGACTGTATCCCCACCTCTACTCGTGTCGTGGTTATATCTTTGCACAGTCTAGTCGACATTGGAGAGAATCTAGCGGCCGGTGTATAGTACTGACCACACTATCGTCTCGAGGACTGTATCCCCACCTCTACTCGTGTCTTGGTTATATCTTTGCACAGTCTAGTCGACATTGGAGAGAATCTAGCGGCCGGTGTATAGTACTGACCACACTATCGTCTCGAGGACTGTATCCCCACCTCTACTCGTGTCTTGGTTATATCATTGCACAGTCTAGTCGACATTGGAGAGAATCTAGCGGCCGGTGTATAGTACTGACCACAATATCGTCTGGAGGACTGTATCCCCACCTCTACTCGTGTCTTGGTTATATCTTTGCACAGTCTAGTCGACATTGGAGAGAATCTAGCGGCCGGTGTATAGTACTGACCACACTATCGTCTCGAGGACTGTATCCCCACCTCTACTCGTGTCTTGGTTATATCTTTGCACAGTCTAGTCGACATTGGAGAGAATCTAGCGGCCGGTGTATAGTACTGACCACACTATCGTCTCGAGGACTGTATCCCCACCTCTACTCGTGTCTTGGTTATATCTTTGCACAGTCTAGTCGACATTGGAGAGAATCTAGCGGCCGGTGTATAGTACTGACCACACTATCGTCTCGAGGACTGTATCCCCACCTCTACTCGTGTCTTGGTTATATCTTTGCACAGTCTAGTCGACATTGGAGAGAATCTAGCGGCCGGTGTATAGTACTGACCACACTATCGTCTGGAGGACTGTATCCCGACCTCTACTCGTGTCTTGGTTATATCTTTGCACAGTCTAGTCGACATTGGAGAGAATCTAGCGGCCGGTGTATAGTACTGACCACACTATCGTCTCGAGGACTGTATCCCCACCTCTACTCGTGTCTTGGTTATATCTTTGCACAGTCTAGTCGACATTGGAGAGAATCTAGCGGCCGGTGTATAGTACTGACCACAATATCGTCTGGAGGACTGTATCCCCACCTCTACTCGTGTCTTGGTTATATCTTTGCACAGTCTAGTCGACATTGGAGAGAATCTAGCGGCCGGTGTATAGTACTGACCACACTATCGTCTCGAGGACTGTATCCCCACCTCTACTCGTGTCTTGGTTATATCATTGCACAGTCTAGTTGACATTGGCGAGAATCTAGCGGCCGGTGTATAGTACTGACCACACTATCGTCTCGAGGACTGTATCCCCACCTCTACTCGTGTCTTGGTTATATCATTGCACAGTCTAGTCGACATTGGAGAGAATCTAGCGGCCGGTGTATAGTACTGACCACACTATCGTCTGGAGGACTGTATCCCCACCTCTACTCGTGTCTTGGTTATATCTTTGCACAGTCTAGTCGACATTGGAGAGAATCTAGCGGCCGGTGTATAGTACTGACCACAATATCGTCTGGAGGACTGTATCCCCACCTCTACTCGTGTCTTGGTTATATCATTGACCAGTCTAGTCGACATTGGAGAGAATCTAGCGGCCGGTTTATAGTACTGACCACACTATCGTCTCGAGGACTGTATCCCCACCTCTACTCGTGTCTTGGTTATATCATTGCACAGTCTAGTCGACATTGGAGAGAATCTAGCGGCCGGTGTATAGTACTGACCACACTATCGTCTCGAGGACTGTATCCCCACCTCTACTCGTGTCTTGGTTATATCATTGCACAGTCTAGTCAATATTGGAGAGAATCTAGCGGCCGGTGTATAGTACTGACCACACTATCGTCTGGAGGACTGTATCCCCACCTCTACTCGTGTCTTGGTTATATCATTGCACAGTCTAGTCGACATTGGAGAGAATCTAGCGGCCGGTTTATAGTACTGACCACACTATCGTCTGGAGGACTGTATCCCCACCTCTACTCGTGTCTTGGTTATATCTTTGCACAGTCTAGTCGACATTGGAGAGAATCTAGCGGCCGGTGTATAGTACTGACCACACTATCGTCTCGAGGACTGTATCCCCACCTCTACTCGTGTCTTGGTTATATCTTTGCACAGTCTAGTCGACATTGGAGAGAATCTAGCGGCCGGTGTATAGTACTGACCACACTATCGTCTGGAGGACTGTATCCCCACCTCTACTCGTGTCTTGGTTATATCATTGCACAGTCTAGTCGACATTGGAGAGAATCTAGCGGCCGGTGTATAGTACTGACCACACTATCGTCTCGAGGACTGTATCCCCACCTCTACTCGTGTCTTGGTTATATCATTGCACAGTCTAGTCGACATTGGAGAGAATCTAGCGGCCGGTGTATAGTACTGACCACACTATCATCTGGAGGACTGTATCCCCACCTCTACTCGTGTCTTGGTTATATCATTGCACAGTCTAGTCGACATTGGAGAGAATCTAGCGGCCGGTTTATAGTACTGACCACACTATCGTCTCGAGGACTGTATCCCCACCTCTACTCGTGTCTTGGTTATATCATTGCACAGTCTAGTCGACATTGGAGAGAATCTAGCGGCCGGTGTATAGTACTGACCACACTATCGTCTCGAGGACTGTATCCCCACCTCTACTCGTGTCTTGGTTATATCATTGCACAGTCTAGTCGACATTGGAGAGAATCTAGCGGCCGGTGTATAGTACTGACCACACTATCGTCTCGAGGACTGTATCCCCACCTCTACTCGTGTCTTGGTTATATCATTGCACAGTCTAGTCGACATTGGAGAGAATCTAGCGGCCGGTGTATAGTACTGACCACACTATCGTCTCGAGGACTGTATCCCCACCTCTACTCGTGTCTTGGTTATATCATTGCACAGTCTAGTCGATATTGGAGAGAATCTAGCGGCCGGTGTATAGTACTGACCACACTATCGTCTCGAGGACTGTATCCCCACCTCTACTCGTGTCTTGGTTATATCATTGCACAGTCTAGTCGACATTGGAGAGAATCTAGCGGCCGGTGTATAGTACTGACCACACTATCGTCTCGAGGACTGTATCCCCACCTCTACTCGTGTCTTGGTTATATCATTGCACAGTCTAGTCGACATTGGAGAGAATCTAGCGGCCGGTGTATAGTAATGACCACACTATCGTCTCGAGGACTGTATCCCCACCTCTACTCGTGTCTTGGTTATATCATTGCACAGTCTAGTCGACATTGGAGAGAATCTAGCGGCCGGTGTATATTACTGACCACACTATCGTCTCGAGGACTGTATCCCCACCTCTACTCGTGTCTTAGTTATATCATTGCACAGTCTAGTCGACATTGGAGAGAATCTAGCGGCCGGTGTATAGTACTGACCACACTATCGTCTGGAGGACTGTATCCCCACCTCTACTCGTGTCTTGGTTATATCATTGCACAGTCTAGTCGACATTGGAGAGAATCTAGCGGCCGGTGTATAGTACTGACCACACTATCGTCTGGAGGACTGTATCCCCACCTCTACTCGTGTCTTGGTTATATCATTGCACAGTCTAGTCGACATTGGAGAGAATCTAGCGGCCGGTGTATAGTACTGACCACACTATCGTCTGGAGGACTGTATCCCCACCTCTACTCGTGTCTTGGTTATATCATTGCACAGTCTAGTCGACATTGGAGAGAATCTAGCGGCCGGTATATAGTACTGACCACACTATCGTCTCGAGGACTGTATCCCCACCTCTACTCGTGTCTTGGTTATATCTTTGCACAGTCTAGTCGACATTGGAGAGAATCTAGCGGCCGGTGTATAGTACTGACCACACTATCGTCTGGAGGACTGTATCCCGACCTCTACTCGTGTCTTGGTTATATCATTGCACAGTCTAGTCGACATTGGAGAGAATCTAGCGGCCGGTGTATATTACTGACCACACTATCGTCTCGAGGACTGTATCCCCACCTCTACTCGTGTCTTGGTTATATCATTGCACAGTCTAGTCGACATTGGAGAGAATCTAGCGGCCGGTGTATAGTACTGACCACACTATCGTCTCGAGGACTGTATCCCCACCTCTACTCGTGTCTTGGTTATATCATTGCACAGTCTAGTCGACATTGGAGAGAATCTAGCGGCCGGTGTATAGTACTGACCACACTATCGTCTCGAGGACTGTATCCCCACCTCTACTCGTGTCTTGGTTATATCTTTGCACAGTCTAGTCGACATTGGAGAGAATCTAGCGGCCGGTGTATAGTACTGACCACACTATCGTCTCGAGGACTGTATCCCCACCTCTACTCGTGTCTTGGTTATATCATTGCACAGTCTAGTCGACATTGGAGAGAATCTAGCGGCCGGTGTATAGTACTGACCACACTATCGTCTCGAGGACTGTATCCCCACCTCTACTCGTGTCTTGGTTATATCATTGCACAGTCTAGTCGACATTGGAGAGAATCTAGCGGCCGGTGTATAGTACTGACCACACTATCGTCTCGAGGACTGTATCCCCACCTCTACTCGTGTCTTGGTTATATCATTGCACAGTCTAGTCGACATTGGAGAGAATCTAGCGGCCGGTGTATAGTACTGACCACACTATCGTCTGGAGGACTGTATCCCCACCTCTACTCGTGTCTTGGTTATATCATTGCACAGTCTAGTCGACATTGGAGAGAATCTAGCGGCCGGTGTATAGTACTGACCACACTATCGTCTCGAGGACTGTATCCCCACCTCTACTCGTGTCTTGGTTATATCATTGCACAGTCTAGTCGACATTGGAGAGAATCTAGCGGCCGGTGTATAGTACTGACCACACTATCGTCTCGAGGACTGTATCCCCACCTCTACTCGTGTCTTGGTTATATCATTGCACAGTCTAGTCGACATTGGAGAGAATCTAGCGGCCGGTGTATAGTACTGACCACACTATCGTCTCGAGGACTGTATCCCCACCTCTACTCGTGTCTTGGTTATATCATTGCACAGTCTAGTCGATATTGGAGAGAATCTAGCGGCCGGTGTATAGTACTGACCACACTATCGTCTCGAGGACTGTATCCCCACCTCTACTCGTGTCTTGGTTATATCATTGCACAGTCTAGTCGACATTGGAGAGAATCTAGCGGCCGGTGTATAGTACTGACCACACTATCGTCTCGAGGACTGTATCCCCACCTCTACTCGTGTCTTGGTTATATCATTGCACAGTCTAGTCGACATTGGAGAGAATCTAGCGGCCGGTGTATAGTAATGACCACACTATCGTCTCGAGGACTGTATCCCCACCTCTACTCGTGTCTTGGTTATATCATTGCACAGTCTAGTCGACATTGGAGAGAATCTAGCGGCCGGTGTATATTACTGACCACACTATCGTCTCGAGGACTGTATCCCCACCTCTACTCGTGTCTTAGTTATATCATTGCACAGTCTAGTCGACATTGGAGAGAATCTAGCGGCCGGTGTATAGTACTGACCACACTATCGTCTGGAGGACTGTATCCCCACCTCTACTCGTGTCTTGGTTATATCATTGCACAGTCTAGTCGACATTGGAGAGAATCTAGCGGCCGGTGTATAGTACTGACCACACTATCGTCTGGAGGACTGTATCCCCACCTCTACTCGTGTCTTGGTTATATCATTGCACAGTCTAGTCGACATTGGAGAGAATCTAGCGGCCGGTGTATAGTACTGACCACACTATCGTCTGGAGGACTGTATCCCCACCTCTACTCGTGTCTTGGTTATATCATTGCACAGTCTAGTCGACATTGGAGAGAATCTAGCGGCCGGTATATAGTACTGACCACACTATCGTCTCGAGGACTGTATCCCCACCTCTACTCGTGTCTTGGTTATATCTTTGCACAGTCTAGTCGACATTGGAGAGAATCTAGCGGCCGGTGTATAGTACTGACCACACTATCGTCTGGAGGACTGTATCCCGACCTCTACTCGTG
Source organism: Gonocerus acuteangulatus (assembly GCA_946811695.1). Lineage (NCBI taxonomy): Eukaryota > Metazoa > Arthropoda > Insecta > Hemiptera > Coreidae > Gonocerus > Gonocerus acuteangulatus. The sequence goes on along the minus strand of OX328128.1, from coordinate 907,271 downwards.
TCTTGGTTATATCATTGCACAGTCTAGTCGACATTGGAGAGAATCTAGCGGCCGGTGTATATTACTGACCACACTATCGTCTCGAGGACTGTATCCCCACCTCTACTCGTGTCTTGGTTATATCATTGCACAGTCTAGTCGACATTGGAGAGAATCTAGCGGCCGGTGTATAGTACTGACCACACTATCGTCTCGAGGACTGTATCCCCACCTCTACTCGTGTCTTGGTTATATCATTGCACAGTCTAGTCGACATTGGAGAGAATCTAGCGGCCGGTGTATAGTACTGACCACACTATCGTCTCGAGGACTGTATCCCCACCTCTACTCGTGTCTTGGTTATATCTTTGCACAGTCTAGTCGACATTGGAGAGAATCTAGCGGCCGGTGTATAGTACTGACCACACTATCGTCTCGAGGACTGTATCCCCACCTCTACTCGTGTCTTGGTTATATCATTGCACAGTCTAGTCGACATTGGAGAGAATCTAGCGGCCGGTGTATAGTACTGACCACACTATCGTCTCGAGGACTGTATCCCCACCTCTACTCGTGTCTTGGTTATATCATTGCACAGTCTAGTCGACATTGGAGAGAATCTAGCGGCCGGTGTATAGTACTGACCACACTATCGTCTCGAGGACTGTATCCCCACCTCTACTCGTGTCTTGGTTATATCATTGCACAGTCTAGTCGACATTGGAGAGAATCTAGCGGCCGGTGTATAGTACTGACCACACTATCGTCTGGAGGACTGTATCCCCACCTCTACTCGTGTCTTGGTTATATCATTGCACAGTCTAGTCGACATTGGAGAGAATCTAGCGGCCGGTGTATAGTACTGACCACACTATCGTCTCGAGGACTGTATCCCCACCTCTACTCGTGTCTTGGTTATATCTTTGCACAGTCTAGTCGACATTGGAGAGAATCTAGCGGCCGGTGTATAGTACTGACCACACTATCGTCTGGAGGACTGTATCCCCACCTCTACTCGTGTCTTGGTTATATCTTTGCACAGTCTAGTCGACATTGGAGAGAATCTAGCGGCCGGTGTATAGTACTGACCACACTATCGTCTCGAGGACTGTATCCCCACCTCTACTCGTGTCTTGGTTATATCATTGCACAGTCTAGTCGACATTGGAGAGAATCTAGCGGCCGGTGTATAGTAATGACCACACTATCGTCTCGAGGACTGTATCCCCACCTCTACTCGTGTCTTGGTTATATCATTGCACAGTCTAGTTGACATTGGAGAGAATCTAGCGGCCGGTGTATAGTACTGACCACACTATCGTCTCGAGGACTGTATCCCCACCTCTACTCGTGTCTTGGTTATATCTTTGCACAGTCTAGTCGACATTGGAGAGAATCTAGCGGCCGGTGTATAGTACTGACCACACTATCGTCTGGAGGACTGTATCCCCACCTCTACTCGTGTCTTGGTTATATCATTGCACAGTCTAGTTGACATTGGAGAGAATCTAGCGGCCGGTGTATAGTACTGACCACACTATCGTCTGGAGGACTGTATCCCCACCTCTACTCGTATCTTGGTTATATCATTGCACAGTCTAGTCGACATTGGAGAGAATCTAGCGGCCGGTGTATAGTACTGACCACACTATCGTCTCGAGGACTGTATCCCCACCTCTACTCGTGTCTTGGTTATATCATTGCACAGTCTAGTCGACATTGGAGAGAATCTAGCGGCCGGTGTATAGTACTGACCACACTATCGTCTGGAGGACTGTATCCCCACCTCTACTCGTGTCTTGGTTATATCATTGCACAGTCTAGTCGATATTGGAGAGAATCTAGCGGCCGGTGTATAGTACTGACCACACTATCGTCTCGAGGACTGTATCCCCACCTCTACTCGTGTCTTGGTTATATCTTTGCACAGTCTAGTCGACATTGGAGAGAATCTAGCGGCCGGTGTATAGTACTGACCACACTATCGTCTGGAGGACTGTATCCCCACCTCTACTCGTGTCTTGGTTATATCATTGCACAGTCTAGTCGACATTGGAGAGAATCTAGCGGCCGGTGTATAGTACTGACCACACTATCGTCTCGAGGACTGTATCCCCACCTCTACTCGTATCTTGGTTATATCATTGCACAGTCTAGTCGACATTGGAGAGAATCTAGCGGCCGGTGTATAGTACTGACCACACTATCGTCTCGAGGACTGTATCCCCACCTCTACTCGTGTCTTGGTTATATCATTGCACAGTCTAGTCGACATTGGAGAGAATCTAGCGGCCGGTGTATAGTACTGACCACACTATCGTCTCGAGGACTGTATCCCCACCTCTACTCGTATCTTGGTTATATCATTGCACAGTCTAGTCGACATTGGAGAGAATCTAGCGGCCGGTGTATAGTACTGACCACACTATCGTCTCGAGGACTGTATCCCCACCTCTACTCGTGTCTTGGTTATATCATTGCACAGTCTAGTCGACATTGGAGAGAATCTAGCGGCCGGTGTATAGTACTGACCACACTATCGTCTCGAGGACTGTATCCCCACCTCTACTCGTATCTTGGTTATATCATTGCACAGTCTAGTCGACATTGGAGAGAATCTAGCGGCCGGTGTATAGTACTGACCACACTATCGTCTCGAGGACTGTATCCCCACCTCTACTCGTGTCTTGGTTATATCATTGCACAGTCTAGTCGACATTGGAGAGAATCTAGCGGCCGGTGTATAGTACTGACCACACTATCGTCTCGAGGACTGTATCCCCACCTCTACTCGTGTCTTGGTTATATCTTTGCACAGTCTAGTCGACATTGGAGAGAATCTAGCGGCCGGTGTATAGTACTGACCACACTATCGTCTGGAGGACTGTATCCCCACCTCTACTCGTGTCTTGGTTATATCATTGCACAGTCTAGTCGACATTGGAGAGAATCTAGCGGCCGGTGTATAGTACTGACCACTCTATCGTCTCGAGGACTGTATCCCCACCTCTACTCGTATCTTGGTTATATCATTGCACAGTCTAGTCGACATTGGAGAGAATCTAGCGGCCGGTGTATAGTACTGACCACACTATCGTCTCGAGGACTGTATCCCCACCTCTACTCTTCTGAAATTCCGTTTACTAATATCTACTTTATTTACCTAAACATTTATCATTAAAATTCTGTGTTATAACTTTAGCGTTTGCCTGAGGATTGTATGACCCCCCCCCCCCCCCAAAGCTGTGTTATAACTTCAGCGTTTGCCTGAGGATGGTATGACCCCCCCCCCCAAGCTGTGTTATAACTTCAGCGTTTGCCTGAGGATTGTATGACCCCCCCCCCCCTCAGCTGTGTTATAACTTCAGCGTTTGTCTGAGGATTGTATGAACCCCCCCCCCCCCCCCCCCCCGCCCTAAGCGGTGTTATAACTTCAGCGTTTGCCTGAGGATTGTATGAACCCCCCCCTCAGCTGTGTTATAATTTCAGCGTGTGTCTGAGGATTTTATGAACCCCCCCCCCCCCTGCCCTAAGCTGTGTTATAACTTCAGCGTTTGCCTGAGGATTGTATGAACCCCCCCCCCCCCCCCCCCCGCCCTAAGCAGTGTTATAACTTCAGCGTTTGCCTGAGGATTGTATGACCCCCCCCCCGCCCTAAGCTGTGTTATAACTTCAGCGTTGTCTGAGGATTGTATGACCCCCCCCCCTCCCCTCCCGCCCTAAGCTGTGTTATAACTTCAGCGTTTGTCTGAGGATTGTATGAAACCCCCCCCCCCCCCCCCGCCCTAAGCTGTGTTATAACTTCAGCGTTTGCCTGAGGATTGTATGAACCCCCCCCCCCCCCCCCTCCCGCCCTAAACTGTGTTATAACTTCAGCGTTTGCCTCAGGATTGTATGACCCCCCCTCCCGCCCTTAGCTGTGTTATAACTTCAGCGTTTGCCTGAGGATTGTATGAACCCCCCCCCCTCCCGCCCTAAGCTGTGTTATAACTTCAGTGTTTGTCTGAGGATTGTATGACCCCCCCCCCCGCCCTAAGCTGTGTTATAACTTCAGCGTTTGTCTGAGGATCGTATGAACGCCCCCCCCCCCGCCCTAAGCTTTATTATAACTTCAGTGTTTGCCTGAGGATTGTATGAACACCCCCCCCCCGCACTATGCTTTGTTATAACTTCAGTGTTTGCCTGATGATTGTATTAACGCCCCCCCCCCCCCCCCCGCCCTAAGCTGTGTTATAACTTCTGCGTTTGTCTGAGGATTGTATGAACCCCCCCCCCCTCCCGCCATAAGCTGTGTTATAACTTCAGCGTTTGCCTGAGGATTGTATGAACCCCCCCCCCCCCCCGCCCTAAGCTGTGTTATAACTTCAGCGTTTGTCTGAGGATCGTATGAACGCCCCCCCCCCCCCCCGCCCTAAGTTTTATTATAACTTCAGTGTTTGCCTGAGGATTGTATGAACACCCCCCCCCCCGCACTATGCTTTGTTATAACTTCAGTGTTTGCCTGATGATTGTATTAACGCCCCCCCCCCGCCCTAAGCTGTGTTATAACCTCAGCGTTTGCCTGAGGATTGTATGAGTGCCCCCCCCCCCCCCCGCCCTAAGCTGGTATTGACACCGACGACTGTCGTTGGGATGTTGCAAGGACATCGATGTTTTCTAAAGTCGATTGCAACAGCCTGCTAATCGATCTGTGTTCCGCTCCCAGAGGGCGTCCATCGTCCAAGGATACCTTCTCTATTACGTCACGACTTCTCCGGGCATATTTAGCGATAGCCTTCTATCTCCTTGTAGAACCTTTCCCTTCTTTAAATACCTACCTACTAGCTTATTTAGGATTTCTCTCTATATATAGAAAGGGAATTAGTCCGCCACGATGGAACAGCTTCATTTTAGCGTCATTACGTCTCATCCGTAGTCCTGTTGTGATTTTATAAGCTCAAAATAGAAACGGCGCTTCGGCAACTAGGCAATTAGCGCCAAAGTCCAGGGCGCAGCGAGGAATTTTCCCAACGAGCCGTGAGATGAGAAAATTCCTGCCGCCGGTGGGGACCGAACCCACCATCTCCCGCATGAGAATCTAAGGCGTTAGCCACTAGACCACGGAGAGACCCCAGAAACGCCTTATAAAAACATTAATGATGCTTTTGATGGAAACCTTATAGAATGTTTAACAATCTTATTTTAAAACTTACAGGTCACGTTTCCTCGCGTTAAGATGGATAGAGTACCAATTCCTGTAGGAGAGGCGGGTTCGGGGCCACCTGGAGCACAACGAGCTGTTCCATTCATGGGTATAGATTCCCTGTTACACTGAGGATCTTCAAGAGGAAGACACACATATATATATATATATATATATATATATATATATATATATATATATATATATATATAACCGAGGTCATTTTCAGTATGGATGACAAAAGTTAGTTTATGGGAAAATGAGCGAATTTCATCCATTATTGAGTGGTCGCACAATCTGGGGGCTTATTTTCAAGCACATACTACAACGATAAGACTTGAGGTTAATGACTTGCCTAGGAACGTGCCTAGTTACGCAGCTCCTGCGTGAATGAGGTCTTCTAATAGAAATAGCACCGACTCTAGCGGGAATCGAACCCACAACCGTAGGTATACAGTATTACGAAATAAATAAACTATTCATATAAATATATACATTTATATATACATATATATATATATATATATATATATATATATATATATGTATTTTATAATAAATATTGCATATTATTGATCACCAATAAATCATGAACAATTTAAAAATTGAAAAAAATACTTCAAAATCTTTATTTTCACATATTACATGCACCATTATTTTTTTTTAGTTTTAAATCGTTTCTGATCACAAATTTTAATTATTGCTTACATTATTTGCAAATTATAACTGATGCAAATATAATTTCATACCATTGTAAACAGATTTGAATACAATAAATTTATTTTATAATAAATATTGCATATTATTGAACACCAACAAATCATGAACAACTTGAAAATTGAGAAAATATTTCAAAATTTCTTTGAATCTCTATTTCACATATTACATGTATCATTTCATTTACTTATTAAGGTTGTAATTGAATTATATAAATATACTTTATCAAAAGGCACCGTAATATTTTTGAAACTGGAGTCATATGAAGTAGTACACTCATTTAAATTTAATACAGCCATTCCTAATTAGTGTGTTTGTGCAAGTGCAAACAACTTAATAGATTGGTTGGTCTTCTCCAAAATACCACAGGTATTTAGGTAATGGATGTGCATTCACAATAGCTTCACCTTCAACTATGCACCTGAAACTACTTAAGGCTTCTAGATAGCCAAAGAAGTTCCTTTCTACATACTTTTCTTCATCAATATCTATACCTTCTGAATTTCTAGAAGTGAATTTCAGAAATTAAATCAAATTCGGGTAAAATGGATTGCAAGCTTTTTATATTCACACAAGAGTGAAGGTTGCATAAATGTGAATTATTTCACTACCTCTTACATATATTGTTTAAAAATAATTACTTTGTGAAAGTGAAAGGTTCATGTTGTCTTTAAAAAGACAAATTTGTCATAAAACAGTTGGGAAATTATTAAATAGCAAGAAAAACACGAAGAACACAATAGCTTTACATGTGTAAACAATGCAGGTATACCGTTCTCGCTAGTTCCGAAATTTTCCTCATAGCAAAGGATTCCTGACTCGTGTTTTTACACGACATCTATCGGAGAAACACGATCCTTGAAGAATAGAACTGTACCCAATTCTCAGCCTACATAGCTTCACTCTTCAGAGGAAATACCTTTAGTCCAAGCTGGAGCTTCTATTTCACTCCCTTATAAATATTTCAATGCTTCTATATTACGACAATCAATTCCTGGCTGAAAATGGCACATGAAATAAAAGTCTTTAGTGTTATTTAGCTATTTTCCAGAAAATATAATTATCAGATCACATCACTCTTATCTATGTCAATCAACAAATATGAGATTTGTGAAGACACTCATTGAGACAAGTCTTATCAGTTGTTATCTTAAAAGCCGCTACTAAGAATCAACGACAATTATTTAGATTTCTCTATCAGGTTTTACCTTTCTTAGGAAGGAAAGCTTAAACCTGTCCGATCTATCAACATTTTTGGCCTGATCTTAGATTTCTTGGAACAAACATGGTGTAATAAACTACATGATCTTGAGTTATGATCTCCAGTTCTTCAGAAAAAATAATTAAGAAAATTACGAAGAATTGAGATAATTATGAAATCTAGTTGATGGATGATAGAATTCATCCAAGACAGATTAAGTAGAAGTGAATAGGGTTTAGTGAAGAACCTTGTGGAACACAATATCTATCCGTCCTGGCACAGCCAATGAGGAGCAGATATTGTAGAGGTATCTGATTCTTGGCCGTACGGCACACCCGACAGATACTGTGGTCAGTGAGAAGAATAAATCACAGTTTATCCTCAATATTACGTCACCAGCTTTTGTTCTTCCACCAGGAAACTAAGCAAAGACCATTGTTGTAATAAACGATTGGAGGGATTGGCTAACCAGCAAAGTCAGTCATTAAAAAGAGACAGCCTAAATTCCAAAAGTATACCCAGTAGATACAGATTATAGCCCGTTCATATAGACAGAAAAGTTTAATTGCGCATGCGCGAACTTCTAAGGGAAATATTTTCTTCCTTCCACTTCTGTTCGGCAATTTGCGAAGACCTGTAAAGAAGAACACTTAATCTGATATGAACTATACAAACTGATTATGTCTCGTTTAGGACTAGAGAAGGCTTTGATAGACCAGGCAAGGGAGATAGTGTTTAATATTTATCAATACTTTTTACACTAAAACGTTTGAGCCCGTGAGAAGGCGAACATACAAATATAAGGATTAATTCAGTTGAAAATTGTTTCCGACGTTTGACATTTATATAAACTATGATATTTCAATTTTGGTTGCGTTTGGTGGTAAACAAGTATTAGACAAAAATGTTTTATTAAAAGGCATGGAAAGCTGGGGAATTTTCATAAATTTTCTCAAATTCTCGAAAACGGTTGGGAAATCGTGGTAAGTGAAAGGTGACCATTCGATAGCTTACTAAACTCTCTCCAATAAAAATTGTGAGAGAATTTTCGATGGGACAGTCACATTTTTAAAAATAAGTCCTTAAAACTTTGAAGTAGTCGGTTTCTGTTTTTTAAACGATTCTTTTTCTCTGTTACCTTTAGTATTTTTCTTATTGCTTGTTATTTTTGTAATCGATAATAGTAGGAAAATATGTATGTCAATAAACAGAATACATAAAATGAGAAACAATTTTTTGTTATTATAAACAGAGCTTTCCGACTGAAAAACTAAAATACAGTCTAAATATTTCCTGCTACTCAATGCTTTCTACAACTGTGAATATTTCATTCTTTGGAATAGTTTTATTTTTATTATCTCTATATACATCAGTTTTTAATTGATCATTAAAGATTTGATTTTGATGTTTTTTTAAATCATTGAAGAGTAAATTGAGTTTGACGGTGAGGGTCTAGAAGGCTTAGGGGACGGAGGCATTTTCCAGGTACAGGTAGTAAAGGCTGAGTTCTCTAGCAGTAGTAAAGGCAGAGGTCTAGAAGGCTTAGGGGACGGAGGCATTTTCCAGGTACAGGTAGTAAAGGCTGAGTTCTCTAGCAGTAGTAAAGGCAGAGGTCTAGAAGGCTTAGGGGACGGAGGCATTTTCCAGGTACAGGTAGTAAAGGCTGAGTTCTCTAGCAGTAGTAAAGGCAGAGGTCTAGAAGGCTTAGGGGACGGAGGCATTTTCCAGGTACAGGTAGTAAAGGCTGAGTTCTCTAGCAGTAGTAAAGGCAGAGGTCTAGAAGGCTTAGGGGACGGAGGCATTTTCCAGGTACAGGTAGTAAAGGCTGAGTTCTCTAGCAGTAGTAAAGGCAGAGGTCTAGAAGGCTTAGGGGACGGAGGCATTTTCCAGGTACAGGTAGTAAAGGCTGAGTTCTCTAGCAGTAGTAAAGGCAGAGGTCTAGAAGGCTTAGGGGACGGAGGCATTTTCCAGGTACAGGTAGTAAAGGCTGAGTTCTCTAGCAGTAGTAAAGGCAGAGGTCTAGAAGGCTTAGGGGACGGAGGCATTTTCCAGGTACAGGTAGTAAAGGCTGAGTTCTCTAGCAGTAGTAAAGGCAGAGGTCTAGAAGGCTTAGGGGACGGAGGCATTTTCCAGGTACAGGTAGTGAAGGCTGAGTTCTCTAGCAGTAGTAAAGGCAGAGGTCTAGAAGGCTTAGGGGACGGAGGCATTTTCCAGGTACAGGTAGTAAAGGCTGAGTTCTCTAGCAGTAGTAAAGGCAGAGGTCTAGAAGGCTTAGGGGACGGAGGCATTTTCCAGGTACAGGTAGTAAAGGCTGAGTTCTCTAGCAGTAGTAAAGGCAGAGGTCTAGAAGGCTTAGGGGACGGAGGCATTTTCCAGGTACAGGTAGTAAAGGCAGAGTTCTCTAGCAGTAGTAAAGGCAGAAGTCTAGAAGGCTTAGGGGACGGAGGCATTTTCCAGGTACAGGTAGTAAAGGCAGAGTTCTCTAGCAGTAGTAAAGGCAGAGGTCTAGAAGGCTTAGGGGACGGAGGCATTTTCCAGGTACAGGTAGTAAAGGCAGAGTTCTCTAGCAGTAGTAAAGGCAGAGGTCTAGAAGGCTTAGGGGACGGAGGCATTTTCCAGGTACAGGTACTAAAGGCAGAGTTCTCTTGACATCTATAGCGGGGCATATATTTATGTCTCTGTTTGCTTCAGTTATTAATTTGTTGTTTTTATTTTCAATTCCATTTTTTTTCAATAAAACAAGGCAAGTTAATGAGAAGCGTGTTTCTATTTTGTACCAATGTATAGAGCTTTGCTCTAGAATGAGAGCCGGATTGTGTAATTTCCGCTTCTGTGTAAGTTACTACTGCCGGTTTCCCTGAAGCCTTAATATCACTTTTATTCGAGATGTTCGAATGGATTTTGACAATTTTCACAAAAAATCAACACAAAAAATTATTTGCTTGCTCCTATTATAAGCTTTCCAAATGACACTAGGGATAAGAACTGACCCGCGCTAAGATGACGCAGTTTCTGTTAGTCAGTTCTTTTTTTAGTCTTAAAGAATCTCTGCTTTCTCCTTCCGTCTTCCGAAGAGCCAAGCACCCCAGTTCTGGCTCTCGAACTTGAAAGATATAAATTGGATATATCATGATGATTAGATAGTTAGCCGTCGAGGTGATAAGTAAAGATGGAATGAAACCTCAATACGATTTTTGTTAAAAAAATCTATATTTAGGACGTTTCGGCTACTCATTGGTAGCCTTCGTCAGCTAAAATGAAAAGAAAAAACTGAAATTAATGCAAAAAAAATGTTATAATTGAGATAAGTAACAGAACTATAAATACACTTAACTTATAATAAAATAACAACTTGGTCTTAAATTCTTAGAATGAGTAGAATGAAAATCAAAAGAAACCAGAAAAAATCCGTCACGCAGGAGCTGCATAACTAAGCACTTTCCTCAGAATTTGGGTAGTGTAGACTGCTTTCCAGAACAATTTGCTTAAAATACCATAAATAAATAAAATAAAAACATGAATAGTTCTCTTTTAATTTTGTAATGAGTAACTGATAAATTATTAATTTACTTCCAGAGTTATGTTTACACATAGTACCTATTACACTACGTAATAAATACAAAATCCTCATATTATCGTATTTTGATCTAACGCAGGAACCCTCTGCGCCAGAGTCCCTCTAGCGCTCCTTGCGGCGCCTTTGTGAACCTATGTCTGGCTGGCTTTTCTATTGAAATATATTACAAAGTAAACCCCCCTTTCCGATTGACCGATTCAGCTCATTTTTACAACACTTCTTTCTCATGAGTTACCCACGACGTATACCGCGTTTCGTTACAATACAGCAGAAATTACGACCAGTATGAGTATATTAGTAATTTGGGTCCGGAGTAAACCCCCCCTCCTAATGAACCGATTTAGTTTATTTTTACAACACATATTTACCTGTAGATTACCACTATGAATACCGAGTTTCGTCGAAATATACCTAAAATCACGGCTGGTAGTGGCGAATTGGTATTGTCGGTCCGGAGTAACCCCCCCCCCCCCCCCCCTCCTTATGAACCGATTTAGTTTATTTTTATATGTAACTTTTCTTTCTATATTACCAGTACGAATACCAAGTTTCGTTGAAATATAACAAATATTACGGCTGAAATGGTCAAATTAGTGTTTTGGGTTCGGGGTAAACCTCCCTTCCGATGGACCGATTTTGGTGGTTAACGAACTCGTTCAATCGTTTGCTAATTGAATGCTATATACCAAGTTTCGTCACGAAAAAACAAAAACTCTGGCCGCTATCGTGTTAACAGACACATACATATATATATATATATATATATATATATATATATATATATATATATAAATTTTAAAGGGGGTCATTTTCGGTGTCTACTAGGTAGGATCGATAAAGATTTGAAGAAATTTTTCAAAAATTCCGTCATGAGTCCAACCTCAATAGCTACTTTCCTTCGGAGGAAAGTGCTAAAAAAGAAGAAAAAATGCTATTATATTGAAGTTTATATAAGTATATAGGTGCTAATGGTAACATTTATTAATTATAACAAACAGATAAGATACTCCATACCTATGGAAATGCCTGGAGGCAGAGGAAGACCAATGTTGACAGTTAAGTAACCATTGTGGAAGTGTCTAAGTAAAAAGGAATCTACTAGGGTAAACGAAACTGAAAACAAACCAGGTGGTGTGCTATTTATGACATTTTATGACAGGAAAGGAGAGAAAGGTGTTAATGGAAGGATACACAAGGGGCATGGGACAAATCTAGGTGGGAGGTCGGGAGAGTTTTTGAAAAATATTAGCGTACATAGGAGAAATGCCTTGTTTGTCAGTTTTGTAGTTTATATTGTTTTTTTTTTTAGGTTTATGTGTACACATTCAGAGATCTGTAGTCTTTTTTTTTACGTTCTGTAGAAAGAATTTTTGTGTCGTCGAAGTTAAAAGAGTGTTTTTGCGTAATGGAGTGTTTAACAAGAGCAGATTTATCTATTTCTTTGTTAGAGAAGAAATAGATAAACAACAAAGAAATAGATAATAGAGTGAAGAGTGATAGTTCTGAGTGGAACTCCTTGCGCAACACCAGGATTAACACAACATTAACATCTATTTCGTGTTCGATATTAACATTCTCCTATTAATTTCCCCGGGTAGAAGGGTGTTCTAGAGCGAGGCCGTTCTCCCGCGTCTACATACCCGAAGTAAATACCTTCCATTTCCCACGAGATACAGGAGAAAGGTGAAGCCAGCCGGGAATGTCCAAGGACGGGAGGTTTGCTAGACTATCGCTGTTCAAGGCCGAACACTCTCTAGGAGGTGTTTACTACACGGGGATCTTATAGGGCAGGGGTAGGTAATGTCATGGCTAGGAGTCACTCATCGGCAGGGAACAGCTTGAAGGGGAAGGGGTAGGTAATGTCATGGCTAGGAGTCACTCATCGGCAGGGCACAGCTTGACGGGGCAGGGGTAGGTAATGTCATGGCTAGGAGTCACTCATCGGCAGGGCACAGCTTGACGGGGCAGGGGTAGGTAATGTCATGGCTAGAAGCCACTCATTGGCAGGATACAGCTTGATGGGGCAGGGGTAGGTAATGTCATGGCTAGGAGTCCTCATCGGCAGGGAACAGCTTGAAGGGGAAGGGGTAGGTAATGTCATGGCTAGAAGCCACTCATCGACAGGATACAGATTGACGGGGCAGGGGTAGGTAATGTCATGGCTAGAAGCCACTCATTGGCAGGATACAGCTTGATGGGGCAGGGGTAGGTAATGTCATGGCTAGGAGTCCTCATCGGCAGGGCACAGCTTGACGGGGCAGGGGCAGGTAATGTCATGGCTAGGAGTCACTCATCGACAGGATACAGATTGACGGGGCAGGGGTAGGTAATGTCATGGCTAGAAGCCACTCATTGGCAGGATACAGCTTGATGGGGCAGGGGTAGGTAATGTCATGGCTAGGAGTCCTCATCGGCAGGGAACAGCTTGACGGGGCAGGGGTAGGTAATGTCATGGCTAGGAGTCACTCATCGACAGGGAACAGCTTGACGGGGCAGGGGTAGGTAATGTCATGGCTAGGAGTCACTCGTCGGCAGGGCAAAGCTTGACGGGGCAGGGGTAGGTAATGTCATGGCTAGGAGTCACTCATCGACAGGATACAGATAGACGTGGCTCGGATGGTAATCTCATGGCTACGATTCACTAATCGACAGGCCAAAGCTCGACAGGACTCAAATAGTAATGTCAAGGCTAGGAGTCACTCATTGACAGGGCACAGATGGTAATGTCATGGCTAGGACTCACTCATTGACAGGCAACAGCTTGACAGAAAACGAATGTCTAGGACAGCTTGACAGCACACAGATGGCAATGTCTAGGGTAGAATTCACACATTGACAGGAGGTATACTGTTTGTTTTCCAATACTTCGGTTTATTAATTTTTGCCCGACATGTTTTGTGCTTTATTCCAACCTATGCAGAGGCATTCCTTCTTAGGACGTCTTCTCGTCTTGCAGTCTTGGTCGAGTCAGGCCTACAACCTGTGCAGAGGCATTCCTTCTTCGGACGTCTTCTCGTCTTGCAGTCTTGGTCGAGTCAGGCCTACAACCTGTGCAGAGGCATTCCTTCTTCGGACGTCTTCTCGTCTTGCAGTCTTGGTCGAGTCAGGCCTACAACCTGTGCTGTGGCATTCCTTCTTCGGACGTCTTCTCGTCTTGCAGTCTTGGTCGAGTCAGGCCTACAACCTGTGGAGAGGCATTCCTTCTTAGGACGTCTTCTCGTCTTGCAGTCTTGGTCGAGTCAGGCCTACAACCTGTGCAGAGGCATTCCTTCTTCGGACGTCTTCTCGTCTTGCAGTCTTGGTCGAGTCAGGCCTACAACCTATGCAGAGGCATTCCTTCTTCGGACGTCTTCTCGTCTTGCAGTCTTGGTCGAGTCAGGCCTACAACCTGTGCTGTGGCATTCCTTCTTCGGACGTCTTCTCGTCTTGCAGTCTTGGTCGAGTCAGGCCTACAACCTATGCAGAGGCATTCCTTCTTCCGACGTCTTCTCGTCTTGCAGTCTTGGTCGAGTCAGGCCTACAACCTATGCAGAGGCATTTCTTCTTAGGACGTCTTCTCGTCTTGCAGTCTTGGTCGAGTCAGGCCTACAACCTATGCAGAGGCATTTCTTCTTAGGACGTCTTCTCGCCTTGCAGTCTTGGTCGAGTCAGGCGTACAACCTGTGCAGAGGCATTCCTTCTTCGGACGTCTTCTCGTCTTGCAGTCTTGGTCGAGTCAGGCCTACAACCTGTGCAGAGGCATTTCTTCTTAGGACGTCTTCTCGTCTTGCATTCTTGGTCGATTCAGGCCTACAACCTGTGGAGAGGCATTCCTTCTTCGGACGTCTTCTCGTCTTGCATTCTTGGTCGATTCAGGCCTACAACCTGTGGAGAGGCATTCCTTCTTCGGACGTCTTCTCGTCTTGCAGTCTTGGTCGAGTCAGGCCTACAACCTGTGCAGTGGCATTCCTTCTTCGGACGTCTTCTCATCTTGCAGTCTTGGTCGAGTCAGGCCTACAACCTATGCAGAGGCATTCCTTCTTCAGACGTCTTCTCGTCTTGCAGTCTTGGTCGAGTCATGCCTACAACCTGTGCAGAGGCATTCCTTCTTCGGACGTCTTCTCGTCTTGCAGTCTTGGTCGAGTCAGGCCTACAACCTGTGCAGTGGCATTCCTTCTTCGGACGTCTTCTCATCTTGCAGTCTTGGTCGAGTCAGGCCTACAACCTATGCAGAGGCATTCCTTCTTCAGACGTCTTCTCGTCTTGCAGTCTTGGTCGATTCAGGCCTACAACCTGTGCAGAGGCATTTATTCTTAGGACGTCTTCTCGTCTTTCAGTCTTGGTCGAGTCAGGCCTACAACCTGTGCAGTGGCATTCCTTCTTCGGACGTCTTCTCGTCTTGCAGTCTTGGTCGAGTCAGGCCTACAACCTGTGCAGAGGCATTTCTTCTTAGGACGTCTTCTCGTCTTGCAGTCTTGATCGAGTCAGGCCTACAACCTGTGCAGTGGCATTCCTTCTTCGGACGTCTTCTCGTCTTGCAGTCTTGGTCGAGTCAGGCCTACAACCTACGCAGAGGCATTCCTTCTTCAGACGTCTTCTCGTCTTGCAGTCTTGGTCGAGTCAAGCCTACAACCTGTGCTGTGTTCAATGATATTCTTACTTCTCTAAATTATAATAGATTTATAAAAACATAATTTATAATGATAACATGCTTCAGCTATTCATGAAGCTAGAAAGGCATGAAGAAATTATACAAATATTTATATACAAGAAGTATCAACTCATATGACATGGAAAGCCTCTAGTTGAGTATATATATATATATATATATATATATATATATATATATATATATATATATTCTCTTCTTTTAATAAGGCATTATAGGTCAAATTATTGCTTCAACACTTCTTTTACATTATTTTATTCATTTCAAGCAATGTTTTGACCTCTAAGGCCTTATTAATAGAAGAGGTCACACACATGATGATGTTTTGACCTCTAAGGCCTTATTAATAGAAGAGGAAAAATACATGTGGAAGAGGTCAAGTTACGAGAGAAAATATGAACTCTTATAGGCCGAAAAGATGGGAGGAATTTTACTACCAAGAAATTTTAAGAAATAATTTGGAATGACATGAATAAAATTACATAAAAGAGATAATGAAGCAATGTTTTGACCTATAAAGCCGTATTAAAAGAAGAGTAAAAAGATTTATTGATTTTAAGAGCTCGCGAACATAGCGACTTGCTCTTTTTTAATGTTGGCGGTAGAATCTAATCTCATCTAATTAAGAAATTCAAAATTCAGGGTTTTGTGGAAAAGAAGAGTAAAAATTCATTTGGAAGAGGTCAAGTTACGAGAGTGTATATATATATATATATATATATATATATATATATATATATATATATATATGTATACATATACACACACAAACACAATATACACATTAATGAGGCTGATATTTTTTGGAGTAAATGGTATATCTTTACAGGATAGCTGATTATAAAGATATTAGGTTAAGCTAAATAGGCTATGAATATACGAGGAATAATTACCGAGAGATTACATAGATACTACAGCTGTTATCTACAATATATGATAATAGCTCACCTCGGATTTCACGGGTCGGATCATCTAGGTTAAGGCCCAGCAGGGAAATACTTGGTAATTTCTGGATTTAGTATATTCGAGGAGGAACAGTAAAACATATACTTATTTAGGTCTCAAGTCGAAATATTATTGAACGTTTTTTGTATGTTGCCTTTCGGTTATAATTTCTGAATGTGTAATTACATACAGTTAGTGTAAAAAGTATTGGAACACCCATGAATATTCGACTTTTTTAACATTTGCGAGTAAAATAATGGTGCTTTAGGTAAACAGAAGGCATCAATAACACGGTGATAAGCTATATTTTATATATTCCCTGAAAATCAACCTCAAAAAATGGTATTTGTGTTATAAATTTACATTTTAACAATAAAATGCAATATTCTATGCGTAAAAAGTATTTGAACACCTGATTTCTTTTCTATTGCAGCTGGACTTAGGACGGGATTAATTCCATATTATCTTTGTCCGGCAGGATGGCCCGGTGTTTCATGTATTAGAATCAGACTCTTTTAGTTAACTTTTTTTAACATTAGCCTGAGAGGAAAATAAACCCCAGTTAAGATACAAAATCTTATTATTACGATTAATAATGAGCACAAATGTTTGCAAGAAATTGGAAAAATTGTAAACCTTAGCTATGCCTACTTATCAAATATTTAAAATACGTGTAGTACAACCAACTCTGCGGCAGCAAAACATCATATCAGGAGACCGAAGAGTCTCAATGTATGTGATGAAAGATCAATTTTAAGAAAAGCACAGGGAAAACCAGAAACTGATTGCCCCAAAACTTGCGACTGAAATCTCGAGGATCATCTCGAGGATCATCTCGAGGATCAGCTGACAGGACATGAGTAGCAGTACAGTAAGAAATGATCTCAGGAAAAATGCATTACACAAACGAACAGCCCAAAACCCTTACTCATATTTGACTGTAGACACCAAGCCCCAAGATTTGAGCTCTCCATTCGCTCCCCTCCACACGTTTTAGCACTTCCCTCCGAAGGAAAGTAGCTATTGAGGTTTCACTCATGACGGAATTTTTGAAAAATTTCTTCAAATCTCCATCGATCCTACCTAGTAGACACCGAAAATGACCCCCGGTAAAATTTATATATATATATATATATATATATATATATATATATATATAGCGTATATATAGCGTTCAAATAGCAAACGATTGAACGAGTTTGTTAACCACCAAAATCGGTCCACCGGAAGGGAGGGTTTACCCCGAACCCAAAACACTAATTTGACCATGTCAGCCGTAATATTTGTTATATTTCAACGAAACTTGGTATTCGTAGTGGTAATATAGAGAGAAAAGTGAGATGTAAAAATAAACTAAATCGGTTCATTAGGGGGGGGGGGGGGTTACTCAGGACCCACAATACCAATTCGCCACTACCAGCCGTGATTTTTGTAATATTTCGACGAAACTGGGTATTCGTAGTGGTAATCTACAGGTAAATATGTGTTGTAAAAATAAACTAAATCGGTTCATTAGGAGGGGGGGGGGGGGGTTTACTCCGGACCCACAATACCAATTCACCACTACCAGCCGTAATATTTGTTATATTTCAACGAAACTTGGTATTCGTAGTGGTAATCTACAGGTAAATATGTGTTGTAAAAATAAACTAAATCGGTTCATTAGGAGGGGGGGGGGGTTTACTCCGGACCCACAATACCAATTCACCACTACCAGCCGTAATATTTGTTATATTTCAACGAAACTTGGTATTCGTAGTGGTAATCTACAGGTAAATATGTGTTGTAAAAATAAACTAAATCGGTTCATTAGGAGGGGGGGGGGGGGGGGTTACTGCGGTCCTAAATTACTAATATACTCATACCGGTCGTAATTTCTGCTGTATTGTAACGAAACGCGGTATACGTCGTGGGTAACTCATGAGAAAGAAGTGTTGTAAAAATAAACTAAATCGGTTCATTAGGAGGGGGGGGGGTTACTGCGGTCCTAAATTACTAATATACTCATACCGGTCGTAATTTCTGTTGTATTGTAACGAAACGCTGTATACGTCGTGGGTAACTCATGAGAAAGAAGTGTTGTAAGAGCTAAATCGGAAATAAATCGGAATGAGCTATTACTTTGTAATATATTTCAATAGAATTAGCTTGCCAGACGTAGGTTCGCAAGGCCGCCGCAAGGAGCGCATTCTACCACTACAGGGACTGTATCCTGTTCCTGCGTCGGATCAAAAGACGAAAATATGAGATTTTTTGTATTTATTAAGTAGTGTAGTAGGATTTTTTAAGCAAATTGTACTGGAAAGCAATTTACACTACCCAAATTTTGAGGAAAGTGCTTAGTTATGCAGCTCCTGCGTGACGGACTTTTTTTCATATCAAAGCGATTAATAGTGTTTAAAGGGAATATAACAACATCCGTGACGTAGGAGCGGCATGACAATATACGGTACTAACTAAGGAGGTTAGTTTATTGTCCGTTGGTGTGGAAAGGCACATATGTAAATAAAAAATAAAGATAAATGAATTTATGTAAATAACCTGAGCGGTCCATGAGTGAATATACTCCTGCCATACCTGAGCGGTCCATGAGTGAATATACTCCTGCCATACCTGAGCGGTCCATGAGTGAATATACTCCTGTCCTACCTGAGCGGTCCATAAGTGAATGTACTCCTGCCATACCTGAGCGGTCCATGAGTGAATATACTCCTGTCCTACCTGAGCGGTCCATGAGTGAATATACTCCTGCCATACCTGAGCGGTCCATGAGTGAATATACTCCTGCCATACCTGAGCGGTCCATGAGTGAATATACTCCTGCCATACCTGAGCGGTCCATGAGTGAATATACTCCTGTCCTACCTGAGCGGTCCATAAGTGAATATACTCCTGTCATACCTGAGCGGTCCATGAGTGAATATACTCCTGCCATACCTGAGCGCTCCGCCAGTGAATATACTCCTGCCATACCTGAGCGGTCCATGAGTGAATATACTCCTGTCATACCTGAGCGGTCCATGAGTGAATATACTCCTGTCATACCTGAGCGGTCCATGAGTGAATATACTCCTGCCATACCTGAGCGGTCCATGAGTGAATATACTCCTGCCATACCTGAGCGGTCCATGAGTGAATATACTCCTGCCATACCTGAGCGGTCCATGAGTGAATATACTCCTGCCATACCTGAGCGGTCCATGAGTGAATATACTCCTGTCATACCTGAGCGGTCCATGAGTGAATATACTCCTGTCATACCTGAGCGGTCCATGAGTGAATATACTCCTGCCATACCTGAGCGGTCCATGAGTGAATATACTCCTGCCATACCTGAGCGGTCCATGAGTGAATATACTCCTGCCATACCTGAGCGGTCCATGAGTGAATATACTCCTGTCATACCTGAGCGGACCATGAGTGAATATACTCCTGTCATACCTGAGCGGTCCATGAGTGAATATACTCCTGCCATACCTGAGCGGTCCATGAGTGAATATACTCCTGCCATACCTGAGCGGTCCATGAGTGAATATACTCCTGCCATACCTGAGCGGTCCATGAGTGAATATACTCCTGCCATACCTGAGCGGTCCATGAGTGAATATACTCCTGTCATACCTGAGCGGACCATGAGTGAATATACTCCTGCCATACCTGAGCGGTCCATGAGTGAATAAACTCCTGTCATACCTGAGCGGTCCATGAGTGAATATACTCCTGCCATACCTGAGCGGTCCATGAGTGAATATACTCCTGCCATACCTGAGCGGTGCATGAGTGAATATACTCCTGCCATACCTGAGCGGTCCATGAGTGAATATACTCCTGCCATACCTGAGCGGTCCATGAGTGAATATACTCCTGTCATACCTGAGCGGTCCATGAGTGAATATACTCCTGTCATACCTGAGCGGTCCATGAGTGAATATACTCCTGCCATACCTGAGCGGTCCATGAGTGAATATACTCCTGCTATACCTGAGCGGTCCGCCAGTGAATATACTCCTGCCATACCTGAGCGGTCCGCCAGTGAATATACTCCTGCCATACCTGAGCGGTTCATGAGTGAATATACTCCTGCCATACTTGAGCGGTCCATGAGTGAATATACTCCTGTCATACCTGAGCGGTCCATGAGTAAATATACTCCTGTCATACCTGAGCGGTCCATGAGTGAATATACTCCTGCCATACCTGAGCGGTCCATGAGTGAATATACTCCTGCCATACCTGAGCGGTCCATGAGTGAATATACTCCTGTCATACCTGAGCGGTCCATGAGTGAATATACTCCTGTCATACCTGAGCGGTCCATGAGTGAATATACTCCTGCCATACCTGAGCGGTCCATGAGTGAATATACTCCTGCCATACCTGAGCGGTCCATGAGTGAATATACTCCTGTCATACCTGAGCGGTCCATGAGTGAATATACTCCTGTCATACCTGAGCGGTCCATGAGTGAATATACTCCTGTCATACCTGAGCGGTCCATGAGTGAATATACTCCTGCCATACCTGAGCGGTCCGCCAGTGAATATACTCCTGTCATACCTGAGCGGTCCATGAGTAAATATACTCCTGCCATACCTGAGCGGTCCGCCAGTGAATATACTCCTGCCATACCTGAGCGGTCCATGAGTGAATATACTCCTGCCATACCTGAGTGGTCCGCCAGTGAATATACTCCTGCCATACCTGAGCGGTCCATGAGTGAATATACTCCTGCCATACCTGAGCGGTCCGCCAGTGAATATACTCCTGTCATACCTGAGCGGTCCATGAGTGAATATACTCCTGCCATACCTGAGCGGTCCATGAGTGAATATACTCCTGTCATACCTGAGCGGTCCATGAGTGAATATACTCCTGCCATACCTGAGCGGTCCATGAGTGAATATACTCCTGTCATACCTGAGCGGTCCATGAGTGAATATACTCCTGTCATACATGAGCGGTCCATGAGTGAATATACTCCTGCCATACCTGAGCGGTCCATGAGTGAATATACTCCTGCCATACCTGAGCGGTCCGCCAGTGAATCTACTCCTGTCATACCTGAGCGGTCCATGAGTGAATATACTCCTGTCATACCTGAGCGGTCCATGAGTGAATATACTCCTGTCATACCTGAGCGGTCCATGAGTGAATATACTCCTGCCATACCTGAGCGGTCCGCCAGTGAATATACTCCTGTCATACCTGAGCGGTCCATGAGTAAATATACTCCTGCCATACCTGAGCGGTCCGCCAGTGAATATACTCCTGCCATACCTGAGCGGTCCATGAGTGAATATACTCCTGCCATACCTGAGCGGTCCGCCAGTGAATATACTCCTGCCATACCTGAGCGGTCCATGAGTGAATATACTCCTGCCATACCTGAGCGGTCCGCCAGTGAATATACTCCTGTCATACCTGAGCGGTCCATGAGTGAATATACTCCTGCCATACCTGAGCGGTCCATGAGTGAATATACTCCTGTCATACCTGAGCGGTCCATGAGTGAATATACTCCTGCCATACCTGAGCGGTCCATGAGTGAATATACTCCTGTCATACCTGAGCGGTCCATGAGTAAATATACTCCTGTCATACATGAGCGGTCCATGAGTGAATATACTCCTGCCATACCTGAGCGGTCCATGAGTGAATATACTCCTGCCATACCTTAGCGGTCCGCCAGTGAATATACTCCTGCCATACCTGAGCGGTCCATGAGTGAATATACTCCTGCCATACCTGAGCGGTCCATGAGTGAATATACTCCTGCCATACCTGAGCGGTCCATGAGTGAATATACTCCTGCCATACCTGAGCGGTCCATGAGTGAATATACTCCTGCCATACCTGAGCGGTCCATGAGTGAATATACTCCTGCCATACCTGAGCGGTCCATGAGTGAATATACTCCTGCCATACCTGAGCGGTCCGCCAGTGAATATACTCCTGCCATACCTGAGCGGTCCATGAGTGAATATACTCCTGCCATACCTGAGCGGTCCGCCAGTGAATATACTCCTGCCATACCTGAGCGGTCCATGAGTGAATATACTCCTGCCATACCTGAGCGGTCCGCCAGTGAATATACTCCTGTCATACCTGAGCGGTCCATGAGTGAATATACTCCTGCCATACCTGAGCGGTCCATGAGTGAATATACTCCTGTCATACCTGAGCGGTCCATGAGTGAATATACTCCTGCCATACCTGAGCGGTCCATGAGTGAATATACTCCTGTCATACCTGAGCGGTCCATGAGTAAATATACTCCTGTCATACATGAGCGGTCCATGAGTGAATATACTCCTGCCATACCTGAGCGGTCCATGAGTGAATATACTCCTGCCATACCTTAGCGGTCCGCCAGTGAATATACTCCTGCCATACCTGAGCGGTCCATGAGTGAATATACTCCTGCCATACCTGAGCGGTCCATGAGTGAATATACTCCTGCCATACCTGAGCGGTCCATGAGTGAATATACTCCTGCCATACCTGAGCGGTCCATGAGTGAATATACTCCTGCCATACCTGAGCGGTCCATGAGTGAATATACTCCTGCCATACCTGAGCGGTCCATGAGTGAATATACTCCTGCCATACCTGAGCGGTCCATGAGTGAATATACTCCTGTCATACCTGAGCGGTTCATGAGTGAATATACTCCTGTCATACCTGAGCGGTCCATGAGTGAATATACTCCTGTCATTCCTGTTACCGCGAGACCGTCGTCACTGGGATCGAAATAGATTTGATATTCGGTTCTTGGAACAAACAGCTGTGTTAATTAATAACTATTTATTTAAATACGTTTAGGAGTAATAGCCAATTCCTAGTGGACTGACTTAGTTTAAAACATGTTATGGAGGCCCGGTGGTCGTGAGTGTTAAGGCGTGATGGTCGTGGGTTCGATTACTACTAGGGGTGGTGGCTTTTTTATATAAAAAAGATAAGGCATCAGCTCTATCCTGCCTATATAAGGGTGGTAACCTATAGATAACCCATCCTAATATTCCTAGTTAATAATAATGGTACGTTAAAATGTTAAAAAAGTCCGTCACGCAGGAGCTGCATAACTAAGCACTTTCCTCAGAATTTGGGTAGTGTAGACTGCTTTCCAGAACAATTTGCTTAAAATATCCTACATAAATAAAATAAAAACGTGAATAGTTCTCATTTCGTAATGAGTAACTGATCAATTATTAATTTGCTTCCAGAGTTATGTTTACACATGGTACCTACTACACTACGTAATAAATACAAAAATCCTCATATTATCGTATTTTGATCTAACGCAGGAACAGGATACAGTCACTCTAGTGGTCGAAAGCGCTCCTTGCGGCGCCTTTGTGAACCTATGTCTGGCTGGCTTTTCTATTGAAATATATTACAAAGTAAACCCCCCTTTCCGATTGACCGATTCAGCTCATTTTTACAACACTTCTTTCTCATGAGTTACCCACGACGTATACTGCATTTCGTTACAATACAGCAGAAATTACGACCGGTATGAGTATATTAGGAATTTGGGTCCGGAGTGAACCCCCCCTTCTAATGAACCAATTTAGTTTATTTTTACAACACACATTTACCTGTGGATTAGCACTACGAATACCGAGTTTCGTCGAAATATACCAAAAATCACGGCTGGTAGTGGCGAATTGGTATTGTGGGTCCGGAGTAAACCCCCCCCCCTTCTAATGAACCGACTTAGTTCATTTTTATATCTCACTTTTCTCTTTATATTACCACTACGAATACCAAGTTTCGTTGAAATATAACAAATATTACGGCTGACATAGTCAAATAAGTGTTTTGGGTTCGGGGTAAACCCCCCCTTCCGGTGGACCGACTTTGGTGGTTAACAAACTCGTTCAATCGTTTGCTAATTGAATGCTATATACCAAGTTTCGTGACGAAAAAACAAAAACTCTGGCCGCTATCGTGTTAACAGACACATATATATATATATATATATATATATATATATGTGTTGTTCATTCGGCATCTGTCTCCAGCGGTCTTGCTCCTCCTAACATCGCTGTTGGGCACAACACACAAACAAAACAACACATTTAATTCCCAGCGAAGTAACTTGAAAAACAACATATATATATATATATATATATATATATATATATATATATATATATATATATATATATATATAAATTTTAACGGGGGTCATTTTCGGTGTCTACTAGGTAGGATCGATAAAGATTTGAAGAAATTTTTCAAAAATTCCGTCATGAGTGCAACCTCAATAGCTACTGTCCCAGAAATTAGATGAAGACGATGTATGCCGAAATTGGTAGCAATATAACTAACAATAAAACTAATAATTCATGTTCGGAGTAATTTTTTAGCACTTTCCTCCGAAGGAAAGTAGCTGCTATTGAGGTTGCACTCATGACGGAATTTTTGAAAAATTTCTTCAAATCTTTATCGATCCTACCTAGTAGACACCGAAAATGACCCCCGTTAAAATTTATATATATATATATATATATATATATATATATATATATATATATATATATATATATATATATATATATAGATAGATAGATAGATATATGCATATATATATATATATATATATATATATATATATATATATATATGCATATATATATATATATATATATATATATATATATATATATATATGTGTGTCTGTTAACACGATAGCGGCCAGAATTTTTGTTTTTTTTTCACGAAACGTGGTATATAGCGTTCAATTAGCAAACGATCGAACGAGTTCGTTAATCACCAAAATCGGTCCACCGAGAGGGGGGGGGGTTTACCCCGGACCCAAAACACTAATTTGACCATGCCAGCCGTAGTTTTTGTTATATTTCAACGAAACTCGGTATTCGTTATTTTGATCTAAAGAAAGAAATACGTTGTAAAAATAAACTAAATCGGTTCATTAGGAAGGGGGGGGGGGTTTACTCCGGACCCACATTACCAATTTACCACTACCAGCCGTAATTTTTGTTACATTTCGACGAAACTCGGTATACGTGGTGGTAATCAACAGAGAAAAATGGGTTGTAAAAATAAACTAAATCGCGTTATTTAGAGGGGGGAGGGGTTTACTCCGGACCTTTTATTTATATTATTTATTCAGAATTTACAACTTTAGGACCTAAAGTACTAATATACTCATACCGGTCGTGGGTATCTCATGAGAAAGAAGTGTTGTAAAAATAAAGTAAATCGGTCTATTGGAAAGGAGGGTTTACTTTAAAGTCTGTTTCATTAGAATTAGCCAGCCAGACGTAGGTTCGCAAAGCCGCCATGAGGAGCGCTATCTCCCACTATGGGGAATGTATGCTGTTCCTGCGTCAGTTCAAAAGCCGGAAAATGAAGTTTTTGTGTATTTATTAAGTAGTACAGTATCATGTATTAACATAACTCTGGAAGCAAATTATTTACAAAATTAATAATTGAACAGTTCTCATAAGAAATGTAAATGAACAGAAATATTCACATTTTTATTTTATTTATATAGGTTATTTACAGCAAATTATTCAGTAATGTAGTCTACACTAGAAAATTCTGAGGATAGTGCTTAGTTATGCAGCTCTTGCTTGACGGACTTTCCTTAAATTGAAACGATTTTTCTGATTAACCAACTCGTCAAATCGTTAGTGTAAATGAGTTTGAATATTTTTTCCATAACGACCAATTCCACTAGAGAATAAACATGTTTCCATTGTGTGATATCTTTGTACAAAATCTATAATAATTGATGAGGAATTAATGTGAACTTCACTTTCGAGTAAAATAGCATTTTATTTCTATCATCATCCATCGGACGGGTTAGTGGTGAGTTGAGTCGGCTTTCGTATCAGCCTTCCTATGGCAGTTTCTAGTCAGCTTGTTTCCAGTCTCTCTGTATTTCTATGATCATCCATCGGACGGGTTAGTGGTGAGTTGAGTCGGCTTTCGTATCAGCCTTCCTATGGCGTGTTTCTAGTCAGCTTGTTTCCAGTCTCTCTGTATTTCTATCATCATCCATCGGACGGGTAGTGGAGTGTTGAGTCGGCCTTTCGTATCAGCCTTCCTATGGCAGTTTCTAGTCAGCTTGTTTCCAGTCTCTCTGTATTTCTATCAACATCCATCGGACGGGTTAGTGGTGAGTTGAGTCGGCCTTTCGTATCAGCCTTCCTATGGCAGTTTCTAGTCAGCTTGTTTCCAGTCTCTCTGTATTTCTATCATCATCCATCGGACGGGTTAGTGGTGAGTTGAGTCGGCTTTCGTATCAGCCTTCCTATGGCAGTTTCTAGTCAGCTTGTTTCCAGTCTCTCTGTATTTCTATGATCATCCATCGGACGGGTTAGTGGTGAGTTGAGTCGGCCTTCCGTATCCGCCTTCCTATGGCAGTTTCTAGTCAGCTTGTTTCCAGTCTCTCTGTATTTCTATCATCATCCATCGGACGGGTTAGTGGTGAGTTGAGTCGGCCTTTCGTGTCAGCCTTCCTATGGCAGTTTCTAGTCAGCTTGTTTCCAGTCTCTCTGTATTTCTATCATCATCCATCGGACGGGTTAGTGGTGAGTTGAGTCGGCCTTTCGTATCAGCCTTCCTATGGCAGTTTCTAGTCAGCTTGTTTCCAGTCTCTCTGTATTTCTATCATCATCCATCGGACGGGTTAGTGGTGAGTTGAGTCGGCTTTCGTATCAGCCTTCCTATGGCAGTTTCTAGTCAGCTTGTTTCCAGTCTCTCTGTATTTCTATGATCATCCATCGGACGGGTAAGTGGTGAGTTGAGTCGGCCTTTCGTATCAGCCTTCCTATGGCAGTTTCTAGTCAGCTTGTTTCCAGTCTCTCTGTATTTCTATGATCATCCATCGGACGGGAAGTGGAGTGTTGAGTCGGCCTTTCGTATCAGCCTTCCTATGGCAGTTTCTAGTCAGCTTGTTTCCAGTCTCTCTGTATTTCTATCATCATCCATCGGACGGGTTAGTGGTGAGTTGAGTCGGCCTTTCGTATCCGCCTTCCTATGGCAGTTTCTAGTCAGCTTGTTTCCAGTCTCTCTGTATTTCTATCATCATCCATCGGACGGGTTAGTGGTGAGTTGAGTCGGTCTTTCGTATCAGCCTTCCTATGGCAGTTTCTAGTCAGCTTGTTTCCAGTCTCTCTGTATTTCTATCATCATCCATCGGACGGGTTAGTGGTGAGTTGAGTCGGCCTTCCGTATCAGCCTTCCTATGGCAGTTTCTAGTCAGCTTGTTTCCAGTCTCTCTGTATTTCTATCATCATCCATCGGACGGGTTAGTGGTGAGTTGAGTCGGCCTTCCGTATCAGCCTTCCTATGGCAGTTTCTAGTCAGCTTGTTTCCAGTCTCTCTGTATTTCTATCATCATCCATCGGACGGGTTAGTGGTGAGTTGAGTCGGCCTTCCGTATCAGCCTTCCTATGGCAGTTTCTAGTCAGCTTGTTTCCAGTCTCTCTGTATTTCTATCATCATCCATCGGACGGGTTAGTGGTGAGTCGAGTCGGCCTTCCGTATCAGCCTTCCTATGGCAGTTTCTAGTCAGCTTGTTTCCAGTCTCTCTGTATTTCTATCATCATCCATCGGACGGGTTAGTGGTGAGTTGAGTCGGCCTTTCGTATCCGGCTTCCTATGGCAGTTTCTAGTCAGCTTGTTTCCAGTCCCTCTGTATTTCTATCATCATCCATCGGACGGGTTAGTGGTGAGTTGAGTCGGCCTTTCGTATCCGCCTTCCTATGGCAGTTTCTAGTCAGCTTGTTTCCAGTCTCTCTGTATTTCTATCATCATCCATCGGACGGGTTAGTGGTGAGTTGAGTTGGCCTTTCGTATCAGCCTTCCTATGGCAGTTTCTAGTCAGCTTGTTTCCAGTCTCTCTGTATTTCTATCATCATCCTTCGGACGGGTAGTGGAGTGTTGAGTCGGCCTTTCGTATCAGCCTTCCTATGGCAGTTTCTAGTCAGCTTGTTTCCAGTCCCGCTGTATTTCTATCATCATCCATCGGACGGGTAGTGGAGTGTTAAGTCGGCCTTTCGTATCAGCCTTCCTTTGGCAGTTTCTAGTCAGCTTGTTTCCAGTCTCTCTGTATTTCTATCATCATCCATCGGACGGGTTAGTGGTGAGTTGAGTCGGCCTTTCGTATCAGCCTTCCTATGGCAGTTTCTAGTCAGCTTGTTTCCAGTCTCTCTGTATTTCTATGATCATCCATCGGACGGGTAGTGGAGTGTTGAGTCGGCCTTTCGTATCAGCCTTCCTATGGCAGTTTCTAGTCAGCTTGTTTCCAGTCTCTCTGTATTTCTATCATCATCCATCGGACGGGTAGTGGAGTGTTGAGTCGGCCTTTCGTATCAGCCTTCCTATGGCAGTTTCTAGTCAGCTTGTTTCCAGTCTCTCTGTATTTCTATCATCATCCATCGGACG
Source organism: Gonocerus acuteangulatus (assembly GCA_946811695.1). NCBI lineage: Eukaryota > Metazoa > Arthropoda > Insecta > Hemiptera > Coreidae > Gonocerus > Gonocerus acuteangulatus. Next base: position 878,599 of record OX328128.1, on the reverse strand, counting down.
GGTAGTGGAGTGTTGAGTCGGCCTTTCGTATCCGGCTTCCTATAGCAGTTTCTAGTCAGCTTGTTTCCAGTCTCTCTGTATTTCTATCATCATCCATCGGACGGGGTAGTGGAGTGTTGAGTCGGCCTTTCGTATCCGGCTTCCTACGGCAGTTTCTAGTCAGCTTGTTTCCAGTCTCTCTGTATTTCTATGATCATCCATCGGACGGGTTAGTGGTGAGTTGAGTCGGCCTTTCGTATCAGCCTTCCTATGGCAGTTTCTAGTCAGCTTGTTTCCAGTCTCTCTGTATTTCTATCATCATCCATCGGACGGGTTAGTGGTGAGTTGAGTCGGTCTTTCGTATCAGCCTTCCTATGGCAGTTTCTAGTCAGCTTGTTTCCAGTCTCTCTGTATTTCTATCATCATCCATCGGACGGGTTAGTGGTGAGTTGAGTCGGCCTTCCGTATCAGCCTTCCTATGGCAGTTTCTAGTCAGCTTGTTTCCAGTCTCTCTGTATTTCTATCATCATCCATCGGACGGGTTAGTGGTGAGTTGAGTCGGCCTTCCGTATCAGCCTTCCTATGGCAGTTTCTAGTCAGCTTGTTTCCAGTCTCTCTGTATTTCTATCATCATCCATCGGACGGGTTAGTGGTGAGTTGAGTCGGCCTTCCGTATCAGCCTTCCTATGGCAGTTTCTAGTCAGCTTGTTTCCAGTCTCTCTGTATTTCTATCATCATCCATCGGACGGGTTAGTGGTGAGTTGAGTCGGCCTTCCGTATCAGCCTTCCTATGGCAGTTTCTAGTTAGCTTGTTTCCAGTCTCTCTGTATTTCTATCATCATCCATCGGACGGGGTAGTGGAGTGTTGAGTCGGCTTTTCGTATCCGCCTTCCTATGGCAGTTTCTAGTCAGCTTGTTTCCAGTCTCTCTGTATTTCTATCATCATCCATCGGACGGGTTAGTGGAGTGTTGAGTCGGCCTTTCGTATCCGCCTTCCTATGGCAGTTTCTAGTCAGCTTGTTTCCAGTCTTTCTGTATTTCTATCAGCATCCATCGGACGGGTTAATGGTGAGTTGAGTCGGCCTTTCGTATCAGCCTTCCTATGGCAGTTTCTAGTCAGCTTGTTTCCAGTCTCTCTGTATTTCTATCATCATCCATCGGACGGGTTAGTGGTGAGTTGAGTCGGCCTTTCGTATCAGCCTTCCTATGGCAGTTTCTAGTCAGCTTGTTTCCAGTCTCTCTGTATTTCTATCATCATCCATCGGACGGGTTAGTGGTGAGTTGAGTCGGCCTTTCGTATCCGCCTTCCTATGGCAGTTTCTAGTCAGCTTGTTTCCAGTCTCTCTGTATTTCTATCATCATCCATCGGACGGGTTAGTGGTGAGTTGAGTCGGCCTTTCGTATCCGGCTTCCTATGGCAGTTTCTAGACAGCTTGTTTCCAGTCTCTCTGTATTTCTATCATCATCCATCGGACGCGTAAGTGGTGAGTTGAGTCGGCCTTTCGTATCAGCCTTCCTATGGCAGTTTCTAGTCAGCTTGTTTCCAGTCTCTCTGTATTTCTATCATCATCCATCGGACGGGTTAGTGGTGAGTTGAGTTGGCCTTTCGTATCAGCCTTCCTATGGCAGTTTCTAGTCAGCTTGTTTCCAGTCTCTCTGTATTTCTATCATCATCCTTCGGACGGGTAGTGGAGTGTTGAGTCGGCCTTTCGTTTCAGGCTTCCTATGGCAGTTTCTAGTCAGCTTGTTTCCAGTCTCTCTGTATTTCTATCATCATCCATCGGACGGGGTAGTGGAGTGTTGAGTCGGCCTTTCGTATTCGCCTTCCTATGGAAGTTTCTAGTCAGCTTGTTTCCAGTCTCTCTGTATTTCTATCATCATCCATCGGACGGGTTAGTGGTGAGTTGAGTCGGCCTTTCATATCAGCCTTCCTATGGCAGTTTCTAGTCAGCTTGTTTCCAGTCTCTCTGTATTTCTATCATCATCCATCGGACGGGTTAGTGGAGTGTTGAGTCGGCCTCTCGTATCAGCCTTCCTATGGCAGTTTCTAGCCAGCTTGTTTCCAGTCTCTCTGTATTTCTATCATCATCCATCGGACGGGTTAGTGGTGAGTTGAGTCGGCCTTTCGTATCAGCCTTCCTATGGCAGTTTCTAGTCAGCTTGTTTCCAGTCTCTCTGTATTTCTATCATCATCCATCGGACGGGTTAGTGGTGAGTTGAGTCGGCCTTTCGTATCCGGCTTCCTATGGCAGTTTCTAGTCAGCTTGTTTCCAGTCTCTCTGTATTTCTATCATCATCCATCGGACGGGGTAGTTGAGTGTTGAGTCGGCCTTTCGTATCAGCCTTCCTATGGCAGTTTCTAGTCAGCTTGTTTCCAGTCTCTCTGTATTTCTATGATCATCCATCGGACGGGTTAGTGGTGAGTTGAGTCGGCCTTTCGTATCAGCCTTCCTATGGCAGTTTCTAGTCAGCTTGTTTCCAGTCTCTCTGTATTTCTATCATCATCCATCGGAAGGGGTAGTGGAGTGTTGAGTCGGCCTTTCGTATCAGCCTTCCTATGGCAGTTTCTAGTCAGCTTGTTTCCAGTCTCTCTGTATTTCTATGATCATCCATCGGACGGGTTAGTGGTGAGTTGAGTCGGCCTTTCGTATCCGGCTTCATATGGCAGTTTCTAGTGAGCTTGTTTCCAGTCTCTCTGTATTTCTATCATCATCCATCGGACGGGTAAGTGGTGAGTTGAGTCGGCCTTTCGTATCCGGCTTCCTATGGCAGTTTCTAGTCAGCTTGTTTCCAGTCTCTCTGTATTTCTATCATCATCCATCGGACGGGTTAGTGGAGTGTTGAGTCGGCCTTTCATATCCGGCTTCATATGGCAGTTTCTAGTGAGCTTGTTTCCAGTCTCTCTGTATTTCTATCATCATCCATCGGACGAGTTAGTGGTGAGTTGAGTCGGCCTTTCGTATCAGCCTTCCTATGGCAGTTTCTAGTCAGCTTGTTTCCAGTCTCTCTGTATTTCTATCATCATCCATCGGACGGGTAAGTGGTGAGTTGAGTCGGCCTTTCGTATCAGCCTTCCTATGGCAGTCTCTAGTCAGCTTGTTTCCAGTCTCTCTGTATTTCTATCATCATCCATCGGACGGGTTAGTGGAGTGTTGAGTCGGCCTTTCATATCCGGCTTCATATGGCAGTTTCTAGTGAGCTTGTTTCCAGTCTCTCTGTATTTCTATCATCATCCATCGGACGGGTTAGTGGTGAGTTGAGTCGGCCTTTCGTATCAGCCTTCCTATGGCAGTTTCTAGTCAGCTTGTTTCCAGTCTCTCTGTATTTCTATCATCATCCATCGGACGGGTAAGTGGTGAGTTGAGTCGGCCTTTCGTATCAGCCTTCCTATGGCAGTTTCTAGTCAGCTTGTTTCCAGTCTCTCTGTATTTCTATCATCATCCATCGGACGGGTTAGTGGAGTTTTGAGTCGGCCTTTCGTGTCAGCCTTCCTATGGCAGTTTCTAGTCAGCTTGTTTCCAGTCTCTCTGTATTTCTATCATCATCCATCGGACGGGTTAGTGGTGAGTTGAGTCGGCCTTTCGTATCAGCCTTCCTATGGCAGTTTCTAGTCAGGTTGTTTCCAGTCTCTCTGTATTTCTATCATCATCCATCGGACGGGTTAGTGGTGAGTTGAGTCGGCCTTTCGTATCCGGCTTCCTATGGCAGTTTCTAGTCAGCTTGTTTCCAGTCTCTCTGTATTTCTATCATCATCCATCGGACGGGTTAGTGGTGAGTTGAGTCGGCCTTTCGTATCCGGCTTCCTATGGCAGTTTCTAGTCAGCTTGTTTCCAGTCTCTCTGTATTTCTATCATCATCCATCGGACGGGTTAGTGGTGAGTTGAGTCGGCCTTTCGTATCAGTCTTCCTATGGCAGTTTCTAGTCAGCTTGTTTCCAGTCTCTCTGTATTTCTATCATCATCCATCGGACGGGGTAGTGGAGTGTTGAGTCGGCCTTTCGTATCAGCCTTCCTATGGCAGTTTCTAGTCAGCTTGTTTCCAGTCTCTCTGTATTTCTATCATCATCCATCGGACGGGTTAGTGGAGTTTTGAGTCGGCCTTTCGTGTCAGCCTTCCTATGGCAGTTTCTAGTCAGCTTGTTTCCAGTCTCTCTGTATTTCTATCATCATCCATCGGACGGGTTAGTGGTGAGTTGAGTCGGCCTTTCGTATCAGCCTTCCTATGGCAGTTTCTAGTCAGCTTGTTTCCAGTCTCTCTGTATTTCTATCATCATCCATCGGACGGGTTAGTGGTGAGTTGAGTCGGCCTTTCGTATCCGGCTTCCTATGGCAGTTTCTAGTCAGCTTGTTTCCAGTCTCTCTGTATTTCTATCATCATCCATCGGACGGGGTAGTGGAGTGTTGAGTCGGCCTTTCGTATCAGCCTTCCTATGGCAGTTTCTAGTCAGCTTGTTTCCAGTCTCTCTGTATTTCTATGATCATCCATCGGACGGGTTAGTGGTGAGTTGAGTCGGCCTTTCGTATCAGCCTTCCTATGGCAGTTTCTAGTCAGCTTGTTTCCAGTCTCTCTGTATTTCTATCATCATCCATCGGACGGGTTAGTGGAGTTTTGAGTCGGCCTTTCGTGTCAGCCTTCCTATGGCAGTTTCTAGTCAGCTTGTTTCCAGTCTCTCTGTATTTCTATCATCATCCATCGGACGGGTTAGTGGTGAGTTGAGTCGGCCTTTCGTATCAGCCTTCCTATGGCAGTTTCTAGTCAGCTTGTTTCCAGTCTCTCTGTATTTCTATCATCATCCATCGGACGGGTTAGTGGTGAGTTGAGTCGGCCTTTCGTATCCGGCTTCCTATGGCAGTTTCTAGTCAGCTTGTTTCCAGTCTCCCTGTATTTCTATGATCATCCATCGGACGGGTTAGTGGTGAGTTGAGTCGGCCTTTCGTATCAGCCTTCCTATGGCAGTTTCTTGTCAGCTTGTTTCCAGTCTCTCTGTATTTCTATCATCATCCATCGGACGGGTTAGTGGTGAGTTGAGTCGGCCTTTCGTATCAGCCTTCCTATGGCAGTTTCTAGTCAGCTTGTTTCCAGTCTCTCTGTATTTCTATGATCATCCATCGGACGGGTTAGTGGTGAGTTGAGTCGGCCTTTCGTATCAGCCTTCCTATGGCAGTTTCTTTTCAGCTTGTTTCCAGTCTCTCTGTATTTCTATCATCATCCATCGGACGGGTTAGTGGTGAGTTGAGTCGGCCTTTCGTATCAGCCTTCCTATGGCAGTTTCTAGTCAGCTTGTTTCCAGTCTCTCTGTATTTCTATGATCATCCATCGGACGGGTTAGTGGTGAGTTGAGTCGGCCTTTCGTATCAGCCTTCCTATGGCAGTTTCTAGTCAGCTTGTTTCCAGTCTCTCTCTATTTCTATCATCATCCATCGGACGGGTTAGTGGTGAGTTGAGTCGGCCTTTCATATCCGCCTTCCTATGGCAGTTTCTAGTCAGCTTGTTTCCAGTCTCTCTGTATTTCTATGATCATCCTTCGGACGGGTTAGTGGTGAGTTGAGTCGGCCTTTCGTATCAGCCTTCCTATGGCAGTTTCTAGTCAGCTTGTTTCCAGTCTCTCTGTATTTCTATCATCATCCATCGGACGGGTTAGTGGTGAGTTGAGTCGGCTTTCGTATCTGCCTTCCTATGGCAGTTTCTAGTCAGCTTGTTTCCAGTCTCTCTGTATTTCTATCATCATCCATCGGACGGGTTAGTGGTGAGTTGAGTCGGCCTTTCGTATCAGGCTTCCTATGGCAGTTTCTAGTCAGCTTGTTTCCAGTCTCTCTGTATTTCTATCATCATCCATCGGACGGGTTAGTGTGAGTTGAGTCGGCCTTTCGTATCAGCCTTCCTATGGCAGTTTCTAGTCAGCTTGTTTCCAGTCTCTCTGTATTTCTATCATCATCCATCGGACGGGTTAGTGGTGAGTTGAGTCGGCCTTTCGTATCAGCCTTCCTATGGCAGTTTCTAGTCAGCTTGTTTCCAGTCTCTCTGTATTTTCACAGGGAAAGAAGGTTGTAAATAAGCATGAACAATATACCTGTACATTCGGATGGGGGGGGGGAACATTTGACCGGATGTTGAGTTCGTTCTTCGTATCCGCAACGCCAACATATATTTTTTTTTTCATCAAGGGTGCAGCGAGGAATTTTACCAACGAGCCGTGGGATGACAAAATTCCTGCCGGAGGTTGGGAATCGAACCCACCATCTCCCGCTTATTAATCCAAGGCGCTAGCCATTAGACCCCGCCAACATATTATATATAGATTAATTGGTGTTGTTTAAAAATTCTTTAATTTAACTTCAGTAGCTACAATCTTTTGGAGATAGTGAAAAATTAAAATAATTATTAGTTACCTGGCAATCTGAAAATATTACAAAAATTATGGTAATTAAAAACATAAAAGAATTATGGTATTTCCTGGAAATATGAGACATATTTTAATTTTTGGTTTGCTTAAAAAAAAATATTGTCTTATATTAACTAGCTGAATAGCGTCCTTATCAAAATTTCCTTATTTTTCATAAAGATTTATATAATTACAAGATGTTATATTTGTAATATGAATTAATAATAACTTATTTCCATTTATGTAATAATATGTTATCCAATCTGTTAGTATTTCTCCGTTCTCAGGATACTTTCACTCACTACACCGATGCAGAAATAGTGAAAGGTACATTTCGCTATAAAGAAGTCTAGTTTTCAACAGAACTATGCTTCTTCATGAATCATAGTTCATGTTCTTCAAGAATCATAGTTCATGTTCTTCATGAATCATAGTTCATGTTCATCAAGAATCATAGTTCATGTTCTTCAAGAATCATAGTTCATGTTCTTCAAGAATCATAGTTCATGTTCTTCAAGAATCATAGTTCATGTTCTTCAAGAATCATAGTTCATGTTCTTCAAGAATCATAGTTCATGTTCTTCAAGAATCATAGTTCATGTTCTTCATGAATCATAGTTCATGTTCTTCAAGAATCATAGTTCATGTTCTTCAAGAATCATAGTTCATGTTTTTCAAGAATCATAGATCATGTTCTTCAAGAATCATAGTTCATGTTCTTCAAGAATCATAGTTCATGTTCTTCAAGAATCATAGTTCATGTTCTTCAAGAATCATAGTTCATGTTTTTCAAGAATCATAGTTCATGTTCTTCAAGAATCATAGTTCATGTTCTTCAAGAATCATAGTTCATGTTTTTCAAGAATCATAGTTCATGTTCTTCATGAATCTCTATCTGGGAATGTATTTATGTCTGTTAGCACACTAGTTTTATTAGGAGATAGCTATTTATAGCAAACCTCCAAAATTAGTACCTAAGCCTATATATATATATATATATATATATATATATATATATATATATATATATACATATATATATATATATATATATATATATATATATATATATATATATATATAAATGAGTCAATTCGTTTGAAATTGTCCAGAAAAAAATCTGGTCACTTGATCGTTTTAGGAAATGTGGATATTGTTTCGATTAATTACCTACATATGGAATAAACAGTTTTATGAAATGTGGATATTGTTTCGATCAATTACCTACATATGGAATAAATAGTTTTAGGAAATGTGGATATTGTTTCGATCAATTACCTACGTATGGAATAAACAGTTTTATGAAATGTGGATATTGTTTCGATCAATTACCTACGTATGGAATAAACAGTTTTATGAAATGTGGATATTGTTTCGATGAATTACCTACATATGGAATAAACAGTTTTAGGAAATGTGGATATTGTTTCGATCAATTACCTACATATGGAATAAATAGTTTTAGGAAATGTGGATATTGTTTGGATTAATTACCTACATATGGAATAAATAGTTTTAGGAAATGTGGATATTGTTTCGATCAATTACCTACATATGGATAAACAGTTTTAGGAAATGTGTATATTGTTTCGATCAATTACCTAAATATGGAATAAATAGTTTTAGGAAATGTGGATATTGTTTGGATTAATTACCTACATATGGAATAAATAGTTTTATGAAATGTGGATATTGTTTGGATCAATTACCTACGTATGGAATAAACAGTTTTAGGAAATGTGGATATTGTTTCGATCAATTACCTACATATGGAATAAATAGTTTTAGGAAATGTGGATATTGTTTCGATCAATTACCTACGTATGGAATAAATAGTTTTAGGAAATGTGGATATTGTTTCGATCAATTACCTACATACGGAATAAATAGTTTTAGGAAATGTGGATATTGTTTCGATCAATTACCTACATATGGAATAAATAGTTTTAGGAAATGTGGATATTGTTTCGATCAATTACCTACATATGGAATAAATAGTTTTAGGAAATGTGGATATTGTTTGGATCAATTACCTACGTATGGAATAAACAGTTTTAGGAAATGTGGATATTGTTTCGATCAATTACCTACGTATGGAATAAACAGTTTTAGGAAATGTGGATATTGTTTCGATCAATTACCTACGTATGGAATAAATAGTTTTAGGAAATGTGGATATTGTTTCGATCAATTACCTACGTATGGAATAAACAGTTTTATGAAATGTGGATATTGTTTCGATCAATTACCTACGTATGGAATAAATAGTTTTAGGAAATGTGGATATTGTTTCGATCAATTACCTACATACGGAATAAACAGTTTTAGGAAATGTGGATATTGTTTCGATCAATTACCTACATACGGAATAAATAGTTTTAGGAAATGTGGATATTGTTTCGATCAATTACCTACGTATGGAATAAATAGTTTTAGGAAATGTGGATATTGTTTCGATCAATTACCTACGTATGGAATAAATAGTTTTAGGAAATGTGGATATTGTTTCGATCAATTACCTACGTATGGAATAAACAGTTTTATGAAATGTGGATATTGTTTCGATCAATTACCTACATATGGAATAAACAGTTTTATGAAATGTGGATATTGTTTCGATCAATTACCTACGTATGGAATAAACAGTTTTATGAAATGTGGATATTGTTTCGATCAATTACCTACGTATGGAATAAATAGTTTTAGGAAATGTGGATATTGTTTCGATCCATTACCTACATATGGAATAAACAGTTTTAGGAAATGTGGATATTGTTTCGATCAATTACCTACGTATGGAATAAATAGTTTTAGGAAATGTGGATATTGTTTCGATCAATTACCTACGTATGGAATAAACAGTTTTAGGAAATGTGGATATTGTTTCGATCAATTACCTACGTATGGAATAAACAGTTTTATGAAATGTGGATATTGTTTCGATCAATTACCTACGTATGGAATAAACAGTTTTATGAAATGTGGATATTGTTTCGATCCATTACCTACATATGGAATAAACAGTTTTAGGAAATGTGGATATTGTTTCGATCCATTACCTACATATGGAATAAACAGTTTTAGGAAATGTGGATATTGTTTCGATCAATTACCTACATACGGAATAAATAGTTTTAGGAAATGTGGATATTGTTTCGATCAATTACCTACATACGGAATAAATAGTTTTAGGAAATGTGGATATTGTTTCGATCAATTACCTACATACGGAATAAATAGTTTTAGGAAATGTGGATATTGTTTCGATCAATTACCTACGTATGGAATAAATAGTTTTAGGAAATGTGGATATTGTTTCGATCAATTACCTACGTATGGAATAAACAGTTTTAGGAAATGTGGATATTGTTTCGATCAATTACCTACGTATGGAATAAACAGTTTTAGGAAATGTGGATATTGTTTGGATTAATTACCTACATATGGAATAAATAGTTTTAGGAAATGTGGATATTGTTGGATCAATTACCTACATATGGAATAAATAGTTTTAGGAAATGTGGATATTGTTTGGATCAATTACCTACATATGGAATAAACAGTTTTAGGAAATGAGGATATTGTTTCGATTAATTACCTACATATGGAATAAATAGTTAAAAACTATTTTAATTTTTTTATGGCAAAACGTTTGAAAATGGCGGTCATCTTTGTTTCACGGCGAATGCCAGTTTTTCTGTTTATAAGCTCTTACGGAAAACTCATTTTCCCAAGATTGGTAACACTTAGACTAATAATACAAACACTATTGGTTTCTATACACCCTCTTCTATATTTTCTCAAGATTGGTAACACTTAGACTAATAATACAAACACTATTGTTTTCTATACACCCTCTTCTATATTTTCTCAAGATTGGTAACACTTAGACTAATAATACAAACACTATTGGTTTCTATACACCCTCTTCTATATTTTCCCAAGATTGGTAACACTTAGACTAATAATACAAACAATATTGGTTTCTATACACCCTCTTCTACATTTTCCCAAGATTGGTAACACTTAGACTAATAATACAAACAATATTGGTTTCTATACACCCTCTTCTACATTTCCCCAAGATTGGTAACACTTAGACTAATAATACAAACAATATTGGTTTCTATACACCCTCTTCTACATTTTCCCAAGATTGGTAACACTTAGACTAATAATACAAACAATATTGGTTTCTATACACCCTCTTCTACATTTCCCCAAGATTGGTAACACTTAGACTAATAATACAAACAATATTGGTTTCTATACACCCTCTTCTACATTTCCCCAAGATTGGTAACACTTAGACTAATAATACAAACAATATTGTTTTCTATACACCCTCTTCTATATTTTTTTTCTTCTTCACTATTTCAATATTTCCAAGTCCAATAGCTGAAAACTCTTATTTAAATCAACTGTTTACATTTCTCAAAAAGCCGCTTTTCAGGATAATTTTTGAGCATTTATATGAAAGTTTATTTTTTGTTTGATGATAAACCTAAGTAGCTTGTATTAGTAGTATTCTTAACCGTGATATTGTTTGATGATAAACCTAAGTAGCTTGTATTAGTAGTATTCTTAACCGTGATATTGTTTGATGATAAACCTAAGTAGCTTGTATTAGTAGTATTCTTAACCGTGATATTGTTTGATGATAAACCTAAGTAGCTTGTATTACAAGTATTCTTAACCGTGATATTGTTTGATGATAAACCTAAGTAGCTTGTATTAGTAGTATTCTTAACCGTGATATTGTTTGATGATAAACCTAAGTAGCTTGTATTAGTAGTATTCTTAACCGTGATATTGTTTGATAATAAACCTAAGTAGCTTGTATTACAAGTATTCTTAACCGTGATATTGTTTGATGATAAACCTAAGTAGCTTGTATTAGAAGTATTCTTAACCGTGATATTGTTTGATGATAAACCTAAGTAGCTTGTATTAGTAGTATTCTTAACCGTGATATTGTTTGATGATAAACCTAAGTAGCTTGTATTACAAGTATTCTTAACCGTGATATTGTTTGATGATAAACCTAAGTAGCTTGTATTAGTAGTATTCTTAACCGTGATATTGTTTGATGATAAACCTAAGTAGCTTGTATTAGTAGTATTCTTAACCGTGATATTTGTTTGATGATAAACCTAAGTAGCTTGTATTAGAAGTATTCTTAACCGTGATATTGTTTGATAATAAACCTAAGTAGCTTGTATTAGTAGTATTCTTAACCGTGATATTGTTTGATGATAAACCTAAGTAGCTTGTATTAGTAGTATTCTTAACCGTGATATTGTTTGATGATAAACCTAAGTAGCTTGTATTAGTAGTATTCTTAACCGTGATATTGTTTGATAATAAACCTAAGTAGCTTGTATTAGTAGTATTCTTAACCGTGATATTGTTTGATGATAAACCTAAGTAGCTTGTATTAGTAGTATTCTTAACCGTGATATTTGTTTGATAATAAACCTAAGTAGCTTGTATTAGTAGTATTCTTAACCGTGATATTGTTTGATAATAAACCTAAGTAGCTTGTATTACAAGTATTCTTAACCGTGATATTGTTTGATAATAAACCTAAGTAGCTTGTATTAGTAGTATTCTTAACCGTGATATTTGTTCTCTTATTTTGTTATAAATTTGTTGATAATTTTAGGCTTTATTAGCTCTGGTAGGGGACTTGATAAAAATCTAATTTCTTTATATGTTACACTTCGCTGGATCATAAAGCTACTGCAAACGTTTCAACCAACCGGTATATTTGAGTATTTTCTTAGCTTTGAATTTTTGATACTGTTACTTTTGGCGCCTATTTAGGAATACGTAAACTTGAATAATTCATTAAGATTTTGTTATTCGTGAACTTTTATTTTTAATAAATCTTTTTTAGTTGTTTTAAAATTTTTTATCTATGTCCAGTACAACACTAAATATTGCAGTTCAATGCGAGATGACCTAGATGCGTTTAAAGGTAAATCCAACAGGTACTTCTTGGAAGATGTACCTGTATCTTGAAGTACCTATTCAGGTAATAATGGTACCTTCTCCCTCTCACTCTCTCTCTCTCTCTCTCTCCTCTCTCTCTCTCTCTCTCTCTCTCTCTCTCTCTCTCTCTCTCTCTCTCTCTCTCTCTCTCTCTCTCTCTCTCTCTCTCTCTCTCTCTCTCTCTCTCTCTCTCTCTCTTTCTTTCTCTTCTCATACAGAACAAGATAAGGTAATTACATACCGTCGGATAACTCCAACGGTATTATACCCTACAGTGGGTATATATATATATATATATATATATATATATATATATATATATATATATATATATATATATATTCCAGAGGGTGAATCAAAATTCACCCAAAATTCACACAACCCCACTACCGGAAAACATCAATAATATATATTTTTTTTTTTTTTTTTCCTTCTAAAAGTACCCCTTTTAGAAGGCCGTTTATTGTACTACATGTATCATACAAGATACAGTATATCACATGTATGTTTTTTTTTCTTATCTTAGTTAATTTTGTTCAAGTTAGCAATGTAGTTAGGTTTACATATAAATTATTCACGTTAATTTAAATCAATTAGTATAAAACAAGGAGTATACAAATAAACTTATATATTCAGTAAGGTCCGCTTTACTTCAATAAAAATGCAATTTTTCATTTTTCACTCAATCGTTGAATAATTTCTTTGCATAAAGTTAAGAATAATTTGTAATTATTAAAAAACAATTTATTTTCTTCAATAGGCCAATAGGTTATTTTCTTTCTAATTCTGTTTCTGTATTCGTTAAACAGTGTACAATTGTATATGATGTGGTGTGCTGTCTGTTCTGTATGTCTGTCACAGGGGCATGAATTTTCTCTTTTTATTTTAAATCTACTTAAGTAGGATAGAAATACCCCATGTCCCGTGAGTACTTGTGTTGTGTAAAAATTTGTTTGTATGTTTGTATTACAAAAGTTTTGTATGATTGGGATAAATTTGAATAAATGGCGACCTTTGTTAGAGGTATCCCATTTTTGCTGCCATTCTGCAATTGATTCTAGTTTTAAGATATATTTTAAGTGAGTTTTTGAAAGTTTATTATATTCTATCGGTAGTGACGTATCTTTTGACGCTGCTTTGGCGAAACGATCGGCGATTTCTTTACCTTCGTCACCAGAATGTCCCTTTATCCATTTAAAATATATTGTATGCATATTTTGGCATATTCTTAACAGTTGTCGTATTTTTTCTATTAGTACTTCATGTATGTCAGTGTTTTTGAGTTTTTGTAATGTTATCATGCTGTCTGTATGTATCTGTATAGAAGATGGTGTAGTGATGTGTTTATTAATGTAGTCTATAGATTTTAATACAGCTAGTTGTTCAGCTTGGTTGTTTGTACAGTAATGTCCAAGTCTAAATTTGAGTGTCGTTAATAGTTTATAGTCTTTGTATATGATTGTAGCTGCTCCAACGTTGTCATTGTCTTTACTGCCGTCTGTGTATATCTGGTAATCTGTTTGTTTGTTTGTATATCCGTTGAGTTTGAGTGGTTTACCGGGATGTGTCCATTGAGTATAATGTATTGTCTTTTCCAAATCATCAGATTTTATGTTATTCGAGTCTTCGTTCAGTTTCAAAAGTTTATATTCTTTAATATATTGCTTTGCTAGAATGTCTATTGGCATTATTTTTGCTAAAACGCAGGCAGCATCATAAGAAATAGTCCTATAACATATATATAATAATATATATATAATAATATATATATATATAATAACATATATATAATAATATATATATATATATTGTAAATAAATGTTCTTAATATACCTTAATGGAAAATATATATGCACAATATATATATATATATATATATATATATATATATATATATATATATATATATATATATATTCCAGAGGGTGAATCAAAATTCACCCAAAATTCACACAACCCCACTACCGGAAAACATCAATAATATATATATATATATATATATATATATATATATATATAAAATATATATATTGTAAATAAATGTTCTTAATATACCTTAATGGAAAATATATATGCACAACTTGCAACTGCATGATTTATTAATTCTATTTTCTTTATTTTAATTTTTTGTATTTTATACACCTGATATCATTTACTTGATATTCGTAAAGAACTTGTATAGATTATAGATTAATCACTTATATCTACTTAATATACACAACCCACATCTACAAATATCTATCTATCTATCTTTATCTCTCTCTCTCTGTCTCTCTCTCTCTCTCTCTCTCTCTCTCTCTGTCTATATATATATATATATATATATATATATATATATATATATATATATTATTTTTTATCCTAGTAGGCATGGGGTCCTTCCTAGCAGTCTTCCTTTATTATACCACTTTATTTATTGGGCCCAAATAATAAAGTGGTGTAATAAAGGAAGACTGCTTTAATGACCCCATGCCTACTAGGATAAAGAAGAATTTGGATATTTTGGGTCATCTATAAGAATAAATAATTTATATATATATATATATATATATATATATATATATATATATATATATATAAAGATAAATTATTTTATTGTTATTATTGCATTCTGAAACAATATAAGCTTGAATAATGTGATGGTGAAAGATTCGCAAGAACGGCATCATCATGGCGCGATTCCTTATGAAGCTTTACCTTGCTGTGATTATTCAGAAACTAGTAATATTCCGCTGCCTCCCCGTGGTCTAGTGGCAAGTGCCTTAGATGCATAAGCGGGAATTTCTTATGTCACGGGTCGCTGGGAGAATTCCTCGCTGCATCGTTGATGTCAGCACTAGTGGTCCAGGTGTTGATGCGGCTTAATAAATAAACAAAAAGTCCGTCACGCAGGAGCTGCATAACTAAGCACTTTCCTCAGAATTTGGGTAGTGTAGACTGCTTTCCAGAACAATTTGCTTAAAATATCCTACATAAATAAAATAAAAACGTGAATAGTTCTCATTTTGTAATGAGTAACTGATCAATTATTAATTTGCATCCAGAGTTATGTTTACACATGGTACCTACTACACTACGTAATAAATACAAAAATCCTCATATTATCGTATTATGATCTAACGCAGGAACAGGATACAGTCACACTAGTGGTAGAAGGCGCTCCTTGCGGCGGCTTTGTGAACCTACGTCTGCCGGCTTTTCTATTCAAATACATTACAAATTAAACCCCCGCTTTCCGATTGACCGATTCAGCTCATTTTTACAACACTTCTTTCTCATGAGTTACCCACGACGTATACAGCGTTTCGTTGCAATACAGCAGAAATTACGACCGGTATGAGTATATTAGGAATTTGGGTCCGGAGTAAACCCCCCCTTCTAATGAACCGATTTAGTTTCTTTTTACAACACATATTTACCTGTAGATTAACACTACGAATACCGAGTTTCGTCGAAATATACCAAAAATCACGGCTGGTAGTGGCGAATTGGTATTGTGGGTCCGGAGTAAACCCCCCCTCCTAATGAACCGATTTCGTTTATTTTTACAACACATATTTACCTGTGGATTAGCACTACGAATACCGAGTTTCGTCGAAATATACCAAAAATCACGGCTGGTAGTGGCGAATTGGTATTGTGGGTTCGGAGTAAACCCCCCCTTCTAATGAACCGATTTAGTTCATTTTTATATCTCACTTTTCTCTCTATATTAACACTACGAATACCAAGTTTCGTTGAAATATAACAAATATTACGGCTGACATAGTCAAATAAGTGTTTTGGGTTCGGTGTAAACCCCCCCTTCCGGTGGACCGACTTTGGTGGTTAACGAACTCGTTCAATCGTTTGCTAATTGAATGCTATATACCAAGTTTCGTGACGAAAAAACAAAAACTCTGGCCGCTATCGTGTTAACAGACACATATATATATATATATGCATATATATATATATATATATATATATATATATATATATATATATATATATATATAAATTTTAACGGGGGTCATTTTCGGTGTCTACTAGGTAGGATCGATAAAGATTTGAAGACATTTTTCAAAAATTCCGTCATGAGTCCAACCTCAATAGCTACTTTCCTTCGGAGGAAAGTGCTAAAACCTAGAAATATTTCCCTTTTAGGGTCCTGCAAGTTTTGCTGAAAACTAATTTTCCTGTTTAAAAAGCTGAATTTCCTGCTGAAACGAGATGATGCACAATGCAGATGAAGCTACAATGCTGCTGTATGTAACCGGACGAAGATAACTCACTCTTCCTGTTTGCAGGGAAAGGGTTAATAAGGCAATCCCGAACTATTTCACATTATCCATTCGTGATTAAATTGAAAAAAAAACTCTTTATTCTGCTGGAAAACAGTTAAATATCGACGTGACAAGGTTTCGCCCTGCTGTTGTTGTTGATGTCCGTTGTTGTGAGTCATTCAAAGAGTGATTGTGATATTTGTTGCTAGGTTTCTGTACCTGTGTCTATCAGCTGTAGCTCCTAGTACCTGTAGCAAGACCACCCTCTAGGGAATTCGCAGGATCTTGTCATTATACAAGGTTTCACTTTCTGCAGATTCGCACAGGTAGAGCTAGACACCACCATCGGCAATCAGTCATGGGCCGAAACTACAGACCCACAGACCTAAATAGTGCTTTTAGTAAACATTGTGATGGGTGTGTACCTGGGCTGAAGGTGGGTCATAAATAGGAACAATTGTACCTTTTACCTTTGCTTGTATAGGTAGGGGGTTACACGTATTGTCCCCGTATCGAGTCTTGTCAAACACACAACCACCTGTAACCATTCCTAGCTGTCAACATCACTTTCTTCTCCTCAAGGCTGAGGCATTGTTTACAAAGGGACCAACTCTCACAAGACTAATTCTAAAAAAAAGGACTTTTCTTTTCTATTTATAACAGTGACATTGGCCAAAAATAGAACTAGTAAATATCTTACAAAACATTCAAGAACAACAAATGAAAAAAATAGTAATACAATTTAAGAAAAGTAATATATGTATAAAATAACACAAACCAGAAGGATTTATAGGAGAAAAATAGAGCAATATGACTAGAAATATCAATAGCAATAAATGGAAAATAGAGCAATATGACTAGAAATATCAATAGCTATAAATGGAAAATAGAGCAATATGACTAGAAATATCAATAGCTATAAATGGAAAATACATACTTACTTAATTATTTGTAAACATGTCTGTTTCAGAATAAGATAATTAGATTTTAGGAATGGGGGAAACAATAAAATTATACACGAAAGCCACAAAAATTAAAGATATTAAAAAACATATCACTAAGACTGTCTGGAATAATAAACCTGTAATGAGTTATCAGGGAATATTTGGGATTCGGCTAAAAGAAACCTCAATACGATTTTTGTAAAAAATCTATATTCAGGAGGTTTCGGCTACTCTTTGGTAGCCTTCCTCAGCTAAAATCTATATTCAGGAGGTTTCGGCTACTCTTTGGTAGCCTTCCTCAGCTAAAATCTATATTCAGGAGGTTTCGGCTGCTCTTTGGTAGCCTTCCTCAGCTAAAATCTATATTCAGGAGGTTTCGGCTCCTCTTTGGTAGCCTTCCTCAGCTAAAATCTATATTCAGGAGGTTTCGGCTCCTCTTTGGTAGCCTTCCTCAGCTAAAATCTATATTCAGGAGGTTTCGGCTACTCTTTGGTAGCCTTCCTCAGCTAAAATCTATATTCAGGAGGTTTCGGCTACTCTTTGGTAGCCTTCCTCCGCTAAAATCTATATTCAGGAGGTTTCGGCTACTCTTTGGTAGCCTTCCTCAGCTAAAATCTATATTCAGGAGGTTTCGGCTCCTCTTTGGTAGCCTTCCTCAGCTAAAATCTATATTCAGGAGGTTTCGGCTACTCTTTGGTAGCCTTCCTCAGCTAAAATCTATATTCAGGAGGTTTCGGCTACTCTTTGGTAGCCTTCCTCAGCTAAAATCTATATTCAGGAGGTTTCGGCTACTCTTTGGTAGCCTTCCTCAGCTAAAATCTATATTCAGGAGGTTTCGGCTACTCTTTGGTAGCCTTCCTCAGCTAAAATCTATATTCAGGAGGTTTCGGCTGCTCTTTGGTAGCCTTCCTCCGCTAAAATCTATATTCAGGAGGTTTCGGCTACTCTTTGGTAGCCTTCCTCAGCTAAAATCTATATTCAGGAGGTTTCGGCTGCTCTTTGGTAGCCTTCCTCAGCTAAAATCTATATTCAGGAGGTTTCGGCTACTCTTTGGTAGCCTTCGTCAGCTAAAATCTATATTCAGGAGGTTTCGGCTACTCTTTGGTAGCCTTCCTCCGCTAAAATCTATATTCAGGAGGTTTCGGCTACTCTTTGGTAGCCTTCGTCAGCTAAAATGACAAGAAACAAAGAAAAAACAGAAATTAATACACAGAAAAGAAGTTTATAAGTGAGATAAATGACAGGTCTATAAATAGAATTCAACTTATTATAAACAAACAATTTGTTGTTAAATTATTAGAACAATTATGGTATTAATAAACAGGTAAAATGAACATTAGTGTATATCTAGAAATTAGTTCTAGAAAATCAATAGAAACATAAAACACATTTTTATTGAAGTGTATACAAGTGAATAGGTGCTAATAATAATATTAATTAATTTTTAACAGAGAAATACAATACTACATACCAATGAAGGTACCGGGAGGCAGAGGAAGACCAAAGATAACACTTAAGCAACCATAGTGGAAGTATATAAGAAAACCGGGATCTTCTAGGGTATATGTAACTGAAACAAAACAGGTGGTGGGAGAAGGTGGTCGGTAAAGGATCAAAGCGGGTGGTTTGGTCAAAAGGGGTGGGATCTTTAAGTTTGGTATAGAGGGTTTTGAGTTTAGGGATGGGTAGGACTTTTTGATCGTCTTCGTAAGTTTCTCAGTCAGTCCAGGTGTAAATGGTAGAGATCGGAACATTTGGGAACTGGGAGTTAGGGAAGGATTAGGAGAAACAGTGTTGGAAGGTTGGGATTTTTTCTCCTAGGGAGGAGAGAGAAAGACCAAGAAGACCATGGTGAGGTGACCATGGTTGAATATTGGAGAAGAAGCTACTACACCGGTGTAGTACCTTCTTCTCCTTGAGTGTAGTAGTTTCATCTCCAGCAATTAATCATAGTCATCTAAATATCTTCTTAGTCTTCCTCTCTCCCCGTAGGCATTCTTTAGTGCTGAAGAAGGTACTACACCGGTGTAGTACCTTCTTCTCCTTGAGTGTAGTAGTTTCATCTCCAGCAATTAATCATAAACATCTAAATATCTTCTTAGTCTTCCTCTCTCCCCGTAGGCATTCTTTAGTCCTGAAGAAGCTACTACACCGGTGTAGTACCTTCTTCTCCTTGAGTGTAGTAGTTTCATCTCCAACTATTAATCATAGTCATCTAAATATCTTCTTAGTCTTCCTCTCTCCCCGTAGGCATTCTTTAGTGCTGAAGAAGCTACTACACCGGTGTAGTACCTTCTTCTCCTTGAGTGTAGTAGTTTCATCTCCAGCAATTAATCATAGTCATCTAAATATCTTCTTAGTCTTCCTCTCTCCCCGTAGGCATTCTTTAGTGCTGAAGAAGGTACTACACCGGTGTAGTACCTTCTTCTCCTTGAGTGTAGTAGTTTCATCTCCAGCAATTAATCATAAACATCTAAATATCTTCTTAGTCTTCCTCTCTCCCCGTAGGCATTCTTTAGTGCTGAAGAAGGTACTAGACCGGTGTAGTACCTTCTTCTCCTTGAGTGTAGTAGTTTCATCTCCAGCAATCAATCATAGTCATCTAAATATCTTCTTAGTCTTCCTCTCTCCCCGTAGGCATTCTTTAGTCCTGAAGAAGGTACTACACCGGTGTAGTACCTTCTTCTCCTTGAGTGTAGTAGTTTCATCTCCAGCAATTAATCATAGTCATCTAAATATCTTCTTAGTCTTCCTCTCTCCCCGTAGGCATTCTTTAGTCCTGAACAAGGCTGCCAAAGTCCAGCCGAAACCTCCAATATAGATTTCTGCCTGAATATCTGACGTTTTGTTCTCCTAGCCAAATCCCAACCATACCTTGACTTCGAATAAACCTGTAGTTAACTTGCATAAAGATATATATATATATACTGTGCAGAACCCTAACCTCCATGTTGGGTGAATGAATGGTTTCCCTGAGAGACGAACTGAAGGTGGTTTTGGTAATAACTAGAGTATTGCCTGTGTATTACCTTCACGGTAGAGAGGAGATGGTTCCTGTATCCCTGAATCATATCAAGAGGAAGTAGGAGTAGCGAGGAGTAGCTAGGAGGTCAGCTAGCAAGGATACCAAGGAGGGAAGGAGGGAGAATGCTGTAATTATGTAGTATCTATGTAGGAATATCTCTCCCTCGGGATAAACGTTATCAGGGAATCTAGGTGTTATTTTCCTATATAGAAAATAACTTCTGGGGTGGTGGTGATCTGGGAGTCCCTAGGCATTTGTGGTGGAGGTGATCTGGGAGTCCCTAGGCATTTGTGGTGGAGGTGATCTGGGAGTCCCTAGGCCTTTGGGGTGGTGGTGATCTGGGAGTCCCTAGGCATTTGTGGTGGAGGTGATCTGGGAGTCCCTAGGCATTTAGGGTGGAGGTGATCTGGGAGTCCCTAGGCATTTGGGGTGGAGGTGATCTGGGAGTCCCTCGGCATTTGGGGTGGAGGTGATCTGGGAGTCCCTAGGCCTTTGGGGTGGTGGTGATCTGGGAGTCCCTAGGCATTTGTGGTGGAGGTGATCTGGGAGTCCCTAGGCATTTAGGGTGGAGGTGATCTGGGAGTCCCTAGGCATTTGGGGTGGAGGTGATCTGGGAGTCCCTCGGCATTTGGGGTGGAGGTGGTCTGGGAGTCCCTAGGCCTTTGGGGTGGAGGTGGTCTGGGAGTCCCTAGGCCTTTGGGGTGGAGGTGGTCTGGGAGTCCCTAGGCATTTGGGGTGGAGGTGGTCTGAGAGTCCCTAGGCCTTTGGGGTGGAGGTGGTCTGGGAGTCCCTAGGCCTTTGGGGTGTAGGGAACATTTTAAATATTTTACTGTAAAATGGTGAGTTTTAAGGATTAATTTTCTTAACATAAACTGTGCCTTCAACATTAACCCTGATCTGTACAGAACTTTAATCATTTAAATACTTTTAGTTCTTACTCATACCACCTAAAATCATCTATGCGACACACAAAAATTTTGTGTTTATCTAAATTATAGTCTTACATTCTCAGAATTTGAACAAATATCATATATTAGTAAGTAATTTGAAATATTAAGGTATTGATCTGTTGACTTGCAGGTCCCCGTTTGTTTTCCATAGTTGATTTTTTTTATTTGCAAATTGCATTTTATCTCATGCATTTGCTTAACATAAACTATGTCTTCAACATTAACCCATGGATCTGTACAGAACTTTAATAATTTAAATACTTTTAGTTCTTTAACGTACCACCTAAAATCATCTATGTGTGACATGATATTTAAACATTTGGGTCATTCCATGTCAAATCAACCGAAAAAAATAGGATCTGACACCCATGATCTCAGATTTTTATGAAACTTGGCATGTTCATTCCTTTCATGGATATAAGTAAGAATATAAAATAGTTTTTCTCAATCTCAAATAGTTTAATTTCATGCTCTGCTAAAGTATTTCAAATTTTGCAGTTATCATCGATTGGACAAAGGAAGTGCACTTAGTTCTAGAATATAAATCATACCTATCGACCAATGTTGATGACATTTTCTATGACAATACTTCAATAAATATGGAAGCCAGAAAAAAAATAATATAAGCATAAAGTAATTACAAATGTTCTGAAAAAATCCTGAAGTGGTAAAATGCATTTTGTAAAAATTAAATATGGCGTTCCACACTAAATGGAATATCATCAAACGATACTAAGAAAATCACTAAAATATTTTGTTATTATTATTCTAAAAGGTATACACTATCACATGAAAAAATAAAATGTATGGTTTTTTCACTCTTTAATTTTTTTTCCCGTTAAATACAAAAAATTGTTCAATTAAAACTTTAGCTAACAATATATTATTTTTTATAGTACAGCGATTTAATTTTAAAAACTATAAAAAATAACCCAAAGCTATTCAGAATGAAAACTACCTACATGTACAAAACATTCATTACTTCAGTGAAGGGTTTGCTGGGCAATATAAAATGAAATACAACTTAATTTTTATCACATGTAACTGCACACCAGTAACTAACATTAAAATTTGAAACATTAAGTTTTTGTTCTGTTAACTTGCTGGTTTCAGTTTGTTTTCCATAGATGAATTTTTGATTTGCGAATTGCATTTTATCACATGCATTTGCTTAATAAAAACTATGTCTTTAACAGTAACCCATGGACTGTCCGAACTTATAGCAGGCTCAATATCTACTTGGCTCATACGGAGAATTGTAGTGTTTGTCATTAAACTAGAGATGCAACATTAGCAAACTCTACTGAGTTTTTTACATTTTTAGTTTCAGATTTGCTCATAACTTCCATTAGAGACCGAGGATTTTACTCTTTCTCCCTCCCTATCTACTACACGTTTGTCATGAGCTGTAGTAAAATATTTCCGCTAAAACTTTTGTGAAATTTTTCTGAAAGTATGTAAAGCAATCTTGACATATATATATTTTTAAACTGAGACGATGGATTATCACTGTAAATAATTTCATTTTGACAAATCATTATTTTTTATTATTATATCATATAATCTTATCAAAAGTGCGTATACAGAATTCATACCTTTATGTTTAGTATCGGAAGAAATTAGAAAAGTAGTGGATTTGTTTTTGAAAAATAATGCTGCTGTAAATAATTGAACAGTTTCTCATGACCACAATCCTGATTGAATTCTGTTTTAACAACCGCAAGAATAAACCATTGCAAGAACGGACCTTTTCTTTTCATTAATCAGTTATTTATTTTATTTTATTCATTTATATTCATTCTTTTTTTTGTATTTCTTTCAATTAATTTATAATTTTGATATTATAATTTGTTTCTTTTTCAATATTTTTTTTTTTTTTTTTTTTTTTTTTTTTTTTTTACGGCGCATCGACATAAATCTTGGCCATTAGCGCCGACGTCCAGGGTGCAACCAGCGATTTTCTCAGCGAACCCTGAGATGAGAAAATTTCTGGCGCCGGTGGGGATCGAACCCACCATCTCCCGCTTATGAATCTAGCACGCTAGCCACTAGACCACGGGAGACCCCATCAATATTATTTTTTTTTTTTTTTTTTTTTTTTTTTTTTACGGCGCATCTACTTCTAGGTCATTAGCGCCGTATATTATTGTTATTATTTTTATTTGTATTATTATTATAGTTGTTATCATTACGCTATCATATTTCTCTATTTTAATATTATTATTATTATACTTTTAAAACTCAGAAAAAAAAATTTAAAAAAAAAAAAAAAAAAAAAAAAAAAATGTATATTACTTTGATTGTAATGCAGGCAGTGTTGGAAGATGGAACCTGCAGAATCTAAATAAACTCCCACAGTATAAGGATACTATATTGTGGAACAAAAAAAGAAAAAGCCATTCAATGTGTTCCTCATATAAATCCACAGCTTTTGAGCGATTTTGACCAAACTTGACACACAGGTAGGTCTTGATACGGGAAGTGTCATAGGCAAGGTGAAAAAAATCTACCAGCTGTATGTTTGTTCCTTACAACTATATAATATAAAGTTGTTGTAGCATGGCACACTGGGTAACAGCTAGTAATAAATAAAAAAAATAATAACAAAATTAAGAAAATAAATAAAGAGAATGCTTGATTAAACATGTACATAAGTGATGATAAAAAAAAAAATACATTTATATATATATATAGATATATGTGTGTGTGTGTGTGTGTGTGTGTGTGTGTGTGTGTGTGTGTGTGTGTTTTTACGGACGTCTATATCTGGTTCTTCTATTTATGGAATCGTTAATTTTGTCCAATGCAACACTGTTTTAAATGCAATATTATAAACACAACACTGTCTTTTACAAACAATACTTTAAGCACTGTTCAACCTAACATTGCAGTTAAAGATTTATTTACAAAAGATTATGAAAAAAAAATAGTAATAATAAAAAAACAAAAATAATAAAATAAAAAACCAAATTAATAAATCAAAAAATATATATATTTATAAAAATAAATAAATGAAAGTAGACTAGTCTTAAATGAAAGAAAAAATGAATAGTCTATGTAGATATAAAGAAAGAGAGAGTATATTAAACACAGCATATATTACGACACACTAAATACATTGCAGCTCACAGCATATGAAATAATAATAAAAATAATATTATGAATATAATAATTTCTTTAGAAGATCGTAATGACCTTGTTTGTTTATTGCCCTCCAAAACAGGAATCTAATCTAGCTAACATTGTACTGTACACTATTTTATTATAGTGTTAGGGCGCTGATGACCAAGCTATAGTTTTAGGGCGGTGATGACCAAGCTATAGTGTCAGGGCGCTGATGACCAAGCTATAGTGTTAGGGCGGTGATGACCAAGCTGTAGTGTTAGGGTGGTGATGACCAAGCTGTAGTGTTAGGGCGGTGATGACCAAGCTATAGTGTTAGGGTGGTGATGACCAAGCTATAGTGTTAGGGCGCTGATGACCAAGCTATAGTGTTAGGGTGGTGATGACCAAGCTATAGTGTTAGGGTGGTGATGACCAAGCTATAGTGTTAGGGCGCTGATGACCAAGCTATAGTGTTAGGGTGGTGATGACCAAGCTATAGTGTTAGGGCTGTGATGACCAAGCTATAGTGTTAGGGTGGTGATGACCAAGCTATAGTGTTAGGGCGCTGATGACCAAGCTATAGTGTTAGGGTGGTGATGACCAAGCTGTAGTGTCAGGGCGCTAATGACCAAGCTATAGTGTTAGGGCGGTGATGACCAAGATATAGTGTTAGGGTGGTGATGACCAAGCTGTAGTGTTAGGGCGGTGATGACCAAGCTATAGTGTTAGGGTGGTGATGACCAAGCTATAGTGTTAGGGTAGTGATGACCAAGCTATAGTGTTAGGGTGGTGATGACCAAGCTATAGTGTTAGGGCGGTGATGACCAAGCTATAGTGTCAGGGCGGTGATGACCAAGCTATAGTGTTAGGGTGCTGATGACCAAGCTGTAGTGTTAGGGCGCTGATGACCAAGCTATAGTGTCAGGGCGGTGATGACCAAGCTATAGTGTTAGGGCGGTGATGACCAAATTATAGTGTCAGGGCGGTGATGACCAAGCTATAGTGTTAGGGCGGTGATGACCAAGCTATAGTGTTAGGGCGCTGATGACCAAGCTATAGTGTCAGGGCGGTGATGACCAAGCTATAGTGTTAGGGCGGTGATGACCAAGCTATAGTGTCAGGGCGGTGATGACCAAGCTATAGTGTTAGGGCGGTGATGACCAAGCTATAGTGTTAGGGCGCTGATGACCAAGCTATAGTGTCAGGGCGGTGATGACCAAGCTATAGTGTTAGGGCGGTGATGACCAAGCTATAGTGTCAGTGCGGTGATGACCAAGCTATAGTGTCAGGGCGGTGATGACCAAGCTACAGTGTTAGGGCGCTGATGACCAAGCTATAGTGTTAGGGCGGTGATGACCTAGCTGTAGTGTTAGGGCGGTGATGACCAAGCTATAGTGTTAGGGTGGTGATGACCAAGCTATAGTGTTAGGGCGGTGATGACCAAGCTGTAGTGTTAGGGCGGTGATGACCAAGCTGTAGTGTTAGGGCGCTGATGACCAAGCTATAGTGTTAGAGCGCTGATGACCAAGCTATAGTGTCAGGGCGCTGATGACCAAGCTTTAGTGTTAGGGCGCTGATGACCAAGCTATAGTGTCAGGGCGCTGATGACCAAGCTATAGTGTCAGGGCGCTGATGACCAAGCTATAGTGTTAGGGTGGTGATGACCAAGCTGTAGTGTTAGGGCGGTGATGACCAAGCTATAGTGTTAGGGGGCTGATGACCAAGCTATAGTGTTAGGGTGCTGATGACCAAGCTATAGTATTAGGGGGCTGATGACCAAGCTATAGTGTCAGGGCGCTGATGACCAAGCTGTAGTGTCAGGGCGGTGATGACCAAGCTATAGTGTCAGGGCGCTGATGACCAAGCTATAGTGTTAGGGCGCTGATGACCAAGCTATAGTGTTAGGGCGGTGATGACCAAGCTGTAGTGTTAGGGTGGTGATGACCAAGCTATAGTGTTAGGGTGGTGATGACCAAGCTGTAGTGTTAGGGCGCTGATGACCAAGCTATAGTGTTAGGGCGCTGATGACCAAGCTATTGTGTTAGGGCGGTGATGACCAAGCTGTTGTGTCAGGGCGCTGATGACCAAGCTATAGTGTCAGGGCGGTGATGACCAAGCTATAGTGTTAGGGCGGTGATGACCAAGCTATAGTGTTAGGGTGGTGATGACCAAGCTATAGTGTTAGGGCGGTGATGACCAAGCTGTAGTGTTAGGGCGCTGATGACCAAGCTGTAGTGTTAGGGCGCTGATGACCAAGCTATAGTGTTAGGGCGCTGATGACCAAGCTATAGTGTTAGGGCGGTGATGACCAAGCTGTAGTGTTAGGGTGGTGATGACCAAGCTGTAGTGTTAGGGTGGTGATGACCAAGCTGTAGTGTTAGGGCGGTGATGACCAAGCTATAGTGTCAGGGCGCTGATGACCAAGCTGTAGTGTTAGGGCGGTGATGACCAAGCTATAGTGTTAGGGCGGTGATGACCAAGCTATAGTGTTAGGGCGGTGATGACCAAGCTGTAGTGTTAGGGCGGTGATGACCAAGCTATAGTGTTAGGGCGGTGATGACCAAGCTGTAGTGTTCGGGCGGTGATGACCAAGCTATAGTGTTAGGGCGGTGATGACCAAGCTGTAGTGTTAGGGCGGTGATGACCAAGCTATAGTGTTAGGGGGTGATGACCAAGCTATAGTGTTAGGGTGGTGATGACCCAGCTATAGTGTTAGGGCGGTGATGACCAAGCTGTAGTGTTAGGGCGGTGATGACCAAGCTATAGTGTTAGGGGGTGATGACCAAGCTATAGTGTTAGGGTGGTGATGACCAAGCTGTAGTGTTAGGGCGCTGATGACCAAGCTATAGTGTTAGGGCGGTGATGACCAAGCTATAGTGTTAGGGCGCTGATGGCCAAGCTATAGTGTTAGGGCGGTGATGACCAAGCTATAGTGTTAGGGCGTTGATGACCAAGCTATAGTGTTAGGGCGGTGATGACCAAGCTATAGTGTTAGGGGGGTGATGACCAAGCTATAGTGTTAGGGTGCTGATGACCAAGCTATAGTATTAGGGGGCTGATGACCAAGCTATAGTGTCAGGGCGCTGATGACCAAGCTGTAGTGTCAGGGCGGTGATGACCAAGCTATAGTGTCAGGGCGCTGATGACCAAGCTATAGTGTTAGGGCGCTGATGACCAAGCTATAGTGTTAGGGCGGTGATGACCAAGCTGTAGTGTTAGGGTGGTGATGACCAAGCTATAGTGTTAGGGTGGTGATGACCAAGCTGTAGTGTTAGGGCGCTGATGACCAAGCTATAGTGTTAGGGCGCTGATGACCAAGCTATTGTGTTAGGGCGGTGATGACCAAGCTGTTGTGTCAGGGCGCTGATGACCAAGCTATAGTGTCAGGGCGGTGATGACCAAGCTATAGTGTTAGGGCGGTGATGACCAAGCTATAGTGTTAGGGTGGTGATGACCAAGCTATAGTGTTAGGGCGGTGATGACCAAGCTGTAGTGTTAGGGCGCTGATGACCAAGCTGTAGTGTTAGGGCGCTGATGACCAAGCTATAGTGTTAGGGCGCTGATGACCAAGCTATAGTGTTAGGGCGGTGATGACCAAGCTGTAGTGTTAGGGTGGTGATGACCAAGCTGTAGTGTTAGGGTGGTGATGACCAAGCTGTAGTGTTAGGGCGGTGATGACCAAGCTATAGTGTCAGGGCGCTGATGACCAAGCTGTAGTGTTAGGGCGGTGATGACCAAGCTATAGTGTTAGGGCGGTGATGACCAAGCTATAGTGTTAGGGCGGTGATGACCAAGCTGTAGTGTTAGGGCGGTGATGACCAAGCTATAGTGTTAGGGCGGTGATGACCAAGCTGTAGTGTTAGGGCGGTGATGACCAAGCTATAGTGTTAGGGCGGTGATGACCAAGCTGTAGTGTTAGGGCGGTGATGACCAAGCTATAGTGTTAGGGGGTGATGACCAAGCTATAGTGTTAGGGCGGTGATGACCAAGCTATAGTGTTAGGGCGGTGATGACCAAGCTGTAGTGTTAGGGCGGTGATGACCAAGCTATAGTGTTAGGGGGTGATGACCAAGCTATAGTGTTAGGGTGGTGATGACCAAGCTGTAGTGTTAGGGCGCTGATGACCAAGCTATAGTGTTAGGGCGGTGATGACCAAGCTATAGTGTTAGGGCGGTGATGACCAAGCTATAGTGTTAGGGCGGTGATGACCAAGCTATAGTGTTAGGGGGGTGATGACCAAGCTATAGTGTTAGGACGCTGATGACCAAGCTGTAGTGTTAGGGCGGTGATGACCAAGCTATAGTGTTAGGGCGGCGATGACCAAGCTATAGTGTTAGGGCGGTGATGACCAAGCTGTAGTGTTAGGGCGGTGATGACCAAGCTATAGTGTTAGGGCGGTGATGACCAAGCTGTAGTGTTAGGGCGGTGATGACCAAGCTATAAAGTTAGGGCGGTGATGACCAAGCTGTAGTGTTAGGGCGGTGATGACCAAGCTATAGTGTTAGGGCGGTGATGACCAAGCTATAGTGTTAGGGCGGTGATGACCAAGCTATAGTGTTAGGGCGCTGATGGCCAAGCTATAGTGTTAGGGCGGTGATGACCAAGCTATAGTGTTAGGGCGGTGATGACCAAGCTATAGTGTTAGGGTGGTGATGACCAAGCTATAGTGTTAGGGGGGTGATGACCATGCTATAGTGTTAGGACGCTGATGACCAAGCTGTAGTGTTAGGGCGGTGATGACCAAGCTATAGTGTTAGGGCGGTGATGACCAAGCTATAGTGTTAGGGCGGTGATGACCAAGCTATAGTGTTAGGGGGTGATGACCAAGCTATAGTGTTAGGGTGGTGATGACCAAGCTATAGTGTTAGGGCGGTGATGACCAAGCTATAGTGTTAGGGCGGTGATGACCAAGCTATAGTGTTAGGGCGCTGATGACCAAGCTATAGTGTTAGGGTGGTGATGACCAAGCTATAGTGTTAGGGTGGTGATGACCAAGCTATAGTGTTAGGGCGGTGATGACCAAGCTATAGTGTTAGGGTGGTGATGACCAAGCTGTAGAGTTAGGGTGGTGATGACCAAGCTATAGTGTTAGGGGGTGATGACCAAGCTATAGTGTTAGGGGGGTGATGACCAAGCTATAGTGTTAGGGCGGTGATGACCAAGCTATAGTGTTAGGGCGGTGATGACCAAGCTGTAGTGTTAGGGCGGTGATGACCAAGCTGTAGTGTTAGAGCGCTGATGACCAAGCTATAGTGTTAGGGCGGTGATGACCAAGCTGTAGTGTTAGGGCGGTGATGACCAAGCTATAGTGTTAGGGCGGTGATGACCAAGCTGTAGTGTTAGAGCGCTGATGACCAAGCTATAGTGTTAGGGCGGTGATGACCAAGCTATAGTGTTAGGGTGGTGATGACCAAGCTGTAGTGTTAGGGCGGTGATGACCAAGCTGGTTTCTGTCCTTAAACCTACGAAGGGAGAAATCAAGCGGCCGGAGCATAGTACTCATTTTTATTTTTATTTTTTTTAAATTAATATAATCCATAAAGCTAAATAAATAAAAGTGAATGTTTTGTAGATTTTGAAAGATGTGAAATAATAACTCTTGAAGGATGAATGATTTGCCTTTCAAATCTCCTTTTTGTAATTGTTTTAGTTTTGAATACAGCGAAGAGTCCTTCTGTTCGTCCTTGGGCTAATAACAGAAGGTCCTCAGCTAGTTAGGAAAGTATTAAAATTCCTTTTCACAATTAACAAAAAGATGAAATAAAGAAAAAACCTGTTAAAGGAAGTTGAAGAGAATAATTAGCTGTTAATGAACTTGGTAGCTTTTCCATAACCTCGATGTTACCTTGGCTACAGCAGACAATAGGAAACACACCAAGATGGATACCCCAGCACCAAACACAAAACACAACTCTCACGAATCAAACATAACATAATAATTAGATATAACAGTATTCAAAACCTTCAAAAGGAAGTAATTTAGCTTTCAGAAAAACCTCTTCCTGTAAATAAATTAGTTTAATATACAGCATATAATCAAAACCAAAATAACAAACAAACTCAATCATAATACAAATATTAGATCTACGCTTAATCTCACTTTGATAAATACAGTTTTTTTTAGTGGAGATGGAGATAGTTAGCCGTTGCGGTGATACGCAGACAAGGTATGGTTGGGATTCGTCTAGGAGAAAACACTTCAGACTTTCAGGAAGAAATCTGTATTTGGACGTTTCGGCTGCACATTGGCAGCCTTCTTCAGCTAAAAAATACATACAAATTATAAGTAAAAAAAAAAAAAAGGCAGAAATTAACGTGTTATATACATCATTACAATGATTAGAACCAATCTTATTATTAAACAATGAAAATGCGGTAGTTGGAAAGTAAACAGTATGTTGAAAGTAGTAAGTAAACAGTACAACAAACTAACATTTTTATAAAGAACATTTTTATATTGTGAGAAACTCAATCTATTCTATAGGTGAATACAATTTATATTAATCAATATACAAATACGTACCACTAGAGAATGCCTAGGGGGGAGGGAGGAAGACCTGAAGGACAACTTAGGTAACCATGGTAGAAGTTTGAAGGACAGCAACTACACAGGGGTTTTTATAGTTATGACTGGGGGAGGGGGGAGGAGGCGGTAAGTCGGTGAAGATGAAAGAAGTGGATTGCTAGGTTGTAAAAGCGGGCTGTAAAAAGGTGTTAACATTTTGGTACACACAAGTTGAAAAATTGTCTGGAGCCTGGGAACAAAGGTAAAAGGAGGTCAGGACAATTTATGGAGGACGGCGGAGTAAGTAGGGGAGATGTTTTGTTTGTCCGTTTTGTAATTAATATTATTGGGGTTTAAGTTAATGTGGACGCATTCGGAAATCTGTCGTTCTTTGGTGTTTCGTTCTGTGGAAAGTATTTTAGTGTCGTCAAAGTTGAATGAGTGTTTTTTTTGTTATGGCGTGTTTTGCGATGGATTTCTTTGTTTTTTATTGTCCTTTTGTGTTGTGTTATGCGGGAGTGAATATAATTTTTGGTTTCACCTATGTATACAGCATTACAGGAGGGGGTTTGGCAGGGTATTTGGTAAACAACGTGGGTGGCGTAGTCATAGGGAAGGGGATCTTTGAGTTTGGTGTACAATGTAGTAAGTTTGTTAGTGGTTTTTAACCCAAAGTTTAGTGACGGGATGGCTTTTTTTAAAGTCTTTGTCAGTTTTTCAGTCAGTCCTGGTGTGTATGTCAGGGAACGAAATATCTGGGGGGAGGAGTCAAGAGAGGTATTGGGGGAGGTGGCATTGTAGGATTGGGATTTTATTTATAAGCCGGTTTATGAGGTTAGGGGGAATTTAGTGTTAATATTTCGGTAGCTCTTTGCAAGTTTTCATTGTGAAAGGACTCATGAGATAAAGAATGGGCGCGGCGAAGAAGGTTCCGAGCTACATTGATTTTCATGTGGTAAGGACGGGAAGAGTGGAAGTTGAGTAAACGTCCAGAATAAGTAGGTTTAGTATACCAGTTTGTGATGATAGTGCCGTCAGTCTGTCTGATTAGTAGAACGTCCAAGTAGGGGAGTTGTTGGTCTTGTTCAGTCTCTACCGTAAACTGTAGTCTGGGATGATAAGAGTTGAAGCAGTTTAGTATGTCTGTTAGTCTATCGGGGTTTATAATTAACAGGAGGTCGTCTAAATATTTGCAAATAAAGGATATGTCCTGGGGGAACAGTGGGACGAGAGTGTTAAGTAAGTCGGTGAGAAAGATGGAGGATAAGTCGGGAGCAAGGCAATTTCCCATGGCTAACCCTTCGATTTGTTGGTAAAATTGTCCGTTATATTTAAAAAAAACCACTGTTGACGCATAATTTGAGGCGGTCAACAAAATATTGAAACGATAGGGGGCTGTGCGGTTCTATAGAGGACCAATTATTTTGGATTATTTCTAACGTTTTAGTTAGAGGGACGTTGGTAAAAAGGGAGGTGGCATCAAATGAGATCAGGATATGTCCGGGGGGTACGGTGAAATTTGATAATTTTGAAATGAGATCGAAAGAATTTTTTATATCGTACGGGTTATTGTGACTTAATGCTTGTAACGCGGGGAGCAAAAATTTACTTAATTTGGAAGAGGGAGAATTAATATTCGAAATGATGGGTCGGAGGGGATTTTCGGGTTTATGAATTTTGGGGAGACCGTAAGCCCGGGGGGGAGGGAGAGAATTGTGGGAAATTAATTGACGGTAGGTCTTTTTGTCTATTTCTTTCAATTGTAGGAGTTGTTGTGTGTGTTCATTAAATTCCCTTTCCAGTTGGAGTGTGATGTCTTTGGGGATAGGTGTGTATGTATTAGTGTTATTAAGTAAGTTATTCATTTTGTTGTCGTAGTCTGTTCTGTCCATTATGACCGTTACGTTCCTTTTGTCAGCTTTGGTGCAAATGATCTGTTTGTCATGTCAGTGTAGGAGAGTTCTGGTGGCATTCAGGTCTTTGTAGGAGTAAGGTGGGTGTGATTAGGAGACGGCGTTTGTAGGAAATTTCTGATGGAGTTAACTATTTGGGAGCGGGTTTCTGCCTGTTTTTTTTTTTTTTTTTTTTGTTTTTTTTTACTTATAATTTATATGTATTTTTTAGCTGAAGAAGTCTGCCAATGTGCAGCCGAAACGTTCAAATACAGATTTCTTCCTGAAAGTCTGACGTTTTTTTCTCCTAGCCGAATCCCAACTATACCTTGTCTGCGCATTTTTTTTTTTAATTTAATATCTGTACAAAATATGTTAGAATAATTAATTGTGTTAACATACGGAAATATGTATGTAGCATGAACGTATATAGGAAGGGGCTGCACCCCCCCCCTTCCTGAAATGTTTATTTAACCAATAAAAATGTCTGATTAAAAAATGCTCCAGGAAATGTTTTACATACAAATTTGACTTCAAAACGTAATAATAAACACAGATAATATTAAAAACAAAACAAAACAAGAAAACCCCTAATACAATAAAAAATACAATAGTTGAAGTTATTGTAAGAATCCAATCAGTGTTGTCTCTTCCTACAATTTATTTATAAGTAGCACCCTTTTCCTGGTCACACATCACTCCTAGTCTTTAGCAATGTTTTGATAAATGAAGGGGGCCGAATACTTCCTTCCCGAACCAGGCTAGGTATATTAGTGGAGAAAGTACTATAATGCTATATATAGGTAGTACCTAGACATAGCATTTTAGTACTTCTTTAGTAACCTATTAGTTACCTACTAGTATTGCTAGGTTCCTGTAAATATCCGAACTATCAACGGCCTTTATGTTTGATAAATGAAGGGGGCCGAATACTTCCTTCCCGAACCAGGCTAGGTATATTAGTAGAGAAAGTACTATAATGCTATATATAGGTAGTACCTAGACATAGCATTTTAGTACTTCTTTAGTAACCTATTAGTTACCTACTAGTATTGCTAGGTTCCTGTAAATATCCGAACTATCAACGGCCTTTATGTTTGATGGATGAAGGGGGCCGAATACTTCCTTCCCGAACCAGGCTAGGTATATTAGTGGAGAAAGTACTATAATGCTATATATAGGTAGTACCTAGACATAGCATTTTAGTACTTCTTTAGTAACCTATTAGTTACCTACTAGTATTGCTAGGTTCCTGTAAATATCCGAACTATCAACGGCCTTTATGTTTGATAAATGAAGGGGGCCGAATACTTCCTTCCCGAACCAGGCTAGGTATATTAGTAGAGAAAGTACTATAATGCTATATATAGGT
Organism: Gonocerus acuteangulatus; assembly: GCA_946811695.1. Taxonomy (NCBI): domain Eukaryota; kingdom Metazoa; phylum Arthropoda; class Insecta; order Hemiptera; family Coreidae; genus Gonocerus; species Gonocerus acuteangulatus. The sequence goes on along the minus strand of OX328128.1, from coordinate 844,186 downwards.
AGTACCTAGACATAGCATTTTAGTACTTCTTTAGTAACCTATTAGTTACCTACTAGTATTGCTAGGTTCCTGTAAATATCCGAACTATCAACGGCCTTTATGTTTGATGGATGAAGGGGGCCGAATACTTCCTTCCCGAACCAGGCTAGGTATATTAGTGGAGAAAGTACTATAATGCTATATATATGTAGTACCTAGACATAGCATTTTAGTACTTCTTTAGTAACCTATTAGTTACCTACTAGTATTGCTAGGTTCCTGTAAATATCCGAACTATCAACGGCCTTTATGTTTGATGGATGAAGGGGGCCGAATACTTCCTTCCCGAACCAGGCTAGGTATATTAGTGGAGAAAGTACTATAATGCTATATATAGGTAGTACCTAGACATAGCATTTTAGTACTTCTTTAGTAACCTATTAGTTACCTACTAGTATTGCTAGGTTCCTGTAAATATCCGAACTATCAACGGCCTTTATGTTTGATGGATGAAGGGGGCCGAATACTTCCTTCCCGAACCAGGCTAGGTATATTAGTGAAGAAAGTACTATAATGCTATATATAGGTAGTACCTAGACATAGCATTTTAGTACTTCTTTAGTAACCTATTAGTTACCTACTAGTATTGCTAGGTTCCTGTAAATATCCGAACTATCAACGGCCTTTATGTTTGATAAATGAAGGGGGCCGAATACTTCCTTCCCGAACCAGGCTAGGTATATTAGTGAAGAAAGTACTATAATGCTATATATAGGTAGTACCTAGACATAGCATTTTAGTACTTCTTTAGTAACCTATTAGTTACCTACTAGTATTGCTAGGTTCCTGTAAATATCCGAACTATCAACGGCCTTTATGTTTGATAAATGAAGGGGGCCGAATACTTCCTTCCCGAACCAGGCTAGGTATATTAGTAGAGAAAGTACTATAATGCTATATATAGGTAGTACCTAGACATAGCATTTTAGTACTTCTTTAGTAACCTATTAGTTACCTACTAGTATTGCTAGGTTCCTGTAAATATCCGAACTATCAACGGCCTTTATGTTTGATAAATGAAGGGGGCCGAATACTTCCTTCCCGAACCAGGCTAGGTATATTAGTGAAGAAAGTACTATAATGCTATATATAGGTAGTACCTAGACATAGCATTTTAGTACTTCTTTAGTAACCTATTAGTTACCTACTAGTATTGCTAGGTTCCTGTAAATATCCGAACTATCAACGGCCTTTATGTTTGATAAATGAAGGGGGCCGAATACTTCCTTCCCGAACCAGGCTAGGTATATTAGTGGAGAAAGTACTATAATGCTATATATAGGTAGTACCTAGACATAGCATTTTAGTACTTCTTTAGTAACCTATTAGTTACCTACTAGTATTGCTAGGGTCCTGTAAATATCCGAACTATCAACGGCCTTTATGTTTGATAAATGAAGGGGGCCGAATACTTCCTTCCCGAACCAGGCTAGGTATATTAGTGAAGAAAGTACTATAATGCTATATATAGGTAGTACCTAGACATAGCATTTTAGTACTTCTTTAGTAACCTATTAGTTACCTACTAGTATTGCTAGGTTCCTGTAAATATCCGAACTATCAACGGCCTTTATGTTTGATGGATGAAGGGGGCCGAATACTTCCTTCCCGAACCAGGCTAGGTATATTAGTGGAGAAAGTACTATAATGCTATATATATGTAGTACCTAGACATAGCATTTTAGTACTTCTTTAGTAACCTATTAGTTACCTACTAGTATTGCTAGGTTCCTGTAAATATCCGAACTATCAACGGCCTTTATGTTTGATGGATGAAGGGGGCCGAATACTTCCTTCCCGAACCAGGCTAGGTATATTAGTGGAGAAAGTACTATAATGCTATATATAGGTAGTACCTAGACATAGCATTTTAGTACTTCTTTAGTAACCTATTAGTTACCTACTAGTATTGCTAGGTTCCTGTAAATATCCGAACTATCAACGGCCTTTATGTTTGATGGATGAAGGGGGCCGAATACTTCCTTCCCGAACCAGGCTAGGTATATTAGTGAAGAAAGTACTATAATGCTATATATAGGTAGTACCTAGACATAGCATTTTAGTACTTCTTTAGTAACCTATTAGTTACCTACTAGTATTGCTAGGTTCCTGTAAATATCCGAACTATCAACGGCCTTTATGTTTGATAAATGAAGGGGGCCGAATACTTCCTTCCCGAACCAGGCTAGGTATATTAGTAGAGAAAGTACTATAATGCTATATATAGGTAGTACCTAGACATAGCATTTTAGTACTTCTTTAGTAACCTATTAGTTACCTACTAGTATTGCTAGGTTCCTGTAAATATCCGAACTATCAACGGCCTTTATGTTTGATAAATGAAGGGGGCCGAATACTTCCTTCCCGAACCAGGCTAGGTATATTAGTGGAGAATGTACTATAATGCTATATATAGGTAGTACCTAGACATAGCATTTTAGTACTTCTTTAGTAACCTATTAGTTACCTACTAGTATTGCTAGGTTCCTGTAAATATCCGAACTATCAACGGCCTTTATGTTTGATGGATGAAGGGGGCCGAATACTTCCTTCCCGAACCAGGCTAGGTATATTAGTGAAGAAAGTACTATAATGCTATATATAGGTAGTACCTAGACATAGCATTTTAGTACTTCTTTAGTAACCTATTAGTTACCTACTAGTATTGCTAGGTTCCTGTAAATATCCGAACTATCAACGGCCTTTATGTTTGATAAATGAAGGGGGCCGAATACTTCCTTCCCGAACCAGGCTAGGTATATTAGTAGAGAAAGTACTATAATGCTATATATAGGTAGTACCTAGACATAGCATTTTAGTACTTCTTTAGTAACCTATTAGTTACCTACTAGTATTGCTAGGTTCCTGTAAATATCCGAACTATCAACGGCCTTTATGTTTGATAAATGAAGGGGGCCGAATACTTCCTTCCCGAACCAGGCTAGGTATATTAGTGGAGAAAGTACTATAATGCTATATATAGGTAGTACCTAGACATAGCATTTTAGTACTTCTTTAGTAACCTATTAGTTACCTACTAGTATTGCTAGGGTCCTGTAAATATCCGAACTATCAACGGCCTTTATGTTTGATAAATGAAGGGGGCCGAATACTTCCTTCCCGAACCAGGCTAGGTATATTAGTGAAGAAAGTACTATAATGCTATATATAGGTAGTACCTAGACATAGCATTTTAGTACTTCTTTAGTAACCTATTAGTTACCTACTAGTATTGCTAGGTTCCTGTAAATATCCGAACTATCAACGGCCTTTATGTTTGATGGATGAAGGGGGCCGAATACTTCCTTCCCGAACCAGGCTAGGTATATTAGTGGAGAAAGTACTATAATGCTATATATATGTAGTACCTAGACATAGCATTTTAGTACTTCTTTAGTAACCTATTAGTTACCTACTAGTATTGCTAGGTTCCTGTAAATATCCGAACTATCAACGGCCTTTATGTTTGATGGATGAAGGGGGCCGAATACTTCCTTCCCGAACCAGGCTAGGTATATTAGTGGAGAAAGTACTATAATGCTATATATAGGTAGTACCTAGACATAGCATTTTAGTACTTCTTTAGTAACCTATTAGTTACCTACTAGTATTGCTAGGTTCCTGTAAATATCCGAACTATCAACGGCCTTTATGTTTGATGGATGAAGGGGGCCGAATACTTCCTTCCCGAACCAGGCTAGGTATATTAGTGAAGAAAGTACTATAATGCTATATATAGGTAGTACCTAGACATAGCATTTTAGTACTTCTTTAGTAACCTATTAGTTACCTACTAGTATTGCTAGGTTCCTGTAAATATCCGAACTATCAACGGCCTTTATGTTTGATAAATGAAGGGGGCCGAATACTTCCTTCCCGAACCAGGCTAGGTATATTAGTGGAGAAAGTACTATAATGCTATATATAGGTAGTACCTAGACATAGCATTTTAGTACTTCTTTAGTAACCTATTAGTTACCTACTAGTATTGCTAGGTTCCTGTAAATATCCGAACTATCAACGGCCTTTATGTTTGATAAATGAAGGGGGCCGAATACTTCCTTCCCGAACCAGGCTAGGTATATTAGTGGAGAAAGTACTATAATGCTATATATAGGTAGTACCTAGACATAGCATTTTAGTACTTCTTTAGTAACCTATTAGTTACCTACTAGTATTGCTAGGTTCCTGTAAATATCCGAACTATCAACGGCCTTTATGTTTGATAAATGAAGGGGGCCGAATACTTCCTTCCCGAACCAGGCTAGGTATATTAGTGAAGAAAGTACTATAATGCTATATATAGGTAGTACCTAGACATAGCATTTTAGTACTTCTTTAGTAACCTATTAGTTACCTACTAGTATTGCTAGGTTCCTGTAAATATCCGAACTATCAACGGCCTTTATGTTTGATGGATGAAGGGGGCCGAATACTTCCTTCCCGAACCAGGCTAGGTATATTAGTGGAGAAAGTACTATAATGCTATATATATGTAGTACCTAGACATAGCATTTTAGTACTTCTTTAGTAACCTATTAGTTACCTACTAGTATTGCTAGGTTCCTGTAAATATCCGAACTATCAACGGCCTTTATGTTTGATAAATGAAGGGGGCCGAATACTTCCTTCCCGAACCAGGCTAGGTATATTAGTAGAGAAAGTACTATAATGCTATATATAGGTAGTACCTAGACATAGCATTTTAGTACTTCTTTAGTAACCTATTAGTTACCTACTAGTATTGCTAGGTTCCTGTAAATATCCGAACTATCAACGGCCTTTATGTTTGATAAATGAAGGGGGCCGAATACTTCCTTCCCGAACCAGGCTAGGTATATTAGTGAAGAAAGTACTATAATGCTATATATAGGTAGTACCTAGACATAGCATTTTAGTACTTCTTTAGTAACCTATTAGTTACCTACTAGTATTGCTAGGTTCCTGTAAATATCCGAACTATCAACGGCCTTTATGTTTGATAAATGAAGGGGGCCTAATACTTCCTTCCCGAACCAGGCTAGGTATATTAGTGAAGAAAGTACTATAATGCTATATATAGGTAGTACCTAGACATAGCATTTTAGTACTTCTTTAGTAACCTATTAGTTACCTACTAGTATTGCTAGGTTCCTGTAAATATCCGAACTATCAACGGGTTTGATGGATGAAGGGGATCCGATTCCTTCCATCTTAATACAACTCGTTCCGAATCTAGTATTCACATCCACTCCGCTACCTCCTTTCCCGACATAGTTCTCAATAATCAGCTGTCTTTTGGCGCGCTAATTTCAAGGCCTTCGTCTTGTCAATAACAAACCATTTGTCTACCGCGGCCTTCAAGTGCTTTCTTCTCCCGCCAAAAAGCCAGGACTAGCCAGCAGCTTCTTGGCCTACTCTAGTCCACGGAGCACTACTTCCTAACCTAGATGTGTATACTTCTTTCACCTCTGTGAACTTGGCACCCCACTTTCGAAAAAAAAATATGACAATAGACTCAAATAATTGCAAATCGTTTGTAGTTATTTGTAGTGATAAAAATTTCAAGGATTAGGGTCCTATATATATAATTAGGGTGAATCTATATATAATTATAGATGGTGCCTTGAAAAACAAGAAACCCCACAAGAGATCCTCCATGAATTCCCCAGATTGATGTAAGATAAGGACTATGTTAAAGCCAAGGGAATAGATGAGGGTTATACCATGGAGCCAAGAAGGACACAAGGCACAATAGATTCACGGAGGTCTCAGCAATTCTGTGGATAAACCAGGCAGAATACATATTGTTATTGTTTTTCTTCTTTCTATCTCAGCTGGTAGGATTTACCTGTTTTTAGCGCGGTTCCTCCATTCCTCCTCCGTAGGGTGGAAACCCGTTTATGAGGTTCACCTTGTGACACAATCCGCAAGAGCCGAATACTAAAGAATCTTACGTATCGGAACCCATACATCAGGAAAATAACGGTGTCACTATTGATATATATATATATATATATATATATATATATATATATATATATATATATATATATATATATATATATAAAATCATTAACTGATCATTTGTTCAAATTTCAAGGGTCAATAAAACTACGACACACACTTTCACACTTTTAATTTTACTTCCCTACATGTTTCGCACCATTTTGGCGCCTCTTCAGGGGAATATGCTTCAAAACACACCTTCAGCCTCAACTTGATATATATTTTTCTGTTCGCTCTCTCACAGACTCAAGAATGGTCGGATTTTGATGAAATCGGTACTATAATACTTTATCTAACATGAAAGGTGCAGGCTGTTAACCAGCAGAATCCGCCGGAACATGGTTTTTGGAGCGAAATTCGTATAATGCATAAATAATCACAACGCTTACGTTTTCGAGTTCATATGCTTGAAGGTACTTTTTTTATATGCGCCGTTTTCAAGTAAAGTTGACAAAACTAGATTTTCATTGAGCAACCTCTCCATTATGATAGAGCACGGGACTCATGTCCAATACTCTATGTTCAAGACTCAGACGAGCTAGGTTCTATCTTGTAGTGTCGTCGTTAAAATATCGGACTCGTGCCAGACAGTGCCTTGGCCAACCCAGTCTTTAATGAGTATCTGCAAATGGGAACATCACTTTACTGACCACAGTATCTCCATAGAGTACCGAAAGTTCAAGAATCAGAACATCTGTAGTATCTGGAAAAAATAGCTTTCCTTTTCTAAAAACACATCTAAATATTCCAATAAATTCAAAACTCACTAAGAAATAATGAATGTTTTTATAAATCACAATTAAACCAAGCTAAATATTCCATGAGCTTAATGTTTACTTTCGACTTGCAATGTTTTAATAAAACAAACTATTGACTTAGTTAGCATTATAAATAATTGAATTGACTTTCAATATTTTGTATAATTGAGGAAAGATGTTTTAAATAATGAAATAAATCTCGAATGTTTAGATGCGAATCTTTATGTAATGAAGAGTTGAGAAGAATAGAAGGAAATTCCGAGGAAGGAAATTACCAGCTGCCGAAAATAATAGGAGCTTTTAATAGGAACTAGCTACAAGGTTGGTGATGTAAGCTGAGAAATTTTAAAGAGGCTTTCTTCAAGGCTGCTTCAGATGTACAAAAGAATAGTTTGTGTTGTAACCTTGGACGAGCCTTCACCGATCTGTCATTAGTGGATACCTTGCTGAGTGTCGTCGTTTTGTTGCTTTCTCGGATTCAGGGTCGACTCGTGGGATTCAGCATGCGAAGGTGGGAGCAGTTCATGGTACAGCTATAGGCTCTTGTAATGGCGGGAGGGGGGGGAGGGGTCTGAACAGATACATTCTAGTGTCTTACAGGGAAATCAGGCGGCCGGTATATAGTACTGACCAAGCTATCTCTCTAGTGTGCCGAATACAGTATCCTAAGAATATCTCTACTCTCGGCTTTCTGGGTCTGCAATGAATGGATGGAATATTGTCTTGTAAAGCCATGACATGTCGAGGAAGATGGCAGCTGAGGACAACTTATCAAGATAAAGAAAACAAAATGTTACAACTCGAGATAACAGAAAGCAGAAGGAGGACTTTACCTCAAATCTACAAACTCGTTCATTTTCTGCACCCGTTCCCTTGCTGACGGATCACGGAACTGAAGGGGGGCCCTGTCCGATGTCACGTCCAACATGAAGAATTGCAAGGGAGAATGAACGAATCATGAGGAACGAATCTTCTTCTTCTGCTGGATTCTCCTTCTGAGGAGTTCAGGGAAAGGACCGAGCCGGAGTCTTCATGATGTCTGCAATATTCCTTAAATAGGCTACAACATCATGGTAGGGACTAAACAACAACCATCTAGCAAAAACCATATCGCACAAACCATCTAGCAAAACCATCTAGCAAAAACCATATCGCACAAACCATCTAGCAAAACCATCTAGCAAAAACCATCTCGCACAAACCATCTAGCAAAACCCTTATCGCACAAACCATCTAGCAAAACCATCTAGCAAAAACCATATCGCACAAACCATCTAGCAAAACCATCTAGCAAAAACCATCTCGCACAAACCATCTAGCAAAACCCTTATCGCACAAACCATCTAGCAAAAAGCATCTAGCAAAACCATCTAGAAAAACCCTTATCGCAAAAACCATCTAGCAAAACCATCTAGCAAAAACCATCTCGCACAAACCATCTAGCAAAACCCTTATCGCCCAAACCATCTAGCAAAACCATCTAGCAAAAACCATCTCGCACAAACCATCTAGTAAAACCATCTAGCAAAAACCATCTCGCACAAACCATCTAGTAAAACCATCTAGCAAAAACCATCTCGCACAAACCATCTAGCAAAACCCTTATCGCACAAACCATCTAGCAAAAAGCATCTAGCAAACCCATCTAGCAAAACCCTTATCGCAAAAACCATCTAGCAAAAACCATCTAGCAAAACCATCTAGCAAAAACCATCTCGCACAAACCATCTAGCAAAACCATCTAGCAAAACCCTTATCGCACAAACCATCTAGCAAAAACCATCTAGCAAAACCATCTAGCAAAACCCTTATCGCAAAAACCATCTAGCAAAAACCATCTCGCACAAACCATCTAGCAAAACCATCTAGCAAAAACCTTATCGCACAAACCATCTAGCAAAACCCTTATCGCAAAAACCATCTAGCAAAACCATCTAGCAAAACCCTTATCGCACAAACCATCTAGCAAAACCATCTAGCAAAACCCTTATCGCAAAAACTATCTCGCAAAAACCATCTAGCAAAACCCTTATCGCAAAAACCATCTAGCAAAAACCATCTCGCACAAACCATCTAGCAAAACCATCTAGCAAAAACCTTATCGCACAAACCATCTAGCAAAACCCTTATCGCAAAAACCATCTAGCAAAACCATCTAGCAAAACCCTTATCGCACAAACCATCTAGCAAAACCATCTAGCAAAACCCTTATCGCAAAAACTATCTCGCAAAAACCATCTAGCAAAACCATCTAGCAAAACCCTTATCGCAAAAACCATCTAGCAAAAACCATATCGCACAAACCATCTAGCAAAAACCATCTAGCAAAACCCTTGTCGCAAAAAACCATCTCGCAAACACCATCTCGCACAATTATCATCTCGCATTTACTCATACAGTGCCACTATTTTGTCTTCGAAGAACAATATATGTGCACTCCGGAGGTAAAGGACGCCATGTAACATATAACCTGTTGGAATTGTTCAGGAGAGAAAATTTTCCTCAACTTTGAACTACCTATTAAAGTTTGTTACTTATAGAATCAGTTTAAAGAAATGTTTTCACATTGTTAATGGTTTTCATTTGTACATGGAAGTATTGATGATAGTAAAACAAAACCAAGTCCTCCACATGGTGTCTCTAACTCTAATCCAGGTGACCATTAGTTTCAAGGTCGAAGTTTCATGTAATATAACAATAAAAAACTTGCAGAAGAAAAGGAAGACTATGTGAAACACCAGAAGAAAAGGAAGACTATGTGAAACACCAGAAGAAAAGGAAGACTATGTGAAACACCAGAAGAAAAGTGCTGAATTGGATAAAGAAGGAACTTGCCTTTGTGTGAAGACCTCGGCCTTTTGTTGCAGGCAGGTGGAGCTTCTCCAAGGGGCTGATACTAGTTATTGTAGGAAACTACTAGGAGGAAGGGGAAGTATCTTATCCACGATATATATATATATATATATATATATATATATATATATATATATATATATATATATCTGTAGCAAAACAGAAATGTGGTTACCAATATTATGTATTGCCACAGTAAATCTAGAGTTAGGGGGCACCTACATTGGACCCGACCCGATACGCTCGACTGTCGAAAGATAAATAAATCACTATGGAGTTGCCTACATTTGTCCCACCCGATCCGATCCGATGGACACGGATTCTCGGCCTTTCAAACTTGTTTGTTTCTAGACCGATTTCGGACCGACAACGCAAAATAGCGCCAGACAACATATTGTGTTTCAAAAAGGTCTACAACCTCTACATCATAACCGATTTCAATACATATTTTAATAAATTCAAGGTAATAAAATTTAGAACAACTTCGTCAATTGAAAGATAATATTGATGGACGTCTATCTCCAAGGTGGTTGAAACCTTCCTATCTCCAAGGTGGTTGAAACCTTCCTATCTCCAAGGTGGTTGAAACCTTCCTATCTCCAAGGTGGTTGAAACCTTCCTATCTCCAAGGTGGTTGAAACCTTCCTATCTCCAAGGTGGTTGAAACCTTCCTATCTCCAAGGTGGTTGAAACCTTCCTATCTCCAAGGTGGTTGAAACCTTCCTATCTCCAAGGTGGTTGAAACCTTCCTATCTCCAAGGTGGTTGAAACCTTCCTATCTCCAAGGTGGTTGAAACCTTCCTATCTCCAAGGTGGTTGAAACCTTCCTATCTCCAAGGTGGTTGAAACCTTCCTATCTCCAAGGTGGTTGAAACCTTCCTATCTCCAAGGTGGTTGAAACCTTCCTATCTCCAAGGTGGTTGAAACCTTCCTATCTCCAAGGTGGTTGAAACCTTCCTATCTCCAAGGTGGTTGAAACCTTCCTATCTCCAAGGTGGTTGAAACCTTCCTATCTCCAAGGTGGTTGAAACCTTCCTATCTCCAAGGTGGTTGAAACCTTCCTATCTCCAAGGTGGTTGAAACCTTCCTATCTCCAAGGTGGTTGAAACCTTCCTATCAACTCTTTCTCCGCATTTCAATGTTTCAACAATCTTAGTCGTGAACTTGTTACCACCCGTGGAGTGCACAAACTTCTCGAGTGTTTCTGTAGATACAATGTTGGAATCGAAGGAAGAAGTGTTTTATGAGTTTGAAAGGTAGAAATGGCTGTCATAAGTATCTTCACCATCATACAGCTAGAGTCTCCAATATACGGATATTGCAAGCTGATCAGACTCCACTGGTGACCCGAGATCTGGCCAGCTTCTCGCCCAAGATAGTTATCCAATGGCTGCCATAAGTATCTTCACCACCATACAGCTAGAGACTCCAATATACGGATATTGCAAGCTGATCGGACTCCACTGGTGACCCGAGATCTGGCCAGCTTCTCGCCCAAGATAGTTATCCAATGGCTGTCATAAGTGTCTTCACCACCATACAGCTAGAGTCTCCAATATACGGATATTGCAAGCTGATCGGTCTCCACTGGTGACCCGAGATCTGGCCAGCTTCTCGCCCAAGATAGTTATCCAATGGCTGTCATAAGTATCTTCACCATCATACAGCTAGAGTCTCCAATATACGGATATTGCAAGCTGATCGGACTCCACTGGTGACCCGAGATCTGGCCAGCTTCTCGCCCAAGATAGTTATCCAATGGCTGTCATAAGTATCTTCACAACCATACAGCTAGAGTCTCCAATATACGGATATTGCAAGCTGATCGGTCTCCACTGGTGACCCGAGATCTGGCCAGCTTCTCGCCCAAGATAGTTATCCAATGGCTGCCATAAGTATCTTCACCACCATACAGCTAGAGTCTCCAATATACGGATATTGCAAGCTGATCGGACTCCACTGGTGACCCGAGATCTGGCCAGCTTCTCGCCCAAGATAGTTATCCAATGAATCGGCAATTAAAACGGAACAGTCGGCCGACAAAAAGGCAAGCCGAGGTTGAAACTCTTGCAACACCGACCTGGTGAATGTCTCTTGCAACATTCGACTTTCTATTCGACAGTGTCCCTGGCTTCAGGAGATCCTGCATTCAATACACTCTCTCGGTTCCAATAGGAGGCAAACCTACTGGCAAACATCTCTTAAATACCAAATATATATATATATATATATATATATATATATATATATGTATATATGTAAATATATATATATGTATATATGTAAATATATATATATATATATATATATATATATATATATGTATATATATATATATATATATATACATTACAGCCATCTTTATTTTTTTTTTTTTTATTTTTTGTATTTATTTATGAGCGACCGTAACTAAGGCGACTCACTCAGAACAAAATATTCCATATATACATCTAATCTCATATTATACATTTTTATCCAAATATAAAAATGGAAATTTATATACACATCAGTGAGCGATTCATTATACATCTATTTATAAGAGAGTACAGTATTACAATATACCTGAATATATGAATAATCAATGTTACAATAATGCATAAAGTTTATAGAAATAATCACTTATTTATACAGTATTTTACAAGGTAACAAGTTAAGGGATTTCACACTCCTTTAGTTTTATGTTGTCAAATGTAAGATTTTAGTATAGTACGGTTGTATAGTACGGATGTATAGTACGGATGTATAGTACGGATGTATAGTACGGTTGTATAGTACGGTTGTATAGTACGGATGTATAGTACGGATGTATAGTACGGATGTATAGTACGGATGTATAGTACGGTTGTATAGTACGGATGTATAGTACGGATGTATAGTACGGATGTATAGTACGGATGTATAGTTTTAACATTTTAAGAACTAGACGGTATTAATAAAAAAGTCTCTTTTGTTAGACACACTTATTTTCTTATGTGTGAGTTGTAGAACAAGACATTTTCTAGTCAGCAATTGCGGATTGCATCATGGGGTCCACGTGAACAGCTGGTTTCCTGCCTATTGAGTTATGGAGGAATCGCAGACACAACAGCCTTCATGATTCCGACTAAAAACTCCAATGACTGTTGTCTATGTTAGAGACTGCTAGGGAGTGTTAGACTAGTGAGAAGGATAAAGACAGTATTATGGATTATCTTGTACGATCTCTCCCAACCCTAACATGCAGCAACTCACATGACAGCGATTGCTACGAGATACAGACAGTATTATGGATTATCTTGTACGAGGATTCCAAGAGCAGACCACGTCACACACCACAAGGAATTCTCCCAACCCTCACATGCAGCAACTCACATGACAGCGATTGCTACGAGATGTTATGGATTATCTTGTACGAGGATTCCTACATCAGACCACGTAACACACCACAAGGAATTCTCCCAACCCTAACATGTTACGAGATGTTTGTCTTATCACCGTTCTTCAGATATAAGTCTGCAGACGGATATTCGATCTCTGTACATGTTGTCCTTACCATGTCAAACTATCAAATATGCAAAATCTAGTTTTTCAGATTCTAGACTTTGCTCTTTGATTGTGTTAGATACGGCTTGTCACAACTCTAACCCCTTTAGAATAGCCTTTAATGCCTTAAATAAAGTATCGAATAAGACCATTTTTCAATATATTACTTCGCCAATGGATAGAATATACTGGTTGCTCTGATTTTCATATTCTATACTTCTATATTCATATTCTATACTTCTTCTGACATGATAGGGACGATGTGTTGGTTGTAAGTAGGAGATAGAATGTCAGATATTGGGGAGATATGTTAAATCTATTATCGTATTGTGAAGATTGGTTTCTTAAAACGCCTTCCTTTATCCTTATTGTTTGATTCCTCCTTTTTGCTGTTCCTTCTAATTACAAACCGTCTCTCCACCATATGAGTTTGAATATCGATTTCAATTCGTATCGACCACTCTCCTGTCTTAAGCGGCTGTAGTCAAACATTTCTGGGGGGGGGGGGGGTAATTTAGTATGTAATTACCGCCGTGCCTGGGAGTGAAGAATCACACCACCGGGCACCTGGAAATCATTTCGGATATTTCAGAAAGTAACAACTAACATTAATTAGAACTTATTACTATTAATTTACATAAACAATTTATTTTTCTAACTTAACTAAAGAATATTGTGAGTTTTCGTTCTGGGGGGGGGGGCAAGCCCACCCCTCAGCCGCCAACGTCTCCTGTATTTATCCCATCTCCCATAAGAAGATACCATCAGCCTGTAGACCAGAATATATATACGTCACGATGCATTTTATTCTTATTTTTTATTAATTTCACACTTGATAGGTTTGGTTTATGATGTTATATCTTATTTTTTCTTCCTTACATTTTGACTAAGTATTTATTTTTCTTCTATTCTCTCGTATTTTTTATTTAATATTGACGTATTTACAATACTTTTACATTCTTACTTCACCCCCCCCCCCCGATATGTAGTTACATCATGGCTCCTCGCTTATTTCTTGTTCCAGAATCCCAAAATTCCTTTGTATTCACTCCCGTCTCTGTACCTGTACATAAAAATGTTATATTTTATTATTTAAGGTTGTAAATAGAATCAACTTTTTATTTATTTATGTACTATAATATTTCTAAATTCAAAATACTACTTTTTAAATTTATTGGTTATTCTTAAGACAGTAAAATCCCAGAACAAGGTATTTTTTAATTTTCTTATGCCGCCAGGTTTGGAATCGGCGCGTCAGGAATTTCTCGCGTGTTGATACGCCGAAGGCAAGCGTAATGACGAACCTTGAACATAAAGAGGAAACTGAGTCTAGGATTCCTTTGTCTGCTTCGGTATAATTCAAGAAAGCAGATAGCCAAGAAATAAATATGGATACTGAAGCAAGAAATCGCTAAGCAAAGTGAGTTCAATATTCACAAGGAGACGAGGAAGAAAGAATAGAATTTAGTATTCGCCGAATGGCCTAGTTAGACAATGGGGATGGCTTACTAATAGAGGATATGGGAAGGTCTGTAGCATATGCATGATATAGGCAGCATGCAACATACAGGGTGGGTATTACCACCTTGGCTGCGGATATACACAAGTCTATATTCGCCGACATGGCCTAGTTAGACAATGGGGATGCCTTACTAATAGAGGATATGGGAAGGTCTGTAGCATATGCATGATATAGGCAGCATGCAACATACAGGGTGGGTATTACCACCTTGGCTGCGGATATACACAAGTCTATATTCGCCGATATGGCTTAGTTAGACAATGGGGCCTTACTAATAGAGGATATGGCAAGAGGCAAGGTCTGTAGCATATGCATGATATAGGCAGCATGCAACATACAGGGTGGATATTACCACCTTGGCTGCGGATATACACAAGTCTATATTCGCCGACATGGCTTAGTTAGACAATGGGGATGGCTTACTAATAGAGGATATGGGAAGGTTTGTAGCATATGCATGATATAGGAAGCATGCAACATACAGGGTGGGTATTACCACCTTGGCTGCGGATATACACAAGTCTATATTCGCCGAATGGCCTAGTTAGACAATGGGGCCTTACTAATAGAGGATATGGGAAGGTCTGTAGCATATGCATGATATAGGCAGCATGCAACATACAGGGTGGGTATTACCACCTTGGCTGCGGATATACACAAGTCTATATTCGCCGACATGGCTTAGTTAGACAATGGGGATGGCTTACTAATAGAGGATATGGGAAGAGGCAAGGTCTGTAGCATATGCATGATATAGGCAGCATGCAACATACAGGGTGGATATTACCACCTTGGCTGCGGATATACACAAGTCTATATTCGCCGACATGGCTTAGTTAGACAATGGGGATGGCTTACTAATAGAGGATATGGGAAGAGGCAAGGTCTGTAGCATATGCATGATATAGGCAGCATGCAACATACAGGGTGGGTATTACCACCTTGGCTGCGGATATACACAAGTCTATATTCGCCGACATGGCTTAGTTAGACAATGGGGATGCCTTACTAATAGAGGATATGGGAAGAGGCAAGGTCTGTAGCATATGCATGATATAGGCAGCATGCAACATACAGGGTGGGTATTACCACCTTGGCTGCGGATATACACAAGTCTATATTCGCCGAATGGCCTAGTTAGACAATGGGGATGGCTTACTAATAGAGGATATGGGAAGGTCTGTAGCATATGCATGATATAGGCAGCATGCAACATACAGGGTGGGTATTACCACCTTGGCTGCGGATATACACAAGTCTATATTCGCCGAATGGCCTAGTTAGACAATGGGGATGGCTTACTAATAGAGGATATGGGAAGGTCTGTAGCATATGCATGATATAGGCAGCATGCAACATACAGGGTGGGTATTACCACCTTGGCTGCGGATATACACAAGTCTATATTCGCCGACATGGCTTAGTTAGACAATGGGGATGCCTTACTAATAGAGGATATGGGAAGAGGCAAGGTCTGTAGCATATGCATGATATAGGCAGCATGCAACATACAGGGTGGGTATTACCACCTTGGCTGCGGATATACACAAGTCTATATTCGCCGACATGGCTTAGTTAGACAATGGGGATGGCTTACTAATAGAGGATATGGGAAGGTCTGTAGCATATGCATGATATAGGCAGCATGCAACATACAGGGTGGGTATTACCACCTTGGCTGCGGATATACACAAGTCTATATTCGCCGAATGGCCTAGTTAGACAATGGGGCCTTACTAATAGAGGATATGGGAAGGTCTGTAGCATATGCATGATATAGGCAGCATGCAACATACAGGGTGGGTATTACCACCTTGGCTGCGGATATACACAAGTCTATATTCGCCGACATGGCTTAGTTAGACAATGGGGATGGCTTACTAATAGAGGATATGGGAAGAGGCAAGGTCTGTAGCATATGCATGATATAGGCAGCATGCAACATACAGGGTGGATATTACCACCTTGGCTGCGGATATACACAAGTCTATATTCGCCGACATGGCTTAGTTAGACAATGGGGATGGCTTACTAATAGAGGATATGGGAAGAGGCAAGGTCTGTAGCATATGCATGATATAGGCAGCATGCAACATACAGGGTGGGTATTACCACCTTGGCTGCGGATATACACAAGTCTATATTCGCCGACATGGCTTAGTTAGACAATGGGGATGCCTTACTAATAGAGGATATGGGAAGAGGCAAGGTCTGTAGCATATGCATGATATAGGCAGCATGCAACATACAGGGTGGGTATTACCACCTTGGCTGCGGATATACACAAGTCTATATTCGCCGAATGGCCTAGTTAGACAATGGGGATGGCTTACTAATAGAGGATATGGGAAGGTCTGTAGCATATGCATGATATAGGCAGCATGCAACATACAGGGTGGGTATTACCACCTTGGCTGCGGATATACACAAGTCTATATTCGCCGAATGGCCTAGTTAGACAATGGGGATGGCTTACTAATAGAGGATATGGGAAGGTCTGTAGCATATGCATGATATAGGCAGCATGCAACATACAGGGTGGGTATTACCACCTTGGCTGCGGATATACACAAGTCTATATTCGCCGACATGGCTTAGTTAGACAATGGGGATGCCTTACTAATAGAGGATATGGGAAGAGGCAAGGTCTGTAGCATATGCATGATATAGGCAGCATGCAACATACAGGGTGGGTATTACCACCTTGGCTGCGGATATACACAAGTCTATATTCGCCGACATGGCTTAGTTAGACAATGGGGATGGCTTACTAATAGAGGATATGGGAAGGTCTGTAGCATATGCATGATATAGGCAGCATGCAACATACAGGGTGGGTATTACCACCTTGGCTGCGGATATACACAAGTCTATATTCGCCGACATGGCCTAGTTAGACAATGGGGATGCCTTACTAATAGAGGATATGGGAAGGTCTGTAGCATATGCATGATATAGGAAGCATGCAACATACAGGGTGGATATTACCACCTTGGCTGCGGATATACACAAGTCTATATTCGCCGACATGGCTTAGTTAGACAATGGGGATGGCTTACTAATAGAGGATATGGCAAGAGGCAAGGTCTGTAGCATATGCATGATATAGGCAGCATGCAACATACAGGGTGGGTATTACCACCTTGGCTGCGGATATACACAAGTCTATATTCGCCGACATGGCTTAGTTAGACAATGGGGATGGCTTACTAATAGAGGATATGGGAAGGTCTGTAGCATATGCATGATATAGGAAGCATGCAACATACAGGGTGGGTATTACCACCTTGGCTGCGGATATACACAAGTCTATATTCGCCGACATGGCTTAGTTAGACAATGGGGATGCCTTACTAATAGAGGATATGGGAAGGTCTGTAGCATATGCATGATATAGGAAGCATGCAACATACAGGGTGGATATTACCACCTTGGCTGCGGATATACAAAAGTCTATATTCGCCGACATGGCCTAGTTAGACAATGGGGATGCCTTACTAATAGAGGATATGGGAAGAGGCAAGGTCTGTAGCATATGCATGATATAGGAAGCATGCAACATACAGGGTGGATATTACCACCTTGGCTGCGGATATACACAAGTCTATATTCGCCGACATGGCTTAGTTAGACAATGGGGATGCCTTACTAATAGAGGATATGGGAAGGTCTGTAGCATATGCATGATATAGGAAGCATGCAACATACAGGGTGGGTATTACCACCTTGGCTGCGGATATACACAAGTCTATATTCGCCGACATGGCTTAGTTAGACAATGGGGATGCCTTACTAATAGAGGATATGGGAAGGTCTGTAGCATATGCATGATATAGGAAGCATGCAACATACAGGGTGGATATTACCACCTTGGCTGCGGATATACAAAAGTCTATATTCGCCGACATGGCCTAGTTAGACAATGGGGATGCCTTACTAATAGAGGATATGGGAAGAGGCAAGGTCTGTAGCATATGCATGATATAGGAAGCATGCAACATACAGGGTGGATATTACCACCTTGGCTGCGGATATACACAAGTCTATATTCGCCGACATGGCTTAGTTAGACAATGGGGATGCCTTACTAATAGAGGATATGGGAAGGTCTGTAGCATATGCATGATATAGGAAGCATGCAACATACAGGGTGGGTATTACCACCTTGGCTGCGGATATACACAAGTCTATATTCGCCGACATGGCTTAGTTAGACAATGGGGATGCCTTACTAATAGAGGATATGGGAAGGTCTGTAGCATATGCATGATATAGGAAGCATGCAACATACAGGGTGGATATTACCACCTTGGCTGCGGATATACAAAAGTCTATATTCGCCGACATGGCCTAGTTAGACAATGGGGATGCCTTACTAATAGAGGATATGGGAAGAGGCAAGGTCTGTAGCATATGCATGATATAGGAAGCATGCAACATACAGGGTGGATATTACCACCTTGGCTGCGGATATACACAAGTCTATATTCGCCGACATGGCTTAGTTAGACAATGGGGATGCCTTACTAATAGAGGATATGGGAAGAGGCAATGTCTGTAGCATATGCATGATATAGGCAGCATGCAACATACAGGGTGGGTATTACCACCTTGGCTGCGGATATACACAAGTCTATATTCGCCGACATGGCTTAGTTAGACAATGGGGATGGCTTACTAATAGAGGATATGGCAAGAGGCAAGGTCTGTAGCATATGCATGATATAGGCAGCATGCAACATACAGGGTGGGTATTAACACCTTGGTTGCGGATGACGCCGCTTGTGCGTCATCACAAACCCACTCGCTGTGGCGGCATGACGCCGTATGTGCGTCATCGGAGCTACATGGCAAGATGGGAGATCAGCTACAAACCTCCGGCTGGGTTATTCGTTCCTCCGTCGTCTTAGGGAGTGTTTCGATTGTCTTATTCTGGAATCGTTCCGGGCTCAAAACTGGTCTGGGAATTTTTGCAGGAGTTTAGTCACCATGCGTCATGGTAAAAAATATGTTTCTGAAAGAAAATTATCCAGAATTTCCAAGGGGTAATTTATTTTTTCACATTAGGAAAACTAATGAAATCACAAAATGAAAAAATAAAATACAATTTTTTGGATGGTTTGGGGCTTACCGCTCCCGCAGTCAAAGTGTTAACGCACATTCACAACTCGACCCAGAGCTGCAGATTCTCGTAAGGGAGTGTACACGTGCCTCTACCGTCCACAGTCTCCCCGAGTCCGTGGTCTAACACTACCCAAAGAACCAGCCAGCGCAACACACCGGCCAAGACCCACCCAGACCCTTTCCGGCAGGAAGGCGCTGGCGGGCTGCTCTCTACAGGAAGACTATAACACTTCATAGCAGCAGACTCTCGTGGGTCTGCTAGAACCTCCTACTCTAGTTACCATACAGGCCTGCTAGAACCTCCTACTCTGGTTACCATACTGCCCTGCTAGAACCTCCTACTCTAGTTACCATTATTATTATTATTATTATTATTAACAACGGGTGCCCACGTAGAGGTAGCTGCACCGAGGCCAACAAGCCCTATTGTGCCACCCGACAAGCCAGCCTGTTACACCAACAGCGCCGTATCCGAGATGAACCTTAGCAGAGTTCGGAGGTTCAGTTCAGGTAGCCTTCTAGGGTCATCTATGAAGTCTGCACCAAAATACAGGTATCTCTTTGCTACAAGAGCTGGACATCTGCAGATGATGTGATACGGCGTCTCGTCGTCTTCAAAGCATAGTCTGCACCATGAGGTCCTGGTCAGCCCCATGGAGTAGAGGTGCCGGTGCATTCTACAGTGACCTGTAAGAAGAGCTGTAACTAGTCTTACCTTGGACCTGCACAGATTAAGGAGAGTCTCCGTCCTCTTCTTGTCCACAAAGGAAAGGAACAGCTTCGCCTGTCTCTGGGTGGAGCTGCTGCACCACTTCCTCCTGTGCTCAGCTTCCGCCCACCTTCTAATACTTAATCTGGCCACAGCTGGTGCGATCCCACATTGAGGTTCTGGTGATAGGGGGATTGTCGCTGCACCAATATTGGCCAACTCGTCAGCTCTTTCATTACCCTGGATACCAGAGTGGCCTGGGACCCACTCCAGTCTGACCTTGTTACGTCGTCCAAGTAAGTTTAAGCTGTCTTTGCATTGCTGTACCACCTTTGACCTGATCCTATTCGTGGATAGAGCTCTTATGGCCGCTTGGCTGTCGGAGAAAATAGTGAAGCGCCTGTCTAATGGAGAGCCGCTATTCATAAGGTCTGCGCAAGCGCCGATGGCGGTGACTTCAGCTTGAAACACCGTAGCATACCTCCCCAGAGGCAAGGCAACATTATGTGTGGACCCCTGAATCCACACGCCAGCTCCTGTGCCAGATTCGGTTTTTGAGCCGTCTGTGTAACAAAACCGATCCACCCGGCTTGGTGTTAATTTGTGCTCCAGCGCTGCTTCCCTCGGCTTGATCACAGTTGTAAAGTTTGAGGTGAAGGAGTGCTGCTCCTGAAAGTCCGATGGCATGCAGAGAATTGGGTCCTGCCAGTTCCTTCGAATAATCGCACAGTGAGCCCCTAGGGTTGGGCAAGGTTCGTGCCCTAAAATAGCGAATCTGTACGCTGAGCATCTAGCTATCTCTTCGATATATATCTCTACTGGTTTAAGGTCAAGTAGAATCTCCATAGCTCCTGTCGGTGTGGAACCCATTGCTCCCGTAATCATCAGGCAAGCCAGCCTTTGTGGGGAGCACAGAGTCTTCTTAACACTGTCAGTGCCGCATCGATGCCACCACACTACTGCACTGTAAGTGATGATAGGCCTCACAATCATTGTGTAAATCCAGTGCATACCTTTAGGGGTAATGCCCCAATTATTCCCCACTACCCTCCGGCAGGCCCACAAGGTTTTTGTGGCTCTACCTGCTATCTTGCGGATATGCTCCTGCCAGTTAAGCTTTGAGTCTAGGGTAACACCCAAGTACTTCACTGTCTTGGAAAAGCTTAAGTTATGGCCTGACAGGCTCGGTGTGCCCAGTCCATCCAGTTTCCTCTTCAAAGTAAAAGTCACCACTGTAATTTTCTGTGGATTAATCCTAAGGTTCTTCTCCTGGCACCACTTGTCCACCGAAGACAGTGCCGTGTCCAGCAGTTCACTCACAGTTGATTGCACCTTACCAACCACCGTAATTACCAGATCATCTGCGTATGCCTGTGCTGAGAAGCCCTGATTCTTCAGCCTCGTCAGCAGTGTATCCACCACTAGACACCACAGGAGGGGTGACAGGACACCCCCCTGGGGACATCCTGTCCTAGGTACAATACTCTTACTGTAGGTCCCCTCCGTCAGCCTAATGATGCGGTTCTTCAGAAGATTGACAGTCCAACATGTGACGAATTCTTCGACATCTTTCTCGATCATGGCTTCTTCAACTGCCCTAATAGGGGTGCAGTCGATGGCCCCCTCCACATCAAGAAATGCGCACAGAGCAATTTCCTTGTACTGTAGTGCTCGCTCCAGTCTGCACACTAGATGGTGGAGAGCCAATTCACATGACTTGCCAGACTGGTACGCATATTGTTGTTCGTTAAGGGGGTTCCGTCTTAACGCAGTATCTCTTATATGCCTGTCTATGATCTTCTCCAGTGTCTTCAGTAGGAAGGACGATAGACAAATCGGCCTGTAGTCCTTGGCATACAGGTGTGAAGCTCTACCTTGTTTGGGAATGAAGCAGAGTTTGGCCACTCTCCAGGTCCGTGGAATATGTCCCATAACCAAACTACTCCTGAAGAGTTGTAGGAGCGTTGGCAAGAGTATATCTACCCCATGTTGCAGAAATGCTGGATATATGCCGTCTAGGCCCGGCGATTTATATGGTTTGAACGTTCCAATGGCCCATCTGACGTGCGCTGCCTTGACAATTTCCCTCGCATGCCTCCATGCCTCCGGATTACCTCGTCTGATGGGATAGTCATCTCCTTCATATGAGTTAGCCTCCTCGCTAGTTGGAAAAAAAGTAGCGAGGATATAGTTCATGGTTTCTTCCACCGATTCCGTATAGCCTTCAGCCTTCTTAACAGTCCCAATAAGTTTAGTGGGGCTGTTGGCTAAAACCTTATGGAGTCTTGAGTATTCCTTTGCACTGTTCACTTCTGTGCAGAATTTCCTCCATGACTCTCTCTTAGCTTTCCTCACAGCTGTGTTGTACTGTGACAATTTCTTCCTGTATTCCTCCCAGGTGCCTCTGCGTTTAGCTCTATTAAAGAGCTTCCTTGCTTCACTCCTGAGTCTGGACAGGTTCCCATTCCACCAGGAGGAACTGCTGTTGGTCACTACAGTTTTCCCAGCAGAGCTACCTTCAAAAGCCACCTTAATGGCCTCGGTGATGTGATCATTTATGGCTTCTAAATCGATGCCAGTATGTGCTCTCCGTGGACAATCGTCCATCTTTCCCAAAAGGATTTCGTTGAACCGGGACCACTCTGTGAGCCTCGGATTTCTGATAACGCGCGCTGCGGGGCCTGCTGCCTCTATACAGTACGTAATATACCTGTGGTCAGAACCCGAAACTTCATCTTCCACCCTCCAGTTCTTGGCCACAGGTAGTAATCGCCTCGAGACAAGGGTAATATCAATGACCTCTCTTCTAGTCCTAATAACGAAGGTAGGCTCGCTGCCCCTATTAACGACATCCTGATCATTATTTAAGACATAATCAAGTAATGACTCACCTCTTTGGTTGCAGTTAGTGCTACCCCAGACCGTGTGATGAGCATTGGCATCACAGCCAATCAGGCACTGCAAGTCCCTCTCCCTGCAGTAGTCCACAACTAGGCGCAACTCAGCTCCTGGGGGGTTGCACCGCTCATATGGGAAATAGGCCGAGGCCACCACCACCTCTCTCAGGCCATCTCCCACACGAGCGGGGTAATCTTCGCTACACACAGGTCTCTGCAACAAAATTGCCATAAAGGAAAAACGCTAAGACCAGATTTAAACAGGATACAGGACCTGGGATTCCGCTCATGGCATGTTACGCATTTATAACCTTTCCATCCCAGACCCCGTGCCTGACCTTTAAACAGATAAGGTTCTTGTATTAAAATTACATCTATACCCTTACCTCTAGCATACTGTTCCAGCAGAGCCGTAGCCGCCCTACAGTGATGCAGATTGACCTGCAGCAGCCTTATCATCGTCTATGCAAGGTCATCCGGCTCCGCGGGCTTCCCACGAAGAGCTCGGGTCAGCTCGCTTCCAGTCTGCGAGGAGGGAGGGTCAAGACCCACCTCCCCTAGCCCGGAAACTGACCGTCCTTCCATGTGTTCCGCCACACGGTCCCGATCTCCTTCCACAGACGATTTCGGCTTCGCTTCGGGCTCAGATACGACAGCCACTTCCGCCTCCATGGCCGCCACCTCACCCTCAGTTCGAGAAGTAGCCTCATCTATCTCCTTCTTCTTCTTCTGCAGAGGAAACACCTTGAGCCTCCGAATGCCATAGATCTGACGCTCGTCCTTCCTCTCCAGAATCTCTTTGAGGTCAGTCTCTGGCATCTTCAGGGTGACGAAGTGCCCGGTGTCCCTCTCCTGCTGCTCCAGGACAATCCAGCCGTTAGTTGGAAGGAAATTCTGATCCCCAAAACGCCTGAGAATCTCCCGTGCCTCCGTCTTCACGCCAGACACGAAAATTCCGGCCCTAGCCATAGGGATAAGGTCCGCCAGCTCCACTGCCTTAATCGTGTACTCCCCGAGTTTAACACCAGCAATGTCTTTTGCTAGCCACTTTTGGGTGTTTTCATCCAGGCAATTCACAATGATGGCGCCACCATCCATGTAGCTCCCATCACATGTAATTATAAAGTCCCTCCCATGGACTTTATAGTGCTCGTCCACCAACTTCATGACGATGTCGTCAACACACCTGTTGAGCTCTGTTGTAAAGCCACACTCAGGATAGCCGGAAGGAACAAGCGCCAGCTTGAAGTTAGATGCAACGCTGGCGTAACTCGTCGGCTTTGGCATCACCTTCTGCTTCTTCTTGATCACCGGAGAAGGGGTGTTGGATCCATCCTCATTCCTCCGTTTACCACCACTGCCCTCGGATTCGGCTTCAGTCGCTACAATGAAGCTCTTCTTCAGCTTTTTCCTTTGGGCACCAGTGAGTTTCTTCTTGACAGTCTTAAAGGGTAGATCGTCTTGAGAAGTGCCTGGCAAGGGGGATCCCATAACCAGATCGCCAACCTCCCTAACCAGTTCCGAAAGGGACTCGGTCTCGGTGGCCGGGGTCAGAGGATTCTCGAAGACTCCCGAAGGATCCTCGACAGGTGCATATAAAGGCTCCAAGGTCGCCGAAGCTACCGAGGAAGGTAAGGTATTAGGGTTTAAATTATTTTTATTGGACATTAAGTTCCCACGAGAAGCTAGGGATAAGACAGTCGCCCGCAGCAGAGCGCCGCATGCTACAGGAAGGCTACTTACAATGGGGGGTCGCCCGGTGCCCCAAGGGGTTACCTACTATCTGCACATCATATTTATCCACCCTGTGCCATCCATCCTCTCAGCGTAGGCTGCCGCAACCTTAGGAATGCGTGTTCCTGGAGAAAAAAAAAAAAAAAAAAAAAAAAAAAAAAAAAAAAAAAAACCACCACCACCACCCCTGGTACCACTTTAGTCTGGTACTCTAGTTACCATACTAACCCGCTAGAACATCCTACTCCAGTTACCATACTGCCATGCTAGAACCTCCTACTCTAGTTACCATACTTCCCTGCCAGAACCTCCTACTCTAGTTACCATACTTCCCTGCTAGAACCTCCTACTCTAGTTACCATACTTCCCAGCTAGAACCACCTACTCTAGTTACCCTACTGTCCTGCTAGAACCTCCTACTCTAGTTACCATACTGCCATGCTAGAACCTCCTACTCCAGTTACCATACTGCCCTGCTAGAACCTCCTACTCTAGTTACCATACTGCCATGCTAGAACCTCCTACTCTAGTTACCATACTGCCATGCTAGAACCTCCTACTCTAGTTACCATACTTCCCAGCTAGAATCACCTACTCTAGTTACCCTACTGTCCTGCTAGAACCTCCTACTCTAGTTACCATACTGCCATGCTAGAACCTCCTACTCCAGTTACCATACTGCCCTGCTAGAACCTCCTACTCTAGTTACCATACTGCCATGCTAGAACCTCCTACTCTAGTTACCATACTGCCATGCTAGAACCTCCTACTCTAGTTACCATACTGCCCTGCTAGAACCTCCTACTCTAGTTACCATACTGCCATGCTAGAACCTCCTACTCCAGTTACCATACTGCCCTGCTAGAACCTCCTACTCTAGTTACCATACTTCCCTGCTAGAACCTCCTACACTAGTTACCATACTTCCCTGCTAGAACCTCCTACTCCAGTTACACTACTGTCCTGCTAGACCCTCCTACCCTAGTTACCCTACTGTCCTGCTAGAACCTCCTACTCTAGTTACCCTTCTTCCCTGCTAGAACCTCCTACTCTAGTTACCATACTTCCCTCCTAGAACCTCCTACTCTAGTTACCATACTTCCCTGCTAGAACCTCCTACTCTAGTTACCATACTTCCCTGCTAGAACCTCCTACTCGAGTTACCATACTTCCCTGCTAGAACCTCCTACTCTAGTTACCCTTCTTCCCTGCTAGAACCTCCTACTCTAGTTACCCTTCTTCCCTGCTAGAACCTCCTACTCTAGTTACCATACTTCCCTGCTAGAACCTCCTACTCTAGTTACCATACTTCCCTGCTAGAACCTCCTACTCTAGTTACCATACTTCCCTGCTAGAACCTCCTACTCTAGTTACCATACTTCCCTCCTAGAACCTCCTACTCTAGTTACCATACTTCCCTGCTAGAACCTTCTACTCTAGTTACCATACTTCCCTGCTAGAACCTCCTACTCTAGTTACCATACTTCCCTGCTAGAACCTCCTACTCTAGTTACCCTTCTTCCCTGCTAGAACCTCCTACTCTAGTTACCATACTTCCCTCCTAGAACCTCCTACTCTAGTTACCATACTTCCCTCCTAGAACCTCCTACTCTAGTTACCATACTTCCCTGCTAGAACCTCCTACTCTAGTTACCATTCTTCCCTGCTAGAACCTCCTACTCTAGTTACCATACTTCCCTGCTAGAACCTCCTACTCTAGTTACCATACTTCCCTCCTAGAATCTCCTACTCTAGTTACCATACTTCCCTGCTAGAACCTCCTACCTTAGTTACCATACTTCCCTGCTAGAACCTCCTACTCTAGTTACCATACTTCCCTGCTAGAACCTCCTACTCTAGTTACCATACTTCCCTGCTAGAACCACCTACTCTAGTTACCCTACTGTCCTGCTAGAACCTCCTACTCTAGTTACCATACTTCCCTGCCAGAACCTCCTACACTAGTTACCATACTTCCCTGCTAGAACCTCCTACTCTAGTTACACTACTGTCCTGCTAGAACCTCCTACTCTAGTTACCATACTGCCTTGCTAGAACCTCCTACTCTAGTTACCGTACTGCCCTGCTAGAACCTCCTACTCTAGTTACCATACTTCCATGCTAGAACCTCCTACTCTAGTTACCATACTTCCCTGCTAGAACCTCCTACTCTAGTTACCATACTTCCCTCCTAGAACCTCCTACTCTAGTTACCATACTTCCCTGCTAGAACCTCCTACTCTAGTTACCATACTTCCCTCCTAGAACCTCCTACTCTAGTTACCATACTTCCCTGCTAGAACCTCCTACTCTAGTTACCATACTTCCCTGCTAGAACCTTCTACTCTAGTTACCATACTTCCCTGCTAGAACCTCCTACTCTAGTTACCATACTTCCCTGCTAGAACCTCCTACTCTAGTTACCATACTTCCCTGCTAGAACCTCCTACCTTAGTTACCATACTTCCCTGCTAGAACCTCCTACTCTAGTTACCATACTTCCCTGCTAGAACCTCCTACTCTAGTTACCATACTTCCCTGCTAGAACCACCTACTCTAGTTACCCTACTGTCCTGCTAGAACCTCCTACTCTAGTTACCATACTTCCCTGCTAGAACCTCCTACACTAGTTACCATACTTCCCTGCTAGAACCTCCTACTCTAGTTACACTACTGTCCTGCTAGAACCTCCTACTCTAGTTACCATACTGCCTTGCTAGAACCTCCTACTCTAGTTACCGTACTGCCCTGCTAGAACCTCCTACTCTAGTTACCATACTTCCATGCTAGAACCTCCTACTCTAGTTACCATACTTCCCTGCTAGAACCTCCTACTCTAGTTACACTACTGTCCTGCTAGAACCTCCTACCCTAGTTACCCTACTGTCCTGCTAGAACCTCCTACTCTAGTTACCCTTCTTCCCTGCTAGAACCTCCTACTCTAGTTACCATACTTCCCTCCTAGAACCTCCTACTCTAGTTACCATACTTCCCTCCTAGAACCTCCTACTCTAGTTACCATACTTCCCTGCTAGAACCTCCTACTCTAGTTACCATACTTCCGTGCTAGAACCTTCTACTCTAGTTACCATACTTCCCTGCTAGAACCTCCTACTCTAGTTACCATACTTCCCTGCTAGAACCTCCTACTCTAGTTACCCTACTGTCCTGCTAGAACCTCCTACTCTAGTAACCCTACTTCCCTGCTAGAACCTCCTGCTCTAGTTACCATACTTCCCTCCTAGAACCTCCTACTCTAGTTACCATACTTCCCTGCTAGAACCTCCTACTCTAGTTACCCTACTTCCCTGCTAGAACCTCCTACTCTAGTTACCATACTTCCCTGGGGGTAACAAGAGTAGGAGGTTCTCCTCCTACTCTAGTTACCCTACTTCCCTCCTAGAACCTCCTACTCTAGTTACCATACTTCCCTGCTCGAACCTCCTACACTAGTTACCATACTTCCCTGCTAGAACCTCCTACTCTAGTTACCCTACTGTCCTGCTAGAACCTCCTACTCTAGTTACCATACTTCCCTGCTTGAACCTCCTACTCTAGTTACCCTACTGTCCTGCTAGAACCTCCTACTCTAGTTACCATACTTCCCTGCTAGAACCTCCTACTCTAGTTACCATACTTCCCTGCTAGAACCTCCTACTCTAGTTACCCTACTGTCCTGCTAGAACCTCCTACTCTAGTTACCATACTGCCATGCTAGAACCTCCTACTCTAGTTACCATACTGCCCTGCTAGAACCTCCTACTCTAGTTACCATACTTCCCTGCTAGAACCTCCTACTCTAGTTACCCTACTGTCCTGCTAGAACCTCCTACTCTAGTTATCCTACTTCCCTGCTAGAACCTCCAACTCTAGTTACCATACTTCCCTCCTAGAACCTCCTAAAAAAAAAAAAAAAAAAAAAAAAAAAAAAAAACCACCCCCACCCCTGGTACCACTTTAGTCTGGTGCTCTAGTTACCATACTAACCCGCTAGAACATCCTACTCCAGTTACCATACTGCCATGCTAGAACCTCCTACTCTAGTTACCATACTTCCCTGCTAGTACCTCCTACTCTAGTTACCATACTTCCCTGCTAGAACCTCCTATTCTAGTTACCATACTTCCCTGCTAGAACCACCTACTCTAGTTACCCTACTGTCCTGCTAGAACCTCCTACTCTAGTTACCATACTGCCATGCTAGAACCTTCTACTCCTGTTACCATACTGCCCTGCTAGAACCTCCTACTCTAGTTACCATACTTCCCTGCTAGAACCTCCTACACTAGTTACCATACTTCCCTGCTAGAACCTCCTACTCTAGTTACACTACTGTCCTGCTAGAACCTCCTACTCTAGTTACCATACTGCCTTGCTAGAACCTCCTACTCTAGTTACCATACTGCCCTGCTAGAACCTCCTACTCTAGTTACCATACTTCCCTCCTAGAACCTCCTACTCTAGTTACCATACTTCCCTGCTAGAACCTCCTACTCTAGTTACCATACTTCCCTGCTAGAACCTTCTACTCTAGTTACCATACTTCCCTGCTAGAACCTCCTACTCTAATTACCATACTTCCCTGCTAGAACCTCCTACTCTAGTTACCCTACTGTCCTGCTAGAACCTCCTACTCTAGTAACCCTACTTCCCTGCTAGAACCTCCTACTCTAGTTACCATACGTCCCTCCTAGAACCTCCTACTCTAGTTACCATACTTCCCTGCTAGAACCTCCTACTCTAGTTACCCTACTTCCCTGCTAGAACCTCCTACTCTAGTTACCATACTTCCCTGGGGGTAACTAGAGTAGCTCTTCACCTACACGAAAGCTGTTCTAACCTCGAGGGACGATGGTTACCATACTTCCCTGCTAGTACTCTGGTTACCATACTTCCCTGCTAGATCCTCCTTGCCCGCTAGTAATCTATTGCCTCATCAGCTACACGAAAGCTGTTCTAACCTCGAGGGACGATAGTTTCCATACTTTCCTGCTAGAACCTCCTTACCCGCTAGTAATCTATTACCTCCTCAGCTACACGAAAGCTGTTCTAACCTCGAGGGAGGATGGTTACCATACTTCCCTGCTAGAACCTTCTTCCCGTTAGAACCTCCTTCCCTGCTAGTACTCAATTACCTCTTCACCTACACGAAAGCTGTTCTAACCTCGAGGGAAAATGGTTACCATACTTCCCTGCTAGTACTCGATTACCTCCTCAGCTACACGAAAGCTGTTCTAACCTCGAGGGAGGATGGTTACCCTACTTCCCTGCTAGAACCTTCTTCCCGTTAGAACCTCCTTCCCTGCTAGTACTCAATTACCTCTTCACCTACACGAAAGCTGTTCTAACCTCGAGGGAAGATGGTTACCATACTTCCCTGCTAGTACTCGATTACCTCCTCAGCTACACGATAGCTGTTCTAACCTCGAGGGAGGATGGTTACCATTCTGCCCTGGTGGTACTCTGGTTACCATACTTCCCTGCTAGAACCTCCTTCCTGCTAGAACCTCCTTCCTGCTAGAACCTCCTTCCCTGCTAGTACTCGATTACCTCCTCAGCTACACGATAGATGTTCTAACCTCGAGGGAAGATGGTTACCATACTTCCCTGCTAGTACTCGATTACCTCCTCAGCTACACGATAGCTGTTCTAACCTCGAGGGAGGATGGTTACCATTCTGCCCTGGTGGTACTCTGGTTACCATACTTCTCTGCTAGAACCTCGTTCCTGCTAGAACCTCCTTCCCTGCTAGTACTCGATTACCTCCTCAGCTACACGATAGATGTTCTAACCTCGAGGGAAGATGGTTACCATTCTGCCCTGGTAATACTCTTGTTACCATACTTCCCTGCTAGAACCTCCTTTCCTGCTAGAACCTCTTTTCCTGCTAGAACCTCCTTCCCTGATAGAACCTCCTGCCCTGCTAGTACTCGATTACCTCCTCAGCTACACGATAGCTGTTCTAACCTCGAGGGAAGATGGTTACCATACTGCCCTGCTAGTACTCTAGTTACCATACTTCCCTGGTAGAACCTCCTACTCTAATTACCCTATTGTCCTGCTGGAACCTCCTACTCTAGTTACCATACTTCTCTGCTAGAACCTCCTACTCTAGTTACCATACTTCCCTGCTAGAACCTCCTTCCCTGCTAGTACTCGATTACCTCCTCAGCTACTCGATAGCTGTTCTAATCTCGAGGGAAGATGGTTACCATTCTGCCCTGCTAGTACTCTAGTTACCATACTTCCCTGCTAGAACCTCCTTCCCTGCTAGAACCTCCTTGCCCGCTAGTACTCGATTACTTCCTCAGCTACACGAATGCTGTTCTAACTTCGAGGGAGGATGGTGCCGTACTTCCCTGGTAGTACTCTTGTTACCATACTTCCCTGCTAGAACCTCCTTTCCTGCTAGAACCTCCTTCCCTGATAGAACCTCCTTCCCTGATAGAACCTCCTGCCCTGCTAGTACTCGATTACCTCCTCAGCTACACGATAGCTGTTCTAACCTCGAGGGAAGATGGTTACCATACTGCCCTGCTAGTACTCTAGTTACCATACTTCCCTGCTAGAACCTCCTTGCCCGCTAGTTCTCGATTACCTCCTCAGCTACACGAATGCTGTTCTAACCTCGAGGGAGGATGGTTACCATATTTCCCTGGAAGTACTCTGGTTACCATACTTCCCTGCTAGTAACTCCTTTCCTGCTAGAACCTCCTTCCCTGCTAGTACTCGATTACCTCCTCAGCTACACGAAAGCTTTACTAACCTCGAGGGAGAATGGTTACCATACTTCCCTGCTAGTACTCTGGTTACCATACTTCCCTGCTAGTACTCTGGTTACCATACTTTCCTGCTAGAACCTCCTTCCCTGCTAGAGCCTCCTTCCCTGCTAGAACCTCCTTCCCCGCTAGAACCTCCTTCCCTGCTAGAACCTCCTTGCCCGCTAGTACTCCATTACCTCCTCAGCTACACGAATGCTCTTCTAAACTCGAGGGAGGATGGTTACCATTCTGCCCTGATATTACTCTGGTTACCATACTTTCCTGCTAGAACCTCCTTCCCTGCTAGAACCTCCTTCCATGCTAGAACCTCTTTCCCTGCTAGAACCTCCTTGCCCGCTAGTACTCGATTACCTCCTCAGCTACACGAATGCTGTTCTAACCTCGAAGGAGGATGGTTTCCATACTGCCCTGTTAGTACTCTGGTTACCATACTTTCCTGCTAGAACCTCCTTCCCTGCTAGAACCTCCTTGCCCGCTAATACTCGATTACCTCCTCAGCTACACGAATGCTGTTCTAACCTCGAGGGAGGATGGTTACGTAAAGAGGAGCTGGAACTGTGAAAGTATCGGCCTTGGTTCTACCTTCGAGCCAATCCCCACCGTTCGTACGAATCTCAAGGTTAGTTCTACCATCATCTAGGCACGCCCTCCTCTCTCTCGCTCTACTACCAACAACACACATCACCAGCTGAACCCCAATCTAGTTTATAGTACATGCAGTGCTGAGTATATGCAAAAAAAACGTACATATATATATATATATATATATATATATATATATATATATATATAGTACTTGATTATAAAAATACACCCTGCCTCCAGAGAAAGAGAACACACATGTAATGTAAAGCTGATTAATGGAGAATACCACACATTTCAGACCTTATGAGAGGCTGATAGACCGTTGGTTCAAATTCGTATGTTTCTTTTGTAGCTGCTCGAAAAATAGTCCAATTTTGATTAAATTTGGTCAATTTATACGTTTGTCTGCGTGTACTTTACAGTATGAACTAAATTGAAGAGGTTATGTTATTGTGTTAGTAGGCTTGTAGGAGTGAAATTAAACCAATTTCGAACCGAAATCTATAGCTATTTCGTGAAAAGTCGAAAAAAGTAGACTTTTTCTGAGATTTTCGGATATACTAATGATGGGCGTATATAAGGGGGGGGGCTGAGGGGGCTGCAGCCCCCAGAAATCGGTAAAAATGTTTCATAAAAACATTAAAAACGAAATAAATAAGATCGCTTAGTTCAGGAAAAATAAATCTTGTTGTGTGTAATATTGTTTTAGTTGGCTAAATATTCCAAGTATTAAATTTTTTAGTATTTCATACCCCCTAATTCTCCCAGCCCCTAATTCTCTCACCCCTATTATTCTCTCAGCCCCCAATTCTCTCAGCCCCTAATTCTTGTAGCCCCTCCAAATGACTTCCAGTCACCCCCCTCCCCCAATAAACTCCCCCCTTCGAATTTTTTTTTCTATTGAATACGATTTTTTCACGCTGTTAAACCGTCTATTATCAAATTCTCTAGAAAAATTTGTATTATGTGGTTTTCTTTAGAGCCATCTTATTAGGTGAAATTAGTCCGTAAAATTTTAATTTTTCTTTCTTTTGAAGGGTTTCTTCTTTTGAAGGAAATCATAGAAGGCGGAAAGAGTAAATTCCGTGAGTTTCCTATTGTGGCGACTTGAACTTCCTTCTCTTTGAGATTCTATTTTACATTTTGCAAGATGAATCAATCATTAACTTCATATTTGTAGTGACTCCACTCCGTGGATTATATAGTGTAAATCCTGGCGGCGTGTTCTGCTTCTGTGTAAATCCTGGTGGGGTGTTTTGCTTCTGTTTATATAGTGTAAATCCTGGCGGGGTGTTCTGCTTCTGTTTATATAGTGTAAATCCTGGCGGCGTGTTCTGCTTCTGTTTATATAGTGTAAATCCTGGCGGGGTGTTCTGCTTCTGTTTATATAGTGTAAATCCTGGCGGCGTGTTCTGCTTCTGTTTATAGTTTCAATCGTCAATTCCTCATATCTCTTCAAAAACTCATTTAATTGTTTTTGTGTGCGCGAAGTTTTCCTACGCTAACTTTGATTTATCGTTAAACTGGTATTATTCAATTTTTTTGGCCTAACACTGATAGAATAGTTTGGAATAATCCGTAAATAACCTGAGATGGTAAGCCATTCTCTAATCATTAGCTTGTTCGGTGGTCCTCTCCCCTTCCATATGTCAGCTCTTCTGCATATACATATTTTAGATTCTTGCTCAAATATAGTGCATTACATAACAATGACTGTAGAAGGCCAGGATTAAAACTTTTGATTTTTACTCAAATTTTCTGTAGCGCGTTATAGACCAATCACTCCTAAATACCTGGCCTGAAAAACCTTTCCTGAAATCGTCAGAAATTGCAAAGCTATATATTAATTAAGATTTACCGAGTGCATTCTTGCATCATGTGCCTTGGTACGCGTCACTCGAGACATGCACACTACTTCAGGGGGGAGGGGACAGGGTATATCATATACCGATGGTTGATCGGGGATTTAGACACCTGAACTCATGGCTCTTCCAGAACATGAGTGTTGTTCTCTACCACTCAGCCAACCGGACCTTACATTAAAGTATTTACCAGTTTCCTATAATACCACCTGTAAATACCCCAGCTTTATTGGTGTAGATGTATGCAGATTCCTAGGAGAACGGAAACCATCGCTTCACCATACTAGCCTTATCTCTAACCCAACCATCAGACTCTTGCAACAAACATACCAATCATTTGTAAATACCTGCTCTGACACACTTTTACTTGTTCCTCAAATATTTGAATATAGTGCATTACAGCAGCATGCATTTGAATATAGTGCATTACAGCAGCATGCATTTGAATATAGTGCATTACAGCAGCATGCATTTGAATATAGTGCATTACAGCAGCATGCATTTGAATATAGTGCATTACAGCAGCATGCATTTGAATATAGCGCATTACAGCAGCATGCATTTGAATATAGTGCATTACAGCAGCATACATTTGAATATAGTGCATTACAGCAGCATACATTTGAATATAGTGCATTACAGCAGCATGCATTTGAATATAGTGCATTACAGCAGCATGCATTTGAATATAGTGCATTACAGCAGCATGCATTTGAATATAGTGCATTCCAGACCAATTACTCTAAAAGGTCTGTTCTGACACTTTTGATTTTTCCTCAAATCCTAAAATATCGAGGAGGAAAGTGTATACTAGTCTCCCATAAAATCACACAGCTTGGAGACTATGTTTCAGAGGAGGAAAGTGTATACTAGTCTCCCATGAAATCACACAGCTTGGAGACTATGTTTCAGAGGAGGAAAGTGTATACTAGTCTCCCATGAAATCACACAGCTTGGAGACTATGTTTCAGAGGAGGAAAGTGTATACTAGTCTCCCATGAAATCACACAGCTTGGAGACTATGTTTCAGAGGAGGACATTCTGGGAGGACATTCTTGGACATTTGGGAGGACCATAACATTAACAGATCATGAATCATGTTTCTATGTTTGGAGATGAGCGGGACTTTGTTTGGAAGCATTAGCCCACCTGGTGGCCAAATGGGGGGGGGATGCGGCTTAACCCCCCCTTGTTTGGAAGCATTAGCCCACTTGGTGGCCAAGGGGGGGGGGGGGGGTTGATGCGGCTTAACCCCCCCCCCCCTTTGTTTGGAAGCATTAGCCCACCTGGTGGCCAAAGGGGGGGGGGGGGGGGGTGATGCGGCTTACCCCCCCCCCCCCCCCCTTTGTTTGGAAGCATTAGCCCACCTGGTGGCCAAAGGGGGGGGGGGTTGATGCGGCTTAACCCCCCCCCCCTTTTGTTTGGAAGCATTAGCCCACCTTGTGGCCACATCAAAAACCAAAGATGTGGCCAGACAGAGTTCTTTTAAATTTTATTAACTTTCAATTTAAAAAAAGTGCATTAAATTCGGTTAAGATTTAGAGGCTGTAGCCTTTGTTGAAAGACGAATTGTCGTTTGGCTCCACTGTGCGGCCTGCCTGGAGGTGTAGCCTCCCCCCTATATACGCCCATGTTTGGCCCCACTGTGCGGCCTGCCTGGGGGTGTAGCCTCCCCCCTATATACGCCCATGTTTGGCCCCACTGTGCGGCCTGCCTGGGGGTGTAGCCTCCCCCCTATATACGCCCATGTTTGGCCCCACTGTGCGGCCTGGGGGTGTAGAATGAAATTTTTATAACCACCCCCTATGATGAGTCCACGTGGGCGAATATTTAGCGAATTCTCAACTAATCCTATAATATATTTCTTCGTCCTAACAATACGAACCTGCCCTAGTCGGACCTAAGACGGCCGTCGTCGGGAGAGCGTGGATCCTCGTGAGAGCGGACTAGATCGATGAGAAATACGTAAGAGTGGCCTTGGAGGTAGTTGAAAGCCGCACTGTAGAATGAAAGGAGGGAGGTATAGAGAGAGAGAGTGAAAGGGAGTGTGTTGGGGAGTGAGTGAGTGAGTGAGGGCGATAGAGAGGGAGTGGGAGGGGGAGAGAGTGATGGTGGTGGGGAGAGAGTGAGAGAGGTCGTAGAAAGGGAAGTGTGTAGTCAGTGTAGTCTGAACGTTTCGTCTTGTTAGTCGGCTCTCTTCTCTCGTAATCATCTCTCGTAGTCTGTATTCGATACCCGTCTAGCCTACATGGACTTTACTAGCATACATCTACTGTATCTCATATAGGGCATATCTACGCAATTTAAATCATTTAATTGTGTGCCGTATATTATGGGATTACGTTCTTTGGATTACGCATTGTACGCTAATTGGTAAGTCTACTTTTTATTCTACTTTTAGCAATAGTATACATTATTATAAAACACTCCCAAAACCAAGATGAACCTTAAAACACGTAAATAATATGTATTAACGTCGAATAATTGAAACACAACAAATGAAAAATGTATATATTTTTTATATTACTTGTGTGGAATTGGATTGAAAACTACTTTGCTATTTATGTTTTTGTAATATTTCGTTTACATTAACATACTTCACAACAACATAAATACCATTTAGAGCGCACATAACTCATTAACACGTCCGTGTATCTATCTACAATAAACGGGTGGATGTCTTCTTTAGAGGCAATCAAAGCATTTTAGTCATAAATACATCAAAGGACATACCTATTTATTTACAATTAATCGATTAATTTTTTTTTTTTTTTGTCTTTTTTTTAAAGATTTAAATAAATTTATTTTACCATAAACCGTTATACACTTGGACATTGTCTGATAATAACTAATAAACCCTTTCAAAGGGTACATACAAAAAAATAACCCTCCCGTAGAAGACATCCCTCCCGTAGAAGACATCCCTCCCGTAGAAGACATCTCTCCCGTAGAAGACATCCCTCCCGTAGAAGACATCCCTCCCGTTCTTGTGACGACGGTGATTATCTGAATTAAGAGCATTAATAAACGTTACTGTAACGTGTCATGTTTTGTCGTAGAACGTTAGGATGTTTTCACAAATTATTTCGAAATGCAAAAATTATGTAATAACCTTTTCTGAATTTGAATGTAGTAACTTCTTGTGAATCTTATACTTTTTCTTCAAATGACTTTCATTAAGACGCCTTAATTTCTCGTCGTATCGTATTAGTGCTTCATCGGAATAGAAACGATGTTTCATACATGGTTGGAGAATTTCACCGAGTCTTGTGTCGCAACGTTCTCGGAACGTGTCTGATCTTTACGTATCACTATTTACGTAAACATACTCGTACGTACAACTTAATTACTAGACGGCCTAATAATATAAGCTTCTGATTGCTAGTTTGAAACTATAACTTAACAATAACAGTTTTACGATATAATTGTCCTGTATTTGCATGGAGGAATGGAGGAGAAAGGTTACACTCATGAAAGAATTGTTGAAAAACTTCGTATTTTTTTAAAAAATATTTGAAAATATTTGGAAAAAACTTCGTATATATTTGAAAAAGCTTCTACTTCCTGAATACCGAAAATGACTCCTATTAATATATATATATATATATATATATATATATATATATATATATGCACATGAATATTTGTCTGAACCTCTTTTAGGATAGCAGGTCTTATTATTTTCTTTATCCGAGCGTGTATTATGTTTTTTATCCGAGGATTGAATGAGTTTGTATCGGGCCATCTGAATAGGGACCGATATGATCCGAGGATTGAATGAGTTTGTATCGGGCCATCTGAATAGGGACCGATATGATCCGAGGATTGAATGAGTTTGTATCGGGCCATCTGAATAGGGACCGATATGATCCGAGGATTGAATGAGTTTGTATCGGGCCATCTGAATAGGGACCGATATGATCCGAGGATTGAATGAGTTTGTATCGGGCCATCTGAATAGGGACCGATATGATCCGAGGATTGAATGAGTTTGTATCGGGCCATCTGAATAGGGACCGATATGATCCGAGGATTGAATGAGTTTCTATCGGGCCATCTGAATAGGGACCGATATGATCCGAGGATTGAATGAGTTTCTATCGGGCCATCTGAATAGGGACCGATATGATCCGAGGATTGAATGAGTTTGTATCGGGCCATCTGAATAGGGACCGATATGATCCGAGGATTGAATGAGTTTGTATCGGGCCATCTGAATAGGGACCGATATGATCCGAGGATTGAATGAGTTTGTATCGGGCCATCTGAATAGGGACCGATATGATCCGAGGATTGAATGAGTTTCTATCGGGCCATCTGAATAGGGACCGATATGATCCGAGGATTGAATGAGTTTGTATCGGGCCATCTGAATAGGGACCGATATGATCCGAGGATTGAATGAGTTTGTATCGGGCCATCTGAATAGGGACCGATATGATCCGAGGATTGAATGAGTTTGTATCGGGCCATCTGAATAGGGACCGATATGATCCGAGGATTGAATGAGTTTGTATCGGGCCATCTGAATAGGGACCGATATGATCCGAGGATTGAATGAGTTTGTATCGGGCCATCTGAATAGGGACCGATATGATCCGAGGATTGAATGAGTTTGTATCGGGCCATCTGAATAGGGACCGATATGATCCGAGGATTGAATGAGTTTGTATCGGGCCATCTGAATAGGGACCGATATGATCCGAGGATTGAATGAGTTTGTATCGGGCCATCTGAATAGGGACCGATATGATCCGAGGATTGAATGAGTTTGTATCGGGCCATCTGAATAGGGACCGATATGATCCGAGGATTGAATGAGTTTGTATCGGGCCATCTGAATAGGGACCGATATGATCCGAGGATTGAATGAGTTTGTATCGGGCCATCTGAATAGGGACCGATATGATCCGAGGATTGAATGAGTTTGTATCGGGCCATCTGAATAGGGACCGATATGATCCGAGGATTGAATGAGTTTGTATCGGGCCATCTGAATAGGGACCGATATGATCCGAGGATTGAATGAGTTTGTATCGGGCCATCTGAATAGGGACCGATATGATCCGAGGATTGAATGAGTTTGTATCGGGCCATCTGAATAGGGACCGATATGATCCGAGGATTGAATGAGTTTGTATCGGGCCATCTGAATAGGGACCGATATGATCCGAGGATTGAATGAGTTTGTATCGGGCCATCTGAATAGGGACCGATATGATCCGAGGATTGAATGAGTTTGTATCGGGCCATCTGAATAGGGACCGATATGATCCGAGGATTGAATGAGTTTGTATCGGGCCATCTGAATAGGGACCGATATGATCCGAGGATTGAATGAGTTTGTATCGGGCCATCTGAATAGGGACCGATATGATCCGAGGATTGAATGAGTTTGTATCGGGCCATCTGAATAGGGACCGATATGATCCGAGGATTGAATGAGTTTGTATCGGGCCATCTGAATAGGGACCGATATGATCCGAGGATTGAATGAGTTTGTATCGGGCCATCTGAATAGGGACCGATATGATCCGAGGATTGAATGAGTTTGTATCGGGCCATCTGAATAGGGACCGATATGATCCGAGGATTGAATGAGTTTGTATCGGGCCATCTGAATAGGGACCGATATGATCCGAGGATTGAATGAGTTTGTATCGGGCCATCTGAATAGGGACCGATATGATCCGAGGATTGAATGAGTTTGTATCGGGCCATCTGAATAGGGACCGATATGATCCGAGGATTGAATGAGTTTGTATCGGGCCATCTGAATAGGGACCGATATGATCCGAGGATTGAATGAGTTTGTATCGGGCCATCTGAATAGGGACCGATATGATCCGAGGATTGAATGAGTTTGTATCGGGCCATCTGAATAGGGACCGATATGATCCGAGGATTGAATGAGTTTGTATCGGGCCATCTGAATAGGGACCGATATGATCCGAGGATTGAATGAGTTTGTATCGGGCCATCTGAATAGGGACCGATATGATCCGAGGATTGAATGAGTTTGTATCGGGCCATCTGAATAGGGACCGATATGATCCGAGGATTGAATGAGTTTGTATCGGGCCATCTGAATAGGGACCGATATGATCCGAGGATTGAATGAGTTTGTATCGGGCCATCTGAATAGGGACCGATATGATCCGAGGATTGAATGAGTTTGTATCGGGCCATCTGAATAGGGACCGATATGATCCGAGGATTGAATGAGTTTGTATCGGGCCATCTGAATAGGGACCGATATGATCCGAGGATTGAATGAGTTTGTATCGGGCCATCTGAATAGGGACCGATATGATCCGAGGATTGAATGAGTTTGTATCGGGCCATCTGAATAGGGACCGATATGATCCGAGGATTGAATGAGTTTGTATCGGGCCATCTGAATAGGGACCGATATGATCCGAGGATTGAATGAGTTTGTATCGGGCCATCTGAATAGGGACCGATATGATCCGAGGATTGAATGAGTTTGTATCGGGCCATCTGAATAGGGACCGATATGATCCGAGGATTGAATGAGTTTGTATCGGGCCATCTGAATAGGGACCGATATGATCCGAGGATTGAATGAGTTTGTATCGGGCCATCTGAATAGGGACCGATATGATCCGAGGATTGAATGAGTTTGTATCGGGCCATCTGAATAGGGACCGATATGATCCGAGGATTGAATGAGTTTGTATCGGGCCATCTGAATAGGGACCGATATGATCCGAGGATTGAATGAGTTTGTATCGGGCCATCTGAATAGGGACCGATATGATCCGAGGATTGAATGAGTTTGTATCGGGCCATCTGAATAGGGACCGATATGATCCGAGGATTGAATGAGTTTGTATCGGGCCATCTGAATAGGGACCGATATGATCCGAGGATTGAATGAGTTTGTATCGGGCCATCTGAATAGGGACCGATATGATCCGAGGATTGAATGAGTTTGTATCGGGCCATCTGAATAGGGACCGATATGATCCGAGGATTGAATGAGTTTGTATCGGGCCATCTGAATAGGGACCGATATGATCCGAGGATTGAATGAGTTTGTATCGGGCCATCTGAATAGGGACCGATATGATCCGAGGATTGAATGAGTTTGTATCGGGCCATCTGAATAGGGACCGATATGATCCGAGGATTGAATGAGTTTGTATCGGGCCATCTGAATAGGGACCGATATGATCCGAGGATTGAATGAGTTTGTATCGGGCCATCTGAATAGGGACCGATATGATCCGAGGATTGAATGAGTTTGTATCGGGCCATCTGAATAGGGACCGATATGATCCGAGGATTGAATGAGTTTGTATCGGGCCATCTGAATAGGGACCGATATGATCCGAGGATTGAATGAGTTTGTATCGGGCCATCTGAATAGGGACCGATATGATCCGAGGATTGAATGAGTTTGTATCGGGCCATCTGAATAGGGACCGATATGATCCGAGGATTGAATGAGTTTGTATCGGGCCATCTGAATAGGGACCGATATGATCCGAGGATTGAATGAGTTTGTATCGGGCCATCTGAATAGGGACCGATATGATCCGAGGATTGAATGAGTTTGTATCGGGCCATCTGAATAGGGACCGATATGATCCGAGGATTGAATGAGTTTGTATCGGGCCATCTGAATAGGGACCGATATGATCCGAGGATTGAATGAGTTTGTATCGGGCCATCTGAATAGGGACCGATATGATCCGAGGATTGAATGAGTTTGTATCGGGCCATCTGAATAGGGACCGATATGATCCGAGGATTGAATGAGTTTGTATCGGGCCATCTGAATAGGGACCGATATGATCCGAGGATTGAATGAGTTTGTATCGGGCCATCTGAATAGGGACCGATATGATCCGAGGATTGAATGAGTTTGTATCGGGCCATCTGAATAGGGACCGATATGATCCGAGGATTGAATGAGTTTGTATCGGGCCATCTGAATAGGGACCGATATGATCCGAGGATTGAATGAGTTTGTATCGGGCCATCTGAATAGGGACCGATATGATCCGAGGATTGAATGAGTTTGTATCGGGCCATCTGAATAGGGACCGATATGATCCGAGGATTGAATGAGTTTGTATCGGGCCATCTGAATAGGGACCGATATGATCCGAGGATTGAATGAGTTTGTATCGGGCCATCTGAATAGGGACCGATATGATCCGAGGATTGAATGAGTTTGTATCGGGCCATCTGAATAGGGACCGATATGATCCGAGGATTGAATGAGTTTGTATCGGGCCATCTGAATAGGGACCGATATGATCCGAGGATTGAATGAGTTTGTATCGGGCCATCTGAATAGGGACCGATATGATCCGAGGATTGAATGAGTTTGTATCGGGCCATCTGAATAGGGACCGATATGATCCGAGGATTGAATGAGTTTGTATCGGGCCATCTGAATAGGGACCGATATGATCCGAGGATTGAATGAGTTTGTATCGGGCCATCTGAATAGGGACCGATATTATCGATTTCACCCTAGCCGCCGTATTTACCTATTCTCATTAGGAGTTAACTCAGGCACAAAATTCTTTTTGCAGAATGATGGAGTTACCTGTTGTGTTGTTGAAGGAAACGCGCTATTTAATACTCGGAAATGAGAATTCTTAGTAGACCGGTTATTTACCTACAAAGTGATTCTTATTAGATTCAATCAGCTGCTTAAACATTATTTAAAAGAACTAAACCCAATTCTTCCCTAACTCCCAGTTCCCAAATGTTCCGATCTCGACCATTTACACCTGGACTGACTGAGAAACTTACAAAGACAATAAAAAAATCCTACCCTTCCCTAAATTTTGGTTTGAAAACTACCAACAAACTCAAAACCCTCTATACCAAACTCAAAGATCCCATCCCTTTTGAACAAACCACCCGCTGTGTTTACCAAGTCCCTTGTCAAACCCCTTCCTGTAATGGTGTATACATAGGAGAAACGAAAATAAATGACATTCACTCACGTCTTACACAAAAACACACTTTTAACTTCGACGACACGAAAAATCTTTCTACACAACGAAACAAAAAAAGACTAAAGATCTCGGAATGTGTACACATAAACTTAAACAAAAACAATATAAACTACAAAACTGACAAACAAGGCATTTCTCCTATGTACGCTAATATTTTCCAAAAACTCTCCCGACCTCCCACCTAGATTTTCCCATGCCCCTTGTGTATCCTTCCATTTACACCTTTCTCTCCTTTCCTGTCATAAAATGTCATAAACATGCTTTTTGATCCTT
Source organism: Gonocerus acuteangulatus (assembly GCA_946811695.1). Taxonomy (NCBI): domain Eukaryota; kingdom Metazoa; phylum Arthropoda; class Insecta; order Hemiptera; family Coreidae; genus Gonocerus; species Gonocerus acuteangulatus. Next base: position 800,536 of record OX328128.1, on the reverse strand, counting down.
ACCGACGTTTCTCCCACCACCTGCTGTTTTCAGTTACTTATACCCCAGTAGATTCCTTTTTCCTTAGACACTTTCACAATGGTTACTTAATTGCCAACCTTGGTCTTCCTCTGCCGCTCGGCATTTCCATTGGTATGTAGTATCTTATTTTCTTTGTAAAATTTATTAAAGTTACTATTAGCTACTATATTTGTCATTGGTATGTAGTTTCTTATTTCTTTGTAAAATCAATTAAAGTTACTAATTACTATTAAAATCAATTATTGTACCTATTTACTTTTTCATTCTAAGAATTTATGACGATATGTTCTTTTATAAGTTAATTGTATCTATAGTTCTGTTACCTATCACAATCATAATTTTTTTTGTTTTTGTATTAATTTCTTTTTTTGTCATTTTAGCTGACGAAGGCTACCAATGAGTAGCCGAAACGTCCGAAATATAGATTTTTTAAAACAAAATCATATTGAGGTTTATTTAGCCGAATCCCAACCATTCCATCTTTACTTAAACTTGGTCAGGTTGTGGGATGATGATGGCTTATTGATGAACGCGCTGAGTTATGCAGCTCCCGCGTGATTTTTTTTTGCTGTATAGGTGTAGAAGATGAAATTCCTTTAATCCGCTTCATACTTTGCAGGTGTTGCTTGATGAATATCCATGTGTGTATTTCAGATCTATAGAATAATACATAACTGATGAATATCCATGTGTGTATTTCAGATCTATAGAATAATACATAACTCACTCCATGTGAATTGTATTTTCGACCGTTTCCGCTATGAATACACATCCAGTGTATATACAATCGATTGTTTAACTCGATCCTTAGGTCAATGAGGCGATCGTGGGAAGCTCCTGGTCCCTATTGTGAGGAAGGTGAAGCTCCACGTGTGTGTGGTTGTGGTTGTGTTAATTAACAGAACCATCAAGGTTTGTCGTTATCCATAATATATCCATAAATATAAAAAGTCTAATACATTCAATACAAAACGAATTATAAGCCAGTTTTCGATAAATTGGCCTTATTTTGAGTTATCTCTGCTTGATGCTTAGAAATAGTACGATAGGTTTCGGTATTTCCGAGTAAAATCCACTTTTCAATGAAACTAAAGATGTCGAATGAGAAATTAGCCTGCAGAGCTTTTTTTCAGATTGAGGTCTAACAGACGAAGGATTGAGTCACTTCCGCTTCCGGTTGCTACAAGCTATTTTCTAGATACTTCATGGGAATATCAATCATGCTAGCGTGGACAATTTCCTAGATACTTCATGGGAGTATCAATCATGCTAGTGTGGACAATTTCCTAGATACTTCATGGGAGTATCAATCATGCTAGTGTGGACAATTTCCTAGATACTTCATGGGAGTATCAATCTTGCTAGTGTGGACAATTTCCTAGGTACTTCATGGGAACATCAATCATGCTAGTGTGGACAATTTCCTAGATACTTCATGGGAGTATCAATCATGCTAGTGTGGACAATTTCCTAGATACTTCATGGGAGTATCAATCATGCTAGTGTGGACAATTTCCTAGATACTTCATGGGAGTATCAATCATGCTAGTGTGGACAATTTCCTAGATACTTCATGGGAGTATCAATCATGCTAGTGTGGACAATTTCCTAGATACTTCATGGGAATATCAATCATGCTAGTGTGGACAATTTCCTAGATACTTCATGGGAATATCAATCATGCTAGTGTGGACAATTTCCTAGATACTTCATGGGAACATCAATCATGCTAGTGTGGACAATTTCCTAGATACTTCATGGGAACATCAATCATGCTAGTGTGGACAATTTCCTAGATACTTCATGGGAACATCAATCATGCTAGTGTGGACAATTTCCTAGATACTTCATGGGAATATCAATCATGCTAGTGTGGACAATTTCCTAGATACTTCATGGGAATATCAATCATGCTAGTGTGGACAATTTCCTAGATACTTCATGGGAGTATCAATCATGCTAGTGTGGACAATTTCCTAGATACTTCATGGGAATATCAATCATGCTAGTGTGGACAATTTCCTAGATACTTCATGGGAATATCAATCATGCTAGTGTGGACAATTTCCTAGATACTTCATGGGAATATCAATCATGCTAGTGTGGACAATTTCCTAGATACTTCATGGGAATATCAATCATGCTAGTGTGGACAATTTCCTAGATACTTCATGGGAATATCAATCATGCTAGTGTGGACAATTTCCTAGATACTTCATGGGAATATCAATCATGCTAGTGTGGACAATTTCCTAGATACTTCATGGGAATATCAATCATGCTAGTGTGGACAATTTCGCTCTTCTCCTATAATTTATTACAATAGAAATTTTAATTTCTTTAACAATAAAAGTATTTTACCAATTATTACAAATAAAAATAAATGCCTCCGAATGTAGTGGTACCTTCTCTACAGCCTTCCTTTCCTGGGAAATATTTCTTGAAATAGATTAGAGGATCTAACAAGAGGAGTTTACAGCGGTGGGGTCACCGATTTGGTACATTTTCTGGTGATTCTACTTGGAAAAATAGTCGACACGTGTCCGAGCGTTCCGTCCAATGCGCCTTAGGAGCCGAGAAATAAAATAGGTCGAAAGTGCTTTATTTTTTATATCGAGTTTAGAAAATTATATCGACATGATTCTTTCACCAATTCATTTGGTATAAGTAGTAAATTCAAGGAAAATATGATCGTTAAACATTTATATTTTGCCAAATAAATTCAAAAATATGCTTACGTTTTCGAGTAAAGTAACATTATATATCTGTTTACACCACAAATAATAGCAGATATGAAATCAGCACCCCAAGAAACCCTAATGTGGTAAATATCATCGAAAACAAAAATTAATGATTTTTCCCAATCCGGAAGAGAGTAAAAATTTGTAATCGAGATAATCCGATTTTTACGTCGTTGAGTCCTTTTTCTAGCCCTCTAAATGAATACATATTGTATTATCTCACAAGTTACTTTTAAAAAGTGGTTTTAAAATAAAAATAAAATGTAAACGTATGTGCATATAACTTTGTGGCAACTGGTAGAATTGTTGCATATAACTTTGTGGCAACTAGTAGAATTGTTGCATATAACTTTGTGGCAACTAGTAGAATTGTTGCATATAACTTTGTGGCAACTAGTAGAATTGTTGCATATAACTTTGTGGCAACTAGTAGAATTGTTGCATATAACTTTGTGGCAACTAGTAGAATTGTTGCATATAACTTTGTGGCAACTAGTAGAATTGTTGCATATAACTTTGTGGCAACTAGTAGAATTGTTGCATATAACTTTGTGGCAACTAGTAGAATTGTTGCATATAACTTTGTGGCAACTAGTAGAATTGTTGCATATAACTTTGTGGCAACTAGTAGAATTGTTGCATATAACTTTGTGGCAACTAGTAGAATTGTTGCATATAACTTTGTGGCAACTAGTAGAATTGTTGCATATAACTTTGTGGCAACTAGTAGAATTGTTGCATATAACTTTGTGGCAACTAGTAGAATTGTTGCATATAACTTTGTGGCAACTAGTAGAATTGTTGCATATAACTTTGTGGCAACTAGTAGAATTGTTGCATATAACTTTGTGGCAACTAGTAGAATTGTTGCATATAACTTTGTGGCAACTAGTAGAATTGTTGCATATAACTTTGTGGCAACTAGTAGAATTGTTGCATATAACTTTGTGGCAACTAGTAGAATTGTTGCATATAACTTTGTGGCAACTAGTAGAATTGTTGCATATAACTTTGTGGCAACTAGTAGAATTGTTGCATATAACTTTGTGGCAACTAGTAGAATTGTTGCATATAACTTTGTGGCAACTAGTAGAATTGTTGCATATAACTTTGTGGCAACTAGTAGAATTGTTGCATATAACTTTGTGGCAACTAGTAGAATTGTTGCATATAACTTTGTGGCAACTAGTAGAATTGTTGCATATAACTTTGTGGCAACTAGTAGAATTGTTGCATATAACTTTGTGGCAACTAGTAGAATTGTTGCATATAACTTTGTGGCAACTAGTAGAATTGTTGCATATAACTTTGTGGCAACTAGTAGAATTGTTGCATATAACTTTGTGGCAACTAGTAGAATTGTTGCATATAACTTTGTGGCAACTAGTAGAATTGTTGCATATAACTTTGTGGCAACTAGTAGAATTGTTGCATATAACTTTGTGGCAACTAGTAGAATTGTTGCATATAACTTTGTGGCAACTAGTAGAATTGTTGCATATAACTTTGTGGCAACTAGTAGAATTGTTGCATATAACTTTGTGGCAACTAGTAGAATTGTTGCCACAACTTCAATCCCAGAACACGTAGAAAGACCACGATGGAAAGGAAATGTGTCCCATTAGGGCCTCTATTGACCCACCTAGTTTGGTTTGAATCGGGTAAATAATAAATAATATAATAATATTTATATAATAATAATATAATAATAATAATATAATTGTGAATTTCTTTGTCGAATATTTAACTCGTAAAATTCAAAATAGATTTAGTTCTATTATTTCTTCATTTTCGGACATTCCGAAGAAATGTACCTATTGAGGTTGCACACAAGTAAGAAGTTTTGAAAAATGTCTTCATTGATCCTAGCTAGAGACCAGAATTCACCCTCTTTATAATTAATATATTTGCATATATATTTATGTATGTGTCTCATCAGACCATTCTGGCGACAAGTTTTTTTTTTTTTTTATCATGAAACGAGCTAGGTAATTCGGAGCCAAATAGTTGATATGCCTCGTACGACCGAGGTGTGGCAAAAGTCGACATGCCTTCTGCTCGTATAAACAGATACCTGTGTTACAAAATTGCACAGGAACAAAATTATTTTTTTATAAAATGACTCTGGAACAAAATTATTTTCTTTTATAAATTGACTCAGCGTTTTATAAGAAATCGATGAGCTTAAACACATCGTCGATACAAATCGATGAGCTTAAACACATCGTCGATACAAATCGATGAGCTTAAACACATCGTCGATACAAATCGATGAGCTTAAACATATCGTCGATACAAATGCAAACTAACGAATGTGAAAAAACGAATTTTTCATTTTAAATCTTTGCTGATTGCTGTTGGACAGATGGAAAGCAAACTCTCGATCTAAGTTGAGACAGTGACAGGAGGATGTTATCACTGTCAAAAGGTAGAATCTGCCGACTATTTGACTGATTGCTGTTGGACTGATGGAAAGCAAACTCTCGAATCTAAGTTGAGACAGTGACAGGAGGATGTTATCACTGTCAAAAGGTAGAATCTGCCGACTATTTGACTGATTGCTGTTGGACAGATGGAAAGCAAACTCTCGATCTAAGTTGAGACAGTGACAGGAGGATGTTATCACTGTCAAAAGGTAGAATCTGCCGACTATTTGACTGATTGCTGTTGGACTGATGGAAAGCAAACTCTCGAATCTAAGTTGAGACAGTGACAGGAGGATGTTATCACTGTCAAAAGGTAGAATCTGCCGACTATTTGACTGATTGCTGTTGGACTGATGGATGGCAAACTCTCGAATCTAAGTTGAGACAGTGACAGGAGGATGTTATCACTGTCAAAAGGTAGAATCTGCCGACTATTTGACTGATTGCTGTTGGACAGATGGAAAGCAAACTCTCGAATCTAAGTTGAGACAGTGACAGGAGGATGTTATCACTGTCAAAAGGTAGAATCTGCCGACTATTTGACTGATTGCTGTTGGACAGATGGAAAGCAAACTCTCGAATCTAAGTTGAGACAGTGACAGGAGGATGTTATCACTGTCAAAAGGTAGAATCTGCCGACTATTTGACTGATTGCTGTTGGACTGATGGAAAGCAAACTCTCGAATCTAAGTTGAGACAGTGACAGGAGGATGTTATCACTGTCGAAAGGTAGAATCTGCCGACTATTTGACTGATTGCTGTTGGACTGATGGATGGCAAACTCTCGAATCTAAGTTGAGACAGTGACAGGAGGATGTTATCACTGTCAAAAGGTAGAATCTGCCGACTATTTGACTGATTGCTGTTGGACAGATGGAAGGCAAACTCTCGAATCTAAGTTGAGACAGTGACAGGAGGATGTTATCACTGTCAAAAGGTAGAATCTGCCGACTATTTGACTGATTGCTGTTGGACAGATGGAAGGCAAACTCTCGAATCTAAGTTGAGACAGTGACAGGAGGATGTTATCACTGTCAAAAGGTAGAATCTGCCGACTATTTGACTGATTGCTGTTGGACAGATGGAAGGCAAACTCTCGAATCTAAGTTGAGACAGTGACAGGAGGATGTTATCACTGTCAAAAGGTAGAATCTGCCGACTATTTGACTGATTGCTGTTGGACAGATGGAAGGCAAACTCTCGAATCTAAGTTGAGACAGTGACAGGAGGATGTTATCACTGTCAAAAGGTAGAATCTGCCGACTATTTGACTGATTGCTGTTGGACAGATGTACGTACGGCAAACTCTCGAATCTTAGTTGAGACAGTGACAGGAGGATGTAATCACTGTCAAAAGGTAGAATCTGCCGACTATTTGACTGATTGCTGTTGGACAGATGTACGTACGGCAAACTCTCGAATCTTAGTTGAGACAGTGACAGGAGGATGTTATCACTGTCAAAAGGTAGAATCTGCCGACTATTTGACTGATTGCTGTTGGACAGATGTACGTACGGCAAACTCTCGAATCTTAGTTGAGACAGTGACAGGAGGATGTTATCACTGTCAAAAGGTAGAATCTGCCGACTATTTGACTGATTGCTGTTGGACAGATGTACGTACAGCAAACTCTCGAATCTTAGTTGAGACAGTGACAGGAGGATGTTATCACTGTCAAAAGGTAGAATCTGCCGACTATTTGACTGATTGCTGTTGGACAGATGGAAGGCAAACTCTCGAATCTAAGTTGAGACAGTGACAGGAGGATGTTATCACTGTCAAAAGGTAGAATCTGCCGACTATTTGACTGATTGCTGTTGGACAGATGGAAGGCAAACTCTCGAATCTAAGTTGAGACAGTGACAGGAGGATGTTATCACTGTCAAAAGGTAGAATCTGCCGACTATTTGACTGATTGCTGTTGGACAGATGGAAGGCAAACTCTCGAATCTAAGTTGAGACAGTGACAGGAGGATGTTATCACTGTCAAAAGGTAGAATCTGCCGACTATTTGACTGATTGCTGTTGGACAGATGGAAGGCAAACTCTCGATCTAAGTTGAGACAGTGACAGGAGGATGTAATCACTGTCAAAAGGTAGAATCTGCCGACTATTTGACTGATTGCTGTTGGACAGATGGAAGGCAAACTCTCGATCTAAGTTGAGACAGTGACAGGAGGATGTTATCACTGTCGAAAGGTAGAATCTGCCGACTATTTGACTGATTGCTGTTGGACAGATGTACGTACGGCAAACTCTCGAACTAAGTTGACACAGTGACAGGAGGATGTTATCACTGTCAAAAGGTAGAATCTGCCGACTATTTGACTGATTGCTGTTGGACAGATGTACGTACGGCAAACTCTCGAACTAAGTTGACACAGTGACAGGAGGATGTTATCACTGTCAAAAGGTAGAATCTGCCGACTATTTGACTGATTGCTGTTGGACAGATGTACGTACGGCAAACTCTCGAATCTTAGTTGAGACAGTGACAGGAGGATGTTATCACTGTCAAAAGGTAGAATCTGCCGACTATTTGACTGATTGCTGTTGGACAGATGTACGTACGGCAAACTCTCGAACTAAGTTGACACAGTGACAGGAGGATGTTATCACTGTCAAAAGGTAGAATCTGCCGACTATTTGACTGATTGCTGTTGGACAGATGTACGTACGGCAAACTCTCGAACTAAGTTGACACAGTGACAGGAGGATGTTATCACTGTCAAAAGGTAGAATCTGCCGACTATTTGACTGATTGCTGTTGGACAGATGTACGTACGGCAAACTCTCGAATCTTAGTTGAGACAGTGACAGGAGGATGTTATCACTGTCAAAAGGTAGAATCTGCCGACTATTTGACTGATTGCTGTTGGACAGATGTACGTACGGCAAACTCTCGAATCTAAGTTGAGACAGTGACAGGAGGATGTTATCACTGTCAAAAGGTAGAATCTGCCGACTATTTGACTGATTGCTGTTGGACAGATGTACGTACGGCAAACTCTCGAATCTTAGTTGAGACAGTGACAGGAGGATGTTATCACTGTCAAAAGGTAGAATCTGCCGACTATTTGACTGATTGCTGTTGGACAGATGTACGTACGGCAAACTCTCGAATCTAAGTTGAGACAGTGACAGGAGGATGTTATCACTGTCAAAAGGTAGAATCTGCCGACTATTTGACTGATTGCTGTTGGACAGATGTACGTACGGCAAACTCTCGAACTAAGTTGACACAGTGACAGGAGGATGTTATCACTGTCAAAAGGTAGAATCTGCCGACTATTTGACTGATTGCTGTTGGACAGATGTACGTACGGCAAACTCTCGAATCTAAGTTGACACAGTGACAGGAGGATGTAACCACTGTCAAAAGGTAGAATCTGCCGACTATTTGACTGATTGCTGTTGGACTGATGTACGTACGGCAAACTCTCGAACTAAGTTGACACAGAGACAGGAGGATGTTATCACTGTCAAAAGGTAGAATCTGCCGACTATTTGACTGATTGCTGTTGGACAGATGTACGTACGGCAAACTCTCGATCTAAGTCGAGACAGTGACAGGAAGATGTTATCACTGTCAAAAGGTAGAATCTGCCGACTATTTGACTGATTGCTGTTGGACAGATGTACGTACGGCCAACTCTCGATCTAAGTTGAGACAGTGACAGGAGGATGTTATCACTGTCAAAAGGTAGAATCTGCCGACTATTTGACTGATTGCTGTTGGACTGATGTACGTACGGCAAACTCTCGAACTAAGTTGACACAGAGACAGGAGGATGTAACCACTGTCAAAAGGTAGAATCTGCCGACTATTTGACTGATTGCTGTTGGACAGATGTACGTACGGCAAACTCTCGAACTAAGTTGACACAGTGACAGGAGGATGTTATCACTGTCAAAAGGTAGAATCTGCCGACTATTTGACTGATTGCTGTTGGACAGATGTACGTACGGCAAACTCTCGAACTAAGTTGACACAGTGACAGGAGGATGTTATCACTGTCAAAAGGTAGAATCTGCAGAGTATTTGACTGATTGCTGTTGGACAGATGTACGTACGGCAAACTCTCGAACTAAGTTGACACAGTGACAGGAGGATGTTATCACTGTCAAAAGGTAGAATCTGCAGAGTATTTGACTGATTGCTGTTGGACAGATGTACGTACGGCAAACTCTCGAATCTAAGTTGAGACAGTGAAAGGAGGATGTTATCAAAAGGTAGAATCTGCCGACTATTTGACTGATTGCTGTTGGACTGATGTACGTACGGCAAACTCTCGAATCTAGGTTGACACAGTGACAGGAGGATGTTATCACTGTCAAAAGGTAGAATCTGCAGACTATTTGACTGCCCAAAAGCAGAGTAATAAATAAAAGTATTTTCTCTTGAAAGTGGTGATTTTCACATTCGTTAGTTTGCATTTGTATCGACGATATGGAGCGAAAAAACATTTTATTCTGGGACATTTCAGGCCCTGAAGAATAACAACCAAAAACTCAATTGTTAATTTTTATTTAGTTTTGGTCTGGAGTAGATCCTATCTTCGTGTACCATTTTTCATTTTACTCATGTTTCCCATTGGTTGGGTTTGTTTGTTAGCGAGTTTCCTTGCAAAGAACTAAAAATAACAGCCCGTATGTACAAATTGATAACTTGGTTCTTGAGTTTTATCTTTACAACAAGTCTTTACCTTCAGATAACTACCAAGTATGTATGCAGAGTTTATTTGCAAAACTACGGCCTGTATGATCGAATTCGTAATTTTGGTTCAGAGTAGAATTATAGATGGTCTGATTTTCTTGTACAGCAAATTCGTCCAATCCTTTTATATAGGAATGATACATAACTTGGTGAAAAAAAACCAACAAAAACTGTAAATATATATATTTATATGCACATGTGTATAGATATTTTGACAGAAGTAATTTTATTGTATCCAGTAAGTAGAATTGATAAAGATTAGAAAAACCGTTCCATGATTGCAACTTGAACAGCTAGATTCTATCAGAAAGTACTAAAAACTAATGATAAAATCTAGTTGTTTGTCGTTGAGTAATTGCCTTGACAATGAACAACCATCTCCTAATCCTAGTAATCGCGGATTAATACACGCAGAAGACAGTAAACCCCGAAACAATTAGAATGTAGATTAAATAAAAACCCCAACATGAATGCAAGAGAATTTCGTTTGATCGGTGTCACAAGACCATCTCGTGATAATGTGCAGACATTCTCTAGGATTAACAAGGTGAAATCATTCCTTTCCTTGTAGATTCAATCTAGAGAGCTTGGATTAGCAACATCAAACATTGTTTTGCAAAAAACTAATTATCAAGACACGTGGGACTTTTTATTTAGGACAAATCTAATGCAGCTTATTATGTATGCACCTTATTCTAGTTATGACGTAGGCAACCACTTATTAGAGCTTATTTCCAATCTTACTCAACCAATATATTTATATATATACACTCTCTCGTAACTTGGCCTCATCCACATCATCATGTGTGTGACCTCTTTCAAATGTATTTTTCCTCTTCTTTCAGTAAGGCCTTATAGGTCAAAACATCATCATGTGTGTGACCTCTTCTTTCAGTAAGGCCTTACAGGTCAAAACATCATCATGTGTGTGACCTCTTCTTTCAGTAAGGCCTTACAGGTCAAAACATCATCATGTGTGTGACCTCTTCTTTCAGTAAGGCCTTACAGGTCAAAACATCATCATGTGTGTGACCTCTTCTTTCAGTAAGGCCTTATAGGTCAAAACATCATCATGTGTGTGACTTCTTCTTTCAGTAAGGCCTTACAGGTCAAAACATCATCATGTGTGTGACCTCTTCTTTCAGTAAGGCCTTACAGGTCAAAACATCATCATGTGTGTGACCTCTTCTTTCAGTAAGGCCTTACAGGTCAAAACATCATCATGTGTGTGACCTCTTCTTTCAGTAAGGCCTTACAGGTCAAAACATCATCATGTGTGTGACCTCTTCTTTCAGTAAGGCCTTACAGGTCAAAACATCATCATGTGTGTGACCTCTTCTTTCAGTAAGGCCTTACAGGTCAAAAAATTGCTTCAACATTTCTTTTATGTCATTTTATTCATGTCATTAATAAAATGATGAAAAATAAGTGTTGAAGCCATTTTTTGACCTATAAAAAAAAATCAGTCCCGTAACAGGCCTCAAGGGCCCAGAGGGGCAGATACTGTACAGGTATCTGATTCGTGACCTTACGGCACACTAGGGAGATAGTGTGGTCAGTACTATGCTCCGGCCGCCTGATTTTCCCTTTGCAGGTACCCATTAATTGATTAACTAATTAATTATAGGCTGGGTGAGCCTAGGGACGAGCTGGGACCCCAAATGCAACCCTCGAACGACAGCACTAGAAGAAAAAGGCCTTATAGGACTTTTTGACCTATAAGGCCTTATTAAAAGAAGAGGATATATATATACAAATGCAAGTGATATTGCAAGAGACTTGCAGACAAAAATAAACTCCCTTCTTGCGGGGTTACTGTAAGGAGGAAACAAATAAATAGTATATATATATATATATATATATATATATATATATATATATATATATATATATATATATATATATATATATATATATATGTGTGTGTGTGTGTGTGTGTGTGCTATAGTGTATAAAATTCGCTTCTTATTCTAGGAAATCATGATGCCTAATGTAGTTAAATAAAAAATACTTCACCGACATAGTATGTAGGGCCCATGGTTATTTTTTGTGTGTGTGTGTTTAACGGTGTATTAACACTTGGGCTATTAACGCTGGACTATCTACAGGTTGCCACCCTTTTATACTGCCAACAGCACGTGGTCGGTCACCCAATCAGGTACAAGCCACGCCTGACGTCGCTGATCAACGGGAACCGGTGCATTCAACGTGAATACGGCCGTTGACACGTTGGTTATTGTCATGAAATGAGTTTGTGTTGTTGAAGAATGTGAGTTTAGTGTTGAATATTGGATATGGTTAGTATGCATGTTGATGTATATGGTTTAGGACAGGCGTGTCCAACCCGGGACCGCGTTCGGACCAAACCAAGTTTGTAATTCTCTATATTAGTTTGGAGATTTCGACTACAGATCGTCAAAAAAATGCGCGTTCACTAAATTATGCCTTGATATTATAAAAATTTCAAGTAAAATGCAAGTGTCACATTAATAGTAAGGTAATAAGATGTTTGCTCGTCTGTGTTAGATATACTGCATAAAGGCCTATGTCGTCTTGTCCTGAAGTATTCGTCACCAGCAAAATAGGGGGGGAGGAGGGGGTTACTACGGACCCGACTTGTTAAAATTATTTAGTAATTGGTCTCTTGAAACAATTTATTTCCAAATTTAAATAAATGAATAAATACAAAAATGAAAACTTGTTTTGGGTTTTCTTCGAAACGATGCACGAACAAGGAAATCTGTGAAATACTTTTTGCTTTAGTTTTTCGGTTCTTTACACGGTCCTGATGTGTTGACATTTGAATTCGGGACACCCTATTAAGATATATTAACACAATATTAAGACACGATATTAAGATATATTCTAGGCATTCCATTGCTTTGGTTAGGAATCCGTTAGTACCTGTCATTCGCCTCATATACACATAGGCAGAAGAGATGTTTATACTCAGCATGATCAAGCAGGAAAATATTTCAGGGAATTCATCCCTAAAAAGGTCAATAGGCGTGAGTCGAACCCTCATCCCCATATTAGAACCTACACTGCTAACCACTCTGGAGCAAGGGAAGGCCCTATTTTGGCTGGAAGCGGACAGCCGAGCCTAGACTGCTAACCACTCTGGAGCAAGGGCAGGCCCTATCTTGGCTGGAAGTGAACAGCCGAGCCTAGACTGCTAACCACTCTGGAGCAAGGGCAGGCCCTATCTTGGCTGGAAGTGGACAGCCGAGCCTAGACTGCTTACCACTCTGGAGCAAGGGCAGGCCCTATCTTGGCTGGAAGTGGACAGTCGAGCCTAGACTGCTAACCATCCTGGAGCAAGGGTAGGCCCTATCTTGGCTGGAAGTGGACAGCCGAGCCTAGACGGCTAACCACTCTGGAGCAAGGGCAGGCCCTATCTTGGCTGGAAGCGGACAGCCTAGTCTAGACGCGTGAATCCCTGGAGATTGGCGTGGGTTGGGAAGAAGGCCGGCAATTCCGACATACGGGACAAGGCTGTCTCTCACACGTGTACGGCGAGAATACTCTCGCTGTTAGCGTGAAATGGAGAATATGCAGCGAATAGCTGGTACAGTGCTTAGACTAACAAATACTGAATATACACCAAGAACCATTGGCTGATTGGCGGAGTTATTCCCCGAGACATTGCTAATATTGACTTCATGCTTGACTTGGCCCTAGTCATGTCATACCATTCCCTGGCATTGGTTGCGATTAACGATTTTCTACAACGAGAAACCTTTACAAATAGAAAGTGGTTGATGTTTTATAACTCACAAGGCCTTGAGCTAGTTCAGTCCTGCCGTCCGAACCACATCCTACAGCTGCTTCCAGAAATCTACCTCCGACAATCCAACCATATATATGTATAATTGCTGATCAGGTGTGTAATAAAATGGGATATTGGTGAAATTAATACAAATGAAAGAGATTAATACATAAATAGAAAAATTAGATATCAGGACTTTGGAAGAGTAAGGGCGGATCTGAAAAATCGATTATTTTTCATTTTATTTTCTGATTCATAAAGATTTAGACAAGACGATACATCGCCTTGTTTCTCTGCCTTTAGTTCTCTCAGAGTTCCTAGTTAAAGATGTAGACAAGACGATACATCGCCTTGTTCCTCTGGTCTGCCTTTAGTTCTCTCAGAGTTTCTAGTTAAAGTGAATAGGACCATCATCTATGAAACATTCAATGGTCTATTTCAAGGACAAATCCTGGGTCTGAAACTCCACTCCTAGCATCTTGTTCACTCGTATCAATCATAATTAAAACTTTTAATTTCAATTGCTTACTTCAATCAGGTTTATGAATCAGCATTCCATAAAGTAAACATTCTCCTTTCCTGTCCTCAAGCACTTCTAGAACTTCAGCTTGGATTCCCCAACATCCGGAATTCCTGATTCGCCCTTTCTCATCCAAGGTCATGATATTTCTTATACGGCATACGTAAAGAACAATTAACTACCTTATTTACTTATTATTACTTAAGAGACCATATTATAAGCCTCTAGCTTGCACGTTGTGTTGCACGAATCAGTCTATGCTTCTAGCTTGCACGTTGTGTTGCACAAATAAGGCTGTGCCCCTAACATGCTCGCTGTGTTGCACGAATCAGTCTATGCCCGTAGCTTGCTCGCTGCGTTGCACGAATCAGTCTATGCCCCTAACTGCGTTGCACGGAGAAAGGCTAGGCCCCTAACTTGCCAGCTGTGTGCCCGGTCCTGTTATCTCACTATTACACAAACAATCCTCCCACCTGTTTCCCCCGCCTTTTCATACAACCACCAAATAAAATGGTGATATCATCATTACTATAGTATTTATACCATCTCCTCAATATGGTGCAATCCACTAGTCATACCTTGAAGAGGACAGCTAATCGAGTCAACAGCTAACGACAATCATACGGATATTGCCGGGTCCTTGTTGATTGCAGGTACTATAGTATTTATACCATCTCCTCAATATGGTGCAATCCACTAGTCATACCTTGAAGAGGACAGCTAATCGAGTCAACAGCTAACGACAATCATACGGATATTGCCGGGTCTTTGTTGATTGCAGGTACTTCAGGGAGAAAGCAAACAAAAAGCGAGGAAAGGTTTTATCATCACTTAGCTTATCAACCTTTTATGATATTAATGTGCAGCGGCAGACAAGGTAACAGCTGAATCAAATTAACAAGAAGACTCTTTTTAAAGAAGAAAAGCAAATCCAAGAATGAAAACAATAACTATTTACCAATAATCTAGCAACACCAAACAAACCGAATATCATTATCATAAGAAGAAGAAATACTTAAAATTAAAAATAAAATATTCAAATAGGTTATATATTTAATAGTAATTTAAACAAGATAATCAAATTAAGAGGGAAAATATAAAATTACGATATATTAATAGAAAGTTATGAAAGAGAATTACGATATATGAATGGCACTAATCGGGAAATATTAACATAAATAAATATATTTCTTAACTGTGAATGTTTTAAAAAACATAATAAAGAAGAAAAATAAATACCATTTATAAGGTTGTAGAGCATTACATTATATATATATATATATATATATATATATATATATATATAACTTCTATCTATTCTATATACTATATTATGTATTTTCCTTCAAACGTTATGAGAATTTCTGTGACCATCGAGAAATCTGGCGACAACTGTCTACCAATTTCTCACCATTTCCAGTCGACGTATTGTCCGAAATATGCTCCATTATGTAAATACAACTCGTACGTGACGTATAAATAGCACAAAATATATAATTGTGGGCCCGCTTGACAAGTTGACTGGTAAATATTGAGAAATTGAAAGATTCATTGGTAGGCAGATGTCGCCAAATTTCAGATTTCACGATGAACACTGAAATTGTTTTAGCGTTTGAAGGAAAATACATAAAATAGTGGAGTTATATATATTCATTAAGGGAATGTAATGCTCTACAACCCTATAACCGGCATTATTTTTTGGGTTCATCGTTGAAGAGTTATCCGGTCAAAAAGGGCATAAAATGTGCGCAAAAGTCTTTTTCCCCGAATCTACAGACAATCAAGAGCAGATATTGCGAAAACTAAAGATATCTCGAAAACCTTGATTGAGTAGAACTTGTAGTAAATTTAGTCACCTTCGATTTGTTATAGAATAGTCATGTCGCTAGGACGGAGGGTTTCTGAGATATGAGTGAAATCCCGAAAAATGGGACCTTCTAAACCCCCCCCCCCCGGCACAAAGGCTACGGGGTAGGACTTTTGATATGTTCACCTCCTATCCAGCCGAAACAAAGTTATCAAGTGAAAGATTGATCGTTGCATTGAAGACATGAAACTGGCTTATAATTCATCTAAATACGTCACATAGTGAGAATAAATCCAAGCACTTTCCTCAGCTGCATCTGTGTGTCCTCTTCTTAGATCCGATAAATGAAATAAGAAACTTGACAAGTAAAAAATTAAATAAAAAAACGGAAATGGAAATGTTCAGAATAAACACGAAACACTCCCCTCCCTCCAAAAAACAACAACAACAAACTCATGAAATGAAACGGATTAGGAACGTAGATTGAGTTCGGTCGTGGCATATTAGTAAAACTACATTTTTATTAGAAAATATGTTTTATTTCTTCCCGCCGTTTCTGCATGAAATTCAAGCCTTCATCAGGGCAGTAAAACAAGGAGGACAGAGTTAATACTAATATATACATATATAGAAGAAATTACAAAACGATAATAATACATGTACAAGACTGAATGGTACATATGGTACCATGCTGTAGTATACATATGGTACCATGCTGTAGTATACATGTACAAGGCTGAATGGTACATATGGTACCATGCTGTAGTATACATGTACAAGGCTGAATGGTACATATGGTACCATGCTGTAGTATACATGTACAAGGCTGAATGGTACATATGGTACCATGCTGTAGTATACATATAGTACCATGCTGTAGTATAGATATGGTACCATGCTGTAGTATACAGATGGTACGATGCTGTAGTATACATATGGTACCATGCTGTAGTATACATAAGGTACCATGCTGTAGTATGCATATGGTACCATGCTATAGTTCCGTGTGTTATCACCAATCCTCATAACATGTTATATTATTGGGTTGCGCAGAATTCGCACAATATGGGACTTTTACATCATCCTTCAACTCCCTGTTCTTCCTACAGGGATACACGGCATTGGCTCTTCTGGTTCCTCCATTTATACGTATCATCACTTTTCTCTCGGATGTGACTATGTAATTATATGTGGAATATGCTGACTGGTGTGATGACGTACGTCACCAAATTCACACTCTTCATCGTCAGCCGATGCTGAAGGAATGTCCCCTACATCAGCATTCTGCCCCGATATCCGATACAGCTGCATTCTAACAGGTGGATCGCACAAGACCCGATCTATTGCGTGTCTTCTGACTGGTGTGATGACGTACGTTACCGTCACCAAGGTCCATCTACAACAGTCTTCATCGTCAGCCGATGCTGTAGGAATGTCCCGTACATCACCATTCTGCCCCGATATCCGATACAACAGCATTCTAACAGGTGGATTGCACTAGTCCCGATCTATTGCGTGTCTTGTGACTGGTGTGATGACGTACGTTACCGTCACCCAGGTCCACCTACAACACTCTTCATCGTCAGCCGATGCTGTAGGAATCACCATTCTGCCCCGATATCCGATACAGCTGCATTCTAACAGGTGGATCGCACAAGACCCGATCTAATGCGTTTCTTCTGACTGGTGTGATGACGTACGTTACCGTCACCCAGGTCCACCTACAACACTCTTCATCGTCAGCCGATGCTGTAGGAATCACCATTCTGCCCCGATATCCGATACAGCTGCATTCTAACAGGTGGATTGCACTAGTCCCGATCTAATGCGTTTCTTCTGACTGGTGTGATGACGTACGTTACCGTCACCCAGGTCCACCTACAACACTCTTCATCGTCAGCCGATGCTGTAGGAATGTCCCGATCTAATGCGTGTCTTCTGACTGGTGTGCTGACATACGTTATCGTCACCCAGGCCCACCTACAACACTCTTCATCGTCAGCCGATGCTGGAGGAATGTCCCGTACATCACCATTCTGCCCCGATATCCGATACAACAGCATTCTAACAGGTGGATTGCACAAGACCCGATCTAATGCGTGTCTTCTGACTGGTTTCTTCAGAGCGTCCATGAGATTCTTGACGATCCTCTGCAAATAGAAGAAAGAGATTCAAAGAGAAGGAAGTTATGCAACAACGCCAAGGCTGAGCTATCAAGGTTTTCTGCGCAACTCGGAAGCCTTTGCGATTGCGCCATTCTGCTTCACGGCCAGTTTTCTCTTGCGCCGCACTGCACCCATTTCGTGTTCAAGGCGCAACTTTCTACTAGCTTATCTCTTGTCTCCTTTTAGGACTTTCCGAACAAGTGTTGCTATTGAGGTTCCACTCACGAATGAATTCAATCGAACAAAAGCAGATAATAAAGTTAAATTCGGTAAGCTCAACCAGAAAGAAAGATATTTCGTAAAAATAATCAAAACGGGTGCATTAGAGAACGGGGTTCCCTCCTGAAAAAAATTAAATAAAAAAAATTAATAAGTGATTCAGGTGTTGATTACAATAATACAAGAGCAAAACTAACCAAGTTGAATTTGTATTTATATATCGCACTAGTATTTCTAAAGCGACACAACTCTAAATAGAACTCCACTGAAAATGTGTCACTCTTGCCTATGTAGATGGAATAGCATTAAGACAGGAAGAGTGATACAAGTACCTTCTGGTGTAGAAGCTCTGAAGCTAGGTACATACACTCTTGCCTATGTAGATGGAATAGCATTAAGACAGGAAGAGTGACACAAGTGCCCTCTGGTGTAGAAGCTCTGAAGCTAGGTACATACACTCTTGCCTATGTAGATGGAATAGCATTAAGACAGGAAGAGTGATACAAGTGCCCTCTGGTGTAGAAGCTCTGAAGCTAGGTACATACACTCTTGCCTATATAGATGGAATAGCATTAAGACAGGAAGAGTGACACAAGTTCCCTCTGGTGTAGAAGCTCTGAAGCTAGGTACATACACTCTTGCCTATGTAGATGGAATAGCATTAAGACAGGAAGAGTGACACAAGTGCCCTCTGGTGTAGAAGCTCTGAAGCTAGGTACATACACTCTTGCCTATGTAGATGGAGTAGCATTAAGACAGGAAGAGTGACACAAGTTCCCTCTGGTGTAGAAGCTCTGAAGCTAGGTACATACACCCTTGCCTATGTAGATGGAATAGCATTAAGACAGGAAGAGTGACACAAGTGCCCTCTGGTGTAGAAGCTCTGAAGCTAGGTACATACACCCTTGCCTATGTAGATGGAATAGCATTAAGACAGGAAGAGTGACACAAGTGCCCTCTGGTGTAGAAGCTCTGAAGCTAGGTACATACACTCTTGCCTATGTAGATGGAATAGCATTAAGACAGGAAGAGTGATACAAGTACCCTCTGGTGTAGAAGCTCTGAAGCTAGGTACATACACTCCTGCCTATGTAGATGGAGTAGCATTAAGACAGGAAGAGTGATACAAGTACCCTCTGGTGTAGAAGCTCTGAAGCTAGGTACATACACTCCTGCCTATGTAGATGGAGTAGCATTAAGACAGGAAGAGTGATACAAGTTCCCTCTGGTGTAGAAGCTCTGAAGCTAGGTACATACAGTCTTGCCTATGTAGATGGAATAGCATTAAGACAGGAAGAGTGACACAAGTACCCTCTGGTGTAGAAGCTCTGAAGCTAGGTACATACAGTTTAGATGGTTCATAAAGAGATATTTACCATGTCTTTCATAGTCAGAACTGAAAAACGCCGATTTTTGAGTTGTGTCACATTAGAAAAACTAGTGCGATATTTTATTCTAAGCACAGAACGACCTGCACTCCTGAGGTGCATGGTTTGTACGCAACTCTTCCGTGAGAGGGTCCTATTTCTCATCTTCTAGTAATGTTGAACTGGTGTGATGTAGGGGATTCAGTCGAATTACCTACTTATTATCGATTCACCTTGGATGGGGGTTCGATTCCCGATTAATCGATTCTTCGTATAATCGATGAAGATTTGTAGAGATTTTCCTAAACTTCTTTGAAGAGTGCAACCGCAAAGAACTAGATTCCTTCTGAATGTGCTAAACCAATAGATTCAACTCCTGCTTGGAATTGATTCTCTATTCTGCATGGGCGAATAAAGGAAATAATTTCGGGGGGGGGGCTGGTACTATTTCCGGGGTACAGAATACAAACAATCTACAACTTGGAATAGTTTTAGCCAACTAAAACGCTATTACACCAAAAACTAAATACTTTTTCTGAACTAAGTGATCTTATTTAATATATTTTTTTAGGGCCTTACGACACCTTCCTGCCGATCGAATCTACGTTTCTGGGGGTTGCAGCCCCCTCACCCCCCCCCCCCATGTATTAACCATCCATACGTTACGTTGACTATAACCGGGGCTGTGTTGCACCCTCCTATACAGCCGAGTCGTCATCTAGGTCACGTCTGTTGTCCTGATCCCTCCCTTCCAATCTAACAGGCTATTGGCAATAACTCCTCTAGGAACTGCATCATTTCAGAAGATAGTCTACAACCGGATCATATCTTCTACATGTCCACGGTAATGGCCACAATTCTCTATTATCACCAAGGAAATCCGAAGATAGACACTGAGAATGTCTGCCTTTACTAACTCAACGGTATACCGTATTCACTTAATCAATTACATATGTACTCATCTGGGTCAGCTGTTAATTCAATCACCTCTTATATATATATATATATATATATATATATATATATATATATATATATATATATATATATATAGTAGACTAATAGGCGTCGCCGGGACCGGGGTACGGTCGGAGTAGAGAAAACCTCGGATAAGAGAATTCAGTTAGAAGCTGTTACTTCTGTATTTGAAAAATCTTATTATTTGAGGATACACTTTTAAATGTTGCACTCGACTTGCGATGAATGTTGGAACTAGGCTGGCTAAAATCAGACTTTCCAGCCGCAGGTGCTATATAAATGTAAAAACATTTACTTTCTCAGTAAAAACAAAAGTTTCTTCCTCTAAATCGAGACATATATATCCCTTCTTTGAGCTCCATTCAATGAAATACCACGATACAAATGTTTGGCTAGCTAGGAAGGGAAGGTTTTCTAGGAACCCTCGAGCTCCGACCAGTTCCGAGATCCGTCACCCATTCCTCTCGGAGACCGCCGGATTAGAGAGAGCGACGGAGAAGAGTCTACTGTATATATATTTGTTAGTGAAGTAGGTATTAACCAGTAGAAAAACGATATAACCGTTCCTTTTCTTTAAACATAGGGCTTGAAGAGGCCATCATCTAGAGGACTGTGTCTAGTTACGCAGCTCCTGCGTGACGGATACTTGGGTCCTCGTTCGATCAGGCTAGTCTCGTCCCATCCTCCAGGGGTGCATAGGTAGAGGCTGATCCCACGGCCGTATCTTATGACGTCACAGCTCACCCTCCTCTCCCCTCTCTCACCCTCCTTTCACTCTCTCCCCTCGTAACCTCCCTTTCATCTGAACCCCCCTCCCCCTCCCCAGTCCGAGGCACCCTCTTCCTCAGGTATCCTTCCGACCATTGAAAGCGAATCCTGTCCTACAATCTCTATAGCTCCTTTCAGCTCAGACATTCAACTCTCAACCAACCTATTACCTCTTCAATAACAGAGTCTCAACCTAGTTATTGTTCAATAATAACCTTTCATCCCTAAACCTTTCATCCCTAAACCTTTCATCCCTAAACCTTTCATCCCTAAACCTTTCATCCCTAAACCTTTCATCCCTAAACCTTTCATCCCTAAACCTTTCATCCCTAAACCTGTCATCCCTAAACCTGTCATCCCTAAACCTGTCATCCCTAAACCTTTCATCCCTAAACCTTTCATCCCTAAACCTTTCATCCCTAAACTCTCTTCTCAATATCAAGCAACTTTTATTATTTCTCCATATTATTACATTTCTATTTAATGACTTTACTTTTTCTCATCAGCTACAGTTGTTAGTTTCCTTATTATTTGTTTTTCTTTATTTTTTGATTTCTCACTTTTAACTTTGACTAAATCTTAGGCTAAGATTCTTAGCAGTAATAAATCCGTCTGTTTTAGTCGGTCATGATTTAGTCGTGAAATAAATATAATTAGAACGTTGTAGAATATTAGTTGATAATTTGCTTTCATTCAATTGCTCTTTTAACGATTGTATTTTTTAAAATCATTTTATACTTCAATGATAAGAAAATGTAGCCATAAATAGCTAATTCACAGGACGTCTTAGGCCGCCAACATTGGATCCATATATGTCCCGATCTCATCCGATATCGGTGACCGACGCCAGCCGACGTGAGTACCTATATTGGTCTCGATCCGATCTAGTTACAGCTCGTCAGTAATGAAGTCGCAGTGAAGTGAAAATGAGTGATTAATTTACAAGCTAATAAGCATTTATACCTTGGATTAGGTTGAATGTTGGAGATACGAAGGAGGAGTTGAGAGGCCCATCAATCTTCTGAAAGTATATAAGTCTCGAAGAAAAAACCTAGTGTAAGATCTAATTGTAACTGCTTCGTTTGTGATTGGATATATTCGGCTGATCCCAGAGGCAAGGATCATTCTTTACCAGTTCTATCAATATTTACTTGTCAACTCTTGCACTCATTTTGTGAAGCGTCGGACGTCCGATTTCGGTCTAGAAACAAACATCATTGAACGGCCGTGAATCGGGAGTCGTCGGATCGGTATCTTCCTTGAGATGCTTGTGTTTGTTTTCCTTCCGAAGGTCGTTGGATATCGGATCGGGTCAGATGTAGGTGTACCTTTAGCCGTTGTATCTCTTTACATATGCACCAAGTGATCGAGAGAGAGGCAACACACAAGGCGATAACTGCACTGAGAAAAAAAACAGCCAGCCGGCAGCCTGAAAACTGTGACTCAGTGCCAGTATTTTGAAATAGGACATTTTAGTCTAAAATAGGATTCCACATATTTCAGCCTAAAATAGGATTCCACTAGTTAGAGTGCCCGCACTTTATAATAGGGTACTGGAATGCTAGCAGCCTACAGAGAGATGACTTTATTATGTGGATAAAAAAGAACAAAGGTAAATTCAGAGTAATAATAATGAGACTTTATTTGGGTGTAACTTACATATACACTTCTTAACAAGTAGATATTTACAAGTAGGTAAGAGGTATACACTTTTTAACAAATATAGATATTTACAAGTATTAGGTATTAGGTACAATGTACTTATGAACAATATTGAACAAGTAGGTCTAGAAATAAAATATTTTTTTTGTTTTCATGACACTTATAGCCGTATTCATAAAGCCGAAGACAGTTGATTTCAGCATCTGTTCAAACAGAAACAAAAATACATTTTTATTAATAACAAAAGAAAAGTTGTTGTTGTTGTGTTTTAAATTAGAAAGAAACATAAATAGGCATTTTTTCTAGTTTAAAATTTCGCAGTAAATTCAAAGCTGCCAGGGAATTACAAAATAAATATAAAATAAGGTTTTTGTCTATGGATATGATCATAAATGAAGGAACTCTAGAAACAGAATGGACACCAAAATAAAAGTCTACTAATACAATTTTGAACTAATATTCTAGCCGTATTCTAGGAACGTATACAAAAAGACTTCCATTAGTTCTCAGCTTACCAGGCTTATTGAACTCCATCTTCAGTTGGTTCTATACCCGCAGCTCCATGTTATATTAAGGGAATATATTCTTGAAAAACAAACACAACTTTCTTCATTCTATTGTATATAACATCTGTTTTTAAATTTAAGAATAAAAACAAGAACCTGAACTCTGTTCTGGCGGTACAGTCTGCATCCCGCTTTAGGCTTCCAATAACTGCTGTCTTATATAGGATTACTGCTGTCTCATTATTATTACTCTGAATTTACCTTTGTTCTTTTTTATCCACATAATAAAGTCATCTGTCTGTAGGCTGCTAGCATCCTATATGGATGGGGTCAATGTAACCCATCCATATAGGATGCTAGCAGCCTATAGGGGTAGGATACAGGAAGCAAACATCAGGATGCTCGCAGCCTATATGGGTAGGCTGCTAGAAGCCAGTATCAGAGTGCCAGCAATCTAAAGTCTAGGGGTACGCATTTGAAAGTAGACTGCTGGGCACTCTATTGTTGGATGCTAGCTTTGGGTGTGAGAACTCTACTGTAGGATGTAGAATTAGCATTCCAGCACTCTATTATAAAGTGCGGGCACTCTAACTAGTGGAATCCTATTTTAGGCTGAAATATGTGGAATCCTATTTTAGACTAAAATGTCCTATTTCAAAATACTGGCACTGAGTCACAGTTTTCAGGCTGCCGGCAACCTGAAAGTAGATGCGAGCAGGCTGCCGGCAGCCTGAAAGTAGATGCGAGCAGGCTGCCGGCAACCTGAAAGTAGATGCGAGCAGGCTGCCGGCATCCTGAAAGTAGATGCGAGCAGGCTGCCGGCAACCTGAAAGTAGATGCGAGCAGGCTGCCGGCAACCTGAAAGTAGATGCGAGCAGGCTGCCGGCAACCTGAAAGAAGGTGCGAGCAGGCTGCCGGCAACCTGAAAGTAGATGCGAGCAGGCTGCCGGCAACCTGAAAGTAGATGCGAGCAGGCTGCCGGCAGCCTGAAAGTAGATGCGAGCAGGCTGCCGGCAACCTGAAAGTAGATGCGAGCAGGCTGCCGGCAACCTGAAAGTAGATGCGAGCAGGCTGCCGGCAACCTGAAAGAAGGTGCGAGCAGGCTGCCGGCAACCTGAAAGTAGATGCGAGCAGGCTGCCGGCAACCTGAAAGTAGATGCGAGCAGGCTGCCGGCAACCTGAAAGTAGATGCGAGCAGGTTGCCGGCAGCCTGAAAGTAGATGCGAGCAGGCTGCCGGCAACCTGAAAGTAGATGCGAGCAGGCTGCCGGCAACCTGAAAGTAGATGCGAGCAGGCTGCCGGCAACCTGAAAGTAGATGCGAGCAGGTTGCCGGCAACTTGAAAGTAGATGCGAGCAGGCTGCCGGCAACCTGAAAGTAGATGCGAGCAGGCTGCCGGCAACCTGAAAGTAGATGCGAGCAGGCTGCCGGAAACCTGAAAGTAGATGCGAGCAGCCTGTTTTTTTTCTCCGTGTGACAACGATAATAGTCGAACATCTACTAACATCGACAGAAAGGCTGCGAGATCCGATCAAGTGTAGGATCGCTCTATGTTCAGTTAGGTTCAGTAGGTTCAAATATCGCATGCGCCGAGTAAATAATCTCGACGGTACCGCCATTTGCATTACCATTTCAATGAACAACAAGCTACTTGGAACTCAATACAAACTCGAGATTATGTCTCGTTTAGTACTATTAAAGGCTTTGAGAGGTCAGGCAAGGGAGATGGTGTTTAATGTTTATCAATACTTAGCCAAAGCTAAGGCTGAAAACAATTTAGACTATAACCTGTTCAAATAGATGAAGGGTAAAGGGCGTGGCCTATATTCCCTTAGATTTGGACGTTTTCAGCCTTAGCTTTGGCTAAGTATTGATAAATATTAAACACTATCTCCTTTGCCTGACATATCAAAGCCTTCAATAGTACTAAACGAGACATAATCAGTTTTCAGCCTTAGCTTTAGCTAAGTATTGATAAATATTAAACACTATCTCCTTTGCCTGACATATCAAAGCCTTCAATAGTACTAAACGAGACATAATCAGTTTTCAGCCTTAGCTTTGGCTAAATATTGATAAACATTAAACACTATCTCCCTTGCCTGACCTCTCAAAGCCTTCCTTAGTCCTAAACTAGACATAAATAGTTTTCAGCCTTAGCTTTGGCTAAGTATTGATAAATATTAAACACTATCTCCCTTGCCTGACATATCAAATCCTTCCCTAGTACTAAACGAGACATAATCAGTTTTCAGCCTTAGCTTTGGCTAAGTATTGATAAATATTAAACACTATCTCCCTTGCCTGGCATATCAAATCCTTCCCTAGTACTAAACGAGACATAATCAGTTTTCAGCCTTAGCTTTGGCTAAGTATTGATAAACATTAAACACTATCTCCCTTGCCTGACATATCAAAGCCTCCCCTAGTCCTAAACGAGACATAATCAGTTTTCAGCCTTAGCTTTAGCTAAGTATTGATAAACATTAAACACTATCTCCCTTGCCTGACCTCTCAAAGCCTTCCTTAGTCCTAAACTAGACATAATCAGTTTTCAGCCTTAGCTTTGGCTAAGTATTGATAAATATTAAACACTATCTCCCTTGCCTGACATATCAAATCCTTCCCTAGTACTAAACGAGACATAATCAGTTTTCAGCCTTAGCTTTGGCTAAGTATTGATAAACATTAAACACTATCTCCCTTGCCTGACATATCAAAGCCTCCCCTAGTCCTAAACGAGACATAATCAGTTTTCAGCCTTAGCTTTAGCTAAGTATTGATAAATATTAAACACTATCTCCCTTGCCTGACATATCAAAGCCTCCCCTAGTCCTAAACGAGACATAATCAGTTTTCAGCCTTAGCTTTAGCTAAGTATTGATAAATATTAAACACTATCTCCCTTGCCTGACCTCTCATAGCCTTCTCTAGTATTAAACGAGACATAATCAGTTTTCAGCCTTAGCTTTAGCTAAGTATTGATAAATATTAAACACTATCTCCCTTGCCTGACATATCAAAGGCTTCCCTAGTCCTAAAGGAGACATAATCAGTTTTCAGCCTTAGCTTTGGCTAAGTATTGATAAACATTAAACACTATCTCCCTTGCCTGACCGAATATTTCCTCATAGCGAACCACATCAATGGACGAGTACGACCTCCCGAATATTTCCTCATAGAGAACCACATCAATGGACGAGTACGACCTTCCGAATATTTCCTGATAGAGAACCACAGCAATGGACGAGTACGACCTTCCGAATATTTCCTCATAGAGAACCACATCAATGGACGAGTACGACCTTCCGAATATTTCCTGATAGAGAACCACAGCAATGGACGAGTACGACCTTCCGAATATTTCCTCATAGAGAACCACAGCAATGGACGAGTACGACCTTCCGAATATTTCCTCATAGAGAACCACATCAATGGACGAGTACGACCTTCCGAATATTACCTCATAGAAAACCACAGTAATGGACGAGTACGACCTTCCGAATATTTCCTCATAGAGAACCACAGCAATGGACGAGTACGACCTTCCGAATATTTCCTCATAGAGAACCACAGCAATGGACGAGTACGACCTTCCGAATATTTCCTCATAGAGAACCACAGCAATGGACGAGTACGACCTTCCGAATATTTCCTGATAGAGAACCACAGCAATGGACGAGTACGACCTTCCGAATATTTCCTGATAGGGAACCACAGCAATGGACGAGTACGACCTTCCGAATATTTCCTCATAGAGAACCACAGCAATGGACGAGTACGACCTTCCGAATATTTCCTCATAGAGAACCACATCAATAGACGAGTACGACTTCCGAATATTTCCTCATAGAGAACCACATCAATGGACGAGTACGACCTTCCGAATATTTCCTCATAGAGAACCATAGCAATGGACGAGTACGACCTTCCGAATATTTCGTGATAGAGAACCACAGCAATGGACGAGTACGACCTTCCGAATATTTCCTCATAGAGAACCACAGCAATGGACGAGTACGCTTTCCGAATATTTCCTCATAGAGAACCACATCAATGGACGAGTACGACCTCCCGAATATTTCCTGATAGAGAACCACAGCAATGGACGAGTACGACCTTCCGAATATTTCCTCATAGAGAACCACAGCAATGGACGAGTACGACCTTCCGAATATTTCCTGATAGAGAACCACAGCAATGGACGAGTACGACCTTCCGAATATTTCCTCATAGAGAACCACAGCAATGGACGAGTACGACCTTCCGAATATTTCCTCATAGAGAACCACATCAATAGACGAGTACGCTTTCCGAATATTTCCTCATAGAGAACCACATCAATGGACGAGTACGACCTCCCGAATATTTCCTGATAGAGAACCACAGCAATGGACGAGTACGACCTTCCAAATATTTCCTCATAGAGAACCACAGCAATGGACGAGTACGACCTTCCGAATATTTCCTCATAGAGAACCACATCAATGGACGAGTACGCTTTCCGAATATTTCGTGATAGAGAACCACAGCAATGGACGAGCACGACTTTCCGAATATTTCCTGATAGAGAACCACAGCAATGGACGAGTACGTCCTTCCGAATATTTCCTCATAGAGAACCACATCAATGGACGAGTACGCTTTCCGAATATTTCCTGATAGAGAACCACAGCAATGGACGAGTACGACCTTCCGAATATTTCCTCATAGAGAACCACATCAATGGACGAGTACGCTTTCCGAATATTTCCTGATAGAGAACCAGAGCAATGGACGAGTACGACCTTCCGAATATTTCCTGATAGAGAACCACAGCAATAGACGAGTACCACCTTCCGAATATTTCCTCATAGAGAACCACAGCAATGGACGAGTACGACCTTCCGAATATTTCCTAATAGAGAACCACAGCAATGGACGAGTACGACCTTCCGAATATTTCCTGATAGAGAACCACAGCAATGGACGAGTACGACCTTCCGAATATTTCCTCACAGAGAACCACAGCAATGGACGAGTACGACCTTCCGAATATTTCCTAATAGAGAACCACAGCAATGGACGAGTACGACCTTCCGAATATTTCCTAATAGAGAACCACAGCAATGGACGAGTACGACCTTCCGAATATTTCCTGATAGAGAACCACAGCAATGGACGAGTACGACCTTCCGAATATTTCCTAATAGAGAACCACAGCAATGGACGAGTACGACCTTCCGAATATTTCCTCATAGACAACCACAGCAATGGACGAGTACGACCTTCCGAATATTTCCTGATAGAGAACCACAGCAATGGACGAGTACGACCTTCCGAATATTTCCTAATAGAGAACCACAGCAATGGACGAGTACGACCTTCCGAATATTTCCTGATAGAGAACCACAGCAATGGACGAGTACGACCTTCCGAATATTTCCTCATAGAGAACCACATCAATGGACGAGTACGCTTTCCGAATATTTCCTGATAGAGAACCAGAGCAATGGACGAGTACGACCTTCCGAATATTTCCTGATAGAGAACCACAGCAATAGACGAGTACCACCTTCCGAATATTTCCTCATAGAGAACCACAGCAATGGACGAGTACGACCTTCCGAATATTTCCTAATAGAGAACCACAGCAATGGACGAGTACGACCTTCCGAATATTTCCTGATAGAGAACCACAGCAATGGACGAGTACGACCTTCCGAATATTTCCTCACAGAGAACCACAGCAATGGACGAGTACGACCTTCCGAATATTTCCTAATAGAGAACCACAGCAATGGACGAGTACGACCTTCCGAATATTTCCTAATAGAGAACCACAGCAATGGACGAGTACGACCTTCCGAATATTTCCTGATAGAGAACCACAGCAATGGACGAGTACGACCTTCCGAATATTTCCTAATAGAGAACCACAGCAATGGACGAGTACGACCTTCCGAATATTTCCTCATAGACAACCACAGCAATGGACGAGTACGACCTTCCGAATATTTCCTGATAGAGAACCACAGCAATGGACGAGTACGACCTTCCGAATATTTCCTAATAGAGAACCACAGCAATGGACGAGTACGACCTTCCGAATATTTCCTCATAGAGAACCACAGCAATGGACGAGTACGACCTTCCGAATATTTCCTCATAGAGAACCACAGCAATGGACGAGTACGACCTTCCGAATATTTCCTAATAGAGAACCACAGCAATGGACGAGTACGACCTTCCGAATATTTCCTAATAGAGAACCACAGCAATGGACGAGTACGACCTTCCGAATATTTCCTCATAGAGAACCACAGCAATGGACGAGTACGACCTTCCGAATATTTCGTGATAGAGAACCACAGCAATGGACGAGTACGACCTTCCGAATATTTTTCGCCTTGTGAATCTTTGAAAATTTATCAGCCAATATTTTATTGCGATAAGCTCATTTGTATTTATTTTTTAAATCCTCTTCTTTCTTTGATGATTTTATTTTAATTATTACAACTCCGATTACATTATTCTTAACAATAGTTAGATATTTCCTTAATGATGTTTTAAATGGTATTGATATGGGAAACCTTGATCCTTGGTGTTGTTATTGTGTATATATATATATATATATATATATATATATATATATATATATATATATATATATATATATATATATATATATGAAGAGGGGACTTGCGCCTATTCCGTTAGTGAAAAGACCAGCTTTTGGGCCAACACCTTCCAGGAAATCGTTTCATCCCACGCCCATCATAATGACTACTCCAGGTCTTCAAAACCAATAGTCCATCACGCGGGATCTGCATAACTAAGCAGAGAATTGTTTTAGAGAATTTACTATGCTTACGAATGGCCACCTTCCACTTACTTCAATTTCCCAACCGTTTTCGACACTTTTATAAAAAGATACGAAGATCCCAAAACTTTTCATGTCTGAAAAAAGAAATGTTTTTTTTTGTTTTGTTTTTTCTAAAATTTCTTTAATTTAAAACGTCCCAAAATTTAATTTTTTTAGTTTGCACGAATGTTAATCGTTCGGAATAGTTTTCAACTGAATCAATTTTCTCTGAATTCACAAACTCGACAAATTATTTTGGAAAACCAGAAATATTAACGGAGTTATTCTTATATCTCTACTCATCTACCTCTAAGCTGCTATAGCATATTGTTTTTCTATCTATAGGTATATTATGTTTTTATTTTTTTCACACACATATATATATATATATATATATATATATATATATATATATATATATATATGTATTTATATATTAGTTTTAAATCTGTCCTACTTGTTTTTACAGCCCTGATGAAGGCTTGAATTTCAAGCCGAAACGTCAGCAACAATAAAACCATTATCACTGTAAAATGGTTTTATTAAAAAATAACGACCGAACCCTGACAATTCCTACCGACCCAAAAGGTTATCAATGAGAGACGTTACTCGACCCCGAGGTTGTCAATGAGAGACTTAACCCGACTCCGAGGTTATCAATGAGAGTCGTCACCCGACTCCGAGGTTATCAATGAGAGACGTCACCCGAGCCCGAGGTTATCAATGAGAGACTTCACCCGACCCCAAGGTTATCAATGAGACACGTCACCCGACCCCGAGGGTGATCAATGAGAGACGTCACCCGACCACGAGTTTATCAATGAGAGACGTTACCCGAGCCCAAGGTTATCAATGAGACACGTCACCCGACCCCGAGGATGTCAATGGGAGACGTCTCTCGACCCCGAGGTTATCACCCGATCCTGACCTTATCATTGTAAAACGTCACCCGTCCTGAAGCTTGGACCAGCCTCTAAGCTCCGATTCAAGTGCCGTAATCAACAAACCAAAACTCGGTTCCCCTTTCCCCACCATCTCAGCTGGCCCTTTGACAAACTTGTCCTATAAGAAACACCGATCCGGTCCGTGTCGAGGATGTCCTCAACTAAATATACCTCCACGTGTCGCGCGACTATAAATGGCGAACCTAAATACTATAACCGTCCCTTCAACCTAGTTCCTAAGTAGGCCTTCCTAACCTTCGCCTCGTGACGTCACCAGGTGCTGTGATAGGACGAAGGAGGTCAGCTGTTGTGGCCTATTCTTAGTCGCGTGGGTCCCAGCAATGGGGGGGGGCTCTATGTGAGTGTACGTCGGGGATTGGTCTCGTCCAAGAGCTGTGTATGATGTTTATAAAACGGAGCGACAAACATCACTAGTCGTACAGAAATTCAAATCGAAATCTTGAAACAATCTTAGGCTTAACAGTCCACCTTTCCACTGCCAGGTTCTGCAACTCCTGGACTGATCCTTCCGGCTGGAAATATGATATTCGGCCTGGTTAATAAATATTCCATTACGATTGGTTTTTCGCGGGATGTAGTGGCACTGATGATGACACATCGGGCTAGGTTGTATACCTTATCCGATGCGAGGTTGGATAATGAGTTTAGGGTTCGAGTCCCGTCTGAAGTAGGTTGAGATTTCTGGACAATAGGCTGAAATGTAATGGCACTGATGATGACACATCGGGCTAGGTTGTATACCTTATCCGATGCGAGGTTGGATAATGAGTTTAGGGTTCGAGTCCCGTCTGAAGTAGGTTGAGATTTCTGGACAATAGGCTGAAATGTAATGGCACTGATGATGACACATCGGGCTAGGTTGTATACCTTATCCGATGCGAGGTTGGATAATGAGTTTAGGGTTCGAAGTAGGTTGAGATTTCTGGACAATAGGCTGGGATGTAGTGGCACTGATGATGACACATCGGGCTAGGTTGTATACCTTATCCGATGCGAGGTTGGATAATGAGTTTAGGGTTCGAAGTAGGTTGAGATTTCTGGACAATAGGCTGGGATGTAGTGGCACTGATGATGACACATCGGGCTAGGTTGTATACCTTATCCGATGCGAGGTTGGATAATGAGTTTAGGGTTCGAAGTAGGTTGAGATTTCTGGACAATAGGCTGGGATGTAGTGGCACTGATGATGACACATCGGGCTAGGTTGTATACCTTATCCGATGCGAGGTTGGATAATGAGTTTAGGGTTCGAAGTAGGTTGAGATTTCTGGACAATAGGCTGGGATGTAGTGGCACTGATGATGACACATCGGGCTAGGTTGTATACCTTATCCGATGCGAGGTTGGATAATGAGTTTAGGGTTCGAAGTAGGTTGAGATTTCTGGACAATAGGCTGGTTAAAAGAAAACCCTGCCTCACCATGGATGGTTAGGTATGGCGGCAACCCCCTAAGATAGCCCTCTATAGTCTAGGTGGAGATGCATCGTCCGAAATTAAGAAAGAGGTAACCAAAAAAAAAAAAAGAAGAAGATAACTATATTTATAATAAATAAAGATATAAATAAGAGTAACAATAAAAAAAAAAAAAAAAAATGAAATAAGACGTGTGTGATAAAGGGGCTCAAGATGTTTTAAATATGTCTAAGATACTCGTATGAGAACCTGTGTAACAAATATTGGGGACGAGGTTAGCTCAGTAGTTTAGCACTCGACTAATGTCCTGGAGGACCTGAGTTTAAAACTCTGGCGTGCAATAATGATATTCTGTTATAGTGTCGTCGTCCGAGGGTTGGATTTTTGGGTCCCAGACCGTCCTTACACCCACCCAACCTTAAATTCTTTTATTAATGTGTCCTGCAAAGGGGTAAAGTAAGCGGCCTGGGCAAAGGCCTGACCTCCTGGTGTACCGTATGGTCAAAAATCACCTCTGGGCCCCTTTAGCCTGTTACGGGGCTCATTTTTGGGTTTTCTAAAAATAAAAAAAAACAAAACATAAATAGCCTCTAGGAGATAATAACCTGTGGTCACCCGTAGGAATGAATCCAGACGATGCTTCTAATAACATGACCTAAATCCCGTGAATATGGTAACATGTTATAAATATGTTAACAATCCTTGATTATGTTAACATGTTATGATTATGTTAACAATCCTTGATTATGTTAACATGTAATGAATATATTAAAAATCCTTGATTATGTTAACATGTTATGATTATGTCAACAATCCTTCATTATGTTAACATGTTATGAATATGTTAACAATCCTTGATTATGTTAAGAGCTGCTAAACAATAACCGAATGACCTTCCCCATTATCTGATACGCAAGATTCGCCTTTCCTCCTGATACGACGAGGAGTGATTCCTCATTGAAGGGAGTTAGTTATCAAAGATGGACTATGTTACCAGATAAAGATACGCAGTAAAAAACATGTTAAGGTTCGGCTCTGTCGAAATAGAGATAAGGACTCGCGCGTGTGTTTACATTCAGCAAATCTCAAGGATCTCACGCTTTTTTATGGTATTTTTTCATTTTATTAATAAGAACAATGTTTGGGGAAGCTGTTATTAAAATAATGGATTCTTGATAATAGATATCAGATACCGTGATGTCATTAAACCTTAGGACAATAGACAATAAAATACATTTATCGATACAGACTTCACTTCCTGCTACATTGAAGGCGTTCCAAATAGTTCCCTTGTCGACGACTTTAACTTGCAAACCACAACGGGGGGACTTGAAATAAACCAATCAGGATATTTCACGATGATGAAGGGTACTTGACAAGAAAGCCCGAGTCACACCAGCACACCCCAGCTGGGATAAGAGGTAGGATCAACAGGAAGTCGGGAACCAACTTGGACAGACTCTTGTCGCAGATAAGATGTGCCATAGCATCGTCCATCCTCATGATATCCATCATGGCATCGCCCATCATCATGATATCCATCATGGCATCGTCCATCATCATGATATCCATCATGGCATCGTCCATCATCATGATATCCATCATGGCATCGTCCATCATCATGATATCCATCACGGCATCGTCCATCATCATGATATCCATCATGGCATCGTCCATCATCATGATATCCATCATGGCATCGTCCATCATCATGATATCCATCATGGCATCGTCCATCATCATGATATCCATCATGGCATCGTCCATCATCATGATATCCATCATGGCATCGTCCATCATCATGATATCCATCATGGCATCGTCCATCATCATGATATCCATCATGGCATCGTCCATCATCATGATATCCATCATGGCATCGTCCATCATCATGATATCCATCATGGCATCGTCCATCATCATGATATCCATCATGGCATCGTCCATCATCATGATATCCATCATGGCATCGTCCATCATCATGATATCCATCATGGCGGTGTCGATCAACATCTCTAGGAAATATACTATTCCTTGAAAGCATAGCCTATCCTCGCACAGCTCCTTCAGATCGGTCTCCGATCCTGATTGAGCACCCGAAGCAGAACTCGGAAGATATTTATTAATGTCTGTAGTCACCGGTCGTTCAGACCTGACGAGGTTTCGCTCTCCATCAGATCCTGGAGTTCGCTGAGGTAGGGAGTTGTATGTTGGGAATTAGTGGACCCGATATACAATAATCCTTTTGGGGGGATTCGTATTTATTAATTGATACATTTGTGAGGCGATTCACCCCATAAAACAAAAAATTAAATAGAATTCTGTTAATTCCTGACAATAATGTTATAAATTACAAAGAGGTATTTTTCTGAACTCTATGAACATTTTCAAATAAGTTTTAGACTAAAAGTGTCAAGAAATTTTATGCTTTTCTACTTTTTTTTTTTTTTTTTTAATTTTTATGAGGCGAATTAGAGAAGTTTTAGCGCGGTTCCTCGTTCTCTCCATAGGGAGGAAACTCGCTTATGAGGTTGACCTCATGACGCAAATATTTTACGTTTCAGATTCCATAGATCACGAAAATAACGGCTCAAATTTGTATTCATAGATGTATAAAGATATGATACCATAGTATTGGCCAAGTTATGATACCATAATATTGGCCAAGTTATGATACCATAGTATTGGCCAAGTTATGATACCATAGTATTGGCCAAGTTATGATACCATAGTATTGGCCAAGTTATGATACCATAGTATTGGCCAAGTTATGATACCATAGTATTAGCCAAGTTATGATACCATAGTATTGGCCAAGTTATGATACCATAGTATTGGCCAAGTTATGATACCACAGTATTGGCCAAGTTATGATACCATAGTATTGGCCAAGTTATGATACCATAGTATTGGCCAAGTTTACGGCTCTTAATACCTTGTCCACCTTGTAGGGGTCTTAATACCTTGTCAAGAACCTAATAATACCCTCTCACTTACTTGTGCATTTACAACTTGGCCAGTTTTCGTTTGTGGGAAGGGCCTGGTTTGTTGGTTCCTTTTTTTCAACGTTAGTTTTTTTTTGAATTATCTACACTTCTTGTAAGTGAATTTACAGTTGGCACCGTCAATGTTTGGCTTGACGAGGATGTCGCTAGGACGCGATCTTCGGCTTGGTAGTACATAGATCTGTTTGTCGAGAAGGTTGGTCGGGATTACGACAGCCCAATCACGGTCCTTAACTTTCGACATCGGGTCATACTGACCGAAACGGAAGTCATGGCAGGGCGATGTAAGGATTATACTCGGTGATTCAACTATCCAGAGCTTTAACCTGGCACGGATCAAGATTGATAAGACGAACCCTATTCAAGCTAGAGACTGGAGATAAGGCAACGTACGCCTGACCACAGGAGAAGTTAGAAGTCCCGGCAACCAACAGCCCATGTGATAAATATAGATCCTCTGTATTAGAACCGGATATATCAGGGCATAGAGAAACAGGTACTTTCGAGTCTATACGAAACTAGGAGACCCGGCAACCAACAGCCCATGTGATAAATATAGATCCTCTGTATTAGAATCGGATATATCAGGGCATAGAGTAACAGGTACTTTTGAGTCTACACGAAACTAGGAGATCCGGCAACCAACAGCCCATGTGATAAATATAGATCCTCTGTATTAGAATCGGATATATCAGGGCATAGAGAAACAGGTACTTTTGAGTCTATACGAAACTAGGAGACCCGGCAACCAACAGCCCATGTGATAAATATAGATCCTCTGTATTAGAATCGGATATATCAGGGCATAGAGAAACAGGTACTTTTGAGTCTATACGAAACTAGGAGACCCGGCAACCAACAGCCCATGTGATAAATATAGATCCTCTGTATTAGAACCGGATATATCAGGGCATAGAGAAACAGGTACTTTTGAGTCTATACGAAACTAGGAGACCCGGCAACCAACAGCCCATGTGATAAATATAGATCCTCTGTATTAGAACCGGATATATCAGGGCATAGAGAAACAGGTACTTTCGAGTCTATACGAAAAGCCCTGGGGAAAGGTTCCTACTCAACTTTTCTGTATTTTCGGATTTTTCCCTTTAATTTTAGGTTCTCCATACCGAGACACGATTCATCTTATACTCCACTAGATTGGTTTCCGATGGTACAAGGGAACCTCTTTCCCCGGGGGTGGCATCAAATACAATTTTAGGTTCTCCTTACCGACACACGATTCATATTATACTCCACTAGATTGGTTTCCGATGGTACAAGGGAACCTCTTTCCCCGGGGGTGGCATCAAATACAATTTTAGGTTCTCCATACCGAGACACGATTCATATTATACTCCACTAGATTGGTTTCCGATGGTACAAGGGAACCTCTTTCCCCGGGGGTGGCATCAAATACAATTTTAGGTTCTCCTTACCGACACACGATTCATATTATACTCCACTAGATTGGTTTCCGATGGTACAAGGGAACCTCTTTCCCCGGGGGTGGCATCAAATACAATTTTAGGTTCTCCTTACCGACACACGATTCATATTATACTCCACTAGATTGGTTTCCGATGGTACAAGGGAACCTCTTTCCCCGGGGGTGGCATCAAATACAATTTTAGGTTCTCCTTACCGACACACGATTCATATTATACTCCACTAGATTGGTTTCCGATGGTACAAGGGAACCTCTTTCCCCGGGGGTGGCATCAAATACAATTTTAGGTTCTCCTTACCGACACACGATTCATATTATACTCCACTAGATTGGTTTCCGATGGTACAAGGGAACCTCTTTCCCCGGGGGTGGCATCAAATACAATTTTAGGTTCTCCTTACCGACACACGATTCATATTATACTCCACTAGATTGGTTTCCGATGGTACAAGGGAACCTCTTTCCCCGGGGGTGGCATCAAATACAATTTTAGGTTCTCCATACCGAGACACGATTCATATTATACTCCACTAGATTGGTTTCCGATGGTACAAGGGAACCTCTTTCCCCGGGGGTGGCATCAAATACAATTTTAGGTTCTCCTTACCGACACACGATTCATATTATACTCCACTAGATTGGTTTCCGATGGTACAAGGGAACCTCTTTCCCCGGGGGTGGCATCAAATACAATTTTAGGTTCTCCTTACCGACACACGATTCATATTATACTCCACTAGATTGGTTTCCGATGGCACAAGGGAACCTCTTTCCCCGGGGGTGGCATCAAATACAATTTTTTCGAGTTTTTCCTTTAATATCACTCCAAGGTCTATCATCCAGACAAATTGTAAGTTCAAAGTGGAGTTTTTGTAGTTTTACGTACTTCTGACGTCAAGCTTATTTATTTTATTGTGCGGGGATGAAATGCATATAAGTTTGTGTAAGGTAGGACAATATGGACATTCCTTCACGCGGAATACAGACGTGACTCGCATCCTGATTGACTATGATGCCGACGGATCATGTACCAAACAACAAGGCATCAATCTATCTGCAGAGGTTGTTCTTGGCTACGTCATGGTAACTTTTTTTTTTTTTTTTATTTATTTATTCAGAATTTACAACAATGTAAAAATACATTTCCAGTAAAAAGATACATGTGAATGTGTCTTGAAGCTCGTGAGGAGGGAAGCTGCACAGTTGCAGTACCCACAAGGCAGAGAGTAATATTGTACTAACTACTCTTGGAGCTGGTCTCTAGGCCAGTCACGCTTCAGACGGCGAATGGGGTTGTTTGGGATTAGATATGATGATAGGGAGTTAATTAAAGAATTTGGATGACCGTGTAATTTAGAATGAAATTTTTTATATACTTGTTTTGATAATGGTTGGATAAATGGAATATGGAGGTCGTTGTGAAGAGTCAAATTGGATACAAAGAATGGAGCGTCGGCTATTTTACGGAGGATTTTAGATTGCAATGATTGAATTTTGTAGGAGTTTGAGGGCTTTGTGGATCCCCAGAGTTCTATGCCATAAGTATATATAGGTCTGAGTATTGTCATGTAAATGAGTCTTTTGTTCTTAAGTGTAAGGTGTGATCGTCGGTCGAGTAAGTGTAGTAAAAGTCTGTACCGTCGGTTGAGTTCTTGTCTCTTCTGAGTAATGTGTGGTTTCCAAGTTAGTCGTTTATCAAGTATAAGTCCAAGGTAGCGGATTTGGGATTTTTGAGGAAGAATTGAGTCGTTAAGGGACACTGGGGGACAAATAGATCGTCTGAGGGCAAATGTTAGGTGGCAGGATTTCTGTGGGTTTACTTTAATTCTCCACTTGATGAGCCAAGGATTGATGGTGTTAAGATGAGCCTGAAGGGACCTGGATGCATGGCTCGGATCTTGGCTGCAAGCAAATATGGCTGTATCATCGGCAAACATATGGAGAGATGTGTCAGGATAAGTTGGAATATCGGCTGTGTATACCAGGAAAAGCAGCGGATTAAGAATTCCACCTTGTGGAACACCTGCAAGTTGGGGGAAAGTAGGTGAGGATGTAGTACCATATGAGACCTGAAAAAATCTGTCACAAAGGTAGGATTTTAATATTAGGTAGTATGTGGATGGAAGTATTTTTTTTTATCTTAAACAGTAATCCCTCATGCCACACGCGGTCAAAAGCCTGAGCTACATCGAGGAAGACACCTGAGCAATATTGTTTATTTTCGAAGGCTGTTGAAATTAAGTCCACAATTCTGTGACATTGATGAATAGTGGAATGAAATTGACGAAAACCAAATTGGGATGCGGGAATTACAGGTTCAAGGATCGGATAGAGGCGTTTGAGTATGAGTTTCTCAAGAATTTTTCCTAATATGGGTAAGAGGGAAATAGGTCGATAAGAAGTTGTGTCGTGGACGGGCTTTTTTGGTTTGTGTATCATTCGGGCTATTCAGTATTTCCAGAGGATGGGAAAATAAGTTGTTCGAAGAACGGCGTTATAAATATAAGTTAAAAATAGGACTGCTTTTTTTGGGAGGTGTTTGAGTATTTGGGGCGTAATTAAATCATATCCTGGGCTTTTTTTGTTAGGTAATTGTTGGATTGTGTAAGTTATCTCATTAGGATTGAAGGCCTTTGGAGGAGGAGACATTGGAAGGGGCTCATCTAGTTTGTCTGAGACTTGGAGGGAGTGGGTAGGATCATTAATATCAGGGTGAGGGGTGAAAACATTGGAAAGGTATTGCCCGAAGGTCGTAGAAATTTCCTCATCAGATTTGGCCCATGAGCCATCTTCCTTACGAATGGGGTGGTGGGAAGATTTGTATGATAAAATGTTTTTAGTGGCTTGCCAGAGTGAGTTGTTAGACGTAGTCAATTCTTTCGTGTAGGATTGAAATTGTTCGTTTTTATGTTTTTTGAGTTCGTTTCTGAGTTTGTTTGTCAAGTGATTTAGTCGTCTTTTGTCTGAGGGATATCGGGAGGTTTGCCATCGTTTGCGTGCTCTTCTCTTTTCCGTTAGTAATTGTTGTATGTTTGGTAACTAGAGTCTTTGTTTTGGATATTTGTGAAGAGATTTAATGTAACATCCGTGTCAATGAAACATGGACAATGTTGGACGCTATCAGAAATTAACTGCAGACGCCGCACATAGGAGTATTTGCCCTCTAAAACCGGTCGAAAGTGCAAATTCCCAAGTTCCGTTATAATATTTTCGAACATGCTAATCTTTAAGTTGGATAAATTGTCTATCTATTGGTAGTGAAATATTTTCCTTCCGCTTTAGCCTGTTGTTGTACAAACAGTCCAAACCCAGACATTGTGGGAATCACATAAATCTATTCTTCCACACTCGTCTGTTTATTTTCTTTCCCTCTTTATTGTGGTAAGTTTTGATGAAATCTCCTATTGAATATAGAAGATTAACCATGTAGGAAGTCGAGGATGAAGACGAAGATAACGATGACCGATGAAGATGAACTCTCAATAAAGCTTTATTGTGTAATAGTTTTCATTCAAAATTTGTATATTTTGTATAAAAACGTCTAATTGAGGTCGAAAAGTGTTATTCATGCGATCACATTGCACAAAAGAGCGTAATATAATTTTGACCGGTTTTTGAGTGCAAATACTCCTATGTGCGATGGCCCTGCCTTATTCTTATCAGCCAGTATATTTAGGGGTGGTAATCTGTAGATAGCCCGGTGCAAACGGACACAGCAGCTGATACAAACAAGCAATAAAGACCATCTCTTCCCCGATGACTAAAGAGAGTAAACAAGCCACTCTCCCTGCTGAGTGTTGCATGAGCGTGTCGGATCCTCAGCGAACCAGACAGCTGGATTAAGCAACAGTCACGGTTCTCTACCTGTTTGAGTAGAAAGCAGGCCTTGGAGTCTCTTAGAGCTACTTGTTGGATGATTGCTTGATTAATTCCTTCTGTCAATCCACGTGTTGATGCAATCAATTCGGCTTTATGATTAGTCTAAGGACGCGGTCAGGGGTCTCGTGGTGAGGTGGGGACGCCCTGGCGTGGTCAGGGGTCTCGTGGTGAGGTGGGGGCTCCCTGGCCTGGTAAGGGGTCTCGTGATGAGTCTATGGCGTGCTCTGGAGCCTCCTGGTAAGGTGATGCGTCCGTGATGTGGTAAGGGGTCTCGTTGTGAGGTGGGGGCTCCGTGGCGTAGTCAGGGGTCTCGTGGTGAGGTGGGGGCTCCCTGGCCTGGTAAGGGGTCTCGTGATGAGTCTATGGCGTGCTCTGGAGCCTCCTGGTAAGGTGATGCGTCCGTGATGTGGTAAGGGGTCTCGTGGTGAGGTGAGGGCCCGTGGCGTGGTCAGGGGTCTCGCGGCGAGGTGAGGGGTCCCTGGCGTGGTCAGGGGTCTCGCGGCGAGGTGAGGGGTCCCTGGCGTGGTCAGGGGTCTCGCGGCGAGGTGAGGGCTCCCTGGCGTGGTCAGGGGTCTCGCGGCGAGGTGTGGGTCCCTGGAGTGGTCAGGTGTACCGTGGTGAGGTGAGGGGTCTGTGGTCTAGCCAAAGGTATAGTAGTGAGGTGATAAGTCCGTGGCGTGGCCAGTAGTTTCCGTGTAGTGGTCCGTGGAGTGGTAAGGGTTCCGTGGGGAGGCGAGGTGTCCGTGGCGTACATCCTATACTCGTCCTTGCAGAGCAAACGGGAGGGAGTCAGGACTATGCTTCGGCCACCTGATTTTCCTATTTTCACGTACTCATTAAAGCCTGGTTAAATCCAGGGACAATCTGACACCCTGACAATGCCACGAACGACGACACCAGAAGATAAGATCTCTCAACGCATGTCCGAGTATCGAAATCAGGACCCAAACATGAGTTCTGTCTTAACCTTATTCTCTGCTACGTCTTCCCTATGGCTTCCATATTGTTTATATTCCCCGGTCCCTGGATGATAGTAGAATCTTACGCAAGATATATTAGTAAATAGACATGATTTACCATTAAGACCGTGGAAACCGTTCTTGATAAGACGAGTGTAGAATATGTAGCACATTATTCGCAATGAGAAGCTAAATATAGAGCATGCGTAGTTGACTCTTCGAAAGATAACTTGCAAAAACTATATTAAAAATTCGGGCAGTAGGTCTTGTGATAAGTTATCAGCCAGCTCCCGTAAAACAGCTGATAAGAAAAGCGGATGTGTCGTAGTAATATTAATTGTGTTGCTGATAAAGCTAACCTATTCAACAGATTCTGTGAATCTAGGACTAGAGCTTATGGTTAAGTCTTGGAGATACGGCGATTACTTCTAGAATACACATATATATAGGTCAAGAGATTGGGTCAACAACCCAATGTTGACATACGAGAAGTTTCGTATATCTCTAGCCTGATCCGAATCACGGGACACAATTCTTA
This sequence comes from Gonocerus acuteangulatus, assembly GCA_946811695.1. Lineage (NCBI taxonomy): Eukaryota > Metazoa > Arthropoda > Insecta > Hemiptera > Coreidae > Gonocerus > Gonocerus acuteangulatus. Next base: position 757,820 of record OX328128.1, on the reverse strand, counting down.
TTAAAATACAAATTACTGAAACATTTACTGCCAATTTCTGCCTTCCTTAGTATATATATATATATATATATATATATATATATAGGTCAAGGGATTGGGTCAACAACCCAATGTTGACATACGAGAAGTTTCGTATATCTCTAGCCTGATCCGAATCACGGGACACAATTCTTATTAAAATACAAATTACTGAAACATTTACTGGCAATTTCTGCCTTCCTTAGTATATATATATATATATATATATATATATATATATATACACATACATACATACGTATATTATCTCTCCCTCTGGGTTCTTTTACCTCTCTACCTTTCTCTTCCCCCTCGTTCTCTATCTCTCTCTTACCCCTTCTCTCTCTCTCTCTCTCTCTCTCTCTCTCTCTATATATATATATATATATATATATATATATATATATATATATATATATATATATATATATATAATCCCACCCCCTATCACAGTTCCCATTTCCTCACTCTCTCTCTCTCTCTTTCTCCCTCCTCTCTCTCCTGACCTCCGTCTCTCCATAGTAAGAAGTGAAGAATACTAGAGGTCGAATAGCCAACCTGTAAATCATGGAAGATGAAGGTATTCTGGTTGTAAAGGTCTTGTGAAAACGTGCGGATCTATTCCTGACCGCTCAACCTTTTCTCACAGTTGGCAAGCCTGTAATGGCCTTCTCGAGAAAAATGTATACATTTTAATTTATAGTGCATTTTAGTAACTACCTAGTAACTACTGCTTTATGGAAGGGAGGGTCGAAGTGTGGTTCCTTGGCCCACCCAGCCGTTATGGGTAGCTGCGATTTGGAGCTGGAGTATCAGGCTGTACCGTATGAAATGTCAGTTTTGGACTTGCCGATTTCCTTTCAAATGTCTTGAAACTGTCGAGGCTCCTACTCCGAGTTCTTTGGCATATTCCCTAGTGTTTTCTTTCAGGTGGTCATTGTCAAGCTTGGTTTCTGGCCTTCCTCGCTCCTCGTTGTAAAGGTCAAAATTTCCACTTCGAAACCTGGAAAACCACCGGTAAACAGTTCCTTCATTCACCGTTCCCTCCCCGAACGCCGTGTTAATGTTCATACACGCCTCAACAGCGCTATGACCGAGCTTAAATTCATAACGAAAAATAATACGGATTTCCGTTGAAGTCATAATTTAAATTTTATTTTTTTCTCAGAGGATCTTTCTTACAACACAGTATGCAAGTTACTGATTAAATAATAGGAATAAAAGATCTTTAATTCTATATGAATAACAATGATGTTTGTAAATAATGAAATAAAAAAGGGAAAGGATTAAATCGCAAAGTAAACAAAACTGACATTTCATACGGTACAGCCTGATAGTATAGTAGAGACAATACTATCTCCCTAGTATGTGATATGTAGGAGAATGTGATGTGATATGAAGGAGAATGTGATGTGATATGAAGGAGAATGTGATGTGATATGAAGGAGAATGTCCCTAGTATGTGATATGTAGGAGAATGTGATGTGATATGAAGGAGAATGAGATGTGATATGAAGGAGAATGTCCCTAGTATGTGATATGTAGGAGAATGTGATGTGGTATGTAGGAGAATGTGATGTGATATGAAGGAGAATGTGATGTGATATGAAGGAGAATGTCCCTAGTATGTGATATGTAGGAGAATGTGATGTGATATGTAGGAGAATATGATGTGATATGTAGGAGAATGTCCCTAGTATGTGATATGTAGGAGAATGTGATGTGATATGTAGGAGAATGTGATGTGATATGAAGGAGAATGTGCCTAGTATGTGATATGTAGGAGAATGTGATGTGATATGTAGGAGAATGTCCCTAGTATGTGATATGTAGGAGAATGTGATGTGATATGTAGGAGAATGTGATGTGATATGTAGGAGAATGTGATGTGATATGTAGGAGAATGTGATGTGATATGTAGGAGAATGTCCCTAGTATGTGATATGTAGGAGAATGTGATGTGATATGTAGGAGCATGTGATGTGATATGTAGGAGAATGTGATGTGATATGTAGGAGAATGTCCCTAGTATGTGATATGTAGGAGAATGTGATGTGATATGTAGGAGAATGTGATGTGATATGTAGGAGAATGTCCCTAGTATGTGATATGTAGGAGAATGTGATGTGATATGTAGGAGAATGTGATGTGATATGAAGTAGAATGTCCCTAGTATGTGATACGTAGGAGAATGTGATGTGATATGAAGGAGAATGTCCCTAGTATGTGATATGTAGGAGAATGTGATGTGATATGTAGGAGAATGTGATGTGATATGAAGGAGAATGTCCCTAGTATGTGATACGTAGGAGAATGTGATGTGATATATAGGAGAATGTCCCTAGTATGTGATATGTAGGAGAATGTGATGTGATATGAAGGAGAATGACCCTAGTATGTGATACGTAGGAGAATGTGATGTGATATATAGGAGAATGTGATGTGATATGAAGGAGAATGTCCCTAGTATGTGATACGTAGGAGAATGTGATGTGATATGAAGGAGAATGTCCCTAGTATGTGATATGTAGGAGAATGTGATGTGATATGTAGGAGAATGTGATGTGATATGTAGGAGAATGTGATGTGATATGAAGGAGAATGTACCTAGTATGTGATACGTAGGAGAATGTGATGTGATATATAGGAGAATGTGATGTGATATGTAGGAGAATGTGATGTGATATGAAGGAGAATGTCCCTAGTATGTGATATGTAGGAGAATGTGATGTGATATGAAGGAGAATGACCCTAGTATGTGATATGTAGGAGAATGTGATGTGATATGTAGGAGAATGTGATGTGATTTGTAGGAGAATGTGATGTGATATGAAGGAGAATGTCCCTAGTATGTGATATGTAGGAGAATGACCCTAGTATGTGATACGTAGGAGAATGTGATGTGATATATAGGAGAATGTGATGTGATATGAAGGAGAATGTCCCTAGTATGTGATACGTAGGAGAATGTGATGTGATATGAAGGAGAATGTCCCTAGTATGTGATATGTAGGAGAATGTGATGTGATATGTAGGAGAATGTGATGTGATATGAAGGAGAATGTCCCTAGTATGTGATACGTAGGAGAATGTGATGTGATATATAGGAGAATGTGATGTGATATGTAGGAGAATGTGATGTGATATGAAGGAGAATGTCCCTAGTATGTGATATGTAGGAGAATGTGATGTGATATGAAGGAGAATGTCCCTAGTATGTGATATGTAGGAGAATGTGATGTGGTATGTAGGAGAATGTGATGTGATATGAAGGAGAATGTGATGTGATATGAAGGAGAATGTCCCTAGTATGTGATATGTAGGAGAATGTGATGTGATATGTAGGAGAATATGATGTGATATGTAGGAGAATGTCCCTAGTATGTGATATGTAGGAGAATGTGATGTGATATGTAGGAGAATGTGATGTGATATGAAGGAGAATGTGCCTAGTATGTGATATGTAGGAGAATGTGATGTGATATGTAGGAGAATGTGATGTGATATGTAGGAGAATGTCCCTAGTATGTGATATGTAGGAGAATGTGATGTGATATGTAGGAGAATGTGATGTGATATGTAGGAGAATGTGATGTGATATGTAGGAGAATGTGATGTGATATGTAGGAGAATGTCCCTAGTATGTGATATGTAGGAGAATGTGATGTGATATGTAGGAGCATGTGATGTGATATGTAGGAGAATGTAATGTGATATGTAGGAGAATGTGATGTGATATGTAGGAGAATGTCCCTAGTATGTGATATGTAGGAGAATGTGATGTGATATGTAGGAGAATGTCCCTAGTATGTGATATGTAGGAGAATGTGATGTGATATGTAGGAGAATGTGATGTGATATGAAGTAGAATGTCCCTAGTATGTGATACGTAGGAGAATGTGATGTGATATGAAGGAGAATGTCCCTAGTATGTGATATGTAGGAGAATGTGATGTGATATGTAGGAGAATGTGATGTTATATGTAGGAGAATGTGATGTGATATGAAGGAGAATGTCCCTAGTATGTGATACGTAGGAGAATGTGATGTGATATATAGGAGAATGTCCCTAGTATGTGATATGTAGGAGAATGTGATGTGATATGAAGGAGAATGACCCTAGTATGTGATACGTAGGAGAATGTGATGTGATATATAGGAGAATGTGATGTGATATGAAGGAGAATGTCCCTAGTATGTGATACGTAGGAGAATGTGATGTGATATGAAGGAGAATGTCCCTAGTATGTGATATGTGGGAGAATGTGATGTGATATGTAGGAGAATGTGATGTGATATGTAGGAGAATGTGATGTGATATGAAGGAGAATTTCCCTAGTATGTGATACGTAGGAGAATGTGATGTGATATATAGGAGAATGTGATGTGATATGTAGGAGAATGTGATGTGATATGAAGGAGAATGTCCCTAGTATGTGATATGTAGGAGAATGTGATGTGATATGAAGGAGAATGACCCTAGTATGTGATATGTAGGAGAATGTGATGTGATATGTAGGGGAATGTGATGTGATTTGTAGGAGAATGTGATGTGATATGAAGGAGAATGTCCCTAGTATGTGATATGTAGGAGAATGACCCTAGTATGTGATACGTAGGAGAATGTGATGTGATATATAGGAGAATGTGATGTGATATGAAGGAGAATGTCCCTAGTATGTGATACGTAGGAGAATGTGATGTGATATGAAGGAGAATGTCCCTAGTATGTGATATGTAGGAGAATGTGATGTGATATGTAGGAGAATGTGATGTGATATGAAGGAGAATGTCCCTAGTATGTGATACGTAGGAGAATGTGATGTGATATACAGGAGAATGTGATGTGATATGTAGGAGAATGTGATGTGATATGAAGGAGAATGTCCCTAGTATGTGATATGTAGGAGAATGTGATGTGATATGAAGGAGAATGTCCCTAGTATGTGATATGTAGGAGAATGTGATGTGATATGTAGGAGAATGTGATGTGATATGAAGGAGAATGTCCCTAGTATGTGATACGTAGGAGAATGTGATGTGATATATAGGAGAATGTGATGTGATATGTAGGAGAATGTGATGTGATATGAAGGAGAATGTCCCTAGTATGTGATATGTAGGAGAATGTGATGTGATATGAAGGAGAATGACCCTAGTATGTGATACGTAGGAGAATGTGATGTGATATATAGGAGAATGTGATGTGATATGAAGGAGAATGTCCCTAGTATGTGATACGTAGGAGAATGTGATGTGATATGATGGAGAATGTCCCTAGTATGTGATATGTAGGAGAATGTGATGTGATATGTAGGAGAATGTGATGTGATATGAAGGAGAATGTGATGTGATATGAAGGAGAATGTCCCTAGTATGTGATACGTAGGAGAATGTGATGTGATATATAGGAGAATGTGATGTGATATGTAGGAGAATGTGATGTGATATGAAGGAGAATGTCCCTAGTATGTGATATGTAGGAGAATGTGATGTGATATGAAGGAGAATGACCCTAGTATGTGATACGTAGGAGAATGTGATGTGATATATAGGAGAATGTGATGTGATATGAAGGAGAATGTCCCTAGTATGTGATACGTAGGAGAATGTGATGTGATATGAAGGAGAATGACCCTAGTATGTGATACGTAGGAGAATGTGATGTGATATATAGGAGAATGTGATGTGATGTGATATGTAGGAGAATGTGATGTGATATGTAGGAGAATGTGATGTGATATGAAGGAGAATGTCCCTAGTATGTGATATGTAGGAGAATGTGATGTGATATGAAGGAGAATGACCCTAGTATGTGATACGTAGGAGAATGTGATGTGATATATAGGAGAATGTGATGTGATATGAAGGAGAATGTCCCTAGTATGTGATACGTAGGAGAATGTGATGTGATATGTAGGAGAATGTGATGTGATATGTAGGAGAATGTGATGTGATATATAGGAGAATGTGATGTGATATGAAGGAGAATGTCCCTAGTATGTGATATGTAGGAGAATGTGATGTGATATGTAGGAGAATGTGATGTGATATGTAGGAGAATGTCCCTAGTATGTGATAATTATAGATTGGTGGTTGATGATTGAATCTTTTGGGAATCAGAAAATCTCTGGAGTGACTCTCCATCTTGTCATGCCTTGATATTATGCAATGTCCACAGACAGCGTGGCTACGCTCCACAGATTCTCCTTGCCTTGGAGCAGAGAAGGCGAGCGATTAAAGAAAAACAGGCGAGTGTGTAATTCCGGAGAAAGAATCTGCTCGAAAGAAGAAGGTCCTTGTTACAAGGTCCTTGGTGTCCTGCAAGGATATTCCCTGAGATCGTCCTTATTCTAGCTCTCAAGGACTCGGCTCTTCCTGCATTCGGCTACTTCCGCTCCCTCTATCAAGGACCGATCCTGAAATCAGGTTAGGAAATACTAACCTGTGCGGTGGGAGTAGTAGGACTATCACCAGTGAAATGGAGAGTTGTGACGTCACACAGTGAGGCAAAACGACTTTACGTGTTTCAAAAAAGGCTACAGCCTCCAAATCTTAACCGATTTCAATGCATTTTATTTTAAATGAAAGCTAATAAAATTTAAAACAACTTTATCTAGCCAGAATTTGGTTTTTTGTTTCCCTTATTTATTAAATTAGGTGTAAATAATTCTCAAACCTTTAAAATTGAACATAAAATAATATTATATTTTTAATCAAACTTTATAGCATCACTTATGTCGTTGAAGTTAAACATTCCAACCCTGATTAGACTTGCAAAAATAAAAATCTATTTTCAAATCATTCAAAAATTATATTTTTTTTTTTTTTTTTTTTTTTTTTTTTTTTTTTTTTTTTTTTTTTACGGCGCATCTACATCTAGGTCATTAGCGCCGACATCCAGGGTGCAGCGAGGAATTTTACCAGCGAGCCATGGGATGATAAAATTCCTGCCGGAGGTTGGGAATCGAACCCACCATCTCTCGCTTATGAATCCAAGGCGCTAGCCATTAGACCACGGGAGACCCCTCAAAAATTATATTATTTCAATTAATCTCATTGTTGAATTAAAATGAATTTACGTTTTCAAGATGTCAGTCTGATTTTTTCCAAGTCTAATCAGGGTTGGAATGTTTAATTTCAACGGTATCAGTGCTGATATTAAGTTAGATGGAAAATAGAATATTTATGTTCAATTTTAAAGGTTTGTGAATTATTTAAACCTAATTTAATAAATAAGGGAAACAAAAAACCAAATTCTGGCTAGATAAAGTTGTTTTAAATTTTATTAGCTTTCATTTAAAATAAAATGCATTGAAATCGGTTAAGATTTGGAGGCTGTAGCCTTTTTTGAAACACGTAAAGTCGTTATGCCTCACTGTGCGTCGAACCAAGCATAGGCTTCAGAGTGTTGGCAATCTTCATGGAACCCGTTTCAAACATATATATATATATATATATATATATATATATATATATATATATATACAGTGGAACATGGATAATTCGAACTTCGATAATTCGAAATCGTCTTTAATTCGAATATTTCTCACGGTCCCTAGAATTTAGGGCGTAAACTATGTAAAAAAAATCGTGGTTAATTCGAATAAAATTTTGGAATTTCTTACGAGTCTGTACCTCCAATGGGAAGTGGACAGAGAGGTGGTCGAACTTAAATCTTGTTAAAATTTTCCCCCCTCGGGTAAGAAGGATAGTAAGATACGGATGTAGGGGTTTCAGACCAAGAAGCGCGGCGAACTCATAGTCTAGTTCTTGGACTTGAGAAGTTCTGTAAAGTGGTGGGCCGCGCTTCCCCCCTTCGAGGTTGTAGTTACATCCTGTCGTTTTATCCTAGAATTCCTGCGATCGTTTTATCTAGAAAAAAAGCTGCGATTAAAGAAAATTTAAAAAGGAATAAAGAAAAAATCTGAAATTGCCAAGGAATTTGGAATTCCTCCTAAGACTTTATCAACTTACCTGAAAAATAAAGAAAAAGGTTCTTGCCCATGAAAATTTATTTTTATTTTTTTGATAAATTATTTATTACTTATGTACGTAATCATCAATTCATGAAATTTTTGTTGTTCTTTAAATAAAATGTATTTTTTTTTAATTTAAAAATGTGAAAATATGAAGTTCGATTTATTAGCCATTTATTTTCAAAAACTTTTGTAATTCGAATTTTGGATAATTCGAACTTTTTTATCGGTCCCTAGGGGTTCGAATTATCCAAGTTCTACTGTATATATATATATATATATATATATTATATATATATATAATATATATATATATATTATATATATATAATTTATATATATTATATATATATAATATATATATATATATTATATCTATGTAATATATATATTATATATATTATTTTTGAGGTCTCTTCGTTGTGGGGAGAGTTATTGATGATGGTACGGCATTCTCCAGCGGTCAGTTTATTTTGGTGATATTTCGCAAAAATCCCATTCTGCTTCTTCAGACGGTCCATTTTTTTTAACTTTGTTATTTTATAATAACCTATAAGATTAAGTTATCTTTACATAAAACGCCTTTCTATGCTCCTTCTTGTATCGGGGCTTGTCGAGACTGCGTGGAGCCGATTGAACTGTGTCGCAGCTGTTCTTTGTCTTGCTGCTTTGTGCTTGCTTGTTTCTTCCCGGCCGATTTTCCTTTAATAGTTCGGAGAACGCGTTTTCATGTAGAGTGAAGGATGACACCGTCATCTCGGTTCAGAGTTTTCGGTTGTTTGAATATTTCGACGGCTTTTTTGGCTAGCCTTCTTTGACGATTGTCTTCTTTGGCTAGGATTCTGGCTTCGTGAAAAAGCATCTTGCCGGGACATTCTTTACCGTGTCTTGCTACAGCAGACGTTTTTGTGCGTCTCGGACGGTAGTCAGCGCAATGTTGGCTTATTCTAGTGGCTACTTTCTTCCCAGTCTCAGACGGTAGTCAGCGCAATGTTGGCCTATTCTAGTGGCTACTTTCTTCCCAGTCTCAGACGGTAGTCAGCGCAATGTTGGCCTATTCTAGTGGCTACTTTCTTCCCAGTCTCGGACGGTAGTCAGCGCAATGTTGGCCTATTCTAGTGGCTACTTTCTTCCCAGTCTGTCCTACGTAGACTGTCCCACAGTCACACGGAAGAAGATAAACACCTTCGTCTTGCAGCCTCTGTTTGTCTTTTGCCGATCCGAGCCAGTCCACCTACCTTTTCTAGAGGTCGGAAAGCAACGTCTACTCCTCGATTAGAACACACACATATATATATATATATATATATATATATATATATATATATATATATATAGTGAACTGAAATGTAGATAATAATAGGCATAAGACGGCTGTTTGAAAGCGAACGCCGCGAGAGAGATGTCCAATGGATTTGTACGGCTGAGGATGTGAAGGAAAGAGAGAGAGAAGGACGTGAAATCCTTCATTCGGAACAAGGATAAACCTTCGAAGGATCTCCGCGATTACAGGGATGTGTGGAAGGATAAACATTTCAAGGGATGGTTAGGGTTACAGGTTAGGAAAAGCAATTACAGCTTAGGAAATATATATAATATTGTACGTTTTGGCATACTCTTGAAATATATATATATATATATATATATATATATATATATATATATATATAAAACTCACGTGTCTGTCTGTTTATTTATTTATTTCTTTGTTAGTTCCTTATATAAATCTACACCGTTCGACCGATATTGACCAAACTTGGCACACGGGTAGGTCTTAATAGGAGAAATCTCCTAGGCTAGGTCAAAATAGTCAAATTTCAAAATTTGGTCAAAAGTTTTGTTCACTGAACTGACGGCCATTTTGAATCGACTACTACTGGCCTCTGTCGGCTGTTAGATGAAGTGATGTTGTGCTGGCCTCTGCCGGGTATCATTATAAACTAAAACAAATTCACATCGTTTGACCGATTTTCGTAACTGGGTATAGACAACTAGGTATGAAGTAGATCTTGATACGGGAAGAGTAATAGATAGAAAGTAGGTGTAGCATGGCACTCTGGGTAACAGCTAGTATACAGGTAGATCTTGATACGGGGAGAGTCATAGATAGAAAGTAGGTGTAGCATGGCACACTGGGTAATAGCTAGTATACAGGTAGATCTTGATACGGGGAGAGTCATAGGCAGAAAGAAGGTGTAGCATGGCACACTGGGTAACAGCTAGATCTTGATACGGGGAGAGTCATAGGCAGAAAGTTGGTGTAGCATGGTACACTGGGTAACAGCTAGTATACAGGTAGATCTTGATACGGGGAGAGTCATAGCCAGAAAGAAGGTGTAGCATGGCACACTGGGTAACAGCTAGATCTTGATACGGGGAGAGTCATAGGCAGAAAGTTGGTGTAGCATGGTACACTGGGTAACAGCTAGTATACAGGTAGATCTTGATACGGGGAGAGTCATAGCCAGAAAGAAGGTGTAGCATGGCACACTGGGTAACAGCTAGATCTTGATACGGGGAGAGTCATAGGCAGAAAGTAGGTGTAGCATGGTACACTGGGTAACAGCTAGTATACAGGTAGATCTTGATACGGGGAGAGTCATAGGCAGAAAGAAGGTGTAGCATGGCACACTGGGTAACAGCTAGATCTTGATACGGGGAGAGTCATAGGCAGAAAGTTGGTGTAGCATGGTACACTGGGTAACAGCTAGTATACAGGTAGATCTTGATACGGGGAGAGTCATAACCAGAAAGAAGGTGTAGCATGGCACACTGGGTAACAGCTAGATCTTGATACGGGGAGAGTCACAGGTAGAAAGTAGGTGTAGCATGGCACACTAGGTAACAGCTAGTATACAGGTAGATCTTGATACGGGGAGAGTAATAGATAGAAAATAGGTGTAGCATGGCACTCTGGGTAACAGCTAGTATACAGGTAGATCTTGATACGGGGAGAGTCACAGGTAGAAAGTAGGTGTAGCATGGCACACTAGGTAACAGCTAGTATACAGGTAGACCTTGATACGGGGAGAGTCATAGATAGAAAGTAGGTGTAGCATGGCACACTAGGTAACAGCTAGTATACAGGTAGACCTTGATACGGGGAGAGTCACAGGTAGAAAGTAGGTGTAGCATGGCACACTAGGTAACAGCTAGTATACAGGTAGACCTTGATACGGGGAGAGTAATAGATAGAAAGTAGGTGTAGCATGGCACACTAGGTAACAGCTAGTATACAGGTAGATCTTGATACGGGGAGAGTCACAGGTAGAAAGTAGGTGTAGCATGGCACACTAGGTAACAGCTAGTATACAGGTAGACCTTGATACGGGGAGAGTCACAGGTAGAAAGTAGGTGTAGCATGGCACACTAGGTAACAGCTAGTATACAGGTAGATCTTGATACGGGGAGAGTCATAGATAGAAAGTAGGTGTAGCATGGCACACTAGGTAACAGCTAGTATACAGGTAGACCTTGATACGGGGAGAGTCATAGATAGAAAGTAGGTGTAGCATGGCACACTAGGTAACAGCTAGTATACAGGTAGATCTTGATACGGGGAGAGTCATAGCCAGAAAGAAGGTGTAGCATGGCACACTAGGTAACAGCTAGTATACAGGTAGATCTTGATACGGGGAGAGTAATAGATAGAAAATAGGTGTAGCATGGCACTCTGGGTAACAGCTAGTATACAGGTAGATCTTGATACGGGGAGAGTCATAGCCAGAAAGAAGGTGTAGCATGGCACACTAGGTAACAGCTAGTATACAGGTAGATCTTGATATGGGGAGAGTCATAGATAGAAAGTAGGTGTAGCATGGCACACTAGGTAACAGCTAGTATACAGGTAGATCTTGATACGGGGAGAGTCATAGATAGAAAGTAGGTGTAGCATGGCACACTAGGTAACAGCTAGTATACAGGTAGACCTTGATACGGGGAGAGTCATAGATAGAAAGTAGGTGTAGCATGGCACACTAGGTAACAGCTAGTATACAGGTAGATCTTGATACGGGGAGAGTCATAGCCAGAAAGAAGGTGTAGCATGGCACACTAGGTAACAGCTAGTATACAGGTAGATCTTGATACGGGGAGAGTCATAGATAGAAAGTAGGTGTAGCATGGCACACTGGGTAACAGCTAGTATACAGGTAGATCTTGATACGGGGAGAGTCACAGGTAGAAAGTAGGTGTAGCATGGCACACTAGGTAACAGCTAGTATACAGGTAGATCTTGATACGGGGAGAGTCATAGATAGAAAGTAGGTGTAGCATGGCACACTGGGTAACAGCTAGTATACAGGTAGATCTTGATACGGGGAGAGTCACAGGTAGAAAGTAGGTGTAGCATGGCACACTAGGTAACAGCTAGTATACACGTAGATCTTGATACGGGAAGAGTCATAGATAGAAAGTAGGTGTAGCATGGCACACTGGGTAACAGCTAGTATACAGGTAGATCTTGATACGGGGAGAGTCACAGGCAGAAAGTAGGTGTAGCATGGCACACTGGGTAACAGCTAGTATACAGGTAGATCTTGATACGGGGAGAGTAATAGATAGAAAGTAGGTGTAGCATGGCACACTGGGTAACAGCTAGTATACAGGTAGATCTTGATACGGGGAGAGTCATAGGCAGAAAGTAGGTGTAGCATGGTACACTGGGTAACAGCTAGTATACAGGTAGATCTTGATACGGGAAGAGTCATAGATAGAAAGTAGGTGTAGCATGGCACACTGGGTAACAGCTAGTATACAGGTAGATCTTGATACGGGAAGAGTCATAGATAGAAAGTAGGTGTAGCATGGCACACTAGGTAACAGCTAGTATACAGGTAGATCTTGATACGGGAAGAGTCATAGATAGAAAGTAGGTGTAGCATGGCACACTGGGTAACAGCTAGTATACAGGTAGATCTTGATACGGGGAGAGTCATAGATAGAAAGTAGGTGTAGCATGGCACACTGGGTAACAGCTAGTATACAGGTAGATCTTGATACGGGGAGAGTCATAGATAGAAAGTAGGTGTAGCATGGCACACTGGGTAACAGCTAGTATACAGGTAGATCTTGATACGGGAAGAGTCATAGATAGAAAGTAGGTGTAGCATGGCACACTGGGTAACAGCTAGTATACAGGTAGATCTTGATACGGGGAGAGTCATAGGCAGAAAGTAGGTGTAGCATGGCACACTGGGTAACAGCTAGTATACAGGTAGATCTTGATACGGGGAGAGTCACAGGCAGAAAGTAGGTGTAGCATGGCACACTAGGTAACAGCTAGTATACAGGTAGACCTTGATACGGGGAGAGTCATAGATAGAAAGTAGGTGTAGCTTGGCACACTGGGTAACAGCTAGTATACAGGTAGATCTTGATACGGGGAGAGTCACAGGCAGAAAGTAGGTGTAGCATGGCACACTAGGTAACAGCTAGTATACAGGTAGACCTTGATACGGGGAGAGTCATAGATAGAAAGTAGGTGTAGCTTGGCACACTGGGTAACAGCTAGTATACAGGTAGATCTTGATACGGGGAGAGTCACAGGCAGAAAGTAGGTGTAGCTTGGCACACTGGGTAACAGCTAGTATACAGGTAGATCTTGATACGGGGAGAGTCATAGGCAGAAAGTAGGTGTAGCATGGTACACTGGGTAACAGCTAGTATACAGGTAGATCTTGATACGGGAAGAGTCATAGATAGAAAGTAGGTGTAGCATGGCACACTGGGTAACAGCTAGTATACAGGTAGATCTTGATACGGGAAGAGTCATAGATAGAAAGTAGGTGTAGCATGGCACACTGGGTAACAGCTAGTATACAGGTAGATCTTGATACGGGTAGAGTCATAGATAGAAAGTAGGTGTAGCATGGCACACTGGGTAACAGCTAGTATACAGGTAGACCTTGATACGGGGAGAGTCATAGATAGAAAGTAGGTGTAGCATGGCACACTGGGTAACAGCTAGTATACAGGTAGATCTTGATACGGGGAGAGTCATAGATAGAAAGTAGGTGTAGCATGGCACACTGGGTAACAGCTAGTATACAGGTAGATCTTGATACGGGAAGAGTCATAGATAGAAAGTAGGTGTAGCATGGCACACTGGGTAACAGCTAGTATACAGGTAGATCTTGATACGGGTAGAGTCATAGATAGAAAGTAGGTGTAGCATGGCACACTGGGTAACAGCTAGTATACAGGTAGACCTTGATACGGGGAGAGTCATAGATAGAAAGTAGGTGTAGCATGGCACACTGGGTAACAGCTAGTATACAGGTAGATCTTGATACGGGTAGAGTCATAGATAGAAAGTAGGTGTAGCTTGGCACACTGGGTAACAGCTAGTATACAGGTAGATCTTGATACGGGGAGAGTCATAGGCAGAAAGTAGGTGTAGCATGGTACACTGGGTAACAGCTAGTATACAGGTAGATCTTGATACGGGAAGAGTCATAGATAGAAAGTAGGTGTAGCATGGCACACTGGGTAACAGCTAGTATACAGGTAGATCTTGATACGGGAAGAGTCATAGATAGAAAGTAGGTGTAGCATGGCACACTGGGTAACAGCTAGTATACAGGTAGATCTTGATACGGGTAGAGTCATAGATAGAAAGTAGGTGTAGCATGGCACACTGGGTAACAGCTAGTATACAGGTAGACCTTGATACGGGGAGAGTCATAGATAGAAAGTAGGTGTAGCATGGCACACTGGGTAACAGCTAGTATACAGGTAGATCTTGATACGGGGAGAGTCATAGATAGAAAGTAGGTGTAGCATGGCACACTGGGTAACAGCTAGTATACAGGTAGATCTTGATACGGGAAGAGTCATAGATAGAAAGTAGGTGTAGCATGGCACACTGGGTAACAGCTAGTATACAGGTAGATCTTGATACGGGTAGAGTCATAGATAGAAAGTAGGTGTAGCATGGCACACTGGGTAACAGCTAGTATACAGGTAGACCTTGATACGGGGAGAGTCATAGATAGAAAGTAGGTGTAGCATGGCACACTGGGTAACAGCTAGTATACAGGTAGATCTTGATACGGGGAGAGTCATAGATAGAAAGTAGGTGTAGCTTGGCACACTGGGTAACAGCTAGTATACAGGTAGATCTTGATACGAGGAGAGTCATAGATAGAAAGTAGGTGTAGCTTGGCACACTGGGTAACAGCTAGTTTTTAATTAAAAAAAAACTGAGGCACTCAAGCTTTCAAAAATATTTTACAGATTGATAATCGAAAAATTTGTACAGCTTCAGCACTATTTTAAAGTTATTTACCTTTAAGGAGGGAGGGGGGGGGTGTATCAAAATAATTGATGAATCCAAGCTGTAGCTCGTTAAAAGTAGGCTCACCAGAGTTTTTCGCAAAATTGGAAAAATGTTGTTTTTTGGCTAGCGATTGAGGTACTGTCACCTGGCCAAATTTGTACTTCGACCGGTTCATTTGAAGCAGAATTTAGTGTTCTTTACTCCCCATTTGAAGTTTTTTTTTGTATCCAAAATAAACGGTTTTTAAATTAATGAAGAAAAACTGAAAAAAGTGCTACAATTTCGCGGTTTTTCGCCTGCCACGGCTTCAGCATACTCCCATACTTAAGGATGTTAGGGGAAAAAATCTTGTAGAGGAATTATTGTTAGCTCGACGCCATTTTGAAGCCTCATATACTGGATCACGTCTATATACTGGACTAATTGTTAACACGAGCTAGTATCGTAGATATTGAAAATCCACCCGCAACAGGTCGGCCAGCCTCTATATACTGGACTAATTGTTAACACGAGCTAGTTTCGTAGATATTGAAAATCCACCCGCAACTGGTCGGCCAGCCTCTATATACTGGACTAATTGTTAACACGAGCTAGTATCGTAGATATTGAAAATCCACCCGCAACAGGTCGGCCAGCCTCTATATACTGGACTAATTGTTAACACGAGCTAGTATCGTAGATATTGAAAATCCACCCGCAACAGGTCGGCCAGCCTCTATATACTGGACTAATTGTTAACACGAGCTAGTATCGTAGATATTGAAAATCCACCCGCAACAGGTCGGCCAGCCTCTATATACTGGACTAATTGTTAACACGAGCTAGTATCGTAGATATTGAAAATCCACCCGCAACAGGTCGGCCAGCCTCTATATACTGGACTAATTGTTAACACGAGCTATTATCGTAGATATTGAAAATCCACCCGCAACAGGTCGGCCAGCCTCTATATACTGGACTAATTGTTAACACGAGCTAGTATCGTAGATATTGAAAATCCACCCGCAACAGGTCGGCCATCCTTGGCACAGTCTTGTCATTGTCGTATCGGCCAAAGAGAAAGTCTGTTATGATGAAACAATAGTCTCAGTGTCAACAGCCATTGTGCCTTCATTCACTGAATGAGTCGTTCGAAATTATCGAGTCTCAGAATCCATAGTCATCTTATTGATACTATCGAGATCGGTAGCTGCATCCGTTCTTATATTTATAACTCAATTATAACCCTAAGATAAAAACTATTTCAGAACTCTTAATTTATTTTCCCCTTAGTCCAATTAAAATATCTGATATTACTTTTTTCATTCCTCTAAATGATTCTATCTCTGCCGATGATTAGAAAGGGTGAGGATCTCTGCCGATGGTTAGGAAGGCTGAGGATCTCTGCCGATGATTAGGAAGGCTGAGGATCTCTGCCGATGATTAGGAAGGCTGAGGATCCTTGCCGATGATTAGAAAGGGTGAGGATCTCTGCCGATGGTTAGGAAGGCTGAGGATCTCTGCCGATGGTTAGGAAGGCTGAGGATCTCTGCCGATGATTCGGAAGGCTGAGGATCTCTGCCGATGATTAGGAAGGCTGAGGATCTCTGCCGATGATTAGGAAGGCTGAGGATCTCTGCCGATGGTTAGGAAGGCTGAGGATCTCTGCCGATGGTTAGAAAGGGTGAGGATCTCTGCCGATGATTAGGAAGGCTGAGGATCTCTGCCGATGATTAGGAAGGCTGAGGATCTCTGCCGATGATTAGAAAGGGTGAGGATCTCTGCCGATGGTTAGGGAGGCTGAGGATCTCTGCCGATGGTTAGGAAGGCTGAGGATCTCTGCCGATGATTAGGAAGGCTGAGGATCTCTGCCGATGATTAGGAAGGCTGAGGATCTCTGCCGATGGTTAGGAAGGCTGAGGATCTTTATGTTTTATTGGAGACTTGAGTATACTTTATGACGCCATTAATACCTCGTTCATATTCTAGACTTGGAAGGTGTCATGAGAGCTTACAATTATACAAAATAGTTTGTATTCCAGCTTCCAGGTGAAAACCCCATTTTCGAATATACTTCTTAATTATTTTTAGGAGCTTATGCAAGAAACTTGAGAAATTAACTGTATATAGAAATGTCTGTAGTATTGTTGTTGAAGCCTGAAACAGCAGATGAATTGTCTGTAATATTGTTGTTGAAGCCTAAAACAGCAGATGAATTGTCTGTAGTATTGTTGTTGAAGCCTAAAACAGCAGATGATTGTCTGTAGTATTGTTGTTGAAGCCTGAAACAGCAGATGAATTGTCTGTAGTATTGTTGTTGAAGCCTAAAACAGCAGATGAATTGTCTGTAGTATTGTTGTTGAAGCCTAAAACAGCAGATGAATTGTCTGTAGTATTGTTGTTGAAGCCTAAAACAGCAGATGAATTGTCTGTAGTATTGTTGTTGAAGCCTGAAACAGCAGATGAATTGTCTGTAGTATTGTTGTTGAAGCCTAAAACAGCAGATGAATTGTCTGTAGTATTGTTGTTGAAGCCTAAAACAGCAGATGAATTGTCTGTAGTATTGTTGTTGAAGCCTGAACAACAGATGAATTGTCTGCAATATTGTTGTTGAAGCCTAAAACAGCAGATGAATTGTCTGTAGTATTGTTGTTGAAGCCTAAAACAGCAGATGAATTGTCTGTAGTATTGTTGTTGAAGCCTGAAACAGCAGATGAATTGTCTGTAGTATTGTTGTTGAAGCCTAAAACAGCAGATGAATTGTCTGTAGTATTGTTGTTGAAGCCTGAAACAGCAGATGAATTGTCTGTAGTATTGTTGTTGAAGCCTAAAACAGCAGAAGAATTGTCTGTAGTATTGTTGTTGAAGCCTAAAACAGCAGATGAATTGCCTGTAGTATTGTTGTTGAAGCCTGAAACAGCAGATGAATTGCCTGCAGTATTGTTGTTGAAGCCTAAAACAGCAGATGAATTGTCTGTAGTATTGTTGTTGAAGCCTAAAACAGCAGATGAATTGTCTGTAGTATTGTTGTTGAAGCCTAAAACAGCAGATGATTGTCTGTAGTATTGTTGTTGAAGCCTGAAACAGCAGATGAATTGTCTGTAGTATTGTTGTTGAAGCCTGAAACAGCAGATGAATTGTCTGTAGTATTGTTATTGAAGCCTGAAACAGCAGATGAATTGTCTGTAGTATTGTTGTTGAAGCCTGAAACAGCAGATGAATTGTCTGTAGTATTGTTGTTGAAGCCTAAAACAGCAGATGAATTGTCTGTAGTATTGTTGTTGAAGCCTGAAACAGCAGATGAATTGTCTGTAGTATTGTTGTTGAAGCCTAAAACAGCAGATGAATTGTCTGTAGTATTGTTGTTGAAGCCTGAAACAGCAGATGAATTGTCTGCAGTATTGTTGTTGAAGCCTAAAACAGCAGATGAATTGTCTGCAGTATTGTTGTTGAAGCCTGAAACAGCAGATGAATTGTCTGCAGTATTGTTGTTGAAGCCTGAAACAGCAGATGAATTGTCTGCAGTATTGTTGTTGAAGCCTAAAACAGCAGATGAATTGTCTGTAGTATTGTTGTTGAAGCCTGAAACAGCAGATGAATTGTCTGTAGTATTGTTGTTGAAGCCTAAAATAGCAGATGAATTGTCTGTAGTATTCTTGTTGAAGCCTAAAACAGCAGATGAATTGTCTGTAGTATTCTTGTTGAAGCCTAAAACAGAAGATGACTTGTCTGTAGTATTCTTGTTGAAGCCTAAAACAGCAGATGAATTGTCTGTAGTATTCTTGTTGAAGCCTATAACAGCAGATGAATTGTCTGTAGTATTCTTGTTGAAGCCTAAAACAGCAGATGAATTGTCTGTAGTATTCTTGTTGAAGCCTGAAACCGCAGATGAATTGTCTGTAGTATTGTTGTTGAAGCCTGAAACAGCAGATGAATTGTCTGTAGTATTCTTGTTGAAGCCTGAAACAGCAGATGAATTGTCTGCAGTATTGGTCTGATATTGTTGTTGAAGCCTGAAACAGCAGGTGAATTGTCTGTAGTATTGTTCTGATATTGTTGTTGAAGCCTGAAACCTCTAGGATCATCCTCTCAATCAACAAGCCAATGTCAAGATGTCAGGATCGGCACAGGCGTCTTTCAGTTCTTGGAATAGAAGTGTTCTTCTTCGTCTGATTTAGGACGACACTGCTTATCTAATCTCTCTGGGACCATCCTCTCAATCAGCAAGCCAATGTCAAGATGTCAGGATCGGTGAGGCGTCTTTCAGTTCTTGGAATAGAAGTGTTCTTCTTCATCTGATTTAGGACGACACTGCTTTTCTAATCTCTCTAGGACCATCCTCTCAATCAGCAAGCCAATCCCAAGATGTCAGGATCGGCACAGGCGTCTTTCAGTTCTTGGAATAGAAGTGTTCTTCTTCATCTGATTTAGGACGACACTGCTTTTCTAATCTCTCTAGGACCATCCTCTCAATCAGCAAGCCAATGTCAAGATGTCAGGATCGGTGAGGCGTCTTTCAGTTCTTGGAATAGAAGTGTTCTTCTTCATCTGATTTAGGACGACACTGCTTTTCTAATCTCTCTAGGACCATCCTCTCAATCAGCAAGCCAATCCCAAGATGTCAGGATCGGCACAGGCGTCTTTCAGTTCTTGGAATAGAAGTGTTCTTCTTCATCTGATTTAGGACGACACTGCTTTTCTAATCTCTCTAGGACCATCCTCTCAATCAGCAAGCCAATGTCAAGATGTCAGGATCGGTGAGGCGTCTTTCAGTTCTTGGAATAGAAGTGTTCTTCTTCATCTGATTTAGGACGACACGGCTTTTCTAATCTCTCTAGGACCATCCTCTCAATCAACAAGCCAATCCCAAGATGTCAGGATCGGCACGGGCGTCTTTCAGTTCTTGGAATAGAAGTGTTCTTCTTCATCTGATTTAGGACGACACGGCTTTTCTAATCTCTCTAGGATCATCCTCTCAATCAACAAGCCAATGTCAAGATGTCAGGATCGGCGAGGCGTCTTTCAGTTTTTGGAATAGAAGTGTTCTTCTTCATCTGATTTAGGACGACACGGCTTTTCTAATCTCTCTAGGACCATCCTCTCAATCAGCAAGCCAATGTCAAGAGGTCAGGATCGGCACAGGCGTCTTTCAGTTCTTGGAATAGAAGTGTTCTTCTTCATCTGATTTAGGACGACACTGCTTTTCTATTGTCTCTAGGATCATCCTCTCAATCAACAAGCCAATCCCAAGATGTCAGGATCGGCACAGGCGTCTTTCAGTTCTTGGAATAGAAGTGTTCTTCTTCATCTGATTTAGGACGACACTGCTTATCTAATCTCTCTGGGACCATCCTCTCAATCAGCAAGCCAATGTCAAGATGTCAGGATCGGTGAGGCGTCTTTCAGTTCTTGGAATAGAAGTGTTCTTCTTCATCTGATTTAGGACGACACTGCTTATCTAATCTCTCTGGGACCATCCTCTCAATCAACAAGCCAATCCCAAGATGTCAGGATCGGCACAGGCGTCTTTCAGTTCTTGGAATAGAAGTGTTCTTCTTCATCTGATTTAGGACGACACTGCTTATCTAATCTCTCTGGGACCATCCTCTCAATCAACAAGCCAATCCCAAGATGTCAGGATCGGCACAGGTGTCTTTCAGTTCTTGGAATAGAAGTGTTTTTCTTCATCTGATTTAGGACGACACTGCTTATCTAATCTCTCTGGGACCATCCTCTCAATCAACAAGCCAATCCCAAGATGTCAGGATCGGCACAGGCGTCTTTCAGTTCTTGGAATAGAAGTGTTCTTCTTCATCTGATTTAGGACGACACTGCTTTTCTAATCTCTCTAGGATCATCCTCTCAATCAACAAGCCAATCCCAAGTTGTCAGGATCGGCACAGGCGTCTTTCAGTTCTTGTCTCGTTCCGAAAGGTTTTTCTTCATATCGGTTTGATAAAGCCCATCTGATCACGGTTTGAGTCCCGTAACAAGCAAGTTAAAAATGTGTCATAAATAGCTCAAAAATTATTTAAATAAGATCACTTAGTTCAGAAAAAAATTATTCTTTTTTTTGGTGAAATATCGTTTTAGTGGATAACTATTCCAAGGTGTAGTGTTCCATAGCCTCCATATTTCCCGGTGCTCCCAGCCTCAACCCCCCCCCCCCCTCTGAAATTATTTCCTATATACGTCCCTGTCTTGAAACAGTAAAGGCAATGGACATTCAGTCACAAGCTAATTTCCCGGTGCTCCCAGCCTCAACCCCCCCCCCTCTGAAATTATTTCCTATATACGTCCCTGTCTTGAAACAGTAAAGGCAATGGACATTCAGTCACAAGCTAATTTCCCGGTGCTCCCAGCCTCAACCCCCCCCCCCTCTGAAATTATTTCCTATATACGTCCCTGTCTTGAAACAGTAAAGGCAATGGACATTCAGTCACAATCTAATTTCTCGGTGCTCCCAGCCTCAACCCCCCCCCTCTGAAATTATTTCCTATATACGTCCCTGTCTTGAAACAGTAAAGGCAATGGACATTCAGTCACAAGCTAATTTCCCGGTGCTCCCAGCCTCAACCCCCCCCCCCCCCCTCTGAAATTATTTCCTATATACGTCCCTGTCTTGAAACAGTAAAGGCAATGGACATTCAGTCACAATCTAATTTCTCGGTGCTCCCAGCCTCAACCCCCCCCCTCTGAAATTATTTCCTATATACGTCCCTGTCATGTAACAGTAAAGCCAATGGACATTCAGTCACAATCTAATTTCCCGGTGCTCCCAGCCTCAACCCCCCCCCTCTGAAATTATTTCCTATATACGTCCCTGTCATGAAACAGTAAAGCCAATGGACATTCAGTCACAAGCTAATTTCCCGGTGCTCCCAGCCTCAACCCCCCCCCCCTCTGAAATTATTTCCTATATACGTCCCTGTCATGAAACAGTAAAGGCAATAGACATTCAGTCACAAGCTAATTTCCCGGTGCTCCCAGCCTCAACCCCCCCCCCTCTGAAATTATTTCCTATATACGTCCCTGTCATGAAACAGTAAAGCCAATGGACATTCAGTCACAAGCTAATTTCCCGGTGCTCCCAGCCTCAACCCCCCCCCCTCTGAAATTATTTCCTATATACGTCCCTGTCATGAAACAGTAAAGGCAATAGACATTCAGTCACAAGCTAATTTCCCGGTGCTCCCAGCCTCAACCCCCCCCCCCCTCTGAAATTATTTCCTATATACGTCCCTGTCTTGAAACAGTAAAGCCAATGGACATTCAGTCACAAGCTAATTTCCCGGTGCTCCCAGCCTCAACCCCCCCCCCTCTGAAATTATTTCCTATATACGTCCCTGTCATGAAACAGTAAAGCCAATGGACATTCAGTCACAAGCTAATTTCCCGGTGCTCCCAGCCTCAACCCCCCCCCCCTCTGAAATTATTTCCTATATACGTCCCTGTCATGAAACAGTAAAGGCAATAGACATTCAGTCACAAGCTAATTTCCCGGTGCTCCCAGCCTCAACCCCCCCCCCCCCCCCCCCTCTGAAATTATTTCCTATATACGTCCCTGTCTTGAAACAGTAAAGCCAATGGACATTCAGTCACAAGCTAATTTCCCGGTGCTCCCAGCCTCAACCCCCCCCCCTCTGAAATTATTTCCTATATACGTCCCTGTCATGAAACAGTAAAGCCAATGGACATTCAGTCACAAGCTAATTTCCCGGTGCTCCCAGCCTCAACCCCCCCCCCTCTGAAATTATTTCCTATATACGTCCCTGTCATGTAACAGTAAAGCCAATGGACATTCAGTCACAATCTAATTTCCCGGTGCTCCCAGCCTCAACCCCCCCCCCTCTGAAATTATTTCCTATATACGTCCCTGTCATGAAACAGTAAAGCCAATGGACATTCAGTCACAAGCTAATTTCCCGGTGCTCCCAGCCTCAACCCCCCCCCCTCTGAAATTATTTCCTATATACGTCCCTGTCATGAAACAGTAAAGCCAATGGACATTCAGTCACAAGCTAATTTCCCGGTGCTCCCAGCCTCAACCCCCCCCCCTCTGAAATTATTTCCTATATACGTCCCTGTCATGAAACAGTAAAGCCAATGGACATTCAGTCACAAGCTAATTTCCCGGTGCTCCCAGCCTCAACCCCCCCCCCTCTGAAATTATTTCCTATATACGTCCCTGTCATGTAACAGTAAAGCCAATGGACATTCAGTCACAATCTAATTTCCCGGTGCTCCCAGCCTCAACCCCCCCCCCTCTGAAATTATTTCCTATATACGTCCCTGTCATGAAACAGTAAAGCCAATGGACATTCAGTCACAAGCTAATTTCCCGGTGCTCCCAGCCTCAACCCCCCCCCCTCTGAAATTATTTCCTATATACGTCCCTGTCATGAAACAGTAAAGCCAATGGACATTCAGTCACAAGCTAATTTCCCGGTGCTCCCAGCCTCAACCCCCCCCCCTCTGAAATTATTTCCTTTATACGTCCCTGTCATGAAACAGTAAAGCCAATGGACATTCAGTCACAAGCTAATTTCCCGGTGCTCCCAGCCTCAACCCCCCCCCCTCTGAAATTATTTCCTATATACGTCCCTGTCATGAAACAGTAAAGCCAATGGACATTCAGTCACAAGCTAATTTCCCGGTGCTCCCAGCCTCAACCCCCCCCCCCCTCTGAAATTATTTCCTATATACGTCCCTGTCATGAAACAGTAAAGCCAATGGACATTCAGTCACAAGCTAATTTCCCGGTGCTCCCAGCCTCAACCCCCCCCCCTCTGAAATTATTTCCTATATACGTCCCTGTCATGAAACAGTAAAGCCAATGGACATTCAGTCACAAGCTAATTTCCCGGTGCTCCCAGCCTCAACCCCCCCCCCTCTGAAATTATTTCCTATATACGTCCCTGTCATGAAACAGTAAAGCCAATGGACATTCAGTCACAATCTAATTTCCCGGTGCTCCCAGCCTCAACCCCCCCCCCCCTCTGATATTATTTCCTATATACGTCCCTGTCTTGAAACAGTAAAGGCAATGGACATTCAGTCACAAGCTAATTTCCCGGTGCTCCCAGCCTCAACCCCCCCCCCTCTGAAATTATTTCCTGTATACGTCCCTGTCATGAAACAGTAAAGCCAATGGACATTCAGTCACAAGCTAATTTCCCGGTGCTCCCAGCCTCAACCCCCCCCCCCCTCTGATATTATTTCCTATATACGTCCCTGTCTTGAAACAGTAAAGGCAATGGACATTCAGTCACAAGCTAATTTCCCGGTGCTCCCAGCCTCAACCCCCCCCCCCCTCTGAAATTATTTCCTGTATACGTCCCTGTCATGAAACAGTAAAGCCAATGGACATTCAGTCACAAGCTAATTTCCCGGTGCTCCCAGCCTCAACCCCCCCCCCCTCTGAAATTATTTCCTATATACGTCCCTGTCATGTAACAGTAAAGCCAATGGACATTCAGTCACAATCTAATTTCCCGGTGCTCCCAGCCTCAACCCCCCCCCCTCTGAAATTATTTCCTATATACGTCCCTGTCATGAAACAGTAAAGCCAATGGACATTCAGTCACAAGCTAATTTCCCGGTGCTCCCAGCCTCAACCCCCCCCCCTCTGAAATTATTTCCTATATACGTCCCTGTCATGAAACAGTAAAGGCAATGGACATTCAGTCACAAGCTAATTTCCCGGTGCTCCCAGCCTCAACCCCCCCCCTCTGATATTATTTCCTATATACGTCCCTGTCATGAAACAGTAAAGCCAATGGACATTCAGTCACAAGCTAATTTCCCGGTGCTCCCAGCCTCAACCCCCCCCCCCTCTGATATTATTTCCTATATACGTCCCTGTCATGAAACAGTAAAGCCAATGGACATTCAGTCACAATCTAATTTCCCGGTGCTCCCAGCCTCAACCCCCCCCCCCTCTGAAATTATTTCCTATATACGTCCCTGTCATGAAACAGTAAAGCCAATGGACATTCAGTCACAAGCTAATTTCCCGGTGCTCCCAGCCTCAACCCCCCCCCCTCTGAAATTATTTCCTATATACGTCCCTGTCATGAAACAGTAAAGCCAATGGACATTCAGTCACAAGCTAATTTCCCGGTGCTCCCAGCCTCAACCCCCCCCCCTCTGATATTATTTCCTATATACGTCCCTGTCATGAAACAGTAAAGCCAATGGACATTCAGTCACAATCTAATTTCCCGGTGCTCCCAGCCTCAACCCCCCCCCCCTCTGAAATTATTTCCTATATACGTCCCTGTCATGAAACAGTAAAGCCAATGGACATTCAGTCACAAGCTAATTTCCCGGTGCTCCCAGCCTCAACCCCCCCCCCTCTGAAATTATTTCCTATATACGTCCCTGTCATGAAACAGTAAAGCCAATGGACATTCAGTCACAAGCTAATTTCCCGGTGCTCCCAGCCTCAACCCCCCCCCCTCTGAAATTATTTCCTATATACGTCCCTGTCATGAAACAGTAAAGCCAATGGACATTCAGTCACAAGCTAATTTCCCGGTGCTCCCAGCCTCAACCCCCCCCCCTCTGAAATTATTTCCTATATACGTCCCTGTCATGAAACAGTAAAGCCAATGGACATTCAGTCACAAGCTAATTTCCCGGTGCTCCCAGCCTCAACCCCCCCCCCTCTGAAATTATTTCCTATATACGTCCCTGTCATGAAACAGTAAAGCCAATGGACATTCAGTCACAAGCTAATTTCCCGGTGCTCCCAGCCTCAACCCCCCCCCCTCTGAAATTATTTCCTATATACGTCCCTGTCATGAAACAGTAAAGCCAATGGACATTCAGTCACAAGCTAATTTCCCGGTGCTCCCAGCCTCAACCCCCCCCCCTCTGAAATTATTTCCTATATACGTCCCTGTCATGAAACAGTAAAGCCAATGGACATTCAGTCACAATCTAATTTCCCGGTGCTCCCAGCCTCAACCCCCCCCCCCTCTGAAATTATTTCCTATATACGTCCCTGTCATGAAACAGTAAAGGCAATGGACATTCAGTCACAAGCTAATTTCCCGGTGCTCCCAGCCTCAACCCCCCCCCTCTGAAATTATTTCCTATATACGTCCCTGTCTTGAAACAGTAAAGGCAATGGACATTCAGTCACAAGCTAATTTCCCGGTGCTCCCAGCCTCAACCCCCCCCCCCTCTGAAATTATTTCCTATATACGTCCCTGTCATGAAACAGTAAAGCCAATGGACATTCAGTCACAAGCTAATTTCCCGGTGCTCCCAGCCTCAACCCCCCCCCCCTCTGAAATTATTTCCTATATACGTCCCTGTCATGAAACAGTAAAGCCAATGGACATTCAGTCACAAGCTAATTTCCCGGTGCTCCCAGCCTCAACCCCCCCCCCTCTGAAATTATTTCCTATATACGTCCCTGTCTTGAAACAGTAAAGGCAATGGACATTCAGTCACAAGCTAATTTCCCGGTGCTCCCAGCCTCAACCCCCCCCCCTCTGAAATTATTTCCTATATACGTCCCTGTCATGAAACAGTAAAGCCAATGGACATTCAGTCACAAGCTAATTTCCCGGTGCTCCCAGCCTCAACCCCCCCCCCCTCTGAAATTATTTCCTATATACGTCCCTGTCATGAAACAGTAAAGCCAATGGACATTCAGTCACAAGCTAATTTCCCGGTGCTCCCAGCCTCAACCCCCCCCCCCCCTCTGATATTATTTCCTATATACGTCCCTGTCATGAAACAGTAAAGCCAATGGACATTCAGTCACAAGCTAATTTCCCGGTGCTCCCAGCCTCAACCCCCCCCCCCTCTGAAATTATTTCCTATATACGTCCCTGTCATGTAACAGTAAAGCCAATGGACATTCAGTCACAAGCTAATTTCCCGGTGCTCCCAGCCTCAACCCCCCCCCCCCCCTCTGAAATTATTTCCTATATACGTCCCTGTCATGTAACAGTAAAGCCAATGGACATTCAGTCACAAGCTAATTTCCCGGTGCTCCCAGCCTCAACCCCCCCCCCCTCTGAAATTATTTCCTATATACGTCCCTGTCATGAAACAGTAAAGCCAATGGACATTCAGTCACAAGCTAATTTCCCGGTGCTCCCAGCCTCAACCCCCCCCCCCTCTGAAATTATTTCCTATATACGTCCCTGTCATGAAACAGTAAAGCCAATGGACATTCAGTCACAAGCTAATTTCCCGGTGCTCCCAGCCTCAACCCCCCCCCCCTCTGAAATTATTTCCTATATACGTCCCTGTCATGTAACAGTAAAGCCAATGGACATTCAGTCACAAGCTAATTTCCCGGTGCTCCCAGCCTCAACCCCCCCCCCCTCTGAAATTATTTCCTATATACGTCCCTGTCATGAAACAGTAAAGCCAATGGACATTCAGTCACAAGCTAATTTCCCGGTGCTCCCAGCCTCAACCCCCCCCCCCTCTGAAATTATTTCCTATATACGTCCCTGTCATGAAACAGTAAAGCCAATGGACATTCAGTCACAAGCTAATTTCCCGGTGCTCCCAGCCTCAACCCCCCCCCCTCTGAAATTATTTCCTATATACGTCCCTGTCATGAAACAGTAAAGCCAATGGACATTCAGTCACAAGCTAATTTCCCGGTGCTCCCAGCCTCAACCCCCCCCCCCTCTGAAATTATTTCCTATATACGTCCCTGTCATGAAACAGTAAAGCCAATGGACATTCAGTCACAAGCTAATTTCCCGGTGCTCCCAGCCTCAACCCCCCCCCCCTCTGAAATTATTTCCTATATACGTCCCTGTCATGAAACAGTAAAGCCAATGGACATTCAGTCACAAGCTAATTTCCCGGTGCTCCCAGCCTCAACCCCCCCCCCCCCTCTGAAATTATTTCCTATATACGTCCCTGTCATGAAACAGTAAAGCCAATGGACATTCAGTCACAAGCTAATTTCCCGGTGCTCCCAGCCTCAACCCCCCCCCCCCTCTGAAATTATTTCCTATATACGTCCCTGTCATGAAACAGTAAAGCCAATGGACATTCAGTCACAAGCTAATTTCCCGGTGCTCCCAGCCTCAACCCCCCCCCCCTCTGAAATTATTTCCTATATACGTCCCTGTCATGTAACAGTAAAGCCAATGGACATTCAGTCACAATCTAATTTCCCGGTGCTCCCAGCCTCAACCCCCCCCCCTCTGAAATTATTTCCTATATACGTCCCTGTCATGAAACAGTAAAGCCAATGGACATTCAGTCACAAGCTAATTTCCCGGTGCTCCCAGCCTCAACCCCCCCCCCTCTGAAATTATTTCCTATATACGTCCCTGTCATGAAACAGTAAAGCCAATGGACATTCAGTCACAAGCTAATTTCCCGGTGCTCCCAGCCTCAACCCCCCCCCCCCCTCTGAAATTATTTCCTATATACGTCCCTGTCATGAAACAGTAAAGCCAATGGACATTCAGTCACATGCTAATTTCCCGGTGCTCCCAGCCTCAACCCCCCCCCCCTCTGAAATTATTTCCTATATACGTCCCTGTCATGTAACAGTAAAGCCAATGGACATTCAGTCACAAGCTAATTTCCCGGTGCTCCCAGCCTCAAC
Source organism: Gonocerus acuteangulatus (assembly GCA_946811695.1). NCBI lineage: Eukaryota > Metazoa > Arthropoda > Insecta > Hemiptera > Coreidae > Gonocerus > Gonocerus acuteangulatus. Next base: position 728,965 of record OX328128.1, on the reverse strand, counting down.
CCCCCCCCCCTCTGAAATTATTTCCTATATACGTCCCTGTCATGAAACAGTAAAGCCAATGGACATTCAGTCACAAGCTAATTTCCCGGTGCTCCCAGCCTCAACCCCCCCCCCCCTCTGAAATTATTTCCTATATACGTCCCTGTCATGAAACAGTAAAGCCAATGGACATTCAGTCACAAGCTAATTTCCCGGTGCTCCCAGCCTCAACCCCCCCCCCCCTCTGAAATTATTTCCTATATACGTCCCTGTCATGAAACAGTAAAGCCAATGGACATTCAGTCACAAGCTAATTTCCCGGTGCTCCCAGCCTCAACCCCCCCCCCCTCTGAAATTATTTCCTATATACGTCCCTGTCATGAAACAGTAAAGCCAATGGACATTCAGTCACAAGCTAATTTCCCGGTGCTCCCAGCCTCAACCCCCCCCCCCCCTCTGAAATTATTTCCTATATACGTCCCTGTCATGAAACAGTAAAGCCAATGGACATTCAGTCACAAGCTAATTTCCCGGTGCTCCCAGCCTCAACCCCCCCCCCCTCTGAAATTATTTCCTATATACGTCCCTGTCATGAAACAGTAAAGCCAATGGACATTCAGTCACAAGCTAATTTCCCGGTGCACCCAGCCTCAACCCCCCCCCCCCCCTCTGAAATTATTTCCTATATACGTCCCTGTCATGAAACAGTAAAGCCAATGGACATTCAGTCACAAGCTAATTTCCCGGTGCTCCCAGCCTCAACCCCCCCCCCCTCTGAAATTATTTCCTATATACGTCCCTGTCATGAAACAGTAAAGCCAATGGACATTCAGTCACAAGCTAATTTCCCGGTGCTCCCAGCCTCAACCCCCCCCCCCCTCTGAAATTATTTCCTATATACGTCCCTGTCATGTAACAGTAAAGGCAATGGACATTCAGTCACAAGCTAATTTCCCGGTGCTCCCAGCCTCAACCCCCCCCCCCTCTGAAATTATTTCCTATATACGTCCCTGTCATGAAACAGTAAAGCCAATGGACATTCAGCACAAGCTAATTTCCCGGTGCTCCCAGCCTCAACCCCCCCCCCCCTCTGAAATTATTTCCTATATACGTCCCTGTCATGAAACAGTAAAGCCAATGGACATTCAGTCACAAGCTAATTTCCCGGTGCTCCCAGCCTCAACCCCCCCCCCCCTCTGAAATTATTTCCTATATACGTCCCTGTCATGTAACAGTAAAGCCAATGGACATTCAGTCACAATCTAATTTCCCGGTGCTCCCAGCCTCAACCCCCCCCCCCTCTGAAATTATTTCCTATATACGTCCCTGTCATGAAACAGTAAAGCCAATGGACATTCAGTCACAAGCTAATTTCCCGGTGCTCCCAGCCTCAACCCCCCCCCCTCTGAAATTATTTCCTATATACGTCCCTGTCATGAAACAGTAAAGCCAATGGACATTCAGTCACAAGCTAATTTCCCGGTGCTCCCAGCCTCAACCCCCCCCCCCTCTGAAATTATTTCCTATATACGTCCCTGTCATGAAACAGTAAAGCCAATGGACATTCAGTCACAAGCTAATTTCCCGGTGCTCCCAGCCTCAACCCCCCCCCCCTCTGAAATTATTTCCTATATACGTCCCTGTCATGTAACAGTAAAGCCAATGGACATTCAGTCACAAGCTAATTTCCCGGTGCTCCCAGCCTCAACCCCCCCCCCTCTGAAATTATTTCCTATATACGTCCCTGTCATGAAACAGTAAAGCCAATGGACATTCAGTCACAAGCTAATTTCCCGGTGCTCCCAGCCTCAACCCCCCCCCCCCTCTGAAATTATTTCCTATATACGTCCCTGTCATGAAACAGTAAAGCCAATGGACATTCAGTCACAAGCTAATTTCCCGGTGCTCCCAGCCTCAACCCCCCCCCCCCTCTGAAATTATTTCCTATATACGTCCCTGTCATGAAACAGTAAAGCCAATGGACATTCAGTCACAAGCTAATTTCCCGGTGCTCCCAGCCTCAACCCCCCCCCCCCTCTGAAATTATTTCCTATATACGTCCCTGTCATGAAACAGTAAAGCCAATGGACATTCAGTCACAAGCTAATTTCCCGGTGCTCCCAGCCTCAACCCCCCCCCCCCCTCTGAAATTATTTCCTATATACGTCCCTGTCATGAAACAGTAAAGCCAATGGACATTCAGTCACAAGCTAATTTCCCGGTGCTCCCAGCCTCAACCCCCCCCCCCTCTGAAATTATTTCCTATATACGTCCCTGTCATGAAACAGTAAAGCCAATGGACATTCAGTCACAAGCTAATTTCCCGGTGCTCCCAGCCTCAACCCCCCCCCCCCCTCTGAAATTATTTCCTATATACGTCCCTGTCATGAAACAGTAAAGCCAATGGACATTCAGTCACAAGCTAATTTCCCGGTGCTCCCAGCCTCAACCCCCCCCCCTCTGAAATTATTTCCTATATACGTCCCTGTCATGAAACAGTAAAGCCAATGGACATTCAGTCACAAGCTAATTTCCCGGTGCTCCCAGCCTCAACCCCCCCCCCCCTCTGAAATTATTTCCTATATACGTCCCTGTCATGTAACAGTAAAGGCAATGGACATTCAGTCACAAGCTAATTTCCCGGTGCTCCCAGCCTCAACCCCCCCCCCTCTGAAATTATTTCCTATATACGTCCCTGTCATGAAACAGTAAAGCCAATGGACATTCAGTCACAAGCTAATTTCCCGGTGCTCCCAGCCTCAACCCCCCCCCCCCCCTCTGAAATTATTTCCTATATACGTCCCTGTCATGAAACAGTAAAGCCAATGGACATTCAGTCACAAGCTAATTTCCCGGTGCTCCCAGCCTCAACCCCCCCCCCTCTGAAATTATTTCCTATATACGTCCCTGTCATGAAACAGTAAAGCCAATGGACATTCAGTCACAAGCTAATTTCCCGGTGCTCCCAGCCTCAACCCCCCCCCCCCTCTGAAATTATTTCCTATATACGTCCCTGTCATGTAACAGTAAAGGCAATGGACATTCAGTCACAAGCTAATTTCCCGGTGCTCCCAGCCTCAACCCCCCCCCCCTCTGAAATTATTTCCTATATACGTCCCTGTCATGAAACAGTAAAGCCAATGGACATTCAGTCACAAGCTAATTTCCCGGTGCTCCCAGCCTCAACCCCCCCCCCCTCTGAAATTATTTCCTATATACGTCCCTGTCATGTAACAGTAAAGGCAATGGACATTCAGTCACAAGCTAATTTCCCGGTGCTCCCAGCCTCAACCCCCCCCCCCCTCTGAAATTATTTCCTATATACGTCCCTGTCATGAAACAGTAAAGCCAATGGACATTCAGTCACAAGCTAATTTCCCGGTGCTCCCAGCCTCAACCCCCCCCCCCCCTCTGAAATTATTTCCTATATACGTCCCTGTCATGAAACAGTAAAGCCAATGGACATTCAGTCACAAGCTAATTTCCCGGTGCTCCCAGCCTCAACCCCCCCCCCCCCCCTCTGAAATTATTTCCTATATACGTCCCTGTCATGAAACAGTAAAGCCAATGGACATTCAGTCACAAGCTAATTTCCCGGTGCTCCCAGCCTCAACCCCCCCCCCCTCTGAAATTATTTCCTATATACGTCCCTGTCATGAAACAGTAAAGCCAATGGACATTCAGTCACAAGCTAATTTCCCGGTGCTCCCAGCCTCAACCCCCCCCCCCCTCTGAAATTATTTCCTATATACGTCCCTGTCATGAAACAGTAAAGCCAATGGACATTCAGTCACAATCTAATTTCCCGGTGCTCCCAGCCTCAACCCCCCCCCCCCTCTGAAATTATTTCCTATATACGTCCCTGTCATGAAACAGTAAAGCCAATGGACATTCAGTCACAAGCTAATTTCCCGGTGCTCCCAGCCTCAACCCCCCCCCCCCTCTGAAATTATTTCCTATATACGTCCCTGTCATGAAACAGTAAAGGCAATGGACATTCAGTCACAAGCTAATTTCCCGGTGCTCCCAGCCTCAACCCCCCCCCCCCTCTGAAATTATTTCCTATATACGTCCCTGTCATGAAACAGTAAAGGCAATGGACATTCAGTCACAAGCTAATTTCCCGGTGCTCCCAGCCTCAACCCCCCCCCCCTCTGAAATTATTTCCTATATACGTCCCTGTCATGAAACAGTAAAGGCAATGGACATTCAGTCACAATCTAATTTCCCGGTGCTCCCAGCCTCAACCCCCCCCCCTCTGATATTATTTCCTATATACGTCCCTGTCATGAAACAGTAAAGCCAATGGACATTCAGTCACAAGCTAATTTCCCGGTGCTCCCAGCCTCAACCCCCCCCCCCTCTGAAATTATTTCCTATATACGTCCCTGTCATGTAACAGTAAAGGCAATGGACATTCAGTCACAAGCTAATTTCCCGGTGCTCCCAGCCTCAACCCCCCCCCCCTCTGAAATTATTTCCTATATACGTCCCTGTCATGAAACAGTAAAGCCAATGGACATTCAGTCACAAGCTAATTTCCCGGTGCTCCCAGCCTCAACCCCCCCCCCTCTGAAATTATTTCCTATATACGTCCCTGTCATGAAACAGTAAAGGCAATGGACATTCAGTCACAAGCTAATTTCCCGGTGCTCCCAGCCTCAACCCCCCCCCCCCCTCTGATATTATTTCCTATATACGTCCCTGTCTTGAAACAGTAAAGGCAATGGACATTCAGTCACAAGCTAATTTCCCGGTGCTCCCAGCCTCAACCCCCCCCCCTCTGAAATTATTTCCTATATACGTCCCTGTCATGAAACAGTAAAGCCAATGGACATTCAGTCACAAGCTAATTTCCCGGTGCTCCCAGCCTCAACCCCCCCCCCTCTGAAATTATTTCCTATATACGTCCCTGTCTTGAAACAGTAAAGGCAATGGACATTCAGTCACAAGCTAATTTCCCGGTGCTCCCAGCCTCAACCCCCCCCCCCTCTGATATTATTTCCTATATACGTCCCTGTCTTGAAACAGTAAAGGCAATGGACATTCAGTCACAAGCTAATTTCCCGGTGCTCCCAGCCTCAACCCCCCCCCCCTCTGAAATTATTTCCTATATACGTCCCTGTCTTGAAACAGTAAAGGCAATGGACATTCAGTCACAAGCTAATTTCCCGGTGCTCCCAGCCTCAACCCCCCCCCCCCTCTGATATTATTTCCTATATACGTCCCTGTCATGAAACAGTAAAGGCAATGGACATTCAGTCACAAGCTAATTTCCCGGTGCTCCCAGCCTCAACCCCCCCCCCTCTGAAATTATTTCCTATATACGTCCCTGTCATGAAACAGTAAAGCCAATGGACATTCAGTCACAAGCTAATTTCCCGGTGCTCCCAGCCTCAACCCCCCCCCCCCTCTGAAATTATTTCCTATATACGTCCCTGTCTTGAAACAGTAAAGGCAATGGACATTCAGTCACAAGCTAATTTCCCGGTGCTCCCAGCCTCAACCCCCCCCCCCCTCTGATATTATTTCCTATATACGTCCCTGTCTTGAAACAGTAAAGGCAATGGACATTCAGTCACAAGCTAATTTCCCGGTGCTCCCAGCCTCAACCCCCCCCCCCCCTCTGATATTATTTCCTATATACGTCCCTGTCTTGAAACAGTAAAGGCAATGGACATTCAGTCACAAGCTAATTTCCCGGTGCTCCCAGCCTCAACCCCCCCCCCCTCTGAAATTATTTCCTATATACGTCCCTGTCTTGAAACAGTAAAGGCAATGGACATTCAGTCACAAGCTAATTTCCCGGTGCTCCCAGCCTCAACCCCCCCCCCCTCTGATATTATTTCCTATATACGTCCCTGTCATGAAACAGTAAAGGCAATGGACATTCAGTCACAAGCTAATTTCCCGGTGCTCCCAGCCTCAACCCCCCCCCCTCTGAAATTATTTCCTATATACGTCCCTGTCATGAAACAGTAAAGCCAATGGACATTCAGTCACAAGCTAATTTCCCGGTGCTCCCAGCCTCAACCCCCCCCCCCTCTGAAATTATTTCCTATATACGTCCCTGTCTTGAAACAGTAAAGGCAATGGACATTCAGTCACAAGCTAATTTCCCGGTGCTCCCAGCCTCAACCCCCCCCCCCCCTCTGATATTATTTCCTATATACGTCCCTGTCTTGAAACAGTAAAGGCAATGGACATTCAGTCACAAGCTAATTTCCCGGTGCTCCCAGCCTCAACCCCCCCCCCCTCTGAAATTATTTCCTATATACGTCCCTGTCTTGAAACAGTAAAGGCAATGGACATTCAGTCACAAGCTAATTTCCCGGTGCTCCCAGCCTCAACCCCCCCCCCCCCTCTGATATTATTTCCTATATACGTCCCTGTCATGAAACAGTAAAGCCAATGGACATTCAGTCACAAGCTAATTTCCCGGTGCTCCCAGCCTCAACCCCCCCCCCCTCTGAAATTATTTCCTATATACGTCCCTGTCTTGAAACAGTAAAGGCAATGGACATTCAGTCACAAGCTAATTTCCCGGTGCTCCCAGCCTCAACCCCCCCCCCCCCCCTCTGATATTATTTCCTATATACGTCCCTGTCTTGAAACAGTAAAGCCAATGGACATTCAGTCACAAGCTAATTTCCCGGTGCTCCCAGCCTCAACCCCCCCCCCCCTCTGATATTATTTCCTATATACGTCCCTGTCTTGAAACAGTAAAGCCAATGGACATTCAGTCACAAGCTAATTTCCCGGTGCTCCCAGCCTCAACCCCCCCCCCCCCTCTGATATTATTTCCTATATACGTCCCTGTCTTGAAACAGTAAAGGCAATGGACATTCAGTCACAAGCTAATTTCCCGGTGCTCCCAGCCTCAACCCCCCCCCCCTCTGAAATTATTTCCTATATACGTCCCTGTCTTGAAACAGTAAAGGCAATGGACATTCAGTCACAAGCTAATTTCCCGGTGCTCCCAGCCTCAACCCCCCCCCCCCCTCTGATATTATTTCCTATATACGTCCCTGTCATGAAACAGTAAAGCCAATGGACATTCAGTCACAAGCTAATTTCCCGGTGCTCCCAGCCTCAACCCCCCCCCCTCTGAAATTATTTCCTATATACGTCCCTGTCTTGAAACAGTAAAGGCAATGGACATTCAGTCACAAGCTAATTTCCCGGTGCTCCCAGCCTCAACCCCCCCCCCCCCTCTGATATTATTTCCTATATACGTCCCTGTCATGAAACAGTAAAGCCAATGGACATTCAGTCACAAGCTAATTTCCCGGTGCTCCCAGCCTCAACCCCCCCCCCTCTGAAATTATTTCCTATATACGTCCCTGTCATGAAACAGTAAAGCCAATGGACATTCAGTCACAAGCTAATTTCCCGGTGCTCCCAGCCTCAACCCCCCCCCCCCTCTGAAATTATTTCCTATATACGTCCCTGTCATGAAACAGTAAAGCCAATGGACATTCAGTCACAAGCTAATTTCCCGGTGCTCCCAGCCTCAACCCCCCCCCCCCCCTCTGAAATTATTTCCTATATACGTCCTTGTCATGTAACAGTAAAGCCAATGGACATTCAGTCACAAGCTAATTTCCCGGTGCTCCCAGCCTCAACCCCCCCCCCCCCCCCCCCTCTGAAATTATTTCCTATATACGTCCCTGTCATGAAACAGTAAAGCCAATGGACATTCAGTCACAAGCTAATTTCCCGGTGCTCCCAGCCTCAACCCCCCCCCCCCCTCTGATATTATTTCCTATATACGTCCCTGTCTTGAAACAGTAAAGGCAATGGACATTCAGTCACAAGCTAATTTCCCGGTGCTCCCAGCCTCAACCCCCCCCCCTCTGATATTATTTCCTATATACGTCCCTGTCATGTAACAGTAAAGGCAATGGACATTCAGTCACAATCTAATTTCCCGGTGCTCCCAGCCTCAACCCCCCCCCCCCCCCCTCTGATATTATTTCCTATATACGTCCCTGTCATGTAACAGTAAAGGCAATGGACATTCAGTCACAAGCTAATTTCCCGGTGCTCCCAGCCTCAACCCCCCCCCCCTCTGATATTATTTCCTATATACGTCCCTGTCATGAAACAGTAAAGCCAATGGACATTCAGTCACAAGCTAATTTCCCGGTGCTCCCAGCCTCAACCCCCCCCCCCTCTGAAATTATTTCCTATATACGTCCCTGTCATGAAACAGTAAAGCCAATGGACATTCAGTCACAAGCTAATTTCCCGGTGCTCCCAGCCTCAACCCCCCCCCCTCTGAAATTATTTCCTATATACGTCCCTGTCATGAAACAGTAAAGCCAATGGACATTCAGTCACAAGCTAATTTCCCGGTGCTCCCAGCCTCAACCCCCCCCCCCTCTGAAATTATTTCCTATATACGTCCCTGTCATGTAACAGTAAAGGCAATGGACATTCAGTCACAAGCTAATTTCCCGGTGCTCCCAGCCTCAACCCCCCCCCCCCTCTGAAATTATTTCCTATATACGTCCCTGTCATGAAACAGTAAAGCCAATGGACATTCAGTCACAAGCTAATTTCCCGGTGCTCCCAGCCTCAACCCCCCCCCCCCCCCCCTCTGAAATTATTTCCTATATACGTCCCTGTCATGTAACAGTAAAGCCAATGGACATTCAGTCACAAGCTAATTTCCCGGTGCTCCCAGCCTCAACCCCCCCCCCCCCCCCCCCCCCTCTGAAATTATTTCCTATATACGTCCCTGTCATGAAACAGTAAAGCCAATGGACATTCAGTCACAAGCTAATTTCCCGGTGCTCCCAGCCTCAACCCCCCCCCCCCCCTCTGATATTATTTCCTATATACGTCCCTGTCTTGAAACAGTAAAGGCAATGGACATTCAGTCACAAGCTAATTTCCCGGTGCTCCCAGCCTCAACCCCCCCCCCCTCTGATATTATTTCCTATATACGTCCCTGTCATGTAACAGTAAAGGCAATGGACATTCAGTCACAATCTAATTTCCCGGTGCTCCCAGCCTCAACCCCCCCCCCCCCCTCTGATATTATTTCCTATATACGTCCCTGTCATGTAACAGTAAAGGCAATGGACATTCAGTCACAAGCTAATTTCCCGGTGCTCCCAGCCTCAACCCCCCCCCCCTCTGATATTATTTCCTATATACGTCCCTGTCATGAAACAGTAAAGCCAATGGACATTCAGTCACAAGCTAATTTCCCGGTGCTCCCAGCCTCAACCCCCCCCCCTCTGAAATTATTTCCTATATACGTCCCTGTCATGAAACAGTAAAGCCAATGGACATTCAGTCACAAGCTAATTTCCCGGTGCTCCCAGCCTCAACCCCCCCCCCTCTGAAATTATTTCCTATATACGTCCCTGTCATGAAACAGTAAAGCCAATGGACATTCAGTCACAAGCTAATTTCCCGGTGCTCCCAGCCTCAACCCCCCCCCCTCTGAAATTATTTCCTATATACGTCCCTGTCATGTAACAGTAAAGGCAATGGACATTCAGTCACAAGCTAATTTCCCGGTGCTCCCAGCCTCAACCCCCCCCCCCCTCTGAAATTATTTCCTATATACGTCCCTGTCATGTAACAGTAAAGGCAATGGACATTCAGTCACAAGCTAATTTCCCGGTGCTCCCAGCCTCAACCCCCCCCCCCCTCTGAAATTATTTCCTATATACGTCCCTGTCATGTAACAGTAAAGGCAATGGACATTCAGTCACAAGCTAATTTCCCGGTGCTCCCAGCCTCAACCCCCCCCCCCTCTGAAATTATTTCCTATATACGTCCCTGTCATGTAACAGTAAAGGCAATGGACATTCAGTCACAAGCTAATTTCCCGGTGCTCCCAGCCTCAACCCCCCCCCCCTCTGAAATTATTTCCTATATACGTCCCTGTCATGTAACAGTAAAGGCAATGGACATTCAGTCACAAGCTAATTTCCCGGTGCTCCCAGCCTCAACCCCCCCCCTCTCTGAAATTATTTCCTATATACGTCCCTGTCATGTAACAGTAAAGGCAATGGACATTCAGTCACAAGCTAATTTCCCGGTGCTCCCAGCCTCAACCCCCCCCCCCTCTGAAATTATTTCCTATATACGTCCCTGTCATGTAACAGTAAAGCCAATGGACATTCAGTCACAAGCTAATTTCCCGGTGCTCCCAGCCTCAACCCCCCCCCCTCTGAAATTATTTCCTATATACGTCCCTGTCATGTAACAGTAAAGGCAATGGACATTCAGTCACAAGCTAATTTCCCGGTGCTCCCAGCCTCAACCCCCCCCCCTCTGAAATTATTTCCTATATACGTCCCTGTCATGTAACAGTAAAGGCAATGGACATTCAGTCACAAGCTAATTTCCCGGTGCTCCCAGCCTCAACCCCCCCCCCCCCTCTGATATTATTTCCTATATACGTCCCTGTCATGAAACAGTAAAGGCAATGGACATTCAGTCACAAGCTAATTTCCCGGTGCTCCCAGCCTCAACCCCCCCCCCCTCTGAAATTATTTCCTATATACGTCCCTGTCATGTAACAGTAAAGGCAATGGACATTCAGTCACAAGCTAATTTCCCGGTGCTCCCAGCCTCAACCCCCCCCCCCCTCTGATATTATTTCCTATATACGTCCCTGTCATGAAACAGTAAAGGCAATAGACATTCAGTCACAAGCTAATTTCCCGGTGCTCCCAGCCTCAACCCCCCCCCCTCTGAAATTATTTCCTATATACGTCCCTGTCTTGAAACAGTAAAGCCAATGGACATTCAGTCACAAGCTAATTTCCCGGTGCTCCCAGCCTCAACCCCCCCCCCCCCTCTGAAATTATTTCCTATATACGTCCCTGTCATGAAACAGTAAAGCCAATGGACATTCAGTCACAAGCTAATTTCCCGGTGCTCCCAGCCTCAACCCCCCCCCCTCTGAAATTATTTCCTATATACGTCCCTGTCTTGAAACAGTAAAGCCAATGGACATTCAGTCACAAGCTAATTTCCCGGTGCTCCCAGCCTCAACCCCCCCCCCCCCTCTGAAATTATTTCCTATATACGTCCCTGTCATGTAACAGTAAAGCCAATGGACATTCAGTCACAAGCTAATTTCCCGGTGCTCCCAGCCTCAACCCCCCCCCCTCTGAAATTATTTCCTATATACGTCCCTGTCTTGAAACAGTAAAGGCAATGGACATTCAGTCACAAGCTAATTTCCCGGTGCTCCCAGCCTCAACCCCCCCCCCTCTGAAATTATTTCCTATATACGTCCCTGTCATGTAACAGTAAAGGCAATGGACATTCAGTCACAATCTAATTTCCCGGTGCTCCCAGCCTCAACCCCCCCCCCCCCTCTGAAATTATTTCCTATATACGTCCCTGTCATGTAACAGTAAAGGCAATGGACATTCAGTCACAATCTAATTTCCCGGTGCTCCCAGCCTAAACCCCCCCCCCTCTGATATTATTTCCTATATACGTCCCTGTCATGTAACAGTAAAGGCAATGGACATTCAGTCACAAGCTAATTTCCCGGTGCTCCCAGCCTAAACCCCCCCCCCCTCTGATATTATTTCCTATATACGTCCCTGTCATGTAACAGTAAAGGCAATGGACATTCAGTCACAATCTAATTTCCCGGTGCTCCCAGCCTCAACCCCCCCCCCCCCTCTGATATTATTTCCTATATACGTCCCTGTCATGTAACAGTAAAGGCAATGGACATTCAGTCACAATCTAATTTCCCGGTGCTCCCAGCCTAAACCCCCCCCCCTCTGATATTATTTCCTATATACGTCCCTGTCTTGAAACAGTAAAGGCAATGGACATTCAGTCACAAGCTAATTTCCCGGTGCTCCCAGCCTCAACCCCCCCCCCCCTCTGAAATTATTTCCTATATACGTCCCTGTCATGAAACAGTAAAGCCAATGGACATTCAGTCACAATCTAATTTCCCGGTGCTCCCAGCCTAAACCCCCCCCCCTCTGATATTATTTCCTATATACGTCCCTGTCATGTAACAGTAAAGCCAATGGACATTCAGTCACAATCTAATTTCTCGGTGCTCCCAGCCTAAACCCCCCCCCCTCTGATATTATTTCCTATATACGTCCCTGTCATGAAACAGTAAAGCCAATGGACATTCAGTCACAAGCTAATTTCCCGGTGCTCCCAGCCTCAACCCCCCCCCCTCTGAAATTATTTCCTATATACGTCCCTGTCATGAAACAGTAAAGGCAATGGACATTCAGTCACAAGCTAATTTCCCGGTGCTCCCAGCCTCAACCCCCCCCCCTCTGAAATTATTTCCTATATACGTCCCTGTCATGTAACAGTAAAGGCAATGGACATTCAGTCACAATCTAATTTCCCGGTGCTCCCAGCCTCAACCCCCCCCCCTCTGAAATTATTTCCTATATACGTCCCTGTCATGAAACAGTAAAGGCAATGGACATTCAGTCACAAGCTAATTTCCCGGTGCTCCCAGCCTCAACCCCCCCCCCCTCTGAAATTATTTCCTATATACGTCCCTGTCATGAAACAGTAAAGCCAATGGACATTCAGTCACAAGCTAATTTCCCGGTGCTCCCAGCCTCAACCCCCCCCCCCCTCTGATATTATTTCCTATATACGTCCCTGTCTTGAAACAGTAAAGGCAATGGACATTCAGTCACAAGCTAATTTCCCGGTGCTCCCAGCCTCAACCCCCCCCCCCTCTGAAATTATTTCCTATATACGTCCCTGTCATGAAACAGTAAAGCCAATGGACATTCAGTCACAATCTAATTTCCCGGTGCTCCCAGCCTAAACCCCCCCCCCTCTGATATTATTTCCTATATACGTCCCTGTCATGTAACAGTAAAGCCAATGGACATTCAGTCACAATCTAATTTCTCGGTGCTCCCAGCCTAAACCCCCCCCCCTCTGATATTATTTCCTATATACGTCCCTGTCATGAAACAGTAAAGCCAATGGACATTCAGTCACAAGCTAATTTCCCGGTGCTCCCAGCCTCAACCCCCCCCCCTCTGAAATTATTTCCTATATACGTCCCTGTCATGAAACAGTAAAGGCAATGGACATTCAGTCACAAGCTAATTTCCCGGTGCTCCCAGCCTCAACCCCCCCCCCTCTGAAATTATTTCCTATATACGTCCCTGTCATGTAACAGTAAAGGCAATGGACATTCAGTCACAATCTAATTTCCCGGTGCTCCCAGCCTCAACCCCCCCCCCCTCTGAAATTATTTCCTATATACGTCCCTGTCATGAAACAGTAAAGGCAATGGACATTCAGTCACAAGCTAATTTCCCGGTGCTCCCAGCCTCAACCCCCCCCCCCTCTGAAATTATTTCCTATATACGTCCCTGTCATGTAACAGTAAAGCCAATGGACATTCAGTCACAAGCTAATTTCCCGGTGCTCCCAGCCTCAACCCCCCCCCCCTCTGAAATTATTTCCTATATACGTCCCTGTCATGAAACAGTAAAGGCAATGGACATTCAGTCACAAGCTAATTTCCCGGTGCTCCCAGCCTCAACCCCCCCCCCCTCTGAAATTATTTCCTATATACGTCCCTGTCATGAAACAGTAAAGGCAATGGACATTCAGTCACAAGCTAATTTCCCGGTGCTCCCAGCCTAAACCCCCCCCCCCTCTGAAATTATTTCCTATATACGTCCCTGTCATGAAACAGTAAAGGCAATGGACATTCAGTCACAAGCTAATTTCCCGGTGCTCCCAGCCTCAACCCCCCCCCCCCCCCCTCTGAAATTATTTCCTATATACGTCCCTGTCATGAAACAGTAAAGCCAATGGACATTCAGTCACAAGCTAATTTCCCGGTGCTCCCAGCCTCAACCCCCCCCCCCTCTGAAATTATTTCCTATATACGTCCCTGTCATGAAACAGTAAAGGCAATGGACATTCAGTCACAAGCTAATTTCTCGGTGCTCCCAGCCTCAACCCCCCCCCTCTGAAATTATTTCCTATATACGTCCCTGTCATGAAACAGTAAAGGCAATGGACATTCAGTCACAAGCTAATTTCCCGGTGCTCCCAGCCTCAACCCCCCCCCCTCTGAAATTATTTCCTATATACGTCCCTGTCATGAAACAGTAAAGCCAATGGACATTCAGTCACAAGCTAATTTCCCGGTGCTCCCAGCCTCAACCCCCCCCCCCTCTGAAATTATTTCCTATATACGTCCCTGTCATGTAACAGTAAAGCCAATGGACATTCAGTCACAAGCTAATTTCCCGGTGCTCCCAGCCTCAACCCCCCCCCCTCTGAAATTATTTCCTATATACGTCCCTGTCATGAAACAGTAAAGCCAATGGACATTCAGTCACAAGCTAATTTCCCGGTGCTCCCAGCCTCAACCCCCCCCCCCTCTGAAATTATTTCCTATATACGTCCCTGTCATGAAACAGTAAAGCCAATGGACATTCAGTCACAAGCTAATTTCCCGGTGCTCCCAGCCTCAACCCCCCCCCCCTCTGATATTATTTCCTATATACGTCCCTGTCATGAAACAGTAAAGCCAATGGACATTCAGTCACAAGCTAATTTCCCGGTGCTCCCAGCCTCAACCCCCCCCCCTCTGAAATTATTTCCTATATACGTCCCTGTCATGAAACAGTAAAGCCAATGGACATTCAGTCACAAGCTAATTTCCCGGTGCTCCCAGCCTCAACCCCCCCCCCCCTCTGAAATTATTTCCTATATACGTCCCTGTCATGAAACAGTAAAGGCAATGGACATTCAGTCACAAGCTAATTTCCCGGTGCTCCCAGCCTCAACCCCCCCCCCCTCTGAAATTATTTCCTATATACGTCCCTGTCATGAAACAGTAAAGCCAATGGACATTCAGTCACAAGCTAATTTCCCGGTGCTCCCAGCCTCAACCCCCCCCCCCTCTGAAATTATTTCCTATATACGTCCCTGTCATGTAACAGTAAAGCCAATGGACATTCAGTCACAAGCTAATTTCCCGGTGCTCCCAGCCTCAACCCCCCCCCCCCCTCTGAAATTATTTCCTATATACGTCCCTGTCATGAAACAGTAAAGCCAATGGACATTCAGTCACAAGCTAATTTCCCGGTGCTCCCAGCCTCAACCCCCCCCCCCCTCTGAAATTATTTCCTATATACGTCCCTGTCATGAAACAGTAAAGCCAATGGACATTCAGTCACAAGCTAATTTCCCGGTGCTCCCAGCCTCAACCCCCCCCCCTCTGAAATTATTTCCTATATACGTCCCTGTCATGAAACAGTAAAGCCAATGGACATTCAGTCACAAGCTAATTTCCCGGTGCTCCCAGCCTCAACCCCCCCCCCCCTCTGAAATTATTTCCTGTATACGTCCCTGTCATGTAACAGTAAAGCCAATGGACATTCAGTCACAAGCTAATTTCCCGGTGCTCCCAGCCTCAACCCCCCCCCCCCCTCTGAAATTATTTCCTATATACGTCCCTGTCATGAAACAGTAAAGCCAATGGACATTCAGTCACAAGCTAATTTCCCGGTGCTCCCAGCCTCAACCCCCCCCCCCCTCTGAAATTATTTCCTATATACGTCCCTGTCATGAAACAGTAAAGCCAATGGACATTCAGTCACAAGCTAATTTCCCGGTGCTCCCAGCCTCAACCCCCCCCCCCCTCTGAAATTATTTCCTATATACGTCCCTGTCATGAAACAGTAAAGCCAATGGACATTCAGTCACAAGCTAATTTCCCGGTGCTCCCAGCCTCAACCCCCCCCCCCCTCTGAAATTATTTCCTATATACGTCCCTGTCTTGAAACAGTAAAGGCAATGGACATTCAGTCACAAGCTAATTTCCCGGTGCTCCCAGCCTCAACCCCCCCCCCCCCCCTCTGATATTATTTCCTATATACGTCCCTGTCATGAAACAGTAAAGCCAATGGACATTCAGTCACAATCTAATTTCCCGGTGCTCCCAGCCTCAACCCCCCCCCCCCTCTGAAATTATTTCCTATATACGTCCCTGTCTTGAAACAGTAAAGGCAATGGACATTCAGTCACAAGCTAATTTCCCGGTGCTCCCAGCCTCAACCCCCCCCCCCCCCCCCTCTGAAATTATTTCCTATATACGTCCCTGTCATGAAACAGTAAAGCCAATGGACATTCAGTCACAAGCTAATTTCCCGGTGCTCCCAGCCTCAACCCCCCCCCCCTCTGAAATTATTTCCTATATACGTCCCTGTCATGAAACAGTAAAGCCAATGGACATTCAGTCACAAGCTAATTTCCCGGTGCTCCCAGCCTCAACCCCCCCCCCCCTCTGAAATTATTTCCTATATACGTCCCTGTCTTGAAACAGTAAAGCCAATGGACATTCAGTCACAAGCTAATTTCCCGGTGCTCCCAGCCTCAACCCCCCCCCCCCTCTGATATTATTTCCTATATACGTCCCTGTCTTGAAACAGTAAAGCCAATGGACATTCAGTCACAAGCTAATTTCCCGGTGCTCCCAGCCTCAACCCCCCCCCCCCCTCTGATATTATTTCCTATATACGTCCCTGTCATGAAACAGTAAAGCCAATGGACATTCAGTCACAATCTAATTTCCCGGTGCTCCCAGCCTCAACCCCCCCCCCCCCCCTCTGAAATTATTTCCTATATACGTCCCTGTCTTGAAACAGTAAAGCCAATGGACATTCAGTCACAAGCTAATTTCCCGGTGCTCCCAGCCTCAACCCCCCCCCCCCTCTGAAATTATTTCCTATATACGTCCCTGTCTTGAAACAGTAAAGCCAATGGACATTCAGTCACAAGCTAATTTCCCGGTGCTCCCAGCCTCAACCCCCCCCCCCCCCCCCTCTGAAATTATTTCCTATATACGTCCCTGTCATGTAACAGTAAAGCCAATGGACATTCAGTCACAATCTAATTTCCCGGTGCTCCCAGCCTCAACCCCCCCCCCCCCCCCTCTGAAATTATTTCCTATATACGTCCCTGTCATGAAACAGTAAAGCCAATGGACATTCAGTCACAAGCTAATTTCCCGGTGCTCCCAGCCTCAACCCCCCCCCCCTCTGAAATTATTTCCTATATACGTCCCTGTCATGAAACAGTAAAGCCAATGGACATTCAGTCACAAGCTAATTTCCCGGTGCTCCCAGCCTCAACCCCCCCCCCCCTCTGAAATTATTTCCTATATACGTCCCTGTCTTGAAACAGTAAAGCCAATGGACATTCAGTCACAAGCTAATTTCCCGGTGCTCCCAGCCTCAACCCCCCCCCCCCTCTGATATTATTTCCTATATACGTCCCTGTCTTGAAACAGTAAAGCCAATGGACATTCAGTCACAAGCTAATTTCCCGGTGCTCCCAGCCTCAACCCCCCCCCCCCCCTCTGATATTATTTCCTATATACGTCCCTGTCATGAAACAGTAAAGCCAATGGACATTCAGTCACAATCTAATTTCCCGGTGCTCCCAGCCTCAACCCCCCCCCCCCCCTCTGAAATTATTTCCTATATACGTCCCTGTCTTGAAACAGTAAAGCCAATGGACATTCAGTCACAAGCTAATTTCCCGGTGCTCCCAGCCTCAACCCCCCCCCCCTCTGAAATTATTTCCTATATACGTCCCTGTCTTGAAACAGTAAAGCCAATGGACATTCAGTCACAAGCTAATTTCCCGGTGCTCCCAGCCTCAACCCCCCCCCCCCCCCCTCTGAAATTATTTCCTATATACGTCCCTGTCATGTAACAGTAAAGCCAATGGACATTCAGTCACAAGCTAATTTCCCGGTGCTCCCAGCCTCAACCCCCCCCCCTCTGAAATTATTTCCTATATACGTCCCTGTCATGAAACAGTAAAGGCAATGGACATTCAGTCACAAGCTAATTTCCCGGTGCTCCCAGCCTCAACCCCCCCCCCCTCTGAAATTATTTCCTATATACGTCCCTGTCATGTAACAGTAAAGCCAATGGACATTCAGTCACAAGCTAATTTCCCGGTGCTCCCAGCCTCAACCCCCCCCCCCCCTCTGAAATTATTTCCTATATACGTCCCTGTCTTGAAACAGTAAAGGCAATGGACATTCAGTCACAAGCTAATTTCCCGGTGCTCCCAGCCTCAACCCCCCCCCCCCTCTGAAATTATTTCCTATATACGTCCCTGTCATGTAACAGTAAAGCCAATGGACATTCAGTCACAAGCTAATTTCTCGGTGCTCCCAGCCTCAACCCCCCCCCCCCTCTGAAATTATTTCCTATATACGTCCCTGTCATGAAACAGTAAAGCCAATGGACATTCAGTCACAAGCTAATTTCCCGGTGCTCCCAGCCTCAACCCCCCCCCCCCCCCCAATGGACATTCAGTCACAAGCTAATTTCCCGGTGCTCCCAGCCTCAACCCCCCCCCCCCTCTGAAATTATTTCCTATATACGTCCCTGTCATGAAACAGTAAAGCCAATGGACATTCAGTCACAAGCTAATTTCCCGGTGCTCCCAGCCTCAACCCCCCCCCCCCCCAATGGACATTCAGTCACAAGCTAATTTCCCGGTGCTCCCAGCCTCAACCCCCCCCCCCCCCCAATGGACATTCAGTCACAAGCTAATTTCCCGGTGCTCCCAGCCTCAACCCCCCCCCCCTCTGAAATTATTTCCTGTATACGTCCCTGTCATTCAGTCACAAGCTAATTTCATCAAATTAAATATTGTTTTCATACTTTCCTCAAATTAAGTTTTCAAAATTATTCTAATTTAATTTGTTTGTAAAGACAAACATACGGTTTTTATAAATCTTTACAATGAACATGTACTATTATAAATTTAATTAAAAAAGCAAAAAAAAAAAAAAAATCCTTTAACAGACCAGAAGGGCAGATACTGTAGATGTCTCTGACTCTTGACCATACAACGCACTAGAGAGATAGTGTGGCCATTACTATGTTCCGGCCACCTGATTTTTCCCTTTGCAGGTACCATTAATACATTTATTGAAGGCTGGG
Source organism: Gonocerus acuteangulatus (assembly GCA_946811695.1). Taxonomy (NCBI): domain Eukaryota; kingdom Metazoa; phylum Arthropoda; class Insecta; order Hemiptera; family Coreidae; genus Gonocerus; species Gonocerus acuteangulatus. The sequence goes on along the minus strand of OX328128.1, from coordinate 710,006 downwards.
TGGCCTAGGAACCTAGGAACGGCCATGGAGGCCGACTCCAACCCATGAACGAAGACACTAGAAGATAAGAATCTTTAGTGCTATGCTCGGGATTTGGACTCGGGTCTTCCAGCATATTAGTCCAGTACTCTACTACTGAGCTAACCTCGCCTCCTAACTCTACCTAAACACCTAGATCTTTTATTCTTCAGATGTAGATAAATCCAGCAAATATCTGTCAATAGATTGTTATTTAGTAGATAGGAGTGTGTTGTCATTGCCACTCTATGCCTAGTGTAGAGGGTTAGGAGGGGGGGGGGGGGCTGGTGGCGGAAAGAAGAAGAATAGAGAATATAAATACAACACATAATTCCTCTCAATAGTTTTCTCATTGAATGGAATAATTACTTTTCAAATAAAAATACAAAAGTCCGTCAAGCAGGAGCAGCATGACTAAGCAGACTTCTTAACAAGATGATGAATATACGCCATGTTTCTGAAGAATCTCCTCAACTCATATAAATCAATATTCAATATATATAAATATAAAGGAAGTTTTTCGGACATTTTTTCATTAGTGCAACCGCTATAGCTACATTCCTTTGATAAATGCTAAAACAAAAGTCTGATGTAAGAATGAACAATGTATTTTGATTGAAAATAATATTTAAAATTGTGTTTGTTTTAGATCACTATGGACTGTTCAGGACTGTTGACACTGCATTATGGAAAACACCACACATCAGTGGTAGAAGAAGTCCGTCGGTGGTTTGAAGGAGAAACACAAGCAGATGTCAACCTGCTTTGTGCAGGAGGGAGATTGCTCGCACACAGGTCAGTTCCATGCTGTTATTATAATCTAATTATATACTTACTAAGGAATATTACTAAAATACATTATTAATTATTCACCTCTGATTATTAAAGTAAGAGTTGAGTGTTTGAGTGAAAATGTTGGACATCTCTAAACTGCTTGTACTGTCTTCCCTTGGAGATGAGTCCGAATCTCTGTTAATACTTCTCTATTTCTGTTCTTGTAGATTAGTCCTTGCTTCAGCGAGTCCGCTAATAAAGAGACTATTGGATGCGGTCACTGAGCCATTAGCGACCATACAACTCCCAGACGTCAAGTTGTCACATATGAGAAATATGTTGGACTTTCTCTACACGGGACAAACATGTGTGCAGGTACGTATAAACTCTTTCTAGATCCATTCCTAATACACACTCATCAAAAAACTGTTATGAGTAATAAACAGGAATTTGCTCATTAATTTGAAGTAATAATGAATGTTTGCTTGTATTTTTGTTCAGCCTGCAGAAATGAGCGGAGTAATAGAGCTGTTCGAACTTCTCGAAATAAAATCAGAACTGTGGGAAGACAAAGCTCGAAGCAGGAAGGACTCGTCAGAAAGCAGAGACAGCTGTAGCAGTAGCGGTCGAGAAGAAGTTCGAAGAAGACGGAGTTCGTCTACACCAGTAAATCTCTCCCTGAATGCTAACAGTCCTGAACAGCCTCCACAGACTGTTGTCAAGGCAGAGGCCACGCCAGAACCAGAAACTCAGGTATAAAACAGATATATATTTAATATCAATCTAGATTAAAGCAGTAACGATTGTTGCAAATTATAAAAGAATCAAAAATGTTTGTATTGCTTGAAATATGATTATGTACTACAACGTATGAAGGTTTTTGTTTGAAAACTATTTACATGGAGTTTTAGGAAGGATCAAATACAAGAAAAATTTTGAGAAAATCAGTTTACTGGAACAAATTCATTATTAATCTATCAACTATTAGTAAATTACTTCAAATATAAATTATTAGCTTTTTTTTAGACATTAATTTATTTTTAAATCTGCTAACAATAAAATTGTATTATATGTTTCTGGGATCGAAAAAAAAATAAATAAAGAGTTAATTAAGAGAGGGTAATTTAAGCTTTAAGTTTGTCTTAGAAAAACATTTAATACAAAATAATTTAATAAATTCCGGTTTTTTTCTCCAATACAAAAGCAGTAAACACATGGGAGCAAATTGATTTGGTTGAGCTTTCATAAAAGTAGTGAAAATCGTTTTTATTTATTTTCGACTGATGTTTCAGCTTGTCGAAAACCTGAGTAAGTCTGGATCAGTAATAAACAGTAATTATTCTGCTGGAGACGAGACTACCGGGAGCGAAGAAGAGAGAGAAAAGCCAACACCTCGAATTCTGCCGATCGGATATCAGCCTTACCTTCCATATAAGAGGAAATCAAGATATATGGAGGATTACAGGTAGTTAGAACATAATAATCTCTCCTAACCATCATAAACTCGCCATTATTTATACAAAGTTAATCAACAACATAAGATATATGGAGGATTACAGGTAGTTAGAACATAATAATCTCTCCTAACCATCATTAATTTGCCATTATTTATACAAAGTTAATCAACAACATTTCTTTTTAATCAACAAGTAAAACTCTATTAATAGAGCAGATCCAGACACTATCTTTCATCCTTCATAGAGCCAACAATGTTAACTATGTCTTCAGACAATCTCTATGAGTCATCATCATTCTTAGTGGATATATATAATAAACTAAATATCTAGGAGACGCCTAATTCAAGCCAACTCCTACCTACATATATAAACTCCTCGTCAAAAAAAACGCAACACCCCAAAATTTATTGATTTAACAGGTTTTTAATTAAAAAAAAAATTATTATATTTATGTCTCTAATCAGAAAAAGACAAAGGAGGAGAACAACTACATTTTCTGTTTAATTCCAGTACTTCTTGTTATCTCTAATCCCATTTGTTATAAAGAGCACTAATACCATAGTCCTTCTTATCAACTTAGGGATGCAAACAAAGTGACTAGGGCTCAGTATTCGTGTTAATTTCAACAAGTAAACATTTTTTTATAATTATGGCCCGGTTGGATAGGGATGATACGGTGAGGGCAGTCACGATGCACCAAGAAGGCCGTAGCACGCGTTACATAGCCAATCGGTTAGGGGTACATTTTTCTACTGTCGCACGGGCCTTAAAACGATTTAGAGAGACAGGAGGATACTCAAGAAGACCTGGATCGGGCCGACCACGGGTCACAACACCGCAAGACGACCGCTATATCCGGCTCCAGACTCTCAGAAATCGGCAAATCACAGGTAATGACCTAAACAACTTGTTGGCTGGTGTCAGAAACTTACATGTTTCGGTGTCAACAGTTACTAGACGAGTGAGGGATAGTGGACTGAGGGCACGAAGGCCCATGGTTGGACCTCTTCTTACCAGAGAGCACCGAAGAGCCCGCCTTAGGTTTGCCCAGGAGCACCGGGATTGGCCTGTCGATGATTGGAAACGAGTCCTGTTCACCGATGAGTGCAGAGTGGCTCTAAACTCTCCCGATGGACGCAGAAGAGTGTGGAGGAGGCCAGGAGAACGAAACAGCCAATGCTGTAGTCGCAAAGGAGCCATATGGTGGAGGCTCTTTGATGTTTTGGGGTGGCATCACATGGGAAGCTCGCAAGGAGTTAGTTCCGATTCGTGGGGGGTCTTTGACTGCACAAAGATACTTGGCAGAGATTCTGGAGGACCACGTCATGCCATACATGCCATTTATTGGAGAAAATGCATTGCTTATGCATGACAATGCTAGACCTCATGTTGCCCATATTGTTAGGGACTACCTAAACGAGGTCAATATTGACACATTACCATGGCCAGCGAGGAGTCCTGACCTAAATCCCATCGAACATTTATGGGACAGACTAAAAAGATGTGTTCGAGCCAGGGAACCAGCACCAATCAACCGCAGGGAGCTTGAGGTTGCTGTTTTGGAAGAGTGGGAAAGAATACCTCAGGAGACCGTTCAGGACTTAATCAGGAGCATGCCCAGACGTATGGAGGCTGTCATTCGTGCCAGAGGTGGCAACACATCTTATTAGAGATAAGAATAATCAATTTAATTTAAAAAAGTTAAATTTTTTTTTTTTCAGTTTTAGGAGTAAATGTTTTTTTTTTTTTTTTTTGTAATTAAAGGAATTAAGTTTTTTTTTCTGAAATTCATTTTTTATTACTCCTATATACTTTTCTGATATGACACAATCAGGTATCATCAGCAAAAAATTGTTAAATCAATAAATTTTGGGGTGTTGCGTTTTTTTTGACGAGGAGTTTATTTCCTATAATACACGCCTTCATAAAGAAGCTCCTACTGGAGGATGGATGTCAGTGTTTACGGCTGGCCTTTATCTCGGTTATAATTACTTAATAATAAAGTAAACAGCATTTAAACTAGCTACAATTATTAAAGCAAGTAAAATATTTAAATACTCTGCATCATTGATTTTATATTTTATTAATATTTGCAAAGATTTCCTAAAGGAAAGAGAAGGCAGTTAATAATCGAATGACTAGATCTAGATATTCTTCATGTCAGTATCAGAACTTATTCAAATTATCAATCATATATTAATAACAATAGTAAAAAGTTTGAGATATTATGTATGTATGATGACATAACAACATATTTATAAAAACACATACCTATGCCTACATAGTAATAAACATGCACACATACTTATGCCTACATTGTAATACACACACACAAATACTTAGCCTAAATAGCAAAACACGCACACAATTTCTTGTAATTCTCAAATAATTAATTTATAGCAAAATCTAAATCTATGTGTTATTTAAAAGTCTGTAAAACCCTAAAAATTATTTGAACATAGTTAAAACTGAATAAAAACCTTTAAATTATGACCAGATAAAGCTGTTAATATTTTTGTTAGGTAATTTAATAGCGACTTAATAATGGAGTAAGTAATTAACAGAATTATTATGGAATTTTCTTTGCAAACTGGTCTTCTTATAAATAAAACAGCTTTTATATAACCTGAAGAATATCAAATTAAATATTTTCTTCATAAAAATAAAAACCATTAATGAATATAATACGGACTAAATGTACAGCAATGATACATAATAAGCCCTTAATGTGAATAAGTTAAATTCTATGTTTGACTTGATGTCAATGGAGAATATTGGATTCCAATAAAATTCCTCTCCTTTCAGGAAGAATGAGGAGATGCTTGTTGGTGTGAAGGTTCAGACAGACGGACAGACTTGTAAAAGGCAATCTTCTATTACTCGACGAGTAAACGACTCCTTAAAGCTAGTACAGCAGACTTGTATAAGGCAATCTTCTATTACTTGACGAGTAAACAGCTCCTTAAATCTAGTTCAGCAGACTTATAGTATCTAGATTTCAAGTACGCAGCACTTTAGACTCGGAATATTTTCCCAAATTTACTTTATAAAAACTTCTATTTTATTCAGATCGACAAATCTTGAGGAGGAAGATCCTGTGAAATTGCCGGACATGGCCCAACCTTCACCGGAAAACTACGTAGTGACACCTCACAGAAAACGTAGACCCGGATTCCACAACGCTCCACAGAACCCACCATTCGTACCTTTCTGCCCTACGTACGGCGTAGAACGTAGCCATTGGGAAGACAGCCAGCCTTCAAGACCTCTATCTCCTACTAGACTCGTATATCCAGAACCTTGGACGCGTGGAGCTTGGGCTCAACCTCCACCACTTCTACGCAAAGAAGAACCTCCTCCTATACCTCATGGTCAGTACAATACATTAGTTATTTTACAGCGAATGGCAGATAGAAATAAAACTAAATATTATAAATAATTTTATTTTGGTTGATGGTTTTTATCCTCACTCAGATAAGAAATGATGATATAATTACTTGATTAATATCATTTATAGAGTGTAATAATGTAAGGAGGCTATTTATACCTACCGCACAAAACAAGATCCAAATTTTGACTGAAAGATATAAACAGCAAAAATACGGTTAGAGAGACAAATCTGTGTACGACCCTGCAGATAGGTGGCGAGGCACACCAGCTTCAATCTCCAATTACCCATAACAATGTTGATTCTAGGACTTCACATTTTTTTTTTTTATAGATAATAAATACTTGCACAATGAATAATTTCAATTAATATACGAAGAAGATTCTATGAAATCGAAAATTATATATTTGAAGAACCAGGTGCTGCTCTATTTGTAATAACACGACTAGGAATTACAAGATAATTGAGATATAAAGCCTCGGTTACTTTAACCTTTACAGAAAATTAATAGTCATTACAGATTCTGAAAATGCTGAGAAAATTTAAAACGTTATTTCATTATGACTTCTTTAGATGCCTTAGGGATAATAAGACATTGATCTCTGACATAGATTAAATAAAGCTGAGAAGACTCCTTATTCTCGCTAGGTCCCGCTGATTTTCGAGACGTTCACTAGACTAGGACTAGGTCCTCCTAGTTGAGTGTGAATTAACTTGTTCAGAGCAACAAAAGGGTTAAGCAAGTATTTTTTATATTTGTAGGGAAAATAAATATTGTGGAATTTTTGTATATTCAATTATTTCATTGGTTTCTTATATAAATTACACAAATTATACAATCAATATTAATATGTTTTCTGAAATTGGAAAAGAAATGATGATCCTTTAGCGAATCAAGGAAGCTTATGTAAACATTTGCTCCTCTCTATTCTTATTTTCCTCAAAGATTTGTTGGTCTTCTTCTAGGCTACAGAAAATAAAGCAACATTTTCATTCTGTTTAATGTATTGATTATTTCATGTTTTAGGCGGAGGAAGTGAAGGGGAAGAAAGCAGTAAAGCTCCAACACGAGAATATCGGTGTGAATATTGTGGAAAGCAGTTTGGAATGTCTTGGAATCTCAAGACTCATCTTCGAGTCCATACTGGAGAGAAACCGTTTGCTTGTAGGCTTTGTGTAGCCATGTTCAAGCAGAAAGCACATCTTCTCAAACACCTCTGTTCCGTCCATAGGAATGTAATATCAGTCGGAGGTGGAGGAGGAGAAAGTGGAGATTCGGGCCATTTCAACTGCTGTTTCTGCCAGCTCACGTTCGAATCATTACAAGAGCTGATTCGTCATCTCTCAGGTCCGCACAATAATCTACTCCTTAGTAAAAACCTACCAGAAGGCCTCTGAGGTCTGCTCCGTGCCCTCGAAAGCTTCCTCGACATTGTTCTGCTCAGCATTTACACAAGTCGAGATTCGAAGCACGAGAGCCAATCGAACAACCAATTATTAAACTACGTAATAGTGAACTTATTAGTCAGAATGTTGAGCTTTTTACTGCCACAAGAAAAGAATGAAATTCTCAAGTCTCCTCGCCTTCTTTGTGTTAGTTTCTGTGATCATTGTAGGGCGAACGAGCCCTAAGTATAAGTTTTAGATATTTTGATAAAAGGTTTAAACGAGGATAAGATGACTTCACTATTTCTATAGTAAAGCTCCTGATAAAATTATTCCTATTTTCATGATTTATTCTACACCCTATCATATACTTATTTTAATGTATTCTCTAATTTTCTATTCCATTCTCACAAATTATTCTGTCAAATAATTTCTGTTTTTAATGTTGATTAATTATTGAAGAAGAAACTAAAAACATTTTCAGGTTTTTATAAGGATTTTGAATTATTTGATCTCATGGGTAGAAAAGTCTCATTATTTCACTAAATAATAAGAGTTGAAAGTGTTCAATTGAAGTAATAATTGTAAAGTCGAATATAACAGGAGCTTTACTAAGATGTAAATCCTAATCGTGTATGTTTGTTGCGGTTGAAAAGAAGGCACCATTGATAAATAACCCACCCTCATACCTCATAGTATTTTAATTTCTATATGTGATGAGAGATAATCAATTCAAAGTTACCAACATCACAAGTGAGTTTAGAATTTATATGAAGATTAATTTTAGTATTATGAGAATAATTAGATGTTTTAAATTAATTTTAAGTTTTGTATTTAAAGAAAGATTTTTTTTGTGTGTAAGAAAAAAATTGTTGATATTGTGATCTTGTAAAGATGATAGTAAGGATTGAAGACAGTAAACTAATTCTACTACCTCATAAAATATATTTTTATGTATAATTCCAGTTGCTTAGTAATTGTAGAAATAAATATAAAGAGATTTACACGAGCACAAGTGCTTGTGGAAATGTTGCTTTAATTAATATATTCCGTATGATTGTATTAGTGGTTGGAAACAGTATTCGATTGGATTCGAACGTAAGCAATAGATTGTTGTTAATACAAAACACCAGTTAGACTTGTGATATTATTTAGAAGAAATGGACTTTCTCTTGCTTTCTCGCAAGAAAATCCTCATTTCAATGAAATGCTTGTAGCTATGAGAATATTCATCATATTGGTGTGAATAAGGAAGACAAGAAAGGTTGAAATCCTCTTCGAGGGTTCGTATATTCTGTTTTAGTTGTGTAAATACCTATAATACGACTTCATAACAGCTGTCTGTAAACTAAACTTTAATTTGTTATAAGATTCGCACAAGAGATTTATAATTCACTTTAGTTGTAACAATATTTCTGAAATAACTAATGTTCGTAACGTTTCTCTTTACCATTTTCAGTCATTTGAATTTTTCTTTGCCTGAGTTTTCTTCCTAATTATTCTGTGTACGATGTAAAAGACAATATTTCCTTTTGTATGAAAGCTGCCTGTGATATTGTAATGACTCCTTGTTAGGAAAGCTAGGCGTATTTAGATTACGTTTTGTCGAGAAAAGACAGATATTGGCTCGCTCTTTATGTCGAGGCGTGCCAAAAATCTTCCTCTCTTCTAGAAGATACAATAAAACAACATTATTCCCTCGACATTGTTTCTTGATTTTGTTTGTAAATGAGATATATTTATTTCCTCTAGTTTCCTCTAGCATCTAGTTTAAAATATCTCCTTTTATTTTTTTTTTATTTTCTAAAGGTTGAAATGGCTTCAAGTTTTACCTCAGCAAGGACCAATCTTTAAATATATTAGGTATATTAAATTATCCTCTACCTAAACACGAATTGATAAAAAACATGAACATAAGTTGAAAAATTCTTAAAGAAATTTGTTTTCATGGAAGAGAGATGGACAAGTACAAATTCTTAATGTCTAGATGTGTTCATATTTAAAATGTTTCTAAAAATACTGAAGGTGTAAATAGTACATTTGAAGTAAAAATAAGTTATTTTTTATGTATATAGTAATGTAATTACTAAATAGATTTTTTTTAAAATAGACTTTATAAATTGTTGTTATTACTTGCTAAGCTCCTTTTCCTAAATATTCGAGAAATGTTGGGACTCACATACATCTCCGAGGGAATGTTCTGTTGTAGATTTCTATAGCTGAGTAGAATTGGGCTGAAGACTATCTTCCTCCTCCATATCCTTCTCCTCATCCATCGTCCTTCGTTAGGATTTCCCCTGAAGTTGGAGAAGGAATATACTCGAGGTAATGGAGTCAGCTTCTACGCGGATAGATTAGTTTACATAAGTAATGCTTCCATCCTCTACATAACTTCAAGGATTGAAGCATCATTTGAAAGGTATAAGCCCTCTAAAAAAACAAAAAAACTTAAAATCTAAATCTACAATTGAAAGGTAAGTAAATTGTAGAAAGGTAAGAGAGATTAGTAATAAATATACTCTATAAGACTATGGATAACTCGCAGGAACTGTGTCATCTTAGTGCGGATCAGTTTATATCTCTAGTTTCATTAATAAAGGACTAGAAGCAGTTCCTGGTAGGTTTTGATATTTTATGAAAAATATAGAATGAAATTCTCAAACAGAAGGAAGGATTTTAGGAGCAGAAAAGGAAACTGAAAGTATCCTAAGTGGAAATGACTCCATCCTATTTCTCTGTTTGGCCTAGAAAAACACTATTACCAATACGTTTCTCGTTTTCTTGCCTTGAATTACCAAAATACTCATTTTTCTGTGAAATTCAATAAAAATAAATAAAAAGTGAGATAAACAGAGACAAAACCCTGTTCAAAAGAACAAAATCACTTGCGAGGCTTCAGCACTTATTTGTTCGCCTGAAATTGTCCCGCCTGTAAGGGCTCGCCTCTGTGGCATGAAGAAATTACCTTATCCTTCATGACTCCTAGTATCTTGTTGTGTTGTACGATTATCGAGGCTAGGAGTAATAAAATGCAGTTAAATTCAATCGTGTTCACGAGTAGACCTCAGATACTACACCTTCCAAAATCTCTTTAGAACTGTTTTTGTAGACAATTTAGTAGGCTTTCGAATGGTTACTATCCACTTAACATGATTTCCCTACCGTTTTCGGGGTATTCAAGAAAATGCTTATGTGTGTTAATAATAAACTTATTTTTGTTTTATAAAACTTCCATAACTCCAAACCTACCCAAAATTTATGTATATAAAAATACTAGAAAAAGTTTCAAATGAATTTATAATTTCCAATTACTTGGACTGAAAATTAGTTAGGAAAACTATTATTATTCACTTTTGTCGAAAACGTTAGAGAAGTTCCTTAACACTAGAACCATCACGCCAGTCATTTTGACCGGTCGGCCTTTTCATAGTTGAATAAAATTGCTGTAATCAGTTGTAGACATTCCAAACTCCATGACTTTTCCTAGAATCTAACATATTCTGTAGCTGGAGTCTCTGCAATAACTTTGTTCCTTGGCCTTTAAATAGACTATGTACCTAGAGCCACTGGCACTGGTCACAAAGACTGACCTCTGACAGGTATGGACGTACTCTATTATGTCTGTAGTGGATCTCTCTTTGTTAGGAGTTAGCTTCTGTTTGTTTCTCGAACCATCAACATTACCTGTCTGCATTCTGTGTGAGATTTCTCAGATTTGTTGTGCATTTTTTCGCAAGGTTGACTCGCCCAGTGAAGTGCACAGTTTTATCCAGTTATTGTTTTATTGAAACTTCATCATTTCAATTTGTTGACAAATGGCATTTATCTGGAATAAATTCACTAGAAATTGTCTTCTTTGCTACTCATCAGGAGGAAATATTGTCGAGCAGTTATTCCCTACTAAAGCAACGGCAGGTTTACGCAGTACGTGAGAAATAATTCAGACAAATTTGGAATGAAATTCTCTCTTGCTGTTGGCACGAAATCGAAATATGTATTGAATGGTTTTCCATATTTAGGCAAATATGGTGGTCGTTCAAAAGACCAATCTCTCTCAGAAAATGTAGTTTGTCGACATATGGAAGCATTTTATAAAACAAGACATAATCTTACTACTGATAACTGTTTTACTTGTTTGAAATCAGCTTCTGGTAGGGACTATGAAACAGAAGAAGAAGGAATTGCCAACTATTTTTTTTTAAAAAAAGTAAAGAACAGCTCTAAGACTTGGTCATTCTGAAAAAAGTCCGTCACGCAGGAGCTGCATAACTAAGCACTTTCCTCAGAATTTGGGTAGTGTAGACTGCTTTCCAGAACAATTTGCTTAAAATATCCTACATAAATAAAATAAAAACATGAATAGTTCTCTTTTAAATTTATAATGAGTAACTGATCAATTATTAATTTGCTTCCAGAGTTATGTTTACACATGGTACCTATTACACTACGTAATAAATACAAAAAACCTCATATTATCGTATTTTAACCCAAAGGGCAGGAACAGGATACAGTCACTCTAGTGGTAGAAAGCGCTCCTTGCGGCGGCTTTGTGAACCTACGTCTGGCGGGCTTTTCTATTGAAATATATTACAAATTAAACCCCCGCTTTCCGATTGACCGATTCAGCTCATTTTTACAACACTTCTTTCTCATGAGTTACCCACGACGTATACGTACGGTATGAGTATATTAGGAATTTGGGTCCGGAGTAACCCCCCCCCCCTTCTAATGAACCGATTTAGTTAATTTTTACAACACATATTTACCTGTAGATTACCACTACGAATACCGAGTTTCGACGAAATATAAAAATCGGCTGGTAGTGGCGAATTGGTATTGTGGTTCCGGAGTAAAGGCTGATTCACGCTAGATCGGGTCGAGTCCGGGCCGGGGCCGGAGCCGGGGCCCGGCCGGGACACAGAGAAACAATCACACCAGCATTTGCAATGGACTCGTTCACGCTATACCGGGCCGAGTCCGTGTTTTTTGCGTGTGTGATTGCTTCACGATGTCCCGGCCGGGACCCGACACGGTCTAGCGAATCGACCTTTAACCCCCCCCCCCTAATGAACCGATTTAGTTTATTTTTACAACACATATTTACCTTTGGATTACCACTACGAATACCGAGTTTCGTCGAAATATACCAAAAATCACGGCTGGTAGTGGCGAATTGGTATTGTGGGTCCGGAGTAAACCCCCCCCCCCTTCTAATTAACCGATTTAGTTCATTTTTATATCTCACTTTTCTCTCTATAATACCACTACGAATACCAAGTTTCGTTGAAATATAACAAATATTACGGCTGACATAGTCAAATTAGTGTTTTGGGTTCGGGGTAAACCCCCCCTTCCGGTGGACCGACTCTGGTGGTTAACGAACTCGTTCAATCGTTTGCTAATTGAATGCTATATACCAAGTTTCGTGACGAAAAAACAAAAACTCTGGCCGCTATCGTGTTAACAGACACACACACATATATATATATATATATATATATATATATATATATATATATATATATATATATATATATATATATAAATTTTAACGGGGGTCATTTTCGGTGTCTACTAGGTAGGATCGATAAAGATTTGAAGAAATTTTTCAAAAATTCCGTCATGAGTCCAACCTCAATAGCTACTTTCCTTCGGAGGAAAGTGCTAAAATGAAAACCCCACTCTTGCCGTCTAACAAGGAAAGCCATCGAACATGTAATTACGTTGAGTGCATTACACCGTACAGTAAATGTCCCTTGTGACTCTGAAAAAAAGCCAGAAACAATTTTATATTATAACGTTACCAAATATGGTGTGTATGTGGTACATCAAATGACACGAAAGTACATTACGAAAGCATGCTCGAAGATGGTGAATCCGAATATTTTTCAATATATTAAACTTAGCGGTAATCAATGCTTACATTATCTATAAAGACATTACTGGAAATAATATATGAAGACGGGATTACATTTTAAAAATGTGTGAGGTGTTTGCTGAAAGCTATGTAAGTATAAGACAAAGGTCATAGAGGTGCCGACAGCGACAGGAAGACGGGAGGTGCTGATTGCCTCGGCCTATTTTCCTGGAGATGCTGTGGAAGTACCTCCAAACGAAGCTAATGACCTAATCAATTACTGCAAGGACAGGAACCTAGACCTAATAATGGGTTGCGATGCCAACGCTCACAACAAGGTCTGGGGAAGCAGCAACAACAACATGAGAGGTGAGTCGCTCCTTGATTACTTAATATCTAACAATATTGATGTAGCTAATCGAGGCTCTGAGCCCACCTTTGTTACAGCAAATAGAAGTGAGGTGTTGGATCTTACACTGACAAAACAGTCCCTTAGTAAAATGATACTCAATTGGCATGTCTCCAAAGAGGTCTCGATGTCTGACCATCGGCAGATAAGGTTTGAGGTCGGGGCAAAAATGGAGGCTCCACAACAGGTGAGAATTCCAAAACTGACAAATTGGACCCTTTACGGCAACATACTCCTAGAAGAGTATGAAGGAGAGGAGTTAGTAGTGGGTACTACAGAGGAACTGGAAAGAACCTCTGTAAAAATCCACAACGCCATGCATGAGGCGTTTGAAATTAGCTGCCCGCCAAGAATTAAAAGGCAAGAAAAGGAGCCACCATGGTGGAACAGCGAATTAGAAAAGCTCAGGAAAAAGGCCAGGGGGATTTTCAATCGGGCAAAACAAAATGGTAATTGGAGGGACTATAAACAGTCCCTGACGGAGTACAACAAAGGAATCAGGCAGGCTAAGAGAAGGACCTGGAGAGATTTCTGCAAGGATGTTAGTAGCCTACCAGAAGCTGCTAGGCTACAGAAAGTGCTTGCCAAAAGGCACACAAATGAAATGGGACTGCTAAAGAGACCCGATGGGACGATTACGAGCAATCTGGAAGAGACAGTTAGGGAGCTACTAGTGACCCACTTCCCAGACTGCTCAGACGAAACAGAGGAGATAGATGAGCCTCCGGGGCTTGAAAATGCAAACAAATGGATGCTCCAAGCAGCCAAGAAAATCTTTACAATTGAAAAGGTAAAGTGGGCAATAGGAACCTTCAAGCCTTACAAGGCTCCTGGAGGAGATGGTGTTATCCCTGCTCAGCTAATCCATGGGAAAGAAAAGCTTGCAGGCACTCTAGCAGCCATGTTTCAGGCAAGCTATGCACATGGATACATCCCCTGTCTCTGGAGGGACACGGATGTGATCTTTATACCAAAGGGACCAACAAGGCCCCTGGACTTACCTAAATCCTATAGACCTATAAGTCTCTCTTCCAACGTGCTGAAAACGATGGAGAAGGTAGTGGACATGCACATCAGAGAGGACCTCTTAGGAAGGCATCCTCTGCATGCCCAGCAGTTTGCGTATCAAAAGGGCAAATCAACAGAAACTGCCCTGCATTATCTAGTGGGAAAAATAGAGGACTCACTTCAGAACAAGGAAATTGCGTTATGTGCATTCCTGGATATAGAGGGTGCCTTTGACAATACCTCATATGCAGCCATAGAGGAGGCTACCAAGGAGTTTGGTGCTGAGCTCATCCTCAGAAGATGGGTCAGGGCTATGCTGGGAAGCCGGCGAATCAGAGCAAGGAAGGGGTGGGTCTCCACAAGAATAAGGGCAACTAGAGGCTGCCCCCAGGGAGGTGTTTTATCACCCCTGCTGTGGACAATGGTGGTGGACTCCCTCCTTAGAACTCTCTCCGAAGCTGGATACGAGGTAATAGGATATGCGGATGATATAGTGGTTTTAGTAAGAGGGAGATTTCCGCATGTCCTAAAGGAACGTATGCAGCTGGCACTAGGAATGATTATGAGCTGGTGTCGTAATCTTGGGTTAACTGTTAATCCTGAAAAGACCAAGGTAGTCCCTTTCTCTAGGAAAAGGAACCTGAATATGGAACCTATCCTGGTGGAGGGGTCTCCTGTACTGGTCACAAATGAGATCAAATATCTGGGAATAACACTGCATAGAAGGCTCACTTGGAATTTGCACCTCAATAAACAGATTGAGAAGGCGAAGGTCTCTTTATGGGCCTGTAACAGGCTCTGTGGAAAGACCTGGGGTATGAGTCCGAGGATGTTCCTCTGGCTATACACTGCTGTAGTAAGGCCTATGGTAACATACGCAGCACTAGTCTGGTGGACAAAAACTGAGGAGAAGACCGCAGCCAGCAGGCTAGAAAGAGTCCAAAGGCTAGCATGCCTGGGAATCACAGGGGCAATCAGGACGTGCCCTACTGCAGCGATGGAAGCAATCATAGGATTAACACCGCTAGCTATCCGCATCAAGAGAGAGGCCCTGATTGGTGCACTGAGAATCCAGTCCCTCAAAGTGAGCAAGGATGAAACTAGGGGACATCTCAGGATTTTGCAAAGACTAAAAGAGAGCGATTTATGCCTCACCCGGTCGGATGAGACGACACGGACACTTGTCTTCGACAAGCAGTTCAGTGTTGTCATACCCAGTCGACAGAGCTGGGAGGAAGGACAGGAAAGTCTCCAAAGAGATTCATTGATGTGGTACACGGATGGCTCCCTTAAGGATGAGAGGGCTGGTGCAGGGGTATATGGTGTGGTACACCGATGGCTCCCTTAAGGATGAGAGGGCTGGTGCAGGGGTATATGGTCCCAGAACAGAAATAGCCATAGCTCTTGGATCCTTTGCTACTGTCTTCCAATCGGAAGTTCATGCGATTGAGATTGCAGCCCGGGAAAATCTTAAAAAAGGTGTTAAAGGGCAAAGAATACGAATTAATAGTGACAGTCAAGCTGCACTGAAGGCACTTGCATCGCATAGTGTCTCCTCGAAATTAGTGCTTGATTGCCACAGTGCCCTAAGTGATCTGGGGAGGCGTAACAGGTTTACGCTTGTGTGGGTGCCGGGACATGAGGGCATTGAGGGCAATGAGAAGGCCGATGAGCTGGCAAGGAAGGGATCGGAGGAGATACTTCATGGTCCTGAGCCGTTCTTCGGTGTTTCAAAAAGCTTTGTCAAAAAGGTAGTAAATGCCTGGGAACAAGAAGAAATTCAAAAGAAATGGCAGGCTAAGCCAGGTATGAGGCAGGCAAAGCTACTTGTCCGGATCTCGACAGGGCAGGGTATTTCCTTCAACTAACAAGAATAGAACTAAGAAGGATAGTCGGACTTCTCTCTGGACATGGTCCGCTAAGAAAACACCTGTGCACGATGGGACTAATAGAGGACCCTACATGTCGCTGGTGCCTCGAAGAAGAGGAAACCTCACAGCACGTCCTCTGCGAATGTGAGGCGTTGGCCTACAGCATGCTAGTGCACATAGGGAAGTCAATTGCTACGCCCAAGGACATAGCCGAGGCTACTCCCAAGGAGCTCAAGCTATATGTGAGGAGCTGCAAGTTGGAAAGGGAGTAAGACAGGGACGCAAATCACAATAGATCCAATAGGGTCGCAGTGAACAGGGCGAAGGGCCCAGGTCCCTTTATATTGTATTGTATTATAAGACAAGGTGATTTTCCTCCATCGAGACTACCAGCAACAAGTGCAAATAAAAATGGAAAACGGTGTACGTGCCAAACTTCAAAATGCGAAAACAAAACGAAGAACACATGTACAACCTGCAAAAAATTTACATGTGGAAAATGTGTGGGCTCAACTGAAAGAATTATGTTTTGTAAGCTTTAAAAATGTTAAGTTATATTCTATTTTTAAACAATTAATTAACTGTATTACGAGTGCCATTTTTTATGTGAGTTATTGTCACATGTTATGTATAAAACTATAATTCATGCCTTCTATTTATTATAATAGAATTTCTTAATAATAAATGGACGCTAAAATTTATTTATTATAAAATAATATTCCTCACTTTCAAACAATGTGGGGAGGACCCAGGTTCAAAACCCGAGGGAGCACTAAAAATGTTTTCTTCGAGTGTTGTCGTTTGAGGGTTGGATTTGGGGTCCCAGATCGTCCCTAGGCTCACCCAGACTTTAATTAATTAATGGGTGCCTGCAAAGGGAAAAATCAGGCGGCCGGAGCATAGTACTGACCACACTATCTCCCTAGTATGCCCTACGGTCAAGAATCAGATACCTCTATAGTATCTGCCCCTCTGGGCCCTTAGTGGCCTGTTACGGGACTAATTTTTTTTTTTAAATCGTTCACCTGTGGAAGCTTCTCCAAGATGAAAACTGTAATGGAGCAAAATATAGGAATGGTGAAGAATGTTGAGTAGTTACATACGTCAACTGCATCTGAAGAATATCAAGATGAAGCTATTCAAACATCATCTTGTGAAGAAAGGAAGAAATTTCGGAAGGTAGGAACAGGTAATGACGATGATTTCGGAAGGTAGGAACAGGTTTGACGATGATTTCGGAAGGTAGGAACAGGTAATGACGATGATTTCGGAAGGTAGGAACAGGTAATGACGATGATTTCTGAAGGTAGGAACAGGTTTGACGATGATTTCGGAAGGTAGGAACAGGTTTGACGATGATTTCGGAAGGTAGGAACAGGTAATGACGATGATTTCGGAAGGTAGGAACAGGTAATGACGATGATTTCGGAAGGTAGGAACAGGTTTGACGATGATTTCGGAAGGTAGGAACAGGTTTGACGATGATTTCGGAAGGTAGGAACAGGTTTGACGATGATTTCGGAAGGTAGGAACAGGTAATGACGATGATTTCGGAAGGTAGGAACAGATTTGACGATGATTTCGGAAGGTAGGAACAGGTAATGACGATGATTTCGGAAGGTAGGAACAGATTTGACGATGATTTCAGAAGGTAGGAACAGGTAATGACGATGATTTCGGAAGGTAGGAACAGGTTTGACGATGATTTCGGAAGGTAGGAACAGATTTGACGATGATTTCTGAAGGTAGGAACAGGTTTGACAATGACTTCGGAAGGTAGGAACAGATTTGACGATGATTTCGGAAGGTAGGAACAGGTAATGATGATGATTTCTGAAGGTAGGAACAGGTTTGACAATGACTTCGGAAGGTAGGAACAGATTTGACGATGATTTCGGAAGGTAGGAACAGGTAATGACGATGATTTCGGAAGGTAGGAACAGGTTTGACGATGATTTCGGAAGGTAGGAACAGGTAATGACGATGATTTCGGAAGGTAGGAACAGGTTTGACGATGATTTCGGAAGGTAGGAACAGGTTAGACAATGATTTCGGAAGGTAGGAACAGGTAATGACAATGACTTCGGAAGGTAGGAACAGATTTGACGATGATTTCGGAAGGTAGGAACAGGTAATGACGATGATTTCGGAAGGTAGGAACAGGTTTGACGATGATTTCGGAAGGTAGGAACAGGTAATGATGATGATTTCTGAAGGTAGGAACAGGTTTGACGATGATTTCGGAAGGTAGGAACAGGTAATGACGATGATTTCGGAAGGTAGGAACAGGTTTGACGATGATTTCGGAAGGTATGAACTGGTAATGACGATGATTTCGGAAGGTAGGAACAGGTTTGACGATGATTTCGGAAGGTAGGAACAGGTAATGACGATGATTTCGGAAGGTAGGAACAGGTAATGACGATGATTTCGGAAGGTAGGAACAGGTTTTACGATGATTTCGGAAGGTAGGAACAGGTAATGATGATGATTTCGGAAGGTAGGAACAGATTTGACGATGATTTCAGAAGGTAGGAACAGGTAATGACGATGATTTCGGAAGGTAGGAACAGGTTTTACGATGATTTCGGAAGGTAGGAACAGGTAATGATGATGATTTCGGAAGGTAGGAACAGATTTGACGATGATTTCAGAAGGTAGGAACAGGTAATGACAATGATTTCGGAAGGTAGGAACAGGTTTGACGATGATTTCGGAAGGTAGGAACAGGTTTGACGATGATTTCGGAAGGTAGGAACAGGTTTGACGATGATTTCGGAAGGTAGGAACAGGTAATGACGATGATTTCGGAAGGTAGGAACAGGTTTGACAATGATTTCGGAAGGTAGGAACAAGTAATGACGATGATTTCGGAAGGTAGGAACAGGTTTGACGATGATTTCGGAAGGTAGGAACAGGTTTGACAATGATTTCGGAAGGTAGGAACAGGTAATGACGATGATTTCGGAAGGTAGGAACAGGTAATGACGATGATTTCGGAAGGTAGGAACAGGTAATGATGATGATTTCGGAAGGTAGGAACAGGTTTGACGATGATTTCGGAAGGTAGGAACAGGTAATGATGATGATTTCGGAAGGTAGGAACAGGTTTGACGATGATTTCGGAAGGTAGGAACAGGTAATGATGATGATTTCGGAAGGTAGGAACAGGTAATGATGATGATTTCTGAAGGTAGGAACAGGTTTGACGATGATTTCGGAAGGTAGGAACAGGTAATGATGATGATTTCGGAAGGTAGGAACAGGTTTGACGATGATTTCGGAAGGTAGGAACAGGTAATGATGATGATTTCGGAAGGTAGGAACAGGTAATGACGATGATTTCGGAAGGTAGGAACAGGTTTGACAATGATTTCGGAAGGTAGGAACAGGTAATGACGATGATTTCGGAAGGTAGGAACAGGTAATGACGATGATTTCGGAAGGTAGGAACAGGTTTGACGATGATTTCGGAAGGTAGGAACAGGTTTGACAATGATTTCGGAAGGTAGGAACAGGTAATGACGATGATTTCGGAAGGTAGGAACAGGTTTGACGATGATTTCGGAAGGTAGGAACAGGTTTGACATTGATTTCGGAAGGTAGGAACAGGTAATGACGAAGATTTCGGAAGGTAGGAACAGGTAATGACGATGATTTCGGAAGGTAGGAACAGGTTTGACGATGATTTCGGAAGGTAGGAACAGGTAATGATGATGATTTCGGAATGTAGGAACAGGTAATGACGATGATTTCGGAAGGTAGGAACAGGTAATGACGATGACTTCGGAAGGTAGGAACAGGTAATGACGATGATTTCGGAAGGTAGGAACAGGTTTGACGATGATTTCGGAAGGTAGGAACAGGTTTGACGATGATTTCGGAAGGTAGGAACAGGTAATGACGATGATTTCGGAAGGTAGGAACAGGTTTGACGATGATTTCGGAAGGTAGGAACAGGTAATGATGATGATTTCGGAATGTAGGAACAGGTAATGACGATGATTTCGGAAGGTAGGAACAGGTAATGACGATGACTTCGGAAGGTAGGAACAGGTAATGACGATGATTTCGGAAGGTAGGAACAGGTAATGATGATGATTTCGGAATGTAGGAACAGGTAATGACGATGATTTCGGAAGGTAGGAACAGGTAATGACGATGACTTCGGAAGGTAGGAACAGGTAATGATGATGATTTCGGAATGTAGGAACAGGTAATGACGATGATTTCGGAAGGTAGGAACAGGTAATGACGATGATTTCGGAAGGTAGGAACAGGTAATGACGATGACTTCGGAAGGTAGGAACAGGTAATGACGATGATTTGTTATCCCTTGTAGACAGTAATAAATTAAATACCTAATAAATACAAAGCCTAAGAAGTAGGAAACGAATATATAACTAAAACAGAAGGAAAAAACTCCAAGAACAAGTAGAACAAAAAGTCAAAGGAAAAATTTGAAGTTTAATGTTTATGAAAACAAATGTTGCTCTGAATAAGAGTTTGGGATAAGGACCTCCTCTTTTCACCTTAGCTGATCAGTATCCTCTTTTCACCTTAGCTGATCAGTATCCTCTTTTCACCTTAGCTGATCAGTATCCTCTTTTCACCTTAGCTGATCAGAATCCTCTTTTCACCTTAGCTGATCAGTATCCTCTTTTCACCTTAGCTGATTAGTATCCTCTTTTCACCTTAGCTGATTAGTATCCTCTTTTCACCTTAGCTGATTAGTATCCTCTTTTCACCTTAGCTGATCAGTATCCTCTTTTCACCTTAGCTGATTAGTATCCTCTTTTCACCTTAGCTGATCAGTATCCTCTTTTCACCTTAGCTGATCAGTATCCTCTTTTCACCTTAGCTGATCAGTATCCTCTTTTCACCTTAGCTGATCAGTATCCTCTTTTCACCTTAGCTGATCAGTATCCTCTTTTCACCTTAGCTGATCAGTATCCTCTTTTCACCTTAGCTGATCAGTATCCTCTTTTCACCTTAGCTGATCAGTATCCTCTTTTCACCTTAGCTGATCAGTATCCTCTTTTCACCTTAGCTGATCAGTATCCTCTTTTCACCTTAGCTGATCAGTATCCTCTTTTCACCTTAGCTGATTAGTATCCTCTTTTCACCTTAGCTGATTAGTATCCTCTTTTCACCTTAGCTGATCAGTATCCTCTTTTCACCTTAGCTGATTAGTATCCTCTTTTCACCTTAGCTGATCAGTATCCTCTTTTCACCTTAGCTGATCAGTATCCTCTTTTCACCTTAGCTGATCAGTATCCTCTTTTCACCTTAGCTGATCAGTATCCTCTTTTCACCTTAGCTGATCAGTATCCTCTTTTCACCTTAGCTGATCAGTATCCTCTTTTCACCTTAGCTGATTAGTATCCTCTTTTCACCTTAGCTGATTAGTATCCTCTTTTCACCTTAGCTGATCAGTATCCTCTTTTCACCTTAGCTGATTAGTATCCTCTTTTCACCTTAGCTGATCAGTATCCTCTTTTCACCTTAGCTGATCAGTATCCTCTTTTCACCTTAGCTGATCAGTATCCTCTTTTCACCTTAGCTGATCAGTATCCTCTTTTCACCTTAGCTGATCAGTATCCTCTTTTCACCTTAGCTGATCAGTATCCTCTTTTCACCTTAGCTGATCAGTATCCTCTTTTCACCTTAGCTGATCAGTATCCTCTTTTCACCTTAGCTGATCAGTATCCTCTTTTCACCTTAGCTGATCAGTATCCTCTTTTCACCTTAGCTGATCAGTATCCTCTTTTCACCTTAGCTGATCAGTATCCTCTTTTCACCTTAGCTGATCAGTATCCTCTTTTCACCTTAGCTGATCAGTATCCTCTTTTCACCTTAGCTGATCAGTATCCTCTTTTCACCTTAGCTGATCAGTATCCTCTTTTCACCTTAGCTGATCAGTATCCTCTTTTCACCTTAGCTGATCAGTATCCTCTTTTCACCTTAGCTGATCAGTATCCTCTTTTCACCTTAGCTGATCAGTATCCTCTTTTCACCTTAGCTGATCAGTATCCTCTTTTCACCTTAGCTGATCAGTATCCTCTTTTCACCTTAGCTGATCAGTATCCTCTTTTCACCTTAGCTGATCAGTATCCTCTTTTCACCTTAGCTGATCAGTATCCTCTTTTCACCTTAGCTGATCAGTATCCTCTTTTCACCTTAGCTGATCAGTATCCTCTTTTCACCTTAGCTGATCAGTATCCTCTTTTCACCTTAGCTGATCAGTATCCTCTTTTCACCTTAGCTGATCAGTATCCTCTTTTCACCTTAGCTGATCAGTATCCTCTTTTCACCTTAGCTGATTAGTATCCTCTTTTCACCTTAGCTGATCAGTATCCTCTTTTCACTTTAGCTGATCAGTATCCTCTTTTCACCTTAGCTGATCAGTATCCTTGTTATAGTCGAGTATATAGAGGCTTCAATTGGGGGTCGAGCTACCTAACATTAATTCCTCCACAAGATTTTTTTTTTCTAATATCCTTAGGAATAGTGTGAGTATGCTGAAACCAATTTTTCCAACTCGAAAGCCGGGGGGAGAACATTTGGAAGGCAAAAAACCGCGACATTTCAGCACTTTTTTCAGTTTTTCTTTATTAATTTAAAAATCGTTGATTTTGAATAAAAAAACTTCAAGTATACCACATACACTCAGTGATGTGGGCCGGGTAAATACCCAGTGGGTAGGTAAACATAAATTGGGTATTTACCCACAGGGAAGGTAAATACCCAAAAAGTGGGTATTTTCAGTTTTTGAGCTTGATACAACTTCTTTGAATATTTTTTGCTGCAAACAAGGACTGATACTTACCCATTTGATCATAAAAGCTTAATAAACATTAATATTTACCCAGTAATATTTTAAAGAAAGTTAAAAGTCGGTCCGGGTATTTACAACTTAATGTATATATACGAATTTTCATGATTACTTTTACAGTGGGGAAGGTTAATTAATTTTAAGTGGTTTATGATCCTTGTTAATTTTATTTGAAATTATGCTCATACAGTAGTAACAACATTACAGTAAGCGGAAATCTCACCAGAAATGAGAAGGCAGCTTCATGATGACAGAGTGTTTTGGATCCGAGTTGGAAACTAGTTAACATCTTTGATCGAATTGTTGAACTTATCACTGCTATTCAGTTAAATGCCCCTTTGATCCACACAGTTCATAAGATATTTAAGAATTACTGAAAACTCTTCAACAAGAAACCCAGAATCTTCTCTTCAAAAAACGGAGGAAAAACTTGTGCTATCTAAATAGGAGAAACGCATTCAGTTTGGTGTTGAAAACCCACATCTTGCTGCAGACTTGTTGAACTCTTCCATTTGTTTTGTGTGCGAGTTAGGCAGAAGCATAGGATTGAAATCAGTTGATCTTCGGAAAGACATAGCTGACTATAGAGACCAAGAGGGACTATGGCAAAGATCCTTTGTTAGGGAAGGTCTTGAAGACAATGACAAAGAAAATAATAAAATAAGTCCCATGTTATGGTGGAGAGGCTTGAAAGGTACATGTGTTTTGATCAATGAGTAGGTAACTTAATTTGAGTTTTGAGAAATTGAGATAATCCTAGTCCAAAGTTTTAGCTGAGGCTGCATTTTTGTGAATGCAGTACAGTAGTATCAAATTTAGGCAAACAACTTGTTTTATTGGTAGTCGGAAGGTCCAGGGCAAATTTTCAGGTAATAATTTATTATTTATTAACCTCTCATCCTATTTTATAATTTATTATTGTTTTAATAGTTTCTCAGTGTTGCATTAGCTCTAAACTGGCAAGATCCATGACATTTTACAATATTCGATTAGTAAGTCGCGGTTTAGTTAAATACCTTAAATACCCGGGTATTTATGAAAGTGGGTATATACCCATAAGATCAAGGTGTCTCAAGGTATGTCCACACTGGTAGACATGTTGCGGGAATTTGGTGCTGAGACGTGTCTCAGGTTGTCTACGTAGACATATGTATAGACGAGACCCCGTCAACGGGCTTGTTGCGAGACCAGGAATCTCAGGTCTAAGGTCTCCGAGTGGAATGGGAGACTTTAGACACGTTGCGGAACATTAGACAGTGTGGACGTCATCGGCACCTTGTGGCTAGACATGTCCCAGCCTTTCATCTTATTTTAATTGTCCCGGTCCCCCCACCCTCCCCATTTTATATCTTACGATATAAAATGTGTAATAATAATTTAATAATAAATAAATATATGTATGTATATGTGTGTACATATAAGTACATACGCCCAAATACGTATGTACATGGGTGTATGTACGTGGGTGTATGTACATGGGTGTAAGTACGTGGGTGTATGTACGTGGGTGTATGTACGTGGGTGTATGTACATGGGTGTATGTACGTCGGTGTATGTACATGGGTGTAAGTACGTGGGTGTATGTACATGGGTGTAAGTACGTGGGTGTATGTACATGGGTGTATGTACATGGGTGTATGTACATGGGTGTATGTACATGGGTGTATGTGTATATACGTGTGCCAGTTTAGTTTAGTATTGGTACTGGTATTAGTATTAATTTTATTATGTAGTATAGTATTAGTAATAATATTGCTACACAGTACTTTAGTATTAGTTTTAGTAGATATAGTTGTATTAGTTAAAAAAATCGATATATAAAATATTAAAAAATGCGTATATATATATATATATATATATATATATATATATATATATATATATATATATATATTACGTATAAAAAAAAGAGAAAAATATATATATATACATATAAAAAATATAATAAAAAAAAGAAAGAATCTGGAATCTCTGGGTGCAAAGCATAATTTACCAGTAGAGGATGTAGAAAAAAAAATACATAATTTAAGAACTTCTTTTCACCGGGAGCGAAAAAAAAATTACTCCGACGAGTGGTCCCAAATATCCACGTGGTTTTCATACGAGGACTTGCAATTCCTGCTTCCAGCAAACGAGGGTAGTCGGAACACAGAGTTTCATGATAGAGGAAAGAATGAAATCATTATTGCTAAACACGCACTCAATCCACACAAAACAATGTCCTCCATGGTTGAGACTTGGAAGACTAGACTGAAATATTCACATCATAGTGTGGACGCTAGACTACACCAAGATCTGTGTCTATAGACCAAGTCTATGTCTCAAGCCTAGACCGTCTCAGCCAGTCTCTAGACAAATCCAGCAACAAGGTCTAACAGTGTGGACTTACCTTTAGTCTAGCAACAAGCCCATAGACTAGACAAAGATTGGAGTCTATAGACCAAGTCTATGTCTCAAGCCTAGACCGTCTCAGCCAGTCTCTAGACAAATCCAGCAACGAGGTCTGTCAGTGTGGACTTACCTTTAGTCTTGCAACAAGCCCATAGACTAGACCAAGATCTGTGTCTATAGACAAAGTCTATGTCTCAAGCCTAGACCGTCTCAGCCAGTCTCTAGACAAATCCAGCAACAAGGTCTAACAGTGTGGACTTACCTTTAGTCTAGCAACAAGCTCATAGACTAGACAAAGATCGGTGTCTATAGACAAAGTCTAGGTCTCAAGCCTAGACCGTCTCAGCCAGTCTCTAGACAAATCCAGCAACGAGGTCTAACAGTGTGGACTTACCTTTAGTCTTGCAACAATCCCATAGACTAGACAAAGATCGGTGTCTATAGACAAAGTCTAGGTCTCAAGCCTAGACCGTCTCAGCCAGTCTCTAGACAAATCCAGCAACGAGGTCTAACATTGTGGACTTACCTTTAGTCTTGCAACAATCCCATAGACTAGACAAAGATCGGTGTCTATAGACAAAGTCTAGGTCTCAAGCCTAGACCGTCTCAGCCAGTCTCTAGACAAATCCAGCAACGAGGTCTGTCAGTGTGGACTTACCTTTAGTCTCGCAACAAGCCCATAGACTAGACAAAGATCGGTGTCTATAGACCAAGTCTATGTCTCAAGCCTAGACCGTCTCAGCCAGTCTCTAGACAAATCCCGCAACGAGGTCTGTCAGTGTGGACTTACCTTTAGTCTCGCAACAAGCCCATAGACTAGACAAAGATCGGTGTCTATAGACAAAGTCTAGGTCTCAAGCCTAGACCGTCTCAGCCAGTCTCTAGACAAATCCAGCAACGAGGTCTAACAGTGTGGACTTACCTTTAGTCTCGCAACAAGCCCATAGTCGGGGTCTCGTCTATAGACATGTCTAGGTAGACATCCTGAGACCACCTGAGGCATGTCTCAGGCGCAACATGTATACCAGTGTGGACATACCTTTAGATTCTCATGTAAGCAGTCTACGAGACTATCGTAAACACACTCCCAGATGTAGGAATAGACGTCAAGCAGTCTACGGCTCTATCTACATTAGACCAGTATTTCTCCTGATCCGATCCGGTTTCATTTCGCCTACAACGGTCTGCGTGAGTGCCTACATTGGTCCCGATCCGATTTAGACACAGCTCGTCAATAATGAACTTGAAGTGAAGTGAAAATGAGTGGTTAATCTAAGAAATACCACCTAATAAGCATAGAAAACTTGGATCAGGTTGAAGGTTGAAGGTATGAAGGAGGACTTGAGACGCCAATCAATCTTCTGGAAGTAGCTCAATCCCGAAAAAATATAACTTAGTGTAACAGTTAATTTTAACTCAATATTTTATTTTATTTTTAAGCCTACGTTTTAAGTCTAGAATCCTTGTTAGTACTTGAAGTATCTTCTTCTCTAATCACCGGCTTCGGGTAATTCGAGCCGACGCGTCGCTGGTAGATTGTGTGTATGCTGTTATCCCGTTAGATGCAGGCTGAACGGCAAAAGGCCCGGAGCCAACGCCCTCTAAGACCTGTTCCAGGAGTCTTCATCGGGTGTGTGGGATCTACCAGCGGTTTTAAACACTCACTTTAGTGGGGTCAATTCGTCGGTGTTATGGGATTATATCATATCATATACACAGATTCCGCGTGTGTCTCTTACACTTCAAACACACTTCCACTGAAAACATTCCGTTTCAAAAACATCGCTTCGAATACAAAGTCCTAAACTGCAGCCCAATTCAGCACATCAACCAGTCCCAGTGACGTCGTCTTGCAAAACCATATTGACTGGAGAAGGGCTGTTTTTAGGCGGAAGATTCTAGGAGGGCGATCATCTCTAGGTACTTACAACTAGAACAGCTGGGAAGCCCAATTCAGCACATCAACCAGTCCCAGTGACGTCGTCTTGCAAAACCATATTGACTGCAGAAGGGCTGTTTTTAGGCGGGAGATTCTAGGCGGGAGATTCTAGGAGGGCGATCATCTCTAGGTACTTACAACTAAACATATTGACTGCAGAAGGGCTGTTTTTAGGCGGGAGATTCTAGGAGGGCGATCATCTCTAGGTACTTACAACTAGAACCATATTGACTGCAGAAGGGCTGTTTTTAGGCGGGAGATTCTAGGAGGGCGATCAACTCTAGGTACTTACAACTAGAACTATATTGACTGCAGAAGGGCTGTTTTTAGGCGGGAGATTCTAGGAGGGCGATCATCTCTAGGTACTTACAACTAGAACCATATTGACTGCAGAAGGGCTGTTTTTAGGCGGGAGATTCTAGGAGGGCGATCAACTCTAGGTACTTACAACTAGAACCATATTGACTGCAGAAGGGCTGTTTTTAGGCGGGAGATTCTAGGAGGGCGATCATCTCTAGGTACTTACAACTAGAACCATATTGACTGCAGAAGGGCTGTTTTTAGGCGGGAGATTCTAGGAGGGCGATCATCTCTAGGTACTTACAACTAGAACCATATTGACTGCAGAAGGGCTGTTTTTAGGCGGGAGATTCTAGGAGGGCGATCATCTCTAGGTACTTACAACTAGAACCATATTGACTGCAGAAGGGCTGTTTTTAGGCGGGAGATTCTAGGAGGGCGATCATCTCTAGGTACTTACAACTAGAACAGCTGGGAAGAGCCCATTTATGGCAGTGTTGGGCATTATTCGAATAAATTATTATTCGAATGATCATTCGAAGAAATTTGTAGTGAATGATGAATAATTTACTGAATTATCTTATTCGTACAGTACATCATGAATTATTCACAGAATTATTCGTTATTCATTATTCGTTATTCATCATTCATTATTCATCATTCATTATTATTTATTTCTAGTTGGTCTACTGAATAATCCTACACAAACACACATATATATACATATTTCTGGCTGCCAACATTATAATAAAAATATCATTATTCACTAAAACATGTTTATTCTGATTGATCATTCGAATAATTTGTGAATAAAACATAAACTTCATTCACAGAATAACGAATAAAAGTAATTATTCTTCATTCATGAATGAAATAATACATTTATTCATTAATCATTATTCATTATTCTGAATAATTTTTGCCCAACACTGATTTATGGATCGTTGTAAAAGACAAGGGTTTAGTTTTCTTGTTTGTTTATAACCTGAGAGGTAGGAAGGGAGGGTGGGGAGAGAAGGAGGGACGGAAAGAGGTAGGTAGGGAGGGAGGGAGGAAGGGAGAGATGTAGGGAGGGTGGTAGGGCGGGAGGGACACAATTTTTGACTTTGTAACTTTGTTTGGGCTGAATAGGAGGGGTGAACATATCAAAAGTCCTACCCCGTAGACTTTGTGCCGGGGGGGAGGGGGGGGTTTAGAAGGTCACATTTTTCGGGTTTTCACTTATATCTCGGAAACCCTGCGTCCTAGAGACATGACTATTCTATAACAAATGAAAGTTGATTAAATTTCCTGGAAGTTCTAATCAATAAAGTTTTTCGAGATATCTTTAGTTTTCGAAATATCCGCTCTTGAAAGTCTGTCATTTTGGGGAAAAACACTTTTGCCGCATATTTTTTCTCCTTTTTGACGGGAGAACTCTTCAACGATGAACCCAAATAATAAATAACAGTTATAGGGTTGTAGAGCATTACATTCCCTTCAATAATATATATTACTTTGCTATATTAAGCATTTTCCTTCAAACGTAAAAATAATTTCAGTGTTCATCGTGAAATCTGAAATTTAGCGACGAATAGTCCAGGCAACTAAGATTTATAGATGGAAATGTTTGGAACACAATTTTTAACTTCATAACTTTGTTTCGGCTAGTTAGGAGGTCAACATATCAAAAGTCCTCGCCCGTAGCCTTTGTGCCAAGGGGGGGGGGGTGTGTAAGAAGTTCCCATTTTTCGGGTTTTCACTTATATCTCGGAAACCCTGCGTCCCAGAGCCATGACCATTCTATAACAAATGAAAGATGATTAAATATGCTACAAGTTCTATTTAATAAAGTTTTTCAAAATATCTTTAGTTTTCGAAATATCCGCTCTTGAATGTCTGTCATTTTGGAAAAAAACACACTTTATTCTATTCTCGACCGGATATCTCTTCAACGATGAGCCCAAAAAATAAATGTCGGCTATAGGGTTGTAGAGCATTCCATTCGCTTCAATGATATATATTACTTTACTATTTTATGTATTTCCTTTCGAACGTTATATACGCACTCACTTGGTCTTAACAAAACCATTGCCAATATAATGGTCAAGATCTTATCTAATTGAGTGTGAATTGGTCAGTGGGCCCAAAATTATATATTTTGTACTATTTGTACGTCCAGTAGTCACTATATTTACACAATGGAGTAGACTGGAAATGGTGAGAAATTAAACGGTTCATTGGTCGACAGTTGTCGCCAGATATCACGATGAACATTAAAACTGTTTTCACGTTTGAAGGAAAATTCATAAAATAGTGACGTTATATATATTCTTTAACGGAATGTAATGCTCTACAACCCTGTAAACGGCACTTATTTTTTTGCTACATCGTTGAAGAGTTATCCGGTCAAAAAGTGTGTTTTTTTTTCCCAAAATGACAGGCATTCAAGAGCGGATATTTCGAAAACTAAAGATATCTCGAAAAACTTTATTGAATAGAACTTGTAGCATATTTAATCAGCTTTTATTTATTATAGGATGGTCATGTCGCTAGTACGCAGGGTTTCCGAGATATAAGTGAAATCCCGAAAAATGGGACATTCTAAACCCCCCTCCCACCGGCACAAAGGCTGCGGGTGAGGACTTTTGATATGTTGACCTCCTAACTACCCGAAAGAAAGTTACGAAGTTAAAAATTGAGTTCCAAAAATTCCCATCTATAACTGTTCGCTGCCTGGACTGATTATTAACTCGAGGAAATAAGGAATTAAAAGATTCACGGTTGAAATAGAAAATGTCAGAAATACTTGAAACTATTGGAAGTAGATTTTGATACGTTTAGAGTTGAGAAAGTTCAAGATATAAAAATATTTTATTATAAGGTGTTGGCCATTTCTAATGTATTTTTGTTCTTTTAACTATCTCGGAAACGGTTGGCAAATTTCTTCAGACGACCTCTGTCGTCGGCATGCTGTACCTCTGTCGTCGGCATGCTGTACCTCTGTCGTCGGCATGCTGTACCTCTGTCGTCGGCATGCTGTACCTCTGTCGTCGGCATGCCGTACCTCTGTCGTCGGCATGCTGTACCTAAATGTTTTGAAGAATTTAATTCATGTAATTGAAGGAGTTTCCTAGTATGGGGGTAAAAAGTCTATTTTCAACATTATGCATATGGCAATCCTAAATTTCTGTTATCAAAATAACTCCGTGGAAAAATGATAAAGTGGCTTAGGTTCTGATATTCATGGACTCATATTAATGTTATCATGGATTCATAATAAGACCGTTGATAACTGATAAGGTGGCAGAGGTTCTGTTATCCTGGATTCATAATGACACTGTTGATAACTGATAAGGTGGCAGAGGTTCTGTTATCATGGATTCATAATGACACCGTTGATAACTGATAAGGTGGCAGAGGTTCTGTTATCATGGATTCATAATGACACCGTTGATAACTGATAAGGTGGCAGAGGTTCTGTTATCATGGATTCATAATGACACCGTTGATAACTGATAAGGTGGCAGAGGTTCTGTTATCATGGATTCATAATGACACCGTTGATAACTGATAAGGTGGCAGAGGTTCTGTTATCATGGATTCATAATAATATTATCATGGAGGCTCTGCTGTTAGTCTGATTCACTGTTTAGGTTTTGCTAATTGCGATGATTTGAAATTACTTCAATCATCCGCTTTGAAATTAATATGCGCTCTAGGGGTTCTGAAACGTCAAATGTTCTA
The DNA here is from genome assembly GCA_946811695.1 of Gonocerus acuteangulatus. NCBI lineage: Eukaryota > Metazoa > Arthropoda > Insecta > Hemiptera > Coreidae > Gonocerus > Gonocerus acuteangulatus. Next base: position 678,647 of record OX328128.1, on the reverse strand, counting down.
GTCGGCACTTCCGGATTGCGTCATGAGGTCATCCTTATAAGCGGGGTTCCTCCTTATGGAGGGAGGGAAGAACCGCGTTAAAAGCTTAAAAACACGTGAAATTAAACCTAACTACTAACCGCCGTAAGACTAAGCTTTGAAAAGGCAGAGAGAATGTGTTTAATTGCCCAGTGACCGCTAGGTCTAGCTATGGAAGGATGAGAGCAATAAAAGGTTGAAGACTTTAATAGCTAGGTTTAACGAGACAAGCTAGCGGTCCCAACATGCAGAGGTCGTGGGGAGAAGGTGTGGTCCTATTTATTCCCAGATCAATGAGATTAGCTTTTGGATTACAGAATGGAGTTTTAGGACAGATTCTTTAGTTCAATCTGGTTCATAACGAATATTAGATGTTGTTTTTCTCCATGGTGGTAAATGGCACAACTTCCAAAGAGTAGGTCAGTGGATTTTAATCTGGAATGGAACATTCACGCCCCTTGTTGTTGTCATGAAGTAGCACTACAGAGGCTGGTTATGACAGAATTATCTCTTCAGAATTATAAAGGACAATACATATGTCTGCTATTCTTGATTTAAGTAGAAGTCGATGGTCCTACACGGGCTAAAACTATCCAACTAACCTCCTGATCGTGAGAAGACTCTAAACTATTTCTTCTCGCGGCCATTTAATATAATTAAACACTAAAACGAGTATTTGACTAATACTAGGTAAGAAAATGTGAAACATTTCTGTAGTGTTTTTAACAGGTGAGAAGTTGAGGAAAGTCTCCATGATACTGTCAGTTTCCTACTGTGGCGCCTTAAATCTATTTTCTCTTCCAGATTTTATTTTATACTAGCGGTTACCGGGCGTGCCATGCTACACCTACTAGCTGTTACCGGGCGTGCCATGCCACACCTCCTAGCGGTTACCCGACGTGCCATGCCACACCTCCTAGCGGTTACCCGACGTGCCATGCTACACCTACTAGCTGTTACCGGGCGTGCCATGCTACACCTACTAGCTGTTACCCGGCGTGCCATGCTACACCTACTAGCTGTTACCGGGCGTGCCATGCCACACCTACTAGCTGTTACCCGACGTGCCATGCCACACCTACTAGCTGTTACCGGCGTGCCATGCTACACCTACTAGCTGTTACCGGGCGTGCCATGCCATACCTACTAGCGGTTACCCGACGTGCCATGCTACACCTACTAGCGGTTACCCGACGTGCCATGCCATACTTACTAGCGGTTACCCGACGTGCCATGCCACACCTCCTAGCGGTTACCCGACGTGCCATGCTACACCTACTAGCTGTTACCGGGCGTGCCATGCTACACCTACTAGCTGTTACCGGGCGTGCCATGCTACACCTACTAGCGGTTACCCGACGTGCCATGCCATACCTACTAGCGGTTACCCGACGTGCCATGCCACACCTCCTAGCGGTTACCCGACGTGCCATGCCACACCTCCTAGCGGTTACCCGACGTGCCATGCTACACCTACTAGCTGTTACCGGGCGTGCCATGCTACACCTACTAGCTGTTACCCGGCGTGCCATGCTACACCTACTAGCTGTTACCGGGCGTGCCATGCCACACCTACTAGCTGTTACCCGACGTGCCATGCCACACCTACTAGCTGTTACCGGCGTGCCATGCTACACCTACTAGCTGTTACCGGGCGTGCCATGCCACACCTACTAGCTGTTACCGGGCGTGCCATGCTACACCTACTAGCTGTTACCGGGCGTGCCATGCTACACCTACTAGCTGTTACCCGGCGTGCCATGCCACACCTACTAGCTGTTACCGGCGTGCCATGCCATACCTACTAGCGGTTACCCGACGTGCCATGCCATACCTACTAGCGGTTACCCGACGTGCCATGCTACACCTACTAGCTGTTACCGGGCGTGCCATGCTACACCTACTAGCTGTTACCGGGCGTGCCATGCCACACCTACTAGCTGTTACCGGGCGTGCCATGCCACACCTACTAGCTGTTACCGGGCGTGCCATGCTACACCTACTAGCTGTTACCGGGCGTGCCATGCCACACCTACTAGCTGTTACCGGGCGTGCCATGCCACACCTACTAGCGGTTACCGGGCGTGCCATGCCACACCTACTAGCTGTTACCGGGCGTGCCATGCTACACCTACTAGCTGTTACCGGGCGTGCCATGCCACACCTACTAGCTGTTACCGGGCGTGCCATGCTACACCTACTAGCTGTTACCCGACGTGCCATGCCACACCTACTAGCTGTTACCGGCGTGCCATGCTACACCTACTAGCTGTTACCGGGCGTGCCATGCCACACCTCCTAGCGGTTACCCGACGTGCCATGCTACACCTACTAGCTGTTACCGGGCGTGCCATGCTACACCTACTAGCTGTTACCCGACGTGCCATGCCACACCTACTAGCTGTTACCGACGTGCCATGCTACACCTACTAGCTGTTACCGGGCGTGCCATGCCACACCTCCTAGCGGTTACCCGACGTGCCATGCTACACCTACTAGCTGTTACCGGGCGTGCCATGCTACACCTACTAGCTGTTACCCGGCGTGCCATGCTACACCTACTAGCTGTTACCGGGCGTGCCATGCCACACCTACTAGCTGTTACCCGACGTGCCATGCCACACCTACTAGCTGTTACCGGCGTGCCATGCTACACCTACTAGCTGTTACCGGGCGTGCCATGCCACACCTACTAGCTGTTACCGGGCGTGCCATGCTACACCTACTAGCTGTTACCGGGCGTGCCATGCTACACCTACTAGCTGTTACCCGGCGTGCCATGCCACACCTACTAGCTGTTACCGGCGTGCCATGCCATACCTACTAGCGGTTACCCGACGTGCCATGCCATACCTACTAGCGGTTACCCGACGTGCCATGCTACACCTACTAGCTGTTACCGGGCGTGCCATGCTACACCTACTAGCTGTTACCGGGCGTGCCATGCCACACCTACTAGCTGTTACCGGGCGTGCCATGCCACACCTACTAGCTGTTACCGGGCGTGCCATGCTACACCTACTAGCTGTTACCGGGCGTGCCATGCCACACCTACTAGCTGTTACCGGGCGTGCCATGCCACACCTACTAGCGGTTACCGGGCGTGCCATGCCACACCTACTAGCTGTTACCGGGCGTGCCATGCTACACCTACTAGCTGTTACCGGGCGTGCCATGCCACACCTACTAGCTGTTACCGGGCGTGCCATGCCACACCTACTAGCTGTTACCGGGCGTGCCATGCCACACCTACTAGCTGTTACCGGGCGTGCCATGCTACACCTACTAGCGGTTACCCGACGTGCCATGCCACACCTACTAGCGGTTACCCGACGTGCCATGCCACACCTACTAGCGGTTACCCGACGTGCCATGCCACACCTACTAGCTGTTACCCGGCGTGCCATGCTACACCTACTAGCGGTTACCCGACGTGCCATGCCACACCTACTAGCGGTTACCCGGCGTGCCATGCTACACCTACTAGCGGTTACCCGACGTGCCATGCTACACCTACTAGCTGTTACCCGACGTGCCATGCCACACCTACTAGCTGTTACCGGGCGTGCCATGCCACACCTACTAGCTGTTACCGGGCGTGCCATGCCACACCTACTAGCGGTTACCCGACGTGCCATGCCACACCTACTAGCGGTTACCCGACGTGCCATGCCACACCTACTAGCGGTTACCCGACGTGCCATGCCACACCTACTAGCGGTTACCCGGCGTGCCATGCTACACCTACTAGCGGTTACCCGACGTGCCATGCCACACCTACTAGCTGTTACCCGGCGTGCCATGCTACACCTACTAGCGGTTACCCGACGTGCCATGCCACACCTACTAGCGGTTACCCGACGTGCCATGCCACACCTACTAGCTGTTACCCGACGTGCCATGCCACACCTACTAGCGGTTACCCGACGTGCCATGCTACACCTACTAGCGGTTACCCGACGTGCCATGCTACACCTACTAGCGGTTACCCGACGTGCCATGCCACACCTACTAGCGGTTACCCGACGTGCCATGCTACACCTACTAGCGGTTACCCGACGTGCCATGCCACACCTACTAGCGGTTACCCGACGTGCCATGCCACACCTACTAGCTGTTACCCGGCGTGCCATGCTACACCTACTAGCGGTTACCCGACGTGCCATGCCACACCTACTAGCGGTTACCCGGCGTGCCATGCTACACCTACTAGCGGTTACCCGGCGTGCCATGCCACACCTACTAGCTGTTACCCGGCGTGCCATGCCATACCTACTAGCTGTTACCCGGCGTGCCATGCCATACCTACTAGCGGTTACCGGGCGTGCCATGCCACACCTACTAGCTGTTACCCGGCGTGCCATGCCACACCTACTAGCGGTTACCCGGCGTGCCATGCCACACCTACTAGCTGTTACCCGGCGTGCCATGCCATACCTACTAGCGGTTACCGGGCGTGCCATGCCACACCTACTAGCTGTTACCGGGCGTGCCATGCTACACCTACTAGCTGTTACCGGGCGTGCCATGCCACACCTACTAGCTGTTACCGGGCGTGCCATGCCACACCTACTAGCTGTTACCGGGCGTGCCATGCCACACCTACTAGCTGTTACCGGGCGTGCCATGCTACACCTACTAGCGGTTACCCGACGTGCCATGCCACACCTACTAGCGGTTACCCGACGTGCCATGCCACACCTACTAGCGGTTACCCGACGTGCCATGCCACACCTACTAGCTGTTACCCGGCGTGCCATGCTACACCTACTAGCGGTTACCCGACGTGCCATGCCACACCTACTAGCGGTTACCCGGCGTGCCATGCTACACCTACTAGCGGTTACCCGACGTGCCATGCTACACCTACTAGCTGTTACCCGACGTGCCATGCCACACCTACTAGCTGTTACCGGGCGTGCCATGCCACACCTACTAGCTGTTACCGGGCGTGCCATGCCACACCTACTAGCGGTTACCCGACGTGCCATGCCACACCTACTAGCGGTTACCCGACGTGCCATGCCACACCTACTAGCGGTTACCCGGCGTGCCATGCTACACCTACTAGCGGTTACCCGACGTGCCATGCCACACCTACTAGCTGTTACCCGGCGTGCCATGCTACACCTACTAGCGGTTACCCGACGTGCCATGCCACACCTACTAGCGGTTACCCGACGTGCCATGCCACACCTACTAGCTGTTACCCGACGTGCCATGCCACACCTACTAGCGGTTACCCGACGTGCCATGCTACACCTACTAGCGGTTACCCGACGTGCCATGCTACACCTACTAGCGGTTACCCGACGTGCCATGCCACACCTACTAGCGGTTACCCGACGTGCCATGCTACACCTACTAGCGGTTACCCGACGTGCCATGCCACACCTACTAGCGGTTACCCGACGTGCCATGCCACACCTACTAGCTGTTACCCGGCGTGCCATGCTACACCTACTAGCGGTTACCCGACGTGCCATGCCACACCTACTAGCGGTTACCCGGCGTGCCATGCTACACCTACTAGCGGTTACCCGGCGTGCCATGCCACACCTACTAGCTGTTACCCGGCGTGCCATGCCATACCTACTAGCTGTTACCCGGCGTGCCATGCCATACCTACTAGCGGTTACCGGGCGTGCCATGCCACACCTACTAGCTGTTACCCGGCGTGCCATGCCACACCTACTAGCGGTTACCCGGCGTGCCATGCCACACCTACTAGCTGTTACCCGGCGTGCCATGCCATACCTACTAGCGGTTACCGGGCGTGCCATGCCACACCTACTAGCTGTTACCCGGCGTGCCATGCCATACCTACTAGCGGTTACCGGGCGTGCCATGCCACACCTACTAGCTGTTACCCGGCGTGCCATGCCATACCTACTAGCTGTTACCGGGCGTGCCATGCCACACCTACTAGCGGTTACCGGGCGTGCCATGCCACACCTACTAGCTGTTACCCGGCGTGCCATGCCATACCTACTAGCTGTTACCGGGCGTGCCATGCCACACCTACTAGCGGTTACCGGGCGTGCCATGCCACACCTACTAGCTGTTACCCGGCGTGCCATGCCATACCTACTAGCGGTTACCGGGCGTGCCATGCCACACCTACTAGCTGTTACCCGGCGTGCCATGCCATACCTACTAGCTGTTACCGGGCGTTCCATGCCACACCTACTAGCGGTTACCGGGCGTGCCATGCCACACCTACTAGCTGTTACCGGGCGTGCCATGCTACACCTACTAGCTGTTACCGGGCGTGCCATGCTACACCTACTAGCGGTTACCCGACGTGCCATGCCATACCTACTAGCGGTTACCCGACGTGCCATGCCACACCTCCTAGCTGTTACCCGGCGTGCCATGCTACACCTACTAGCTGTTACCGGGCGTGCCATGCCACACCTACTAGCTGTTACCCGACGTGCCATGCCACACCTACTAGCTGTTACCGGCGTGCCATGCTACACCTACTAGCTGTTACCGGGCGTGCCATGCCACACCTACTAGCTGTTACCGGGCGTGCCATGCTACACCTACTAGCTGTTACCGGGCGTGCCATGCTACACCTACTAGCTGTTACCCGGCGTGCCATGCCATACCTACTAGCGGTTACCGGGCGTGCCATGCCACACCTACTAGCTGTTACCCGGCGTGCCATGCCACACCTACTAGCGGTTACCCGGCGTGCCATGCCACACCTACTAGCTGTTACCCGGCGTGCCATGCCATACCTACTAGCGGTTACCGGGCGTGCCATGCCACACCTACTAGCTGTTACCCGGCGTGCCATGCCATACCTACTAGCGGTTACCGGGCGTGCCATGCCACACCTACTAGCTGTTACCCGGCGTGCCATGCCATACCTACTAGCTGTTACCGGGCGTGCCATGCCACACCTACTAGCGGTTACCGGGCGTGCCATGCCACACCTACTAGCTGTTACCCGGCGTGCCATGCCATACCTACTAGCTGTTACCGGGCGTGCCATGCCACACCTACTAGCGGTTACCGGGCGTGCCATGCCACACCTACTAGCTGTTACCCGGCGTGCCATGCCATACCTACTAGCGGTTACCGGGCGTGCCATGCCACACCTACTAGCTGTTACCCGGCGTGCCATGCCATACCTACTAGCTGTTACCGGGCGTTCCATGCCACACCTACTAGCGGTTACCGGGCGTGCCATGCCACACCTACTAGCTGTTACCCGGCGTGCCATGCCATACCTACTAGCTGTTACCGGGCGTGCCATGCCACACCTACTAGCGGTTACCGGGCGTGCCATGCCACACCTACTAGCTGTTACCCGGCGTGCCATGCCATACCTACTAGCGGTTACCGGGCGTGCCATGCCACACCTACTAGCTGTTACCCGGCGTGCCATGCCATACCTACTAGCGGTTACCGGGCGTGCCATGCCACACCTACTAGCTGTTACCCGGCGTGCCATGCCATACCTACTAGCTGTTACCGGGCGTGCCATGCCACACGTACTAGCTGTTACCGGGCGTGCCATGCCACACCTACTAGCGGTACCGGGCGTGCCATGCCACACCTACTAGCGGTTACCGGGCGTGCCATGCCATACCTACTAGCGGTTACCGGGCGTGCCATGCCACACCTACTAGCTGTTACCCGGCGTGCCATGCCATACCTACTAGCTGTTACCGGGCGTGCCATGCCACACCTACTAGCGGTTACCGGGCGTGCCATGCCATACCTACTAGCGGTTACCGGGCGTGCCATGCCACACCTACTAGCGGTTACCGGGCGTGCCATGCCATACCTACTTCCTGCATCTAGAAAAGCAAAAATAAATTAGGAACCAAATAAGTAATATTAAAATCTAATAACACAACTCTGTAACTGTTCGGGTTCACAGTTTCGAATCCGTGACCTCGGAATTGTTATTCCTAGATGATTTTAACCTAGCCTATGACACTCCCAGGATCAAGACCTACATGTGTGCCAAGTTGGGTCAAATACGGTCAAACGGTATGGAGTAGTATAATGGACAAACAAACAGTTGATAGACGTTTTTGACCTAGCCTATGACACTCCCCGTCTGGATTTGTATAAGTAACTAAAATACAGATAGACAGCTGGTAGACGTTTCGACCTAGCCTATGACACTCCCCGTGTGGATTTGTATAAGTAACTAAAATACAGAAAGACAGCTGGTAGACGTTTCGACCTAGCCTATGACACTCCCCGTGTGGATTTGTATAAGTAACTAACATACAGACAGACAGCTGGTAGACGTTTCGACCTAGCTTATGACTCTCCCCGTATCAAGATCTACCTGTGTGCCAAGATTGATCAAAATCGGTCAAACGGTTTGGATTTGTATAAGGAACAAACATACAGACAGACAGCTGGTAGATTTTTTTTTACCTAACCTACGACACTCCTCGGATCAAGATAACCCATGTGCTAAGTTTTATTGGAAAGTATTCAGCAGTGAAATAAGTTTTGTATTGACTTTTAGAAGCTCTTTAGTCCCTTCATACTTCTGCACAATTATATACCAACTACTCTCCTTTATGGTTGTTTCCAATTACAATAGCATAACATCCTTTTCACATATTTTTAATTTCATTTTACTGTAAATTAATAAATAAATAAGACGGGTTTTTAGTACGTGTCATCTATAGACTACCACCCCAGAAGAAGGCTGATGCCTGTCGAAATCCTTAAATACTCCGCAGCAATGCTGATAGAGAATTAAGGCCGATTCACGCTAGACCTTGTCGGGTCCGGGACGGGACACAACCACACCAGCATTTTCAATGGACACGTTCACGCTACACCGTGTGGAGCCCGTGCCGGAACACGGTGACACAATCACACCAGCATTTTCAATGGACTCGTTCACGCTACACCGTGTGGAGCCCGTGCCGGAACACGGTGACACAATCACACCAGCATTTTCAATGGACTCGTTCACGCTACACCGTGTGGAGGCCGTACCGGGACACGGTGACACAATCACACCAGCATTTTCAATGGACTCGTTCACGCTACACCGTGTGGAGGCCGTACCGGGACACGGTGACACAACCACACCAACATTTTCAATGGACTCGTTCACGCTACACCGTGTGGAGCCCGTGCCGGAACACGGTGACACAATCACACCAGCATTTTCAATGGACTCGTTCACGCTACACCGTGTGGAGCCCGTGCCGGACACGGTGACACAATCACACCAACATTTTCAATGGACTCGTTCACGCTACACCGTGTGGAGCCCGTGCCGGACACGGTGACACAATCACACCAGCATTTTCAATGGACTCGTTCACGCTACACCGTGTGGAGCCCGTGCCGGACACGGTGACACAATCACACCAGCATTTTCAATGGACTCGTTCACGCTGCACCGTGTGGAGCCCGTGCCGGACACGGTGACACAATCACACCAGCATTTTCAATGGACTCGTTCACGCTACACCGTGTGGAGCCCGTGCCGACACACGGTGACACAATCACACCAGCATTTTCAATGGACTCGTTCACGCTACACCGTGTGGAGCCCGTGCCGACACACGGTGACACAATCACACCAGCATTTTCAATGGACTCGTTCACGCTACACCGTGTGGAGCCCGTGCCGACACACGGTGACACAATCACACCAGCATTTTCAATGGACTCGTTCACGCTACACCGTGTGGAGCCCGTGCCGGCACACGGTGAAACAATCACACCAGCATTTTCAATGGACTCGTTCACGCTACACCGTGTGGAGCCCGTGCCGGCACACGGTGAAACAATCACACCAGCATTTTCAATGGACACGTTCACGCTACACCGTGTGGAGCCCGTGCCGGACACGGTGACACAATCACACCAGCATTTTCAATGGACTCGTTCACGCTACACCGTGTGGAGCCCATGCCGGACACGGTGACACAATCACACCAACATTTTCAATGGACTCGTTCACGCTACACCGTGTGGAGCCCATGCCGGACACGGTGACACAATCACACCAACATTTTCAATGGACTCGTTCACGCTACACCGTGTGGAGGCCGTGCCGGAACACGGTGACACAATCACACCAGCATTTTCAATGGACTCGTTCACGCTACACCGTGTGGAGCCCGTGCCGGACACGGTGACACAATCACACCAGCATTTTCAATGGACTCGTTCACGCTACACCGTGTGGAGCCCGTGCCGGACACGGTGACACAATCACACCAACATTTTCAATGGACTCGTTCACGCTACACCGTGTGGAGCCCGTGCCGGCACACGGTGAAACAATCACACCAGCATTTTCAATGGACTCGTTCACGCTACACCGTGTGGAGCCCGTGCCGGCACACGGTGAAACAATCACACCAGCATTTTCAATGGACACGTTCACGCTACACCGTGTGGAGCCCGTGCCGGACACGGTGACACAATCACACCAGCATTTTCAATGGACTCGTTCACGCTACACCGTGTGGAGCCCATGCCGGACACGGTGACACAATCACACCAACATTTTCAATGGACTCGTTCACGCTACACCGTGTGGAGCCCATGCCGGACACGGTGACACAATCACACCAACATTTTCAATGGACTCGTTCACGCTACACCGTGTGGAGGCCGTGCCGGAACACGGTGACACAATCACACCAGCATTTTCAATGGACTCGTTCACGCTACACCGTGTGGAGCCCGTGCCGGACACGGTGACACAATCACACCAGCATTTTCAATGGACTCGTTCACGCTACACCGTGTGGAGCCCGTGCCGGCACACGGTGAAACAATCACACCAGCATTTTCAATGGACTCGTTCACGCTACACCGTGTGGAGCCCGTGCCGGACACGGTGACACAATCACACCAACATTTTCAATGGACTCGTTCACGCTACACCGTGTGGAGGCCGTGCCGGACACGGTGACACAATCACACCAGCATTTTCAATGGACTCGTTCACGCTACACCGTGTGGAGCCCGTGCCGGACACGGTGACACAATCACACCAGCATTTTCAATGGACTCGTTCACGCTACACCGTGTGGAGCCCGTGCCGGCACACGGTGAAACAATCACACCAGCATTTTCAATGGACTCGTTCACGCTACACCGTGTGGAGCCCGTGCCGGAACACGGTGACACAATCACACCAGCATTTTCAATGGACTCGTTCACGCTACACCGTGTGGAGCCCGTGCCGGAACACGGTGACACAATCACACCAGCATTTTCAATGGACTCGTTCACGCTACACCGTGTGGAGCCCGTGCCGGACACGGTGACACAATCACACCAGCATTTTCAATGGACTCGTTCACGCTACACCGTGTGGAGCCCGTGCCGGAACACGGTGACACAATCACACCAACATTTTCAATGGACTCGTTCACGCTACACCGTGTGGAGCCCGTGCCGGAACACGGTGACACAACCACACCAACATTTTCAATGGACTCGTTCACGCTACACCGTGTGGAGCCCGTGCCGGAACACGGTGACACAATCACACCAACATTTTCAATGGACTCGTTCACGCTACACCGTGTGGAGCCCGTGCCGGAACACGGTGACACAATCACACCAGCATTTTCAATGGACACGTTCACGCTACACCGTGTGGAGGCCGTACCGGGACCGTGTTTTATGCTCGTGTGATTTTCGTGTGTGTCCCTGCCGTGGCTAGCCCCTGACCCGACACGGTCTAGCTTGAATCGGCCTTTACTCTTCAGTAAGATTGAATAGAGAGAATTCATTGAGTAATGGCTACAATAGTGAGTAATCATGCTGTAACCATAACAAGAAGTAGTTATCAATGAATGATAATGTAACCATAACAACAGTATATATCAATGAATGATAATGTAACCATAACAACAGTATGGTAGATGGGTCTCCCCGTGGTCCAGTGGCTAACGCCTTAGATTCTCATGCGGGAGATGGTGGGCTTGAGTCGCACCAACACCAGGAATTTTCTCATCTCACGGCTCGTTGAGAAAATTCCTGGCTGCACCATGGATGTCGGCGCTAATGGCCCAGCGCCGTAAATTAAGAAAAAACAACAACATTAGATATAAATGAATGATAATGTAACCATATCAATGAACGCTGATAGAAATCTGCACTTGATCGAAATAGGGACCCCAGTCAGCTGATTGACCTACTTGTGGCTGGAACAGAGAGCGTGTTTCCACCTCCGGGTTCCTCCTCTATGGCTGGAGGATTGTCCAGAAGGAAGTGGTGGGGGTAGCTGTTTATATAGGTAGGTCCCATCCCGCTAAAGGAGACTTCACCGAGCATTCGTACCGTCAACATCAGAAGGTGAGTCCTCTCTTCTAGTCACTGTCCAACCAATCTGGCAAATGTATATATACTACAATACCTAATTGGTAGCCTCTGGGTATAACATGAAGTATCCCATTCCCTGAGATTTCTTGATCATCCTAAGACCATTATTGAAATAACCTTGCTGTCTGATGCAGCCAAATTGTTCGGCCCTTGTAGTATTTCCTATTGTGTCAGGGAGGCCAAGCACATCCTTCAGAAATCTTGGCAAAATTCTCTAGAGCAAAAGAAACCTCGTTCTATTGATCTTAAAACCTATTCGGCCAAATTTGAATAAAATAGTTCTCCTTGGCAGAATGTGCAAACGCATGGGTTTTGTGATGCATTCCGATCCGACTATAATGCTGCCCTCTATCTTGGATCAGGTTGCGATTATCCAAATTGTAGGTTATTAGTTTGCGCTTTATAAGCCTGTAATCATTTAGGCAACAGGTTGTTGGAGCAATGTCTTGCGCCGTTCTGCGGACCTTCTCGACTTGATACAGAGGTCTATTCTGTATCCTGTAAGATCCATCCAGCACGATCTTCGTTGAAGCTAGATGTCCGGAAGGCATCTCATGGGTCTCTAGCTTCACGACCTGTTCAGCGTTTCTGCCCCTTATCTCGATGACTTTGGTTTGTTTCGAGCTCGCAGCCGATTGACTCATGCAGCGGAGTTAAAAGGCAAGAATTTGGTTATTTTTCCCAAACACCACCGATTGGTTCATCTGTTGATAAGGGATTGTCATAACCAGCTAGGTCATGCTGCGCCTACTCATCTACACTATCAATTCTCCTTAAGCTATTTAATTTTATCCGAGCCCCAAGTTGTCCCTTAATGGGTGATTTACCTCCTTGTCGAGTCAACGCTGCCCCTCCTTCCCATCATACGGGCTTATAAACTCGAAAACGAAAGCATTACGATTTTTTCGCGCGAATTCCACCTAATAAAACATGTTCCGGTCGACTGATTCTGCTGGTTCACGAACTAGACCTTTCAAATTAGATTAAGGACTTTTGTACCATATTTCATCAAAATCGGACTGCAAATATGTACATATATATATATATATATATATATATATATATGTATATATATATATATATATATATATATATATATATATATATATATATATGATTGATTTGTGAGACGGCTTCTCTCTCCAGCGGTGGTCTTCCTCTCCTTACTGCAATATTTCGTCGGGTTCATCTCCGACTTCATCAGGCTACTATGTGTCGTCCTCGGTGGTTGTCAAGGGAATTCCCTTGACAACCACCGAGGACGACACATAGTAGCCTGATGAAGTCGGAGATGAACCCGACGAAATATTGCAGTAAGGAGAGGAAGACCACCGCTGGAGAGAGAAGCCGTCTCACAAATCAATCATTTCAACCCCAGCGAAGTAACTTAAAACAAACCATATATATATATATATATATATATATATATATATATATATATATATATATATATATATATATATATATAGGGTGTCCCGTAAATGTCTAGTCATATTGTGAGGGGTGATAGAGGACCCTTAGGGGAACAAAAAATGTTCTATGACGGTTTCCCGAATTCTCGCCCATAAGGGAGAAAACGTCGTTTTATTGTTTTTTCGAGACAAACGTACTTTTTAGAAGAATAATCGTTGTAGCTCCGTCCCAGGTGGTACTAATAAAAAGTTTGTGAAACCAATCGAAAGCTGAGTAAATTTACTATAAGACTAGTTGAGAGTAAACGTAAAAATGAATGAATGTAAGTATGTATATCTTACCAAAAGAAGGCAATTCTAAATTTCCTGACATTTTATTGATATTTCTTTCCAGCGTTACCCCTCAATAAGCAGGATCTGAGATTTCCGGGTTTTAGAAAAACTTCCTCATTTAACCAGCTTTCCATTTATGTATCACAACCCTGTGTTATTGAAGTATTTGAACGATTTAAGAACAAAAGTTTAAAAAAAAACATGGATCTGTGAAAAGAAAATTATATTTTTTTCTTCAATTTATTCAAAAAGCTGAAGGGAAATATTTTTTTTATAAATGTTTACATAAATATTAAGTAAATATTTACTTAAAAGAATAAAAAAAATTATTTCCACGGATATAAAAAAAAATCTTAAAACAGTAAATAAATAAAATACACATTTATTTTGAATTTATTAATTCGGGTAACTAATACTGGGTCCAGGAGGCGGCCATTAAGGAACCCCGACCATACATTAACCTCAAAAATTACTATTTTTACCTAGATCACGCATTTGAACACATTTTTACAGGACTATGTACATATTATTTATGAGGGATAGAATTTTTAATTACCACAACAAAAACGCATGGGCTCAGAATCCCAGTGAGTTTCACAAGCGTAGCCATCAGTATTAATTTAAGGTAAAGCATTTGTTTTTTAAATATAAGTACTTGTAAAAATGTGTTCAAATGCTTGATCTAGGTAAAACTAATAATTTTTGAGGTTAATGTATGGTTGGGGTTCCTTAATGGCCGCCTCCTGGACCCAGTATTAGTTACCTGAATTTACAAATTCAAAATAAATGTGTATTTTATTTATTTACTGTTTTAGGAATTTTTTTTAAATTCGTGGAAGTAATTTTTTTTATTGTTTTAAGTAAATATTTACTTAATATTTATGTAAAAATTTATAAAAATAAATATTTCCCTTCAGCTTTTTGAATAAACTGAAGAAAAAAATATAATTTTCTTTTCACAGATCCATGTTTTTTCTTAAACTTTTGTACTTAAACCGTTCAAATACTTCAATAACACAGGGTTGTGATACATGAATGGAAAGCTGATTAAATGAGGAAGTTTTTCTGAAACCCGGAAATCTCAGATCCTGCCCATTGAGGAGTAACGCTGGAAAGAAATATCAATAAAATGTCAGGAAATTTAGAATTGCCTTCTTTTTGTAAGATATACATACTTACATTCATTCATTTATACGTTTACTTCCAACTAGTCTTATAGTAAATGTACTCAGCTTTCGATTGGTTTCACACCCTTTTTAGTAGTACCACCTGGGACGCCGCTACAACGATTATTCTTCTAAAAAGTACGTTTGTCTCGAAAAAACAATAAAATGACGTTTTCTCCCTTATGGGCAGGAATTCGGGAAACCGTCATAGAACATTTTTTGTTCCCCTAAGGGTCCTCTATCACCCCTCACAATATGACTAGACATTTACGGGACACCCTGTATATATACACAGGGTGTCCCAAATAAAACGGCTCAAACTTATTTTGCGGCCAAACGGTTGGTCTGAGAAACAAATGTCAGAGGTAAAAGTTGTAGGGCTTGACCTAAGCTTTCTAAATATGTAAACCATTTAACATGTTGGCTGCGCATGTGCGCTCGGCGCTAGATGAAATGTTGAGGTTTGCAGATGACCCCTATTATTATGCACATCATTTTAAAGGGAATTAAAAAACAAAACCTTTGCCGCAAACCGCACTTCAATATCTTTAAAATCAAGTGAGTTTCGTGCGATTCACATTTTATTGTTTTAAATTAAAACGATTTTTTGTAGGCACTCACAGAGGTCGCTTATGACTGTGTGATACATGACTTTGAGGTATTTATTCCTCAACTTTCTGAAAAAAATATGGCCGATCCTCTAAAAGAATTATTCTTCCTAATAACATTAATAAAATTGAATATAAGGCTTTTTTTTTAAGTATTTAGTCTGATTTTTCGTTTGAGACGTTCAATTTAAGTAATAACCTTATTTCATTGATAGATTAAATAATAAATTGTAAAGAAAGCTCTTATCTTGCAGTTTCAAAGCATCCATTTTACTGTATTTTTATTCCTTCAAAAATGAATAGTGTCTTCGAAGATGCCACCTTCAACATCCAGACACCTTTGAAGTCTGGAACGTATGCTGTCAACTGCTCTCAATACTTGTTCCTTTAATATAGCTCTGGAGGCTTCAGCAATCCTTCCTTGCATTTGGCTTGTGTACTAGGCGGATTAGAGTAAAACATATTTTTAAGTGTACCCATAGGAAGAAGACCAGCGGAGTGAGTTCAGGTGATCTAGGTGGCCAAGAAATAGGGACATCCCTGCCAATCCAGCAGTTTCCGAATATGGAGGTTACAGCATTCGTAGCTTCTCGGGAATAATGGGCTGGACTACCATCATGCTGGAACCACATTGTACGTCTTGTCTCTAGTGGTACATCTCCATGAGCTCTGGAAGTCGATCCAAGATGAATGTCCTGTAAGCATTCCCTGATACGGGACCTTCCGAAAAATATGAGCCAATAATTTTACTGCCCAGAAGCCCGCACCAGACGATTACTGACCACCGATACTGGAGGTCCAGCTGCCTTATCCAGTGAGGGTTATTCATGGACTAATAATGCGAGTTATGCCTGTTCAAGGACCCATCACTTACAAATGTGGCTTCATCACTGAAGAGAATATTCCTCATGTTCCGTTTTGCCGTTGGATTGGCAGGGATGTCCCTATTTCTTGGCCACCTAGATCACCTGAACTCACTCCGCTGGTCTTCTTCCTATGGGTACACTTAAAAATATGTTTTACTCTAATCCGCCTAGTACACAAGCCAAATGCAAGGAAGGATTGCTGAAGCCTCCAGAGCTATATTAAAGGAACAAGTATTGAGAGCAGTTGACAGCATACGTTCCAGACTTCAAAGGTGTCTGGATGTTGAAGGTGGCATCTTCGAAGACACTATTCATTTTTGAAGAAATAAAAATACAGTAAAATGGATGCTTTGAAACTGCAAGATAAGAGCTTTCTTTACAATTTATTATTTAATCTATCAATGAAATAGGGTTATTACTTAAATTGAACGTCTCAAGCGAAAAATCAGACTAAATACTTAAAAAAAAAGCCTTATATTCAATTTTATTAATGTTATTAGGAAGAATAATTCTTTTAGAGGATCGGCCATATTTTTTTCAGAAAGTTGAGGAATAAATACCTCAAAGTCATGTATCACACAGTCATAAGCGACCTCTGTGAGTGCCTACAAAAAATCGTTTTAATTTAAAACAATAAAATTTGAATCGCACGAAACTCATTTGATTTTAAAGATATCGAAGTGCGGTTTGCGGCAAAGGTTTTATTTTTTAATTCCCTTTAAAATGATGTGCATAATAATAGGGGTCATCTGCAAACCTCAAAATTTCATCTAGCGCCGAGCGCACATGCGCAGCCAACGTGATAAATGGTTTACATATTTAGAAAGCTTAAGTCAAGCCCTACAACTTTTATCTCTGACATTTGTTTCTCAGACCAACCGTTTGGCCGCAAAATTAGTTTGAGCCGTCTTATTTGGGACGCCCTGTATATATATGTGTGTGTGTGTGTGTTTTGTTTTAAATTGCTTCTCTGGAAATTAAATGTATTAGTTAAACGGCATATATTTCCAGCGGTCTTACTCCTCCTTTCAGCGCTATATTTCGCCGGCTTCATATATTCTTTGATCGTAAGTCACAAAAAATACATGTTTGCGTATGTGAATCACACAAACTTCCGAGGCACATATCACATAAAAAATTATCCCTTGTCTCTCCGAGCTCCCAAGGATAAGAGAACAGCTGCTGCTCCTGGATTCTACATGGCATCGAAATGTAGGCTCGACTCACAAGGCGCCGGACTTTGTTCGAACACCCACTACTCGTACAATGCCATCGGGGCCTGGGAAGACATCCACAACCCGTGCAAGTGGTGGGCTATCGCTCTTGATTAGTACAATACTACCACGACTCAAATTTGGCACCTCATGATACCACTTACTTCTAACTTGAAGCGTGTGGAGATACTTCAGAATCGTTGAGTTATCTATCTGAGGAATTACGACCTATCCAGCATATTTTCAATCAAGGAGGTTAAATTCCGGAAGGGAGATAAGAGGACCGCCGATCAGGAAGTGACCAGGCGTCACAACATCTATCACATGTGGAGATAGAGGTGAGAGGGCGTGAATTGAGAATAGCTTCAATTTTGCACATCACGGTGCACAAACCCTCAAATGTCAAAACCTTGTCACCAACAACACGCTTCATGAGACAGATTTAATGGCTGCCTCCCACAACTTATTATCCCCATAGAAGGGGGCTCTGCTGGGTTCACAAGAAATTAATTACCCTTACAAGCTAAATGTGTAAAGAATTGATTGTCAGACACCACCTTAGCAGCAAACACCTTGAAATAGGATTGAGCACCCTTGTAGTTAGTTCTGGCATCACAATAAAGATCTGAAGGCATCCCTCTACTGCTAACAAATCTATCGAAGGAATCTAAATATGCTTAAGTAGTGAGGCTAGGCACTACCTCAATGTGGATTGCCTTCTTGGCAAAGCAGACAAACAGCAACAAATACGTATGCTTTATAGTCGGAGAGCCAGCAACGCTCGTTTCATGAAGTGTTTTACGCACCCTGAAATTTTGCTATAGTGTACCTCTTGGGTAGATAAGAAGGTAAGTATGTGTTTCCTGGACATACCTTGGAACCTCAGGTACTACGCATAGGGGAAAGGTGCACACTATTGCCCAAAAGTAGTTTTTTATTCAGAAGCCAACTATTATTAATGACAAAAATTACAAATTAAGGCAATTTTAAAATTAATAATAAATAAGGCAGGCACTTTTAAGGGGGTTAAAAAGTAAATTAAAAAAAAATAAAAAAAATAAAAAAAAAAACAAAGTACCTAGTTTTTAGCACTTTCCTCCGAAGGAAAGTAGCTATTGAGGTTGCACTCGTGACGGAATTTTTGAAAAATTTCTTCAAATCTTTATCGATCCTACCTAGTAGACACCGAAAATGACCCCCGTTAAAATTTATATATATATATATATATATATATATATATCTATATCTATATATATATATATATATATATATATATATATATATATATATATATATATATCGTCTGTTAACACGATAGCGGCCAGAGTTTTTGTTTTTTTCGCCACGAAACTTGGTAAATAGCATTTAATTAGCAAACGATTGAACGAGTTCGTTAACCACCAAAATCGGTCCACCGGAAGGGGGGGTTTACCCCGAACCCAAAACACTAATTTGACCATTCCAGCCGTGATTTTTGTTATATTTTGACGAAACTCGGTATTCGTCGTGGTAATCTACAGGTAAATGTGTTGTAAAAATAAACTAAATCGGTTCATTAGGAGGGGGGTTTACTCCGGACCCACATTACCAATTCGCCACTATCAGCCGTAATTTTTGTTATATTTCGACGAAACTCATTATTCGTAGTGGTAAACTTCAGAGGAAAATGGGCTGTAAAAATAAACTAAATCGGTTCATTAGGGGGGGGGTTACTCCGGACCCACATTACCAATTCGCCACTATCAGCCGTAATTTTTGTTATATTTCGACGAAACTCACTATTCGTAGTGGTAAACTTCAGAGGAAAATGGGCTGTAAAAATAAACTAAATCGGTTCATTAGGAGGGGGGGGTTACTCCGGACCCAAATTACTAATATACTCATACCGGTCGTAATTTCTGCTGTATTGTAACGAAACGCGGTATACGTCGTGGGTAACTCATGAGAAAGAAGTGTTGTAAAAATGTGCTAAATCGGTCAATCGGAAAGGGGGGTTTACTTTGTAATATATTTTAATAGAATTAGCTTGCCAGACGTAGGTTCGCAAGGCCGACGCAAGGAGCGCTTTCTACCACTAGGGGGGCTGTATCCTCTTCCTGCGTCAGATCAAAAACGAAAATATTAAGTTTTTTGTATTTATTAAGTAGTGTAGTAGGTACCATATGTAAACATAACTCTGGAAGCAAATTAATTACAAAATTAATAATTGAACAGTTACTCATTACAAAATTTAAGAGAACTATTGATATTTTTATTTTATTTATGTAGGATATTTTAAGCAAATTGTTCTGGAAAGCAGTTTTACACTACCCAAATTCTGAGGAAAGTGCTTAGTTATGCAGCATTCTGCGTGACGGACTTTATTTTTAATATTAAATGAAGTGCTTTATTCACGCTGCGATTTAAACAGCCTCTTCAATAAACATATTTGAAAATAATTACAAAAGGGCAGACACTTTTGTGGGGTTTAATTATCAGGAAATATAAAAATAAATGTTGCCCTTTGATAGACTACAATGCACTGCGCGTAACCGTAAGAGTGCATGAGACGACCGCGCAGTGTTTGTTGTTTTCTGTTTTCTCATTGGTTCTTGCTCAGATGATCTTGTACAGCTGTTCCGGTTTAACGGCAGCGCGAGTAAAACTCTCATTTAATATTAGAATAAAAACAATTATTATTTTTTTTTTAAGTGTTATACCCCTTAAGTGTTATACCCCTTAAGTGTTATACCCCTTAAGAGTTATACCCCTTAAGTGTTATAGCCCTTAAGTGTTATACCCCTTAAGTGTTATAGCCCTTAAGTGTTATACCCCTTAAGTGTTATACCCCTTAAGTGTTATACCCCTTAAGTGTTATACCCCTTAAGTGTTATACCCCTTAAGAGTTATACCCCTTAAGTGTTATACCCCTTAAGTGTTATACCCCTTAAGTGTTATACCCCTTAAGTGTTATAGCCCTTAAGTGTTATACCCCTTAAGTGTTATACCCCTTAAGTGTTATACTCCTTAAGTGTTATACCCCTTAAGTGTTATACCCCTTAAGTGTTATACCCCTTAAAAGTGTCTGCCGTATTTATTATTCACTGTATAAATTGTAATTGTCTTAATTTTACATTAAAGATAGTTCGCTTCTGAATAAAACTATATTTTTGGGAATTTTTTTTGTACCTTTCCCCTATGCGCAGTACCTGGTGTTCCAAGGTATGCCCAGGAAACACATATATACCTTCTTATATATCCAAGATGTACATTACATTAAAATTTCAAGATGCATGAAACACTTCATGAAAAGTGCATTGCTGGTTCTCGGACTATTATTAGACTTGGTGCACCGACGAGGACTTTCCTCCACAAGAAACAAAATAAAAATAATAAAGCATTTGTAAGAAGCCAACCATTGTTGGTACTTCCAGAGGTGGGTAAACAAATATTTGTAAGAAGCCAACCATTGTTGGTACTTCCAGAGGTGGGTAAACAAATATTTGTAAGAAGCCAACCATTGTTGGTACTTCCAGAGGTGGGTAAACAAATATTTGTAAGAAGCCAACCATTGTTGGTACTTCCAGAGGTGGGTAAACAAATATTTGTAAGAAGCCAACCATTGTTGGTACTTCCAGAGGTGGGTAAACAAATATTTCAATGATCAAAATAAGATCGGCTAAGTAATTTCATCTCAGGGCCACTGTCTCTTAAGCCACCTGGGAGGGTTATCTGGGTGGGATTGGGAAGATCAGGATAGACCTTCAGGATTAGGATGGTGAGGCAGCATAGTGTAGAACGTTTGGAAACGGATTTTTAGCAAGGTCAAGGACAAATGGGATGTTGAGGTCATTGTGTAGAGTTTTGTTGGATATATAGAAAGGTGCATTTACAATTTTACGGAAGACTATTAACTGGAATGCGTGTATTCTGTTGATGTTTGATGGTTTTGCACATCCCCAGAGTTCAAGTCCGTATGTCCATATTGGTCGAATGATTGTTTTGTATATCGTTAGTTTGTTCTGTATTGATAATTTAGATCAGGGTCCAAGGAGTCGTCTAAGTAGTCCGTATCTTTTGATCAGCTCTTGACTCAGGCGACTGTTAAGGTATAATCCTAGCTATAGCTAGATACAGGAAGTGCAGTGTTTGTCAAGTAGAGAGAAGGGCATGATCTCCGGTTAAGAGTCAATGTTCCCTTTTTACACTTCTCTGGATTTTATCCTCCATCTTTCACTCCAATGTTCTATATTGGTGGCAGGTGTTAAGATGCTACTGAAGGATCACAGAAGTTAATAAGATAGCTGTGTCATCTGCATATGTGGACAGTAGGGTTTGGGGGTGAGTGGGAATATCCGCAGTGTAAAGAAGGAAAAGGAGAGGACCAATAATACTCCCTTGGGGGACACCAGCATTTATGGAGCAGGTCGGGAAAAGAGTTGTGCCTTGTTTTACTTGGAAGGATCTATTTGACAGGTTTCTAGGGATTGGGAAAATGGGTTGTTCTTAGGATTGAGTTAAACAAGTATGCGAGGAACTCATACA
Organism: Gonocerus acuteangulatus; assembly: GCA_946811695.1. Taxonomy (NCBI): domain Eukaryota; kingdom Metazoa; phylum Arthropoda; class Insecta; order Hemiptera; family Coreidae; genus Gonocerus; species Gonocerus acuteangulatus. Next base: position 656,158 of record OX328128.1, on the reverse strand, counting down.
GTTCACAAGTATTTTCTTTTAATGATACTTGGATTATTATGTATTGCTGTGCCTTTCGGCTGCATGAGTGGTGTTCTCCCATTGTATTATGTATTGCTGTGCCTTTCGGCTGCATGAGTGGTGTTCTCTCATTGTATTATTATGTATTGCTGTGCCTTTCGGCTGCAAGAGTGGTGTTCTCACATTGTATTATTATGTATTGCTGTGCCTTTCGGCTGCATGAGTGGTGTTCTCTCATTGTATTATTATGTATTGCTGTGCCTTTCGGCTGCATGAGTGGTGTTCTCTCATTGTATTATTATGTATTGCTGTGCCTTTCGGCTGCATGAGTGGTGTTCTCTCATTGTATTATTATGTATTGCTGTGCCTTTTGGCTGCATGAGTGGTGTTCTCTCATTGTATTATTATGTATTGCTGTGCCTTTCGGCTGCATGAGTGGTGTTCTCTCATTGTATTATTATGTATTGCTGTGCCTTTCGGCTGCATGAGTGGTGTTCTCTCATTGTATTATTATGTATTGCTGTGCCTTTCGGCTGCATGAGTGGTGTTCTCTCATTGTATTATTATGTATTGCTGTGCCTTTTGGCTGCATGAGTGGTGTTCTCTCATTGTATTATTATGTATTGCTGTGCCTTTCGGCTGCATGAGTGGTGTTCTCTCATTGTATTATTATGTATTGCTGTGCCTTTCGGCTGCATGAGTGGTGTTCTCTCATTGTATTATTATGTATTGCTGTGCCTTTCGGCTGCATGAGTGGTGTTCTCTCATTGTATTATTTTCCCCCCGTACAGCATGTAACAAACACAAGTACCCATTGTAATCTGCTGGTGTATGTTCGGTATTCCCGCCTTGCTCCGTATTTTAAATACCGCGCCTTGTGATTCAAGCCTACATTTGCCATCTAGGATCCACAAGCGGGAGCTTCTAGAGATCAGCAGGCCACTATCATTCCTGCAAGGCAAGAATATATATATATATATATATATATATATATATTTTTTTTTTTTTTTTTTTTTTTGTGCTCGGTGAATTAAGTGAATCAATACAAAAACATCCAAATTTTATTAATTGTGATCAAACACATATATATATATATATACATATATATATATATATATATATATATATATATATATATATATATATATATGTCCACATACATTTTTGCCTGTGAAGAGCAATTAGAGGCTGAGGTGATAGCTGAGTTATTGTAATTAAATAGGTGAATTATTTTGCAAAATGAGAATTAGATTAAAAAATGTTTGAATGGATGTTGCCAAATGAATAGACAAGAGTTAATAATAAGAAAGGGTGATATTAAGGAGTTTGATATGATTTGCTTGATCTAACATTTCCTTTATATTCTTCCAAGATGAAAACATTATTCTTCGTATTGCTGGGACTTGGAGCATTGGTGAATGCACAGATCCCGGGCAGAGGCAGGTGTCCTGACAAGAAATCAATGGCCAACTTCGATATTGACAAGGTAAAGCTATATTTTAGTGCAGTTCCCCCCTCCCTCCACGTTTTTACAAATTATAATTATTTTCTTTATGTTACGATTATCTATTATAATTAGAGACAGCATGAAGCTGCCCTTGATCCTGTATTCTGGTCCACTCCAACCATCCTTGAGTCCTCAGCCAATGAATCCTACCACCATCCTTTAGGTCTTCCTCCTGATCTGGCTCCATCTAGGGTTCCCTAGTACAATATCTATTATCATCCTTCCTACTATACTGTCCCTTGGCTCTATTCATCATAACTTGAAGGGTGATATTAAAATCCCAAGCAGCAAGACGGAATCGCCTTGTCTAACTCCTGACTTCACTGCTAAATGTTGGCCGACTTCCCATTTATTTTTCCTCTACTTACACTCTCTCTATTGTAATTAATTCATTTATATTACCATTTTGTTCAAAGCTGATGTTTCCATAGAGGCCAAGTAATTTCCTAATCACCATTTTTCCGCTCCAGCAATAAATGAATAAAGTAATATTAAAATACAAATGAAAATTATTAATAATTATCACTTAAAATCAATTAAATAAGAAGGAATAATTGGTGTTTCAGTATCTTGGGGCTTGGTACGAGGCAGAGAGATACTTTGCTGTGAGGGAAGCAGGCAGCCGTTGCGCCTGGACAAACTATACAAAAGCATCTGATGGCAGGATACTTGTAAGAAACGAAGTAACTAACAGATTGTGAGTAAAAAATAAATAACATTTTATACTATTAATCATAAGGAGTTGCTTTGACATGTTAGCTGCAGAATGTTTTTCATTATCTCTCTCTCATACACCTCTCCGTGAGCCCATCTTTCATATGTAATTCCTGCAACATATTACCTGCAGACATCCCTCTCTCATAGAAATGTTTTTCATTTCGATAATATTAGTATTTTTGAAAAAAGAAAGACTTATAATAATAAGAAAAATTAAAGAAAACGGGTCTCCCCATGGTCTAGTGGCTAACACCTTGGATTTTCATACGAGAGATTGGGGTTCGAGTCACAGTGGCAGCAGTGATTTTTATCATTCCAGAGCCTGTTGAGAAAATTCCCAGCAGCAAGCACCATGGATGTCAGCGCTAATGGCCCAGTTGTCGGTGCGCCGTTAAAAAGGAAAACAAAATTAAAGAAAACGCCCCAAAACAGAAAGAAAAACTGCAAAAAAAAAAAAACAACACATGAATAATAGTTTTAATAATTCAATTGCCAAAAAAATCAAAAAAACATTTGTTTGATAACTGAGAGAATATTTTAAGGAATATATTTCTTCTAGAAATTAATTTTAGCCATACGACTGATCAATTTTCAATCAGCAGACTAATATTCGCCATATTGAATTCGTTCATTCCAGGCTTGTGAAAATGGTGGAAGATACTTCTCTTCCACTTTGCAAAGAATGTAAAACTCTATATTTGTATGTATGTGTGTCATGAAGTGACGCCATATTAATGAGAATCAAGTTCAAAAGTAATTTAAATTATTTCAAGTGCGAGTTGAAGTTTCGTTCATCTTCTGTCTATTTTGCAAGTTCCTATTATTTATTGTATTAAGAAGAGAGAACGTGAAATAAGATTGATAAATAATTAATTTGATTTATTTATACAATCGGAGGACCACTACCATAAGGCGCTAATAATGTGAAACTATGCTGAGTGTAATGCTTAGAACACATTCAGCTTTACCTTTTGTAAGACATTTGTGAAATTTAAGAAAATAGACTGGAGTTTAGCACTAATGGCGTAGACAGAGATGGGAGGTAAAAAATCATGCAGACTTGAGCTGTTTATATACAAACCTGAGTTGTCTATATATAGACTTGAGCTGTTTATATACAAACTTGAGCTGTTTATATACAGACTTGAGCTTTCTATATTCAGATTTGAGCTGTCTATATACAAACCTGTGCTGTCTATATATAGACTTGAGCTGTCTACACACAAACCTGAGCTGTCTATATATAAAGACTTGAGCTGTTTATATATAAAGACTTGAGCTGTCTATATAAATTGCATGTTTTTTTTTTTGTTTTTTTTTTGTTTTTTAATTATTTTCTATTGTATCTGAATTGTAGAACTGGAATAAAACGAGTACTGGATGGAGAGATCAGAAGTGTACCCAAAGCAGGAGTGGACGCTAAAATCAGTGTTAAATATTCTACACTGCCCCGTAAGTAAAGAGCCTGTAGTTAACAACATTATAGCTAACTCTCAACCTCCTATTTATGTATATATCGTTGATAGTAGTTGAAGAAAGAGAAATGACACACTTTCTCTGTTTCTTGTTTTCCGCAAACATCCAGCAATTCAATAGTATTCAGATAAATTGTAACGAAGGTCTGTAGTAGACTGTAGACCGGATACTTAAGGCTAGGCTGTGTGTATCTATATCCTTCCAAACTACCAGCGGTCTACATCCGATCTATAGGAACTACTCTAAAGCAAGTTTGTCCTTTCAAATTACTCAAAGTTTTCAGGCATCATTATCTATTCGTATACAATTACTAAAATATAAACAATAATTCATTGTATACAACAACAAAAAATGATGATTTTTCATTCTAGTTCCAATGGAGACAGAATACATCATTCTTGACACAGACTACGACTCTTATTCTGTCGTCTGGTCATGTTCCGGACTTGGTCCGTTGGTCAACACTCGTAAGTATAACACTTTATTTAATCAGAACTTGACTCACATCAACCGATCTCTTGGTCTTCTCTTACTATATCAATTATCTTTGTTCCATTATACTCGTGTCTAATTCATTGCATGCTAAAATATCAATGAAATAGTGAAAAATCATTTTAACTTATGAAAAATAAATAAATATTAATGTCTCACTTTCGAACAAAATACTGAAGGAGTTAATATTCTTTATATATATATATATATATATATATATATATATATATATATATATATATATATATATATTGTAGTGATATTTTCAATATAAATGGATTAAATGTAAATAATGAACCAAGAAATATCTTACTACTTCTTAGTAATATAAAATGCTAACTAAACAAAAATTTCCTCAATCTGAAATGAAGAAGGCCGGGCAAATTGTCTTTCGTTTTTTGGGAAATAGAAAAAAAATATCCTAACTGTTTTTGCTAGGAGAGTATCCTAAAGTGTTTGTGACAAAACAAGTTTTTGAATTGGAGGATGTAAGGTAATTTATGTTCATTGTATACATTTTATATTGTTTTGTGGTAGTAAGATTTATATCACTAACCACGTATTATATTTAAAAAAAAAAAAAAAAAAAAAAAAAAAAAAAAAAAAAAAAAAAAAAAACTCTAAAGAACCCAAGACGACCTGTTTTAAGTAAATAAATTAAATTTCAATTACATTATACTTCCATCAAATAAATTATTAATAAGTTAAATTTAAAAATTATAACAATATTTATTTATTTATACATATATATTCCTTATTGGCAGGTAGGCGTTGATTTCTCTCATCAACTAGTAAGTTTCTGTTAGCCAATAGTTTGTTGCTTGTTGGTAGTTGGTTTCTATCAAGGAATAGTTTGCTCCTGCACCTAGCAGTTCATTTCTATCGCCATCAACAGGGTCTCCGAGAGGAGGGCAAGGAGGACAATGGGTCAGGGGCCTGTGGGTCTCAGGTGTAATGTTTATACTCGCATTATAAATTGAAATTTGGATGTTTACTTTTCTAAATGCTCTATTTCTAATATATAAACTAGCTTTTAAATATTGTCAGTCCAAAAATTTGTATCCCCAGGAAGTGACAATGCACCTTAGACAATACATAAATTTTCCACTCTGTTAAATTACAAATGTATTTAATTTTATTTTCAGAGAAAAGTCAATTTTAAATAATTCCATTAATAGTTTTTGGCAATGTTAATGGTGAGGGGGGGGGGGTAGGTTACAATGAACTTATTTGTACAGGGGCTTGTAATTCATCTCGGAGGCCCTGACTGTGTCTTAACAAATACTTGATGTTTGATTGGCCGTAGCTTGTTGCTAGTCAGTCTATATGAGAAGTTTTACAATTTATATTAGTGACTAGCTGAATACCCGTGCTTCGTCACGGCAGATAAGTAGTTATTTTATTGTGTTAAATAATGTTTCATTAAAATTACGTTACTATACAATTCTGTGCAGTTTATTACAGCACGGTTCCCATCATACTATATTTTATTCAATGGGCGTTAAAATTTAAAAGTTTATGTTTCCAAGAAGTCATATGGTAACACCCAATATATTTACGAGTATTACCAAGGTTATAGGCGAGGAGGCTGTGCAAGGGTTCCGGATATTATTACCTCGCCTGGAAAACCTAAGGATATGCCATACATCACGGTTTGACCGGGACTGTCCCGGTATTTGGCAATTGTTTCGGTGTCCCGCCCAGTTTTATCAATGTCCCGGAAAAGGCTGTAAGATGTAAAAAGTAATGAATTCATGTTTATAAGAATCTTTTTAAAATTGGTTACTTTTCTGCAATTAACATTTTTACTACTGCTCACAGTGTCAAAGAAATGAGAAGTAATCTAACTGTAAAATGCTGGAACTACCTGCACAGCGCAAATCAAGTAGCAAAAAAAGTTCCGTTCTTATTTTTAAGGTTTGGGTAGACTAACAGTTTAGGATTCCCCCTTCCCGTTAGTTGATAGGCTTAAAACTCACCAACCATTTTGCTTATAATTTGTACTCTTTTTATCCCCCCCCCCCCCCAGTATGCCCATCCCATATTAATGTGTCCCGGTTTAACTCTCCAAAAATATGGCAAGCCTATCTGACGGGGACAGGGAGAAAATAAACGCAATTAAAACTCTATGAGGGACAGTTAATTTCTAGTAATTCAAGGTCTGCCATCATAGTTGAAATTAACCTCAATTAGAAATAAAACTATGAGATAGATAATGTAAGGTAACAGCTGTTCTTTATCGTCCTAGCAACGCAGGCTTCCTAGGCTTGCCTTCTCTAACCAACTCAAACTTTAAACCCCCCTAAAAATGCTTAAAAATACGAATATCAAAAAATCCTTTCTTAGTGAGCGCCTACGTTACATAGGGAGTGTCCATGCAAAATTTCAAAATTTTCTGTCGAGCGGTTTGGGCTGGGCGTTGATAGATGAGTGAGTGAGTGAGTGGTATTTGACAAATATATAGTAGATAACATATTTCATTCTTCTATAAACATTCTTGTGTGTATTCAATTTTTAGGTACAAATTAAACACAGAGGGATTGCTTGGTATGATAGTGTGAACCAGGAAAGCATTGAAAATAAGTGCTCATCCATTTTGTCTAATTACAGAGTCTGCTTGGTTGATGACAAGAGAAAGGCTTCCTCCAGGAACTGTGCTCCAGAAGGCGTACGCAGTTCTTGACAAGAATTCCATCTCAAGAAGATTCTTCGTGAGAGCCGAGCAAGAAGAATGCCAGCGTGAGGAACCTACAACAGAGAAACCAAATGGAGGAGGAGGCAGTGGAAACCAAGGTGGCAATGGAGGAGGTGGAAACCAAGGTGGCGGTGGAGGTGGTGGAAACCAAGGTGGCAGTGGAGGCGGAAGAACAATATCAGCAGAAACTGAACCAGAAGTCGAGAAAGATACAGCTAATGCAGTCGAAGAAAGCAAACCAGTAACTTCAGAAGCCGTTGCTGTACCTTCGAAGCTGGAGCCTCAAGTTGCTGCTTCTCCACTCGTACCTCAAGAATCCAGGCCTTCTCCAGCTATCTCGGCTCCAACTCCAACACCGGAAAAATAATCTATGCATTTCATCAATGCAAACAGTCTCAAAAAAGCTTTAAATACTAGTTAGTCATAATTTATTACTTAAGTTATTGAATCAAATCTACATTTAATTGTAACTGTAAGGATTTTTATTTGTTGGGTGTAGATCCAAAGGATAAATAGCAATTCTACCTAATCCGAATCTTACTCCCAACAAATGCAACTCCATAAACAGAGTGATATTTTATACTTTTAGAATAAAGGTTATTTCTGCCACGTTCAGTACAAAATGTATTTTAGACTATTCTTCTTCGTCCATTCAAGAAGTTATACTAAACATTAAAAAAACAAACTTATGCATTTGGTATTTTATTCCATTGAATATTCCTGGAAAGTAGAAGGCTGCTAAATGTTTGGTAATTTATTTCAAGGAATATTCCCGGAAAGAAGAAGGCTGCTAAATGTTTGGTATTTTATTCCATTGAATATTCCTGGAAAGTAGAAGGCTGCTAAATGTTTGGTAATTTATTTCAAGGAATATTCCCGGAAAGAAGAAGGCTGCTAAATGTTTGGTATTTTATTCCATTGAATATTCCTGGAAAGTAGAAGGCTGCTAAATGTTTGGTAATTTATTTCAAGGAATATTCCCGGAAAGAAGAAGGCTGCTAAATGTTTGGTATTTTATTCCATTGAATATTCCTGGAAAGTAGAAGGCTGCTAAATGTTTGGTAATTTATTTCAAGGAATATTCCTGGAAAGTAGAAGGCTGCTAAATGTTTGGTAATTTATTCCATTGAATATTCCCGGAAAGTAGAAGGCTGCTAAATGTTTGGTAATTTATTTCAAGGAATATTCCTGGAAAGTAGAAGGCTGCTAAATGTTTGGTATTTTATTCCATTGAATATTCCTGGAAAGTAGAAGGCTGCTAAATGTTTGGTAATTTATTTCATTTATGTTTCTGGAGAAAATTCATGAGGGGCATGCCGGGGAACGTAAGAGTCTCGAGGTGGCTAGGAATTCGGTTTGGTGGCCTGGAATTACCCACAAAGTCAAAGATAAAGTTGCTGGGTGTCCACAATGTGTAAAGAGCCGGTATCAAGCACCGGAACCTTTGATGCAATCAAAGACGCCAAGTCCATGGCAAGTCCTTGCAGCAGATTACTTTAAAGTTGATGGTTCTTGGTATATTGTAATTGGAGACTACTTCTCAAAATATTTTGTCATATGCAAACTGACCTCCCTGACAACAAGGAACATGGTAGCATACACGAGAAACCTTTTTGCATATTTTGGGGTGCCATTGGAGATGCGGCGTGACAACGGGACAAATCCCACAAGCTACGAGATGAAGGAGTTTGCGAAAGAAATGGGATTCCAGATCGTCCCTTCAAGCCCGAAATACCCTCTATCTAATGGATTTGCGGAGGCTCTTGTGAAGATTGGCAAGCATATTGTAGCCAGTGGAGACATGGCTCTTGGACTACTGGCCTACAGAACAACCCCCTTAGATACTGGGTCGACGCCAGCAGAGCTCCTAATGGGCAGGCGAATCAGGAACCGATTACCAACATTGGACTACCGTCTCAAACCCGGGTGGCCAGATCTTCAAAGAGCCCGGGAGGGAGAAGAGATGAGGAAGGCAAAAATGAAGAACATATTTGACCAGAGGCACAGAGTCAGAAACCTATAGGCATTGGAGAAAGGTGATTACGTTTGGATCCAGGACAGGAAGGAGTTTGGAAGAGTTCTCAAGAAGTGTGAAGATGCACCCCGACGTTATCTAGTCAAGCTGGACACTGGTGGCCATCTGGTCAGGAACCGAAGGGCGCTGGTCATGACAAGAGACAAGGGGACTTTGGAGGGGAGATGTTAAGGGAATAACATATGATATATTTGTATAACCTACAAATAGATTATATGTTTAAATGTTATGTTTATGTTAAAATAAATCAGTCTTGTTCTTGGTTTCAACAAGTGTACTTAATGTTAGATTTAAGTAGTTAAGTTATGCCTCGAAAGAGACGTAAGTCTACGGAGCTGTCTGCAAGTGGATGTCCTAACAGCCACTGTGTTCCTAACATGGCTTTTACACCACAACATCAAAGGGTTTATGGGCCACTGTGTTCCTAATGTGGCTTTTACACCACAACATCGAAGGGTTTATGGGCCACTGTGTTCCTAACATGGCTTTTACGTTACAACATCGAAGGGTTTATGGGCCACTGTGTTCCTAATGTGGCTTTTACGATACAATATCGAAGGGTTTATGGGCCACTGTGTTCCTAACATGGCTTTTACAATACAATATCGAAGGGTTTATGGGCCTCTGTGTTCCTAACATGGCTTTTACAATACAATATCAAAGGGTTTATGGGCCACTGTGTTCCTAATGTGGCTTTTACGATACAATATCGAAGGGTTTATGGGCCATTGTGTTCCTAACATGGCTTTTACAATACAATATCAAAGGGTTTATGGGCCACTGTGTTCCTAACATGGCTTTTACGTTACAACATCGAAGGGTTTATGGGCCACTGTGTTCCACAGAACACACAAAAACAACACAACATGAATACACAAAAACATATTTTAGTTTATTGATCATAATGAATAATAAAAGTGTCCACATGTAAAATGTAGATGCCAGAATGATAAGAATGCAGGAAGAGGATACAGCGCATCTGGTTAGCTCGCCTCTAGATCTCTCTCTGTAGATAATACAGACTTAACTCCAACTTCTAGATTGTGGAAAGGTTTTTAGATATTTTGGAATATCACATTTTAATGATTTGAAAAGCAAATTTCATGCACATTAAACAGAAAATAATTTCAATCAAAATGAAAAAGCCTTAACTATTGGCTTAAAATTGGCCCTGTGTATAGAATTTCAATATTTAAGTCTGTATATATTTAAAAAAATGAATAATTAATTTGTAAATGCATACAAAATGGCAACAATTACAATGCGCATTAACCACCAAGTATTGTAGTAGATTGTATAAAGAAGGGTGTTTTACGACCCACAACACCACAAACATGGGATATAAACTAACATATTTCCGGAGTTCAGGGTTATCACTCATAGCCCCTCCAGAAGTCCAACAATAAAATATACACAGGATAAAATCCTGTTGTCTACTAGCCATTGAGTATTGTAGTAGATTGTATAAAGAAGGGTGTTTTACGACCCACAACACCACAAAATTGGGATATAAACTAACATATTTCCGGAGTTCAGGGTTATCACTCATAGCCCCTCCAGAAGTCCAACAATAAAATACACACAGGATAAAATCCTGTTGTCTACTAGAAATACCGGGATTATGTTATACTCCGGTAAAGACTGAAATTTCGTGACTTGGCTTCAAAATTCATGACTTTTTCGTGATTTTCGTGCCCTATTTTCAATTTTGTGACATTTTTATGACTTTTTCATGCAGTAGACACCCTGCAATTTCAGTGCTGTTGAACGAAATTTTCTTTTAAAATATTTACATACACTCTGAGATCGGAAATACCATTTATGATGAACCATGAACCCTGCTAAGCTCATATACCCCAAGCAAGAATGAAGTCTCCTCCATGCTTAACTGGGAATGGTAAATTTTTTTATAAAAAGTTCTCCAAATATATTAAACTCGCTCACATAGATAAAAAAAATACCCTTATTCAGAACTAAAAACATTTATTTTGATTATCTAAGGCAAACTGTAATATATATATATATTTTTTTTTTTCACTAACTTTGGATTTCTTCCTTGTAAAACCGCCATTATAATTCCATTTTGGAGCATATTTTGAATTAAGAATTTGATTCGACTGAAGAATTGTAAATGAGGAGCAAAATCAGACATTTAAGACTTTATTATTATTCTGTGAAGATTTGGACTGTTAAATATAGAGTATTAAATAGGAGACCGTTGTTGCTTCATAACTTACCAACATGTCTTGAAACCTTTTCACAATCTCCAAACTTTCTATAGAATATTCCAAGGATTGGCTCAAGAGACAAATAAGAAATTTCCTTGCTAGAAGAATGGGACAGAATTAACAGCTAAATTAAAAAAATAAAATAGTCAAGTCAATCCCTTACACGTATATTATAGAAGATAAAGTATACTCACCTAAGTATTGAAGGTGTTTCAAAATGTTTATATTATACTAAAAATCGAGGTGTACCCATAATTTTTGTAATCACTTGCTTTTAATTATATTTTTTATTAATTAAAAAAAATAATGTTTTTACTAATTGACATTGGATTATTAAACATATTTATTTGTTTAATAACAAGTTTATCTAGATAAGGTTCTTTTACAAACATTTAAATCACAGTCACAATACTTTTTGCTCTGACCAAGTAAAATTATTTCATTTTTAAAAACATTTTTTTTTTTAAATATATAATTTCATGATTTATTTTAGGTTTATCTATATCTTCATGTTTACATTAATCATTTTTATATCACTAATTTTTATGGATTTTTTTTTTTAACGGCATGTCAACACTTGGGTTATTTACGCCGGTTACTTTTCTAATTAAAAAAAAAAATAAATAAATAAAAAATAACCTACATACTATGAGAGTGTAGGGTAGAACTATGGTAAAAATAAATAAATTGTAATCATAGTTACACCCTGTTCATAAAGATAATAAAATTATTCACTGAATTAAGTCAATACAATATACCTAACCATTCTACAACTAATATCTTCACTTGTAGTTTTTATAAAAGGGGTGCAAACAACTAATTTATATTATATTTTTTATCAAAATTCTAAACCTTTTAGACTTACTAGCACAATGTGAACGACAAGAACAGAGAGTAAACAGCAAGATGCGAGAGAACTTTGCAGCTGGATATTTGAAATAAATTATCTTATAGTTGTCGTAGATCAATCAGCTGTTGAGTAGATTTACTGCCTTGCCACCTGCTGGGGGGAGACGGCGGAGTGATATCTGCCAAGAGAGGTGAAATGAATGATCTGTTGAAGGAATGTTTAAAAACATCCAGCTTGCAAACACCACTGCCTTGCCACCTGCTGGGGGGAGACGGCGGAGTGATATCTGCCAAGACAGGTGAAATGAATGATCTGTTGAAGGAATGTTTAAAAACATCCAGCTTGCAAACACCACTGCCTTGCCACCTGCTGGGGGGAGACGGCGGAGTGATATCTGCCAAGAGAGGTGAAATGAATGATCTGTTGAAGGAATGTTTAAAAACATCCAGCTTGCGAACACCACTGCCTTTCATATATTACAAGATATTTCTCTTCGGTTGAGGGATTTATAATATAGATTTAATTTTAAAACTAATGGCTCATAATATACTTCTTGGTACTTAGGTACTAGTTGGACCGATCTCGAGAACTGGCTCCCGTTCAGGCTCCCAGTCAGTGATCCGGATCAGATAATATGGCGTCCATTTATTAAGACCATTTATGGCACCAAGACCATGTATTAATATTATCAACGAGTTGGGTTGACTAGAGTTTTTATATAAACTTGAGAGAGCAGAAACGCATAGCAATTATGCCATTAACATTAGCGGTACTAATTTCTTAAATTATATAACACTAGCTGTTACCCAGTGTGCCATGCTACACCAACTTTATATTATATAGCTGTAAGGAACAAACATACAGCTGGTAAATTATTTTCACCTTGCCTATGACACTTCCCGTATGAAGACCTACCTTGTGCCAAGTTTGGTCAACATCGGTCAAACGGTGTGGATTTGTATAAGGAAAAAACAGACAGGCAGACAGCTGACAGATGATTTTGATCTACCCTGTGACACTTCCCGTATCAAGACCTACCTGTGTGCCAAGTTTGTTCAAAATCACTCAAAAGCTGTGGATTTATATGAGGAACAAATTGAATGGCTTTTTCTTTTTTTGTTCCACAATATAGTATCCTTATACTGTGGGAGTTCATTTAGATTCTGCAGGTTTCATCTTCCAATACTCCCTGCATTACAATCAAAGTAATATACATTTTTTTTTTATGTACTTTTTTTCTGAGTTTTAAAAGTATAATAATAATAATATTAAAACAGAGAAATATGATAGCGTAATGATAACAACTATAATAATAATACAAATAAAAATAGTAATAATAATATTGAAAAAAAAACAAATAACAATATCAAAATTATAAATTAATTGAAAGAAATACAAAAAAAAAAAAAAAAAAAAAAAAAAAAAAAGAATGAATATAAATGAATCAAATAAAATAACTGATTAATGAAAAGAAATCGTCCGTTCTTGCGATTGTTAAAACAAAATTCAATCAGGATTGTGGTCATAAGAAACTGTTCAATTATTTACAGCAGCATTATTTTTCAAAAAAAAAATCCACTACTTTTCTCATTTGTTCCGATACTAAATATAAAGGTATGAATTCTATATACGCACTTTTGATAAGATTATATGATATAATAATAAAAAATAATGATTTGTCAAAATGAAATTATTTACAGTGAAAGCACCCATAAGCAAAAAAAAAAAAATTTACAGTGATAATCCATCGTCTCAGTTTACAAATAAATATATGTCAAGATTGCTTTACATACTTTCAGAAAAAGTTCACAAAAAGTTTTAGCGGAAATATTTTACTACAGCTCATGACAAACGTGTAGTAGATAGGGCGGGAGAAAGAGTAAAATCCTTGGTTTCTAATGGAAGTTATGCGCAAATCTGAAACTAAAAATGTAAAAAACTCAGTAGAGTTTGCTAATGTTGCATCTAGTTTAATGACAAACACTACAATTCTCCATATGAGCCAAGTAGATATTGAGCCTGCTATAAGTTCGGACAATCCATGGGTTACAGTAATTAAGGAAATGCATGTGATAAAATGCAATTCGCAAATCAAAAATTCAACTATGGAAAACAAACTGAAACCAGCAAATTAACAGATCAAAAACTTAATATTTCAAATTTTAATGTTAGTTACTGGTGTGCAGTTACATGTGATAAAAATTAAGTTGTATTTCATTTTATATTGCCCAGCAAACCCGTCACTGAAGTAATGAATGTTTTGTACATGTAGGTAGCTCTCATTCTGAATATCAATTTTAGTTTTTGGGATACTATATGCCATGCTCACATCATATTTAAGATCATCAGAAACTATACAAAGTGATAAAATTAGTTTTTCATTGCTTGTATCCTTATAGTGAATAATTCCAGGGTGAATTTTCCATGAATCTGAGGTCCAATGGTCGTTTTCACTAAAATCCATTGAGATAACAGCTGTATTTGGGGAAGCTACATTCTTCAAATTTTTGAAGAAGGTTGTGATTTAACAATGTAGCTACGAATGCGGTATTAATTTGTTCAGTTTTTCTATTAATTTATTAATAACCTCATCAACTGTGCTGGAACAGCAGAACATTTCACTTTGATCAACCGAAACCCATTGACTGTACTCAACAAAATCTGTTTGTAGCTTTGGGTAACAGTGGTTATTTTTTTAAATTAAATCGTTGTATTATAAAAAATAATATATTGTTAGCTAAAATTTTAATTAAACAATTTTTGGTCTTTAACGGAAAAAAAATTAAAAAGTGGAAAAAACATTATTTTTTTTGTGATAGTGTATACCTTTTAGAAGAATAATAAAAAAAAATACTTTAGTGATGATCTTTTTACCTTTTCATGATATTCCATTTAGTGTGGAACGCCATATTTAATTTTTAAAAAATGTATTTTAACACTTTAGGATTTTTTCAGACCATTTGTAATTACTTTATGATTATATTATTTTTTTCTGGCTTCCATATTTATTGAAGTATTGAAATAAAAAATGTTATCAACATTGGTCGACATGTATAATTTATATTCTAGAACACACTTCAAAAAGTGCACTTCCTTTGTCCAATCGATGATAACTGGAAAATTTCAAATACTTTTGCAGGACATAAAAGTAAACTATTTGAGATTGAGCAAAACTATTTTATAATCTTACTTATATCCTTGAAAGGAACGAACATGCCAAGTTTCATTAAAATCTGAAATCATGGGTGTCAAATCCTATTTTTTCAGGTTGATTTGACATGTAATGACCCAAATGTTTAAATATCATGTCACATATGGATGATTTTAGGTGGTACGTTAAAGAACTAAACGTATTTAAATAATTAAAGTTCTGTACAGATTTATGGGTTCATGTTTGAGACATAGTTTTTATCAAGCAAATACATGTGATAAAATGCAATTTGCCAATAAAAAAAATCAACTATGGAAAACAAACGGGAACCTGCAAGTCAACAGATCAATAACTTAATATTTGAAATTACTTACTAATATATGATATTAGTACAAACTCTAAGAATATAAGGCTGTAATTTAGATAAACACAAAATTTTTGTATGTCACATATAGATGATTTTACGTGGTATGGTAAATAACTAAAAGTATTTAAATTATTAAAGTTCTTAGTGTAGATGGATATAGTTAGCCGCTGTAGAGATACCAAGACAGGTATAGTTGGGATTCGGCTAGGAGAAAAAACGTCAGAATTTCAAAAAGAAATCTGTATTTTGGACGTTTCGACTGCAACAATGGCAGCCTTCTTCAGCTAAAAAATATATACAACTTATAAGTAAAGAAAATGTACAAGTAGTAAGTAAAAGACAGGAAGAAATGAGCGGAGTATATATATCAATACAATAAATTTTAACCAATCTTATTTTTAAAAACAATGAAGATACGGTAGTTGGAAAGAAAACAGCATGTAGAACTTGTTAGTAAAAACAGTACAAAAAAAATTAAACAGTAAAAACAACGCACATTTTTTATGTAGTGAAAAACAAAATCTATTTTATAAGTGAATACAATTTATAACAATTAATATATAGATACATACCACCATCTATATATTAATTGATACGCAATTCACCTAGGCAAAACTGGAAAGAAAATGGCGATTTCAGAGAATTCACTCTTCTGTATTTGACAGTTTCGAATTCGTTACTTCCGAACTAGAAGATTTTGAGCTAGCCTAGGAGATTTCCCGTATCAAGCAGTATATGTGTGCCAAGTTTGGTAGAAATTGGTCAAAAGTGTGGATTTGTATAAGGAACAAACAGATGGACAAACGGAAAGGTGATTTTTACATACTATAAAGATTAGCACTTAAGTTATTTTCATAATTGCTATGCGTTTCCGCTCAAGGTTATATCGAAACTATAGACAATCCAACTCGTTGGTAATATAGATAACCAACGTTGAAAAGATGGCAAGGTTTCTACAGATAAATACTTGCACTCGCGATTGACCAAAAAAAACTTGGTATGAGACACAAGCAAATAGTACAACAATATTTACAAGTTAAAGGACATAGCTATTGAGAGGCGAGGAGACAACTGATGGAAGAGGAAGGGATGGGATCTTATATAGAGGGTATCTTCCTGCTGACTCAGTAGATGCTGTGTTAGTTGTAATCGTGAAGTTTGGGGCTTTAAGTTACGATTCGGGCATTTTCCAGACCATGTTATTCATTTTTATTTTCATTCACAATACTCTAACAGCTAATCTGTAAATGTAGACACGCGAAGGGTTGTGTTAAGTCCATAAAGCACTGCAAGGAGTGAAGAAATAGACACTCTAACAGCTAATCTGTAAATGTAGACATGCGAAGGGTTGTGTTAAGTCCATAAAGCACTGAAAGGAGTGAAGAAATAGACACTCTAACAGCTAATCTGTAAATGTAGACATGCGAAATGTTGTGTTAAGTCCATAAATCAGTGCAAGGAGTGAAGAAATAGACATTCTAACAGCTAATCTGTAAATGTAGACACGCGAAGGGTTGTGTTAAGTCCATAAAGCAGTGCAAGGAGTGAAGAAATAGACACTCTAACAGCTAATCTGTAAATGTAGACACGCGAAGGGTTGTGTAAAGTCCATAAAGCAGTGCAAGGAGTGAAGAAATAGACACTCTAACAGCTAATCTGTAAATGTAGACATGCGAAGGGTTGTTTTAAGTCCATAAAGCAGTGCAAGGAGTGAAGAAATAGACACTCTAACAGCTAATCTGTAAATGTAGACACGCGAAGGGTTGTGTTAAGTCCATAAAGCAGTGCAAGGAGTGAAGAAATAGACACTCTAACAGCTAATCTGTAAATGTAGACATGCGAAGGGTTGTGTTAATTCCATAAAGCAGTGCAAGGAGTGAAGAAATAGACACTCTAACAGCTAATCTGTAAATGTAGACATGCGAAGGGTTGTTTTAAGTCCATAAAGCAGTGCAAGGAGTGAAGAAATAGACACTCTAACAGCTAATCTGTAAATGTAGACATGCGAAGGGTTGTTTTAAGTCCATAAATCAGTGCAAGGAGTGAAGAAATAGACACTCTAACAGCTAATCTGTAAATGTAGACACGCGAAGGGTTGTGTTAAGTCCATAAAGCAGTGCAAGGAGTGAAGAAATAGACATTCTAACAGCTAATCTGTAAATGTAGACACGCGAAGGGTTGTGTTAAGTCCATAAAGCAGTGCAAGGAGTGAAGAAATAGACACTCTAACAGCTAATCTGTAAATGTAGACACGCGAAGGGTTGTGTTAAGTCCATAAAGCAGTGCAAGGAGTGAAGAAATAGACACTCTAACAGCTAATCTGTAAATGTAGACACGCGAAGGGTTGTGTTAAGTCCATAAAGCACTGCAAGGAGTGAAGAAATAGACACTCTAACAGCTAATCTGTAAATGTAGACACGCGAAGGGTTGTGTTAAGTCCATAAATCAGTGCAAGCAGTGAAGAAATAGACACTCTAACAGCTAATCTGTAAATGTAGACACGCGAAGGGTTGTGTTAAGTCCATAAAGCAGTGCAAGGAGTGAAGAAATAGACACTCTAACAGCTAATCTGTAAATGTAGACACGCGAAGGGTTGTGTTAAGTCCATAAAGCAGTGCAAGGAGTGAAAAAAATAGACACTTTAACAGCTAATCTGTAAATGTAGACATGCGAAGGGTTGTTTTAAGTCCATAAAGCAGTGCAAGGAGTGAAGAAATAGACACTCTAACAGCTAATCTGTAAATGTAGACATGCGAAGTGTTGTTTTAAGTCCATAAAGCAGTGCAAGGAGTGAAGAAATAGACACTCTAACAGCTAATCTGTAAATGTAGACACACGAAGGTTGTGTTAAGTCAATAAAGCAGTGCAAGGAGTGAAGAAATAGACAGTCTAACAGCTAATCTGTAAATGAAGACATGCGAAGGGTTGTGTTAAGTCCATAAAGCACTGCAAGGAGTGAAGAAATAGACACTCTAACAGCTAATCTGTAAATGTAGACACGGGAAGGGTTGTGTTAAGTCCATAAATCAGTGCAAGGAGTGAAGAAATAGACACTCTAACAGCTAATCTGTAAATGTAGACATGCGAAGGGTTGTGTTAAGTCCATAAAGCAGTGCAAGGAGTGAAGAAATAGACACTCTAACAGCTAATCTGTAAATGTAGACATGCGAAGTGTTGTTTTAAGTCCATAAAGCAGTGCAAGGAGTGAAGAAATAGACACTCTAACAGCTAATCTGTAAATGTAGACATGGGAAGGGTTGTTTTAAGTCCATAAAGCAGTGCAAGGAGTGAAGAAATAGACAGTCTAACAGCTAATCTGTAAATGTAGACATGCGAAGGGTTGTGTTAAGTCCATAAAGCACTGCAAGGAGTGAAGAAATAGACACTCTAACAGCTAATCTGTAAATGTAGACATGGGAAGGGTTGTGTTAAGTCCATAAATCAGTGCAAGGAGTGAAGAAATAGACACTCTAACAGCTAATCTGTAAATGTAGACATGCGAAGGGTTGTGTTAAGTCCATAAAGCAGTGCAAGGAGTGAAGAAATAGACACTCTAACAGCTAATCTGTAAATGTAGACATGCGAAGTGTTGTTTTAAGTCCATAAAGCAGTGCAAGGAGTGAAGAAATAGACACTCTAACAGCTAATCTGTAAATGTAGACACGCGAAGGGTTGTGTTAAGTCCATAAATCAGTGCAAGCAGTGAAGAAATAGACACTCTAACAGCTAATCTGTAAATGTAGAAACGCGAAGGGTTGTGTTAAGTCCATAAAGCAGTGCAAGGAGTGAAGAAATAGACACTCTAACAGCTAATCTGTAAATGTAGACACGCGAAGGGTTGTGTTAAGTCCATAAAGCAGTGCAAGGAGTGAAAAAAATAGACACTTTAACAGCTAATCTGTAAATGTAGACATGCGAAGGGTTGTTTTAAGTCCATAAAGCAGTGCAAGGAGTGAAGAAATAGACACTCTAACAGCTAATCTGTAAATGTAGACATGCGAAGTGTTGTTTTAAGTCCATAAAGCAGTGCAAGGAGTGAAGAAATAGACACTCTAACAGCTAATCTGTAAATGTAGACACACGAAGGTTGTGTTAAGTCAATAAAGCAGTGCAAGGAGTGAAGAAATAGACAGTCTAACAGCTAATCTGTAAATGTAGACATGCGAAGGGTTGTGTTAAGTCCATAAAGCACTGCAAGGAGTGAAGAAATAGACACTCTAACAGCTAATCTGTAAATGTAGACATGCGAAGTGTTGTTTTAAGTCCATAAAGCAGTGCAAGGAGTGAAGAAATAGACACTCTAACAGCTAATCTGTAAATGTAGACATGGGAAGGGTTGTTTTAAGTCCATAAAGCAGTGCAAGGAGTGAAGAAATAGACACTCTAACAGCTAATCTGTAAATGTAGACATGCGAAGGGTTGTGTTAAGTCCATAAAGCAGTGCAAGGAGTGAAGAAATAGACACTCTAACAGCTAATCTGTAAATGTAGACATGCGAAGTGTTGTTTTAAGTCCATAAAGCAGTGCAAGGAGTGAAGAAATAGACACTCTAACAGCTAATCTGTAAATGTAGACATGGGAAGGGTTGTTTTAAGTCCATAAAGCAGTGCAGGGAGTGAAGAAATAGACACTCTAACAGCTAATCTGTAAATGTAGACATGCGAAGGGTTGTGTTAAGTCCATAAAGCAGTGCAAGGAGTAAAGAAATAGACACTCTAACAGCTAATCTGTAAATGTAGACATGCGAAGGGTTGTGTTAAGTCCATAAATCAGTGCAAGGAGTGAAGAAATAGACACTCTAACAGCTAATCTGTAAATGTAGACATGCGAAGGGTTGTTTTAAGTCCATAAAGCAGTGCAAGGAGTGAAGAAATAGACACTCTAACAGCTAATCTGTAAATGTAGACACGCGAAGGGTTGTGTTAAGTCCATAAAGCAGTGCAAGGAGTGAAGAAATAGACACTCTAACAGCTAATCTGTAAATATAGACATGCGAAGGGTTGTGTTAAGTCCATAAATCAGTGCAAGGAGTGAAGAAATAGACACTCTAACAGCTAATCTGTAAATGTAGACATGCGAAGGGTTGTTTTAAGTCCATAAAGCAGTGCAAGGAGTGAAGAAATAGACACTCTAACAGCTAATCTGTAAATGTAGACATGCGAAGGGTTGTGTTAAGTCCATAAATCAGTGCAAGGAGTGAAGAAATAGACACTCTAACAGCTAATCTGTAAATGTAGACATGCGAAGGGTTGTTTTAAGTCCATAAAGCAGTGCAAGGAGTGAAGAAATAGACACTCTAACAGCTAATCTGTAAATGTAGACACGCGAAGGGTTGTGTTAAGTCCATAAAGCAGTGCAAGGAGTGAAGAAATAGACACTCTAACAGCTAATCTGTAAATGTAGACATGCGAAGGGTTGTGTTAAGTCCATAAAGCAGTGCAAGGAGTGAAGAAATAGACATTCTAACAGCTAATCTGTAAATGTAGACATGCGAAGGGTTGTGTTAAGTCCATAAATCAGTGCAAGGAGTGAAGAAATAGACACTCTAACAGCTAATCTGTAAATGTAGACACGCGAAGGGTTGTGTTAAGTCCATAAAGCAGTGCAAGGAGTGAAGAAATAGACACTCTAACAGCTAATCTGTAAATGTAGACATGCGAAGGGTTGTGTTAAGTCCATAAATCAGTGCAAGGAGTGAAGAAATAGACACTCTAACAGCTAATCTGTAAATGTAGACACGCGAAGGGTTGTGTTAAGTCCATAAAGCAGTGCAAGGAGTGAAGAAATAGACACTCTAACAGCTAATCTGTAAATGTAGACATGCGAAGGGTTGTGTTAAGTCCATAAATCAGTGCAAGGAGTGAAGAAATAGACATTCTAACAGCTAATCTGTAAATGTAGACATGCGAAGGGTTGTGTTAAGTCCATAAAGCAGTGCAAGGAGTGAAGAAATAGACACTCTAACAGCTAATCTGTAAATGTAGACATGCGAAGGGTTGTGTTAAGTCCATAAAGCAGTGCAAGGAGTGAAGAAATAGACATTCTAACAGCTAATCTGTAAATGTAGACATGCGAAGGGTTGTGTTAAGTCCATAAATCAGTGCAAGGAGTGAAGAAATAGACACTCTAACAGCTAATCTGTAAATGTAGACACGCGAAGGGTTGTGTTAAGTCCATAAATCAGTGCAAGGAGTGAAGAAATAGACACTCTAACAGCTAATCTGTAAATGTAGACACGCGAAGGGTTGTGTTAAGTCCATAAAGCAGTGCAAGGAGTGAAGAAATAGACACTCTAACAGCTAATCTGTAAATGTAGACATGCGAAGGGTTGTGTTAAGTCCATAAAGCAGTGCAAGGAGTGAAGAAATAGACATTCTAACAGCTAATCTGTAAATGTAGACATGCGAAGGGTTGTGTTAAGTCCATAAATCAGTGCAAGGAGTGAAGAAATAGACACTCTAACAGCTAATCTGTAAATGTAGACACGCGAAGGGTTGTGTTAAGTCCATAAAGCAGTGCAAGGAGTGAAGAAATAGACACTCTAACAGCTAATCTGTAAATGTAGACACGCGAAGGGTTGTGTTAAGTCCATAAAGCAGTGCAAGGAGTGAAGAAATAGACACTCTAACAGCTAATCAGTAAATGTAGACATGCGAAGGGTTCTGTTAAGTCCATAAAGCAGTGCAAGGAGTGAAGAAATAGACACTCTAACAGCTAATCTGTAAATGTAGACATGCGAAGGGTTGTGTTAAGTCCATAAAGCAGTGCAAGGAGTGAAGAAATAGACACTCTAACAGCTAATCTGTAAATGTAGACATGCGAAGGGTTGTGTTAAGTCCATAAAGCAGTGCAAGGAGTGAAGAAATAGACACTCTAACAGCTAATCTGTAAATGTAGACATGCGAAGGGTTGTGTTAAGTCCATAAAGCAGTGCAAGGAGTGAAGAAATAGACATTCTAACAGCTAATCTGTAAATGTAGACATGCGAAGGGTTGTTTTAAGTCCATAAAGCAGTGCAAGGAGTGAAGAAATAGACACTCTAACAGCTAATCTGTAAATGTAGACATGCGAAGGGTTGTGTTAAGTCCATAAAGCAGTGCAAGGAGTGAAGAAATAGACACTCTAACAGCTAATCTGTAAATGTAGACATGCGAAGGGTTGTGTTAAGTCCATAAAGCAGTGCAAGGAGTGAAGAAATAGACACTCTAACAGCTAATCTGTAAATGTAGACATGCGAAGGGTTGTGTTAAGTCCATAAAGCAGTGCAAGGAGTGAAGAAATAGACACTCTAACAGCTAATCTGTAAATGTAGACATGCGAAGGGTTGTGTTAAGTCCATAAAGCAGTGCAAGGAGTGAAGAAATAGACATTCTAACAGCTAATCTGTAAATGTAGACACGCGAAGGGTTGTGTTAAGTCCATAAATCAGTGCAAGGAGTGAAGAAATAGACATTCTAACAGCTAATCTGTAAATGTAGACACGCGAAGGGTTGTGTTAAGTCCATAAAGCAGTGCAAGGAGTGAAGAAATAGACACTCTAACAGCTAATCTGTAAATGTAGACACGCGAAGGGTTGTGTTAAGTCCATAAATCAGTGCAAGGAGTGAAGAAATAGACACTCTAACAGCTAATCAGTAAATGTAGACACGCGAAGGGTTGTGTTAAGTCCATAAAGCAGTGCAAGGAGTGAAGAAATAGACAGTCTAACAGCTAATCTGTAAATGTAGACATGCGAAGGGTTGTGTTAAGTCCATAAAGCAGTGCAAGGAGTGAAGAAATAGACACTCTAACAGCTAATCTGTAAATGTAGACATGCGAAGGGTTGTGTTAAGTCCATAAAGCAGTGCAAGGAGTGAAGAAATAGACACTCTAACAGCTAATCTGTAAATGTAGACATGCGAAGGGTTGTGTTAAGTCCATAAAGCAGTGCAAGGAGTGAAGAAATAGACACTCTAACAGCTAATCTGTAAATGTAGACATGCGAAGGGTTGTGTTAAGTCCATAAAGCAGTGCAAGGAGTGAAGAAATAGACATTCTAACAGCTAATCTGTAAATGTAGACATGCGAAGGGTTGTGTTAAGTCCATAAAGCAGTGCAAGGAGTGAAGAAATAGACACTCTAACAGCTAATCTGTAAATGTAGACATGCGAAGGGTTGTGTTAAGTCCATAAATCAGTGCAAGGAGTGAAGAAATAGACACTCTAACAGCTAATCTGTAAATGTAGACATGCGAAGGGTTGTTTTAAGTCCATAAATCAGTGCAAGGAGTGAAGAAATAGACACTCTAACAGCTAATCTGTAAATGTAGACACGCGAAGGGTTGTGTTAAGTCCATAAAGCAGTGCAAGGAGTGAAGAAATAGACACTCTAACAGCTAATCAGTAAATGTAGACACGCGAAGGGTTGTGTTAAGTCCATAAAGCAGTGCAAGGAGTGAAGAAATAGACACTCTAACAGCTAATCTGTAAATGTAGACATGCGAAGGGTTGTTTTAAGTCCATAAAGCAGTGCAAGGAGTGAAGAAATAGACACTCTAACAGCTAATCTGTAAATGTAGACATGCGAAGGGTTGTTTTAAGTCCATAAAGCAGTGCAAGGAGTGTAGAAATTGACACTCTAACAGCTAATCTGTAAATGTAGACATGCGAAGGGTTGTTTTAAGTCCATAAAGCAGTGCAAGGAGTGAAGAAATAGACACTCTAACAGCTAATCTGTAAATGTAGACACGCGAAGGGTTGTGTTAAGTCCATAAAGCAGTGCAAGGAGTGAAGAAATAGACACTCTAACAGCTAATCTGTAAATGTAGACATGCGAAGGGTTGTGTTAAATCCATAAATCAGTGCAAGGAGTGAAGAAATAGACATTCTAACAGCTAATCTGTAAATGTAGACATGCGAAGGGTTGTGTTAAGTCCATAAAGCAGTGCAAGGAGTGAAGAAATAGACACTCTAACAGCTAATCTGTAAATGTAGACACGCGAAGGGTTGTTTTAAGTCCATAAAGCAGTGCAAGGAGTGAAGAAATAGACACTCTAACAGCTAATCTGTAAATGTAGACACGCGAAGGGTTGTGTTAAGTCCATAAATCAGTGCAAGGAGTGAAGAAATAGACACTCTAACAGCTAATCTGTAAATGTAGACACGCGAAGGGTTGTGTTAAGTCCATAAAGCAGTGCAAGGAGTGAAGAAATAGACACTCTAACAGCTAATCTGTAAATGTAGACATGCGAAGGGTTGTGTTAAGTCCATAAAGCAGTGCAAGGAGTGAAGAAATAGACACTCTAACAGCTAATCTGTAAATGTAGACATGCGAAGTGTTGTTTTAAGTCCATAAAGCAGTGCAAGGAGTGAAGAAATAGACACTCTAACAGCTAATCTGTAAATGTAGACATGGGAAGGGTTGTTTTAAGTCCATAAAGCAGTGCAAGGAGTGAAGAAATAGACACTCTAACAGCTAATCTGTAAATGTAGACATGCGAAGGGTTGTGTTAAGTCCATAAAGCAGTGCAAGGAGTGAAGAAATAGACACTCTAACAGCTAATCTGTAAATGTAGACATGCGAAGGGTTGTGTTAAGTCCATAAATCAGTGCAAGGAGTGAAGAAATAGACACTCTAACAGCTAATCTGTAAATGTAGACATGCGAAGGGTTGTTTTAAGTCCATAAAGCAGTGCAAGGAGTGAAGAAATAGACACTCTAACAGCTAATCTGTAAATGTAGACACGCGAAGGGTTGTGTTAAGTCCATAAAGAAGTGCAAGGAGTGAAGAAATAGACACTCTAACAGCTAATCTGTAAATATAGACACGCGAAGGGTTGTGTTAAGTCCATAAATCAGTGCAAGGAGTGAAGAAATAGACACTCTAACAGCTAATCTGTAAATGTAGACATGCGAAGGGTTGTTTTAAGTCCATAAAGCAGTGCAAGGAGTGAAGAAATAGACACTCTAACAGCTAATCTGTAAATGTAGACATGCGAAGGGTTGTGTTAAGTCCATAAATCAGTGCAAGGAGTGAAGAAATAGACACTCTAACAGCTAATCTGTAAATGTAGACATGCGAAGGGTTGTTTTAAGTCCATAAAGCAGTGCAAGGAGTGAAGAAATAGACACTCTAACAGCTAATCTGTAAATGTAGACACGCGAAGGGTTGTGTTAAGTCCATAAAGCAGTGCAAGGAGTGAAGAAATAGACACTCTAACAGCTAATCTGTAAATGTAGACACGCGAAGGGTTGTGTTAAGTCCATAAAGCAGTGCAAGGAGTGAAGAAATAGACACTCTAACAGCTAATCTGTAAATGTAGACATGCGAAGGGTTGTGTTAAGTCCATAAAGCAGTGCAAGGAGTGAAGAAATAGACATTCTAACAGCTAATCTGTAAATGTAGACATGCGAAGGGTTGTGTTAAGTCCATAAATCAGTGCAAGGAGTGAAGAAATAGACACTCTAACAGCTAATCTGTAAATGTAGACACGCGAAGGGTTGTGTTAAGTCTATAAAGCAGTGCAAGGAGTGAAGAAATAGACACTCTAACAGCTAATCTGTAAATGTAGACATGCGAAGGGTTGTGTTAAGTCCATAAATCAGTGCAAGGAGTGAAGAAATAGACACTCTAACAGCTAATCTGTAAATGTAGACACGCGAAGGGTTGTGTTAAGTCCATAAAGCAGTGCAAGGAGTGAAGAAATAGACATTCTAACAGCTAATCTGTAAATGTAGACATGCGAAGGGTTGTGTTAAGTCCATAAATCAGTGCAAGGAGTGAAGAAATAGACATTCTAACAGCTAATCTGTAAATGTAGACATGCGAAGGGTTGTGTTAAGTCCATAAAGCAGTGCAAGGAGTGAAGAAATAGACACTCTAACAGCTAATCTGTAAATGTAGACATGCGAAGGGTTGTGTTAAGTCCATAAAGCAGTGCAAGGAGTGAAGAAATAGACATTCTAACAGCTAATCTGTAAATGTAGACATGCGAAGGGTTGTGTTAAGTCCATAAATCAGTGCAAGGAGTGAAGAAATAGACACTCTAACAGCTAATCTGTAAATGTAGACACGCGAAGGGTTGTGTTAAGTCCATAAAGCAGTGCAAGGAGTGAAGAAATAGACACTCTAACAGCTAATCTGTAAATGTAGACATGCGAAGGGTTGTGTTAAGTCCATAAATCAGTGCAAGGAGTGAAGAAATAGACACTCTAACAGCTAATCTGTAAATGTAGACACGCGAAGGGTTGTGTTAAGTCCATAAAGCAGTGCAAGGAGTGAAGAAATAGACACTCTAACAGCTAATCTGTAAATGTAGACATGCGAAGGGTTGTGTTAAGTCCATAAAGCAGTGCAAGGAGTGAAGAAATAGACATTCTAACAGCTAATCTGTAAATGTAGACATGCGAAGGGTTGTGTTAAGTCCATAAATCAGTGCAAGGAGTGAAGAAATAGACACTCTAACAGCTAATCTGTAAATGTAGACATGCGAAGGGTTGTGTTAAGTCCATAAATCAGTGCAAGGAGTGAAGAAATAGACACTCTAACAGCTAATCTGTAAATGTAGACATGCGAAGGGTTGTTTTAAGTCCATAAATCAGTGCAAGGAGTGAAGAAATAGACACTCTAACAGCTAATCTGTAAATGTAGACACGCGAAGGGTTGTGTTAAGTCCATAAAGCAGTGCAAGGAGTGAAGAAATAGACACTCTAACAGCTAATCAGTAAATGTAGACATGCGAAGGGTTGTGTTAAGTCCATAAAGCAGTGCAAGGAGTGAAGAAATAGACATTCTAACAGCTAATCTGTAAATGTAGACATGCGAAGGGTTGTGTTAAGTCCATAAATCAGTGCAAGGAGTGAAGAAATAGACACTCTAACAGCTAATCTGTAAATGTAGACACGCGAAGGGTTGTGTTAAGTCCATAAAGCAGTGCAAGGAGTGAAGAAATAGACACTCTAACAGCTAATCTGTAAATGTAGACATGCGAAGGGTTGTGTTAAGTCCATAAATCAGTGCAAGGAGTGAAGAAATAGACACTCTAACAGCTAATCTGTAAATGTAGACATGCGAAGGGTTGTTTTAAGTCCATAAAGCAGTGCAAGGAGTGAAGAAATAGACACTCTAACAGCTAATCTGTAAATGTAGACATGGGAAGGGTTGTGTTAAGTCCATAAATCAGTGCAAGGAGTGTAGAAATAGACACTCTAACAGCTAATCTGTAAATGTAGACATGCGAAGGGTTGTTTTAAGTCCATAAAGCAGTGCAAGGAGTGAAGAAATAGACACTCTAACAGCTAATCTGTAAATGTAGACACGCGAAGGGTTGTGTTAAGTCCATAAATCAGTGCAAGGAGTGAAGAAATAGACATTCTAACAGCTAATCTGTAAATGTAGACATGCGAAGGGTTGTGTTAAGTCCATAAAGCACTGCAAGGAGTGAAGAAATAGACACTCTAACAGCTAATCTGTAAATGTAGACACGCGAAGGGTTGTGTTAAGTCCATAAAGCAGTGCAAGGAGTGAAGAAATAGACACTCTAACAGCTAATCTGTAAATGTAGACATGCGAAGGGTTGTGTTAAGTCCATAAATCAGTGCAAGGAGTGAAGAAATAGACATTCTAACAGCTAATCTGTAAATGTAGACACGCGAAGGGTTGTGTTAAGTCAATAAAGCAGTGCAAGGAGTGAAGAAATAGACACTCTAACAGCTAATCTGTAAATGTAGACATGCGAAGGGTTGTTTTAAGTCCATAAAGCAGTGCAAGGAGTGAAGAAATAGACACTCTAACAGCTAATCTGTAAATGTAGACACGCGAAGGGTTGTGTTAAGTCCATAAATCAGTGCAAGGAGTGAAGAAATAGACACTCTAACAGCTAATCTTTAAATGGAGACATGCGAAGGGTTGTGTTAAGTCCATAAAGCAGTGCAAGGAGTGAAGAAATAGACACTCTAACAGCTAATCTGTAAATGTAGACATGCGAAGGGTTGTGTTAAGTCCATAAATCAGTGCAAGGAGTGAAGAAATAGGCGCGCTAAGGCTTCCGTGTTGAAATAAACAAATAGTATTGTAATCCAGTGCTTTCTAAGTGTTGGCGCTTCCGTGAAATACAGTCAAATCTGGAATGCTAAACTGGACGGTTGTGTGTAGTGTTTTCCCACGTTTACTTTCATAGATGTAGTTTCTTATACTCTGTTATTAGCAGTTATTTCAACATTGCGCTGGTAAAGGCAGCTCATGGAGTGAAGAACAAGACGGGCAAAGGCTTGCGATGGTAAAGGCAGTGCATGGAGACAATAAATAGGCGCGCCAGGGTTTGTATCGGGGAAGGCACGCATGGAGTCAAGAAATAGTCGCGCTAAGGCTTACGCTTGGGAAGGAAGAGGATGGAGTCAACAAGTAGACGCATGAGCGGTCAGGAGCTTGTGATAACTGAGGCAGCATGGAACACGGAGTCAACAAGTAGACGCATCAGGGGTCAGGGGCTTGTGTTGACTGGGGCAGCATGGAGCATAGAGTAAACAAGTAGACGCATGAGCGGTCAGGGGCTTGTGTTGACTGAGGCAGCATGGAACACGGAGTCATCACGTAGACGCATCAGGGGTCAGGGGCTTGTGTTGGCTGGGGCAGCATGGAGCATGGAGTCAACAAACAAGCGAGTCTTTCACCCCATTCTTGAGTGCGTCCTCATATGCAGGCTCATGTTTATTCCGATGCGTCAGAAGCTCTCTGACGCTATTAGGTCTGGGAGTACCGTTAGAAGAGCCACAGCCAGGTGTCAACAGGCCTAAACACACACACAACGAAATATAAGTCCAATCCAGCGCTAAGTGGACGCGATTCAAGACTCAACAATAGTACAATTACGTTGGGAGAAAGCGTCAGCTTGTATTGAAACAGGCTGCTAACCCCGTTATGCCTAGCCTTTTCAGGTCTCCTCAGAAGGCTTGTTTGGACGGTAAACATTAACACGGACGAGCTGTCCTCACATCGACACGGGTGGATGGTGTGTCTGATTTCTACGTAAGGAGGTGCGGGTTGGAGTATCGCTTGTAGTAGCTGGTCTTCTCTTATAACTATAGCCTAGCTGAGAACTTCCCTGCCCCACTACAGCTGTTTAGGATCGGTGACCACCTGTAGCTAGCCCGGTGAGATGGCAAACAGAAACATGAACGAGTGATGATTGTCGAGCACACAGCTGCGCAGTAGAGGTCGGAAGCTGAACCGGTCAGAGTAACGGTGTGTATGGACCGGTCCTGATCCACCCTGTCTAAGAAGCAACTTAACAACTCTTCTGCATTTAGTCGGCTAGATTCTACAGCCTTATCAACACAACATAGAACATACTCCAACCAAATAGAAACAAAGCTGATCCCTCATGCAGGAGCTGCACTCCTCAAAAGGTTTCCAAGTGCACACTGCATTTCTGAATAATTTACTTAAAATAATATATATATATATATATATATATATATATATATATACATATATATATATATTTTATTTATTTCCTTCCCTAAGTAACCCTTAAGGAAGGGAGTATATTTTTATATTCTACATGTGCCGTACATGACAAATGTACATAGCATGTATATATATATATATATATATATATATATATATATATATATATATATATATATATATATCCCAGAGGGTGAAACAAAATTCAGTCTTCCCACAAATTTTCTTTATTTTGCACTAGGCCTTTCAAGACAAATGTGCCATCATCAGGTGCTAACAACAAATAAAAACATGCATTAATATTGTTTGACTCCTTAATAACAATTAATATTGTTTGACTGTTGTTGGACAGTAATTAGTCTAATTAATAGTTAGACTATATAAAGTATAGATTAGAACATAATGTTATAATTAATAGTTAGAATATATGAAGCAAACGGTGAAAGTATAAATGCTTTATAAATTCTAACTATTAATTAGACTAATTACTGTCCAACAACAGTCAAACAATATTAATTGTTGTTAAGGAGCCAAACAATATTAATGCATGTTTTTATTTGTTGTTAGCACCTGATGATGGCACATTTGTCTTGAAAGGCCTAGTGCAAAATAAAGAAAATTTGTGGGAAGACTGAATTTTGTTTTACCCTCTGGAATTAAGCATCCCCACTACTGGAAAACATCAATAAAATATATATATATATATATATATATATATATATATATATATATATAGTAAAAAAGGCAGTGATCTTGTGCTGTCTGTTTAGTATAGAGTTTAACATTAGATGTTCATTTAGCAATGTTTTTACGTTTCGTCTAAATCACGGACAAGGACCAAACAAAACAGCAAAACGGTACTGTGACGCCAACTCGGTACAACTCGCGTAATTCACCAACTGAGAATACCAATTTATAGTCTGTAAAACACATCTTCAGTTACTACACTCAACAACATAATTTATTTTTCAAAATTGGTCAGAGTTGACGAGTATTTTTGGATGGAACGGCATTTTTCTCAAGCGGTGGTACTCCTCCTCACTTCTTCCCGGAATATTTCGATGGATTCATCTCCATCTTCTTCAGCCAGCCTTACTGGCTGAAGAAGATGGAGATGAATCCATCGAAATATTCCGGGAAGAAGTGAAGAGGAGTACCACCACTGGAGAAAAATGCCGTTCCATCTAAAAATACTATCCCAGCGACGAAAAATAACATCAAACATATATATATATATATATATATATATATATATATATATATATATATTTATATATATATATATATATATATATATATATATATATATATATATATATAGTTTTGGAGCTATTATATTTGTAATGATCAGGAGACTCAATTATTATTTTTTTGATTACTTTTGTTCCAAAGTGTTGTGTTTATGCGAGGTTCTCTAGTTTGCTTCGATTTGCATAATCGATAGTTTGACATAGTAAGGACGATTTGATGGACAACTAATGGGGAACAAGTATTGTAAAAGAAATAACCGAAATCGGTTCATTAAAAGTTGGAGGTTACATAAATAACTCTTTACAAATAATACGAGGAGGTAGATCGTGGCAGCTGAAGAAAGAGGTAGTTTGTCTTAATACCTTCGGGTCGGTTGTTCGATGTGAAATGCAAGAGGATCAACTCCCAGTTCTCGATGGAGCAAGGTCGACCATGTAGGTTCTCCAATGAGGTAGATCGTGGCTGCTGAAGAAAGAGGTAGTTTCTCTTGATACCTTCGGGTCAGTTGTTCGATGTGAAATGCATGAGGATCAACTCCCAGTTCTCGATGGAGCAAGGTCGACCATGTAGGTTCTCCAATGAGGTAGATCGTGGCTGCTGAAGAAAGAGGTAGTTTGTCTTCATACCTTCGGGTCAGTTCTTCGATGTGAAATGCAAGAGGATCAACTCCCAGTTCTCGATGGAGCAAGGTCGACCATGTAGGTTCTCCAAGGAGGTAGATCGTGGCTGCTGAAGAAAGAGGTAGTTTGTCTTGATACCTTCGGGACAGTTGTTCGATGTGAAATGCGAGAGGATCAACTCCCAGTTCTCGATGGAGCTAGGTCGACCATGTAGGTTCTCCAAGGAGGTAGATCGTGGCTGCTGAAGAAAGAGGTAGTTTGTCTTGATACCTTCGGGTTAGTTCTTCTATATGAAATGCGAGAGGATAAACTCCCAGTTCCCGATGGAGCAAGGTCGACCATGTAGGTTCTCCAAGGAGGTTGATCGTGGCTACTGAAGAAAGAGGTAATTTGTCTTGATACCTTCGGGTCAGTTGTTCGATGTGAAATGCAAGAGGATCAACTCCCAGTTCCAGATGGAGCAAGGTCGACCATGTAGGTTCTCCAAGGAGGTAGATCGTGGCAGCTGAAGAAAGACGTAGTTTGTCTTGATACCTTCGGGTCAGTTGTTCTATATGAAATGCAAGAGGATCAACTCCCAGTTCTCGATGGAGCAAGGTCAACCATGTAGGTTCTCCAAGGAGGTAGATCGTGGCTGCTGAAGAAAGAGGTAGTTTGTCTTGATACCTTCTGGTCAGTTCTTCTATATGAAATGCAAGTGGATTAACTCCCAGTTCCCGATGGAGCGAGGTCAACCATGTAGGTTCTCCAAGGAGGTAGATCGTGGCTGCTGAAGAAAGAGGTAGTTTGTCATGATACCTTCGAGTCAGTTCATCTATATGAAATGCGAGAGGATCAACTCCCAGTTCTCAATGGAGCAAGGTCGACCATGTAGGTTCTCCAAGGAGGTAGATCGTGGCTACTGAAGAAAGAGGTAGTTTGTCTTGATACCTTCGGGTCAGTTGTTCGATGTGAAATGCGATTGGATCAACTCCCAGTTCCCGATGGAGCAAGGTCGACCATGTAGGTTCTCCAAGGAAGTAGATCGTGGCTGCTAAAGAAAGAGGTAGTTTGTCTTCATACCTTCGGGTCAGTTCTTATATATGAAATGCAAGAGGATCAATTCCCAGTTCTCGATGGAGCAAGGTCGACCATGTAGGTTCTCCAAGGAGGTAGATTGTGGCTGCTGAAGAAAGAGGTAGTTTGCCT
The DNA here is from genome assembly GCA_946811695.1 of Gonocerus acuteangulatus. Lineage (NCBI taxonomy): Eukaryota > Metazoa > Arthropoda > Insecta > Hemiptera > Coreidae > Gonocerus > Gonocerus acuteangulatus. The sequence continues at coordinate 623,136 of OX328128.1, read as the reverse complement.
TGATACCAACAGGTCAGTTCTTCGATGTGAAATGCGATTGGATCAACTCCCAGTTCCCGATGGAGCAAGGTCGACCATGCAGGTTCTCCAAGGAGGTAGATCGTGGCAGCTGAAGAAAGAGGTAGTTTGTCTTGATACCTTCGGGTCTGTTCTTCTATATGAAATGGAAGAGGATCAACTCCCAGGTCTCGATGGAGCAAGGTCGACCATGTATGTTCTCCAAGGAGGTAGATCGTGGCTGCTGAAGAAAGAGGTAGTTTGTCTTGATAACTTCGGGACAGTTGTTCGATGTGAAATGCGAGAGGATCAACTCCCAGTTCTCGATGGAGCAATGTCGACCATGTAGGTTCTCCAAGGAGGTAGATCGTGGCTGCTGAAGAAAGAGGTAGTTTGTCTTGATACCTTCGGGACAGTTGTTCGATGTGAAATGCAAGAGGACCAACTCCCAGCTCTCGATGGAGCAAGGTCGACCATGTAGGTTCTCCAAGGAGGTAGATCGTGGCTGCTGAAGAAAGAGGTAGTTTGTCTTGATACCTTCGGGACAGTTGTTCGATGTGAAATGCAAGAGGACCAACTCCCAGTTCTCGATGGAGCAAGGTCGACCATGTAGGTTCTCCAAGGAGGTATATCGTGGCTGCTGAAGAAAGAGGTAGTTTGTCTTGATACCTTCGGGACAGTTGTTCGATGTGAAATGCAAGAGGACCAACTCCCAGTTCTCGATGGAGCAAGGTCGACCATGTAGGTTCTCCAAGGAGGTAGATCGTGGCTGCTGAAGAAAGAGGTAGTTTGTCTTGATACCTTGGGGACAGTTGTTCGATGTGAAATGCAAGAGGACCAACTCCCAGTTCTCGATGGAGCAAGGTCGACCATGTAGGTTCTCCAAGGAGGTAGACCGTGGCTGCTGAAGAAAGAGGTAGTTTGTCTTGATACCTTCGGGACAGTTGTTCGATGTGAAATGCAAGAGGATCAACTCCCAGTTCTCGATGGAGCAAGGTCGACCATGTAGGTTCTCCAAGGAGGTAGATCGTGGCTGCTGAAGAAAGAGGTAGTTTGTCTTGATACCTTCTGGTCAGTTCTTCTATATGAAATGGAAGAGGATCAACTCCCAGGTCTCGATGGAGCAAGGTCGACCATGTATGTTCTCCAAGGAGGTAGATCGTGGCTGCTGAAGAAAGAGGTAGTTTGTCTTGATAACTTCGGGACAGTTGTTCGATGTGAAATGCGAGAGGATCAACTCCCAGTTCTCGATGGAGCAATGTCGACCATGTAGGTTCTCCAAGGAGGTAGATCGTGGCTGCTGAAGAAAGAGGTAGTTTGTCTTGATACCTTCGGGACAGTTGTTCGATGTGAAATGCAAGAGGACCAACTCCCAGCTCTCGATGGAGCAAGGTCGACCATGTAGGTTCTCCAAGGAGGTAGATCGTGGCTGCTGAAGAAAGAGGTAGTTTGTCTTGATACCTTCGGGACAGTTGTTCGATGTGAAATGCAAGAGGACCAACTCCCAGTTCTCGATGGAGCAAGGTCGACCATGTAGGTTCTCCAAGGAGGTATATCGTGGCTGCTGAAGAAAGAGGTAGTTTGTCTTGATACCTTCGGGACAGTTGTTCGATGTGAAATGCAAGAGGACCAACTCCCAGTTCTCGATGGAGCAAGGTCGACCATGTAGGTTCTCCAAGGAGGTAGATCGTGGCTGCTGAAGAAAGAGGTAGTTTGTCTTGATACCTTGGGGACAGTTGTTCGATGTGAAATGCAAGAGGACCAACTCCCAGTTCTCGATGGAGCAAGGTCGACCATGTAGGTTCTCCAAGGAGGTAGACCGTGGCTGCTGAAGAAAGAGGTAGTTTGTCTTGATACCTTCGGGACAGTTGTTCGATGTGAAATGCAAGAGGATCAACTCCCAGTTCTCGATGGAGCAAGGTCGACCATGTAGGTTCTCCAAGGAGGTAGATCGTGGCTGCTGAAGAAAGAGGTAGTTTGTCTTGATACCTTCGGGACAGTTGTTCAATGTGAAATGCGAGAGGATCAACTCCCAGTTCTCGATGGAGCAAGGTCGACCATGTAGGTTCTCCAAGGAGGTAGATCGTGGCTACTGAAGAAAGAGGTAGTTTGTCTTGATACCTTCGGGACAGTTGTTCGATGTGAAATGCGAGAGGATCAACTCCCAGTTCTCGATGGAGCAAGGTCGACCATGTAGGTTCTCCAAGGAGGTAGATCGTGGCTGCTGAAGAAAGAGGTAGTTTGTCTTGATACCTTCGGGACAGTTGTTCGATGTGAAATGCAAGAGGATCAACTCCCAGTTCTCGATGGAGCAAGTTCGACCATGTAGGTTCTCCAAGGAGGTAGATCGTGGCAGCTGAAGAAAGAGGTAGTTTGTCTTAATACCTTCGGGTCAGTTGTTCGATGAGAAATGCAAGAGGATCAACTCCCAGTTCTCGATGGAGCAAGGTCGACCATGTAGGTTCTCCAAGGAGGTAGATCGAGGCAGCTGAAGAAAGAGGTAGTTTGTCTTGATACCTTCGGGACAGTTGTTCGATGTGAAATGCAAGAGGATCAACTCCCAGTTCCCGATGGAGCAAGGTCGACCATGTAGGTTCTCCAAGGAGGTAGATCGTGGCAGCTGAAGAAAGAGGTAGTTTGTCTTGATACCTTCGGGACAGTTGTTCGATGTGAAATGCGAGAGGATCAACTCCCAGTTATCGATGGAGCAAGGTCGACCATGTAGGTTCTCCAAGGAGGTAGATCGTGGCTGCTGAAGAAAGAGGTAGTTTGTCTTGATACCTTCGGGACAGTTGTTCGATGTGAAATGCAAGAGGATCAACTCCCAGTTCTCGATGGAGCAAGGTCGACCATGTAGGTTCTCCAAGGAGGTAGATCGTGGCTGCTGAAGAAAGAGGTAGTTTGTCTTCATACCTTCGGGACAGTTGTTCGATGTGAAATGCAAGAGGATCAACTCCCAGTTCTCGATGGAGCAAGGTCGACCATGTAGGTTCTCTAAGGAGGTAGATCGTGGCTGCTGAAGAAAGAGGTAGTTTGTCTTGATACCTTCGGGTCAGTTGTTCGATGTGAAATGCAAGAGGATTAACTCCCAGTTCTCGATGGAGCAAGGTCGACCATGTAGGTTCTCTAAGGAGGTAGATCGTGGCTGCTGAAGAAAGAGGTAGTTTGTCTTGATACCTTCGGGTCAGTTGTTCGATGTGAAATGCAAGAGGATCAACTCCCAGTTCTCGATGGAGCAAGGTCGACCATGTAGGTTCTCCAAGGAGGTAGATCGTGGCTGCTGAAGAAAGAGGTAGTTTGTCTTGATACCTTCGGGACAGTTGTTCGATGTGAAATGCAAGAGGATCAACTCCCAGTTCTCGATGGAGCAAGGTCGACCATGTAGGTTCTCCAAGGAGGTAGATCGTGGCAGCTGAAGAAAGAGGTAGTTTGTCTTGATACCTTCGGGTCAGTTGTTCGATGTGAAATGCAAGAGGATCAACTCCCAGTTCTCGATGGAGCAAGGTCGACCATGTAGGTTCTCCAAGGAGGTAGATCGTGGCTGCTGAAGAAAGAGGTAGTTTGTCTTGATACCTTCGGGTCAGTTGTTCGATGTGAAATGCAAGAGGATCAACTCCCAGTTCTCGATGGAGCAAGGTCGACCATGTAGGTTCTCTAAGGAGGTAGATCGTGGCAGCTGAAGAAAAAGGTAGTTTGTCTTGATACCTTCGGGTCAGTTCTTCGATGTGACATGCAAGAGGATCAACTCCCAGTTCTCGATGGAGCAAGGTCGACCATGTAGGTTCTCCAAGGAGGTAGATCGTGGCTGCTGAAGAAAGAGGTAGTTTGTCTTAATACCTTCGGGACAGTTGTTCGATGTGAAATGCAAGAGGATCAACTCCCAGTTCTCGATGGAGCAAGGTCGACCATGTAGGTTCTCCAAGGAGGTAGATCGTGGCTGCTGAAGAAAGAGGTAGTTTGTCTTGATACCTTCGGGTCAGTTGTTCGATGTGAAATGCAAGAGGATCAACTCCCCGTTCTCGATGGAGCAAGGTCGACCATGTAGGTTCTCTAAGGAGGTAGATCGTGGCAGCTGAAGAAAGAGGTAGTTTGTCTTGATACCTTCGGGTCAGTTCTTCGATGTGAAATGCAAGAGGATCAACTCCCAGTTCTCGATGGAGCAAGGTCGACCATGTAGGTTCTCTAAGGAGGTAGATCGTGGCAGCTGAAGAAAGAGGTAGTTTGTCTTGATACCTTCGGGACAGTTGTTCGATGTGAAATGCGAGAGGATCAACTCCCAGTTCTCGATGGAGGAAGGTCGACCATGTAGGTTCTCCAAGGAGGTAGATCGTGGCTGCTGAAGAAAGAGGTAGTTTGTCTTGATACCTTCGGGTCAGTTCTTCGATGTGAAATGCAAGAGGATCAACTCCCTGTTCTCGATGGAGCAAGGTCGACCATGTATGTTCTTTAAGGAGGTAGATCGTGGCTGCTGAAGAAAGAGGTAGTTTGTCTTGATACCTTCGGGTCAGTTCTTCGATGTGAAATGCAAGAGGATCAACTCCCAGTTCTCGATGGAGCAAGGTCGACCATGTAGGTTCTCCAAGGAGGTAGATCGTGGCTGCTGAAGAAAGAGGTAGTTTGTCTTGATACCTTCGGGTCAGTTCTTCGATGTGAAATGCAAGAGGATCAACTCCCAGTTCTCGATGGAGCTAGGTCGACCATGTAGGTTCTCCAAGGAGGTAGATCGTGGCTGCTGAAGAAAGAGGTAGTTTGTCTTGATACCTTCGGAACAGTTGTTCGATGTGAAATGCAAGAGGATCAACTCCCAGTTCTCGATGGAGCAAGGTCGACCATGTAGGTTCTCCAAGGAGGTAGATCGTGGCTACTGAAGAAAGAGGTAGTTTTTCTTGATACCTTCGGGACAGTTGTTCGATGTGAAATGCAAGAGGATCAACTCCCAGTTCTCGATGGAGCAAGGTCGACCATGTAGGTTCTCTAAGGAGGTAGATCGTGGCTGCTGAAGAAAGAGGTAGTTTGTCTTGATACCTTCGGGACAGTTGTTCGATGTGAAATGCGAGAGGATCAACTCCCAGTTCTCGATGGAGGAAGGTCGACCATGTAGGTTCTCCAAGGAGGTAGATCGTGGCTGCTGAAGAAAGAGGTAGTTTGTCTTGATACCTTCGGGTCAGTTCTTCGATGTGAAATGCAAGAGGATCAACTCCCTGTTCTCGATGGAGCAAGGTCGACCATGTATGTTCTTTAAGGAGGTAGATCGTGGCTGCTGAAGAAAGAGGTAGTTTGTCTTGATACCTTCGGGTCAGTTCTTCGATGTGAAATGCAAGAGGATCAACTCCCAGTTCTCGATGGAGCAAGGTCGACCATGTAGGTTCTCCAAGGAGGTAGATCGTGGCTGCTGAAGAAAGAGGTAGTTTGTCTTGATACCTTCTGGTCAGTTCTTCTATATGAAATGGAAGAGGATCAACTCCCAGGTCTCGATGGAGCAAGGTCGACCATGTATGTTCTCCAAGGAGGTAGATCGTGGCTGCTGAAGAAAGAGGTAGTTTGTCTTGATAACTTCGGGACAGTTGTTCGATGTGAAATGCGAGAGGATCAACTCCCAGTTCTCGATGGAGCAATGTCGACCATGTAGGTTCTCCAAGGAGGTAGATCGTGGCTGCTGAAGAAAGAGGTAGTTTGTCTTGATACCTTCGGGACAGTTGTTCGATGTGAAATGCAAGAGGACCAACTCCCAGCTCTCGATGGAGCAAGGTCGACCATGTAGGTTCTCCAAGGAGGTAGATCGTGGCTGCTGAAGAAAGAGGTAGTTTGTCTTGATACCTTCGGGACAGTTGTTCGATGTGAAATGCAAGAGGACCAACTCCCAGTTCTCGATGGAGCAAGGTCGACCATGTAGGTTCTCCAAGGAGGTATATCGTGGCTGCTGAAGAAAGAGGTAGTTTGTCTTGATACCTTCGGGACAGTTGTTCGATGTGAAATGCAAGAGGACCAACTCCCAGTTCTCGATGGAGCAAGGTCGACCATGTAGGTTCTCCAAGGAGGTAGATCGTGGCTGCTGAAGAAAGATGTAGTTTGTCTTGATACCTTGGGGACAGTTGTTCGATGTGAAATGCAAGAGGACCAACTCCCAGTTCTCGATGGAGCAAGGTCGACCATGTAGGTTCTCCAAGGAGGTAGACCGTGGCTGCTGAAGAAAGAGGTAGTTTGTCTTGATACCTTCGGGACAGTTGTTCGATGTGAAATGCAAGAGGATCAACTCCCAGTTCTCGATGGAGCAAGGTCGACCATGTAGGTTCTCCAAGGAGGTAGATCGTGGCTGCTGAAGAAAGAGGTAGTTTGTCTTGATACCTTCGGGACAGTTGTTCAATGTGAAATGCGAGAGGATCAACTCCCAGTTCTCGATGGAGCAAGGTCGACCATGTAGGTTCTCCAAGGAGGTAGATCGTGGCTACTGAAGAAAGAGGTAGTTTGTCTTGATACCTTCGGGACAGTTGTTCGATGTGAAATGCGAGAGGATCAACTCCCAGTTCTCGATGGAGCAAGGTCGACCATGTAGGTTCTCCAAGGAGGTAGATCGTGGCTGCTGAAGAAAGAGGTAGTTTGTCTTGATACCTTCGGGACAGTTGTTCGATGTGAAATGCAAGAGGATCAACTCCCAGTTCTCGATGGAGCAAGGTCGACCATGTAGGTTCTCCAAGGAGGTAGATCGTGGCAGCTGAAGAAAGAGGTAGTTTGTCTTAATACCTTCGGGTCAGTTGTTCGATGTGAAATGCAAGAGGATCAACTCCCAGTTCTCGATGGAGCAAGGTCGACCATGTAGGTTCTCCAAGGAGGTAGATCGAGGCAGCTGAAGAAAGAGGTAGTTTGTCTTGATACCTTCGGGACAGTTGTTCGATGTGAAATGCAAGAGGATCAACTCCCAGTTCCCGATGGAGCAAGGTCGACCATGTAGGTTCTCCAAGGAGGTAGATCGTGGCAGCTGAAGAAAGAGGTAGTTTGTCTTGATACCTTCGGGACAGTTGTTCGATGTGAAATGCGAGAGGATCAACTCCCAGTTCTCGATGGAGCAAGGTCGACCATGTAGGTTCTCCAAGGAGGTAGATCGTGGCTGCTGAAGAAAGAGGTAGTTTGTCTTGATACCTTCGGGACAGTTGTTCGATGTGAAATGCAAGAGGATCAACTCCCAGTTCTCGATGGAGCAAGGTCGACCATGTAGGTTCTCCAAGGAGGTAGATCGTGGCTGCTGAAGAAAGAGGTAGTTTGTCTTCATACCTTCGGGACAGTTGTTCGATGTGAAATGCAAGAGGATCAACTCCCAGTTCTCGATGGAGCAAGGTCGACCATGTAGGTTCTCTAAGGAGGTAGATCGTGGCTGCTGAAGAAAGAGGTAGTTTGTCTTGATACCTTCGGGTCAGTTGTTCGATGTGAAATGCAAGAGGATTAACTCCCAGTTCTCGATGGAGCAAGGTCGACCATGTAGGTTCTCTAAGGAGGTAGATCGTGGCTGCTGAAGAAAGAGGTAGTTTGTCTTGATACCTTCGGGTCAGTTGTTCGATGTGAAATGCAAGAGGATCAACTCCCAGTTCTCGATGGAGCAAGGTCGACCATGTAGGTTCTCCAAGGAGGTAGATCGTGGCTGCTGAAGAAAGAGGTAGTTTGTCTTGATACCTTCGGGACAGTTGTTCGATGTGAAATGCAAGAGGATCAACTCCCAGTTCTCGATGGAGCAAGGTCGACCATGTAGGTTCTCCAAGGAGGTAGATCGTGGCAGCTGAAGAAAGAGGTAGTTTGTCTTGATACCTTCGGGTCAGTTGTTCGATGTGAAATGCAAGAGGATCAACTCCCAGTTCTCGATGGAGCAAGGTCGACCATGTATGTTCTTTAAGGAGGTAGATCGTGGCTGCTGAAGAAAGAGGTAGTTTGTCTTGATACCTTCGGGTCAGTTGTTCGATGTGAAATGCAAGAGGATCAACTCCCAGTTCTCGATGGAGCAAGGTCGACCATGTAGGTTCTCTAAGGAGGTAGATCGTGGCAGCTGAAGAAAAAGGTAGTTTGTCTTGATACCTTCGGGTCAGTTCTTCGATGTGACATGCAAGAGGATCAACTCCCAGTTCTCGATGGAGCAAGGTCGACCATGTAGGTTCTCCAAGGAGGTAGATCGTGGCTGCTGAAGAAAGAGGTAGTTTGTCTTAATACCTTCGGGACAGTTGTTCGATGTGAAATGCAAGAGGATCAACTCCCAGTTCTCGATGGAGCAAGGTCGACCATGTAGGTTCTCCAAGGAGGTAGATCGTGGCTGCTGAAGAAAGAGGTAGTTTGTCTTGATACCTTCGGGTCAGTTGTTCGATGTGAAATGCAAGAGGATCAACTCCCCGTTCTCGATGGAGCAAGGTCGACCATGTAGGTTCTCTAAGGAGGTAGATCGTGGCAGCTGAAGAAAGAGGTAGTTTGTCTTGATACCTTCGGGTCAGTTCTTCGATGTGAAATGCAAGAGGATCAACTCCCAGTTCTCGATGGAGCAAGGTCGACCATGTAGGTTCTCTAAGGAGGTATATCGTGGCAGCTGAAGAAAGAGGTAGTTTGTCTTGATACCTTCGGGACAGTTGTTCGATGTGAAATGCGAGAGGATCAACTCCCAGTTCTCGATGGAGGAAGGTCGACCATGTAGGTTCTCCAAGGAGGTAGATCGTGGCTGCTGAAGAAAGAGGTAGTTTGTCTTGATACCTTCGGGTCAGTTCTTCGATGTGAAATGCAAGAGGATCAACTCCCTGTTCTCGATGGAGCAAGGTCGACCATGTATGTTCTTTAAGGAGGTAGATCGTGGCTGCTGAAGAAAGAGGTAGTTTGTCTTGATACCTTCGGGTCAGTTCTTCGATGTGAAATGCAAGAGGATCAACTCCCAGTTCTCGATGGAGCAAGGTCGACCATGTAGGTTCTCCAAGGAGGTAGATCGTGGCTGCTGAAGAAAGAGGTAGTTTGTCTTGATACCTTCGGGTCAGTTCTTCGATGTGAAATGCAAGAGGATCAACTCCCAGTTCTCGATGGAGCTAGGTCGACCATGTAGGTTCTCCAAGGAGGTAGATCGTGGCTGCTGAAGAAAGAGGTAGTTTGTCTTGATACCTTCGGAACAGTTGTTCGATGTGAAATGCAAGAGGATCAACTCCCAGTTCTCGATGGAGAAAGGTCGACCATGTAGGTTCTCCAAGGAGGTAGATCGTGGCTACTGAAGAAAGAGGTAGTTTGTCTTGATACCTTCGGGACAGTTGTTCGATGTGAAATGCAAGAGGATCAACTCCCAGTTCTCGATGGAGCAAGGTCGACCATGTAGGTTCTCCAAGGAGGTAGATCGTGGCTGCTGAAGAAAGAGGTAGTTTGTCTTGATACCTTCGGGTCAGTTCTTCGATGTGAAATGCAAGAGGATCAACTCCCAGTTCTCGATGGAGCTAGGTCGACCATGTAGGTTCTCCAAGGAGGTAGATCGTGGCTACTGAAGAAAGAGGTAGTTTTTCTTGATACCTTCGGGACAGTTGTTCGATGTGAAATGCAAGAGGATCAACTCCCAGTTCTCGATGGAGCAAGGTCGACCATGTAGGTTCTCTAAGGAGGTAGATCGTGGCTGCTGAAGAAAGAGGTAGTTTGTCTTGATACCTTCGGGACAGTTGTTCGATGTGAAATGCGAGAGGATCAACTCCCAGTTCTCGATGGAGGAAGGTCGACCATGTAGGTTCTCCAAGGAGGTAGATCGTGGCTGCTGAAGAAAGAGGTAGTTTGTCTTGATACCTTCGGGTCAGTTCTTCGATGTGAAATGCAAGAGGATCAACTCCCTGTTCTCGATGGAGCAAGGTCGACCATGTATGTTCTTTAAGGAGGTAGATCGTGGCTGCTGAAGAAAGAGGTAGTTTGTCTTGATACCTTCGGGTCAGTTCTTCGATGTGAAATGCAAGAGGATCAACTCCCAGTTCTCGATGGAGCAAGGTCGACCATGTAGGTTCTCCAAGGAGGTAGATCGTGGCTGCTGAAGAAAGAGGTAGTTTGTCTTGATACCTTCTGGTCAGTTCTTCTATATGAAATGGAAGAGGATCAACTCCCAGGTCTCGATGGAGCAAGGTCGACCATGTATGTTCTCCAAGGAGGTAGATCGTGGCTGCTGAAGAAAGAGGTAGTTTGTCTTGATAACTTCGGGACAGTTGTTCGATGTGAAATGCGAGAGGATCAACTCCCAGTTCTCGATGGAGCAATGTCGACCATGTAGGTTCTCCAAGGAGGTAGATCGTGGCTGCTGAAGAAAGAGGTAGTTTGTCTTCATACCTTCGGGACAGTTGTTCGATGTGAAATGCAAGAGGATCAACTCCCAGTTCTCGATGGAGCAAGGTCGACCATGTAGGTTCTCCAAGGAGGTAGATCGTGGCTGCTGAAGAAAGAGGTAGTTTGTCTTCATACCTTCGGGACAGTTGTTCGATGTGAAATGCAAGAGGATCAACTCCCAGTTCTCGATGGAGCAAGGTCGACCATGTAGGTTCTCTAAGGAGGTAGATCGTGGCTGCTGAAGAAAGAGGTAGTTTGTCTTGATACCTTCGGGTCAGTTGTTCGATGTGAAATGCAAGAGGATTAACTCCCAGTTCTCGATGGAGCAAGGTCGACCATGTAGGTTCTCTAAGGAGGTAGATCGTGGCTGCTGAAGAAAGAGGTAGTTTGTCTTGATACCTTCGGGTCAGTTGTTCGATGTGAAATGCAAGAGGATCAACTCCCAGTTCTCGATGGAGCAAGGTCGACCATGTAGGTTCTCCAAGGAGGTAGATCGTGGCTGCTGAAGAAAGAGGTAGTTTGTCTTGATACCTTCGGGACAGTTGTTCGATGTGAAATGCAAGAGGATCAACTCCCAGTTCTCGATGGAGCAAGGTCGACCATGTAGGTTCTCCAAGGAGGTAGATCGTGGCAGCTGAAGAAAGAGGTAGTTTGTCTTGATACCTTCGGGTCAGTTGTTCGATGTGAAATGCAAGAGGATCAACTCCCAGTTCTCGATGGAGCAAGGTCGACCATGTAGGTTCTCCAAGGAGGTAGATCGTGGCTGCTGAAGAAAGAGGTAGTTTGTCTTGATACCTTCGGGTCAGTTGTTCGATGTGAAATGCAAGAGGATCAACTCCCAGTTCTCGATGGAGCAAGGTCGACCATGTAGGTTCTCTAAGGAGGTAGATCGTGGCAGCTGAAGAAAAAGGTAGTTTGTCTTGATACCTTCGGGTCAGTTCTTCGATGTGACATGCAAGAGGATCAACTCCCAGTTCTCGATGGAGCAAGGTCGACCATGTAGGTTCTCCAAGGAGGTAGATCGTGGCTGCTGAAGAAAGAGGTAGTTTGTCTTAATACCTTCGGGACAGTTGTTCGATGTGAAATGCAAGAGGATCAACTCCCAGTTCTCGATGGAGCAAGGTCGACCATGTAGGTTCTCCAAGGAGGTAGATCGTGGCTGCTGAAGAAAGAGGTAGTTTGTCTTGATACCTTCGGGTCAGTTGTTCGATGTGAAATGCAAGAGGATCAACTCCCCGTTCTCGATGGAGCAAGGTCGACCATGTAGGTTCTCTAAGGAGGTAGATCGTGGCAGCTGAAGAAAGAGGTAGTTTGTCTTGATACCTTCGGGTCAGTTCTTCGATGTGAAATGCAAGAGGATCAACTCCCAGTTCTCGATGGAGCAAGGTCGACCATGTAGGTTCTCTAAGGAGGTAGATCGTGGCAGCTGAAGAAAGAGGTAGTTTGTCTTGATACCTTCGGGACAGTTGTTCGATGTGAAATGCGAGAGGATCAACTCCCAGTTCTCGATGGAGGAAGGTCGACCATGTAGGTTCTCCAAGGAGGTAGATCGTGGCTGCTGAAGAAAGAGGTAGTTTGTCTTGATACCTTCGGGTCAGTTCTTCGATGTGAAATGCAAGAGGATCAACTCCCTGTTCTCGATGGAGCAAGGTCGACCATGTATGTTCTTTAAGGAGGTAGATCGTGGCTGCTGAAGAAAGAGGTAGTTTGTCTTGATACCTTCGGGTCAGTTCTTCGATGTGAAATGCAAGAGGATCAACTCCCAGTTCTCGATGGAGCAAGGTCGACCATGTAGGTTCTCCAAGGAGGTAGATCGTGGCTGCTGAAGAAAGAGGTAGTTTGTCTTGATACCTTCGGGTCAGTTCTTCGATGTGAAATGCAAGAGGATCAACTCCCAGTTCTCGATGGAGCTAGGTCGACCATGTAGGTTCTCCAAGGAGGTAGATCGTGGCTGCTGAAGAAAGAGGTAGTTTGTCTTGATACCTTCGGAACAGTTGTTCGATGTGAAATGCAAGAGGATCAACTCCCAGTTCTCGATGGAGCAAGGTCGACCATGTAGGTTCTCCAAGGAGGTAGATCGTGGCTACTGAAGAAAGAGGTAGTTTTTCTTGATACCTTCGGGACAGTTGTTCGATGTGAAATGCAAGAGGATCAACTCCCAGTTCTCGATGGAGCAAGGTCGACCATGTAGGTTCTCTAAGGAGGTAGATCGTGGCTGCTGAAGAAAGAGGTAGTTTGTCTTGATACCTTCGGGACAGTTGTTCGATGTGAAATGCGAGAGGATCAACTCCCAGTTCTCGATGGAGGAAGGTCGACCATGTAGGTTCTCCAAGGAGGTAGATCGTGGCTGCTGAAGAAAGAGGTAGTTTGTCTTGATACCTTCGGGTCAGTTCTTCGATGTGAAATGCAAGAGGATCAACTCCCTGTTCTCGATGGAGCAAGGTCGACCATGTATGTTCTTTAAGGAGGTAGATCGTGGCTGCTGAAGAAAGAGGTAGTTTGTCTTGATACCTTCGGGTCAGTTCTTCGATGTGAAATGCAAGAGGATCAACTCCCAGTTCTCGATGGAGCAAGGTCGACCATGTAGGTTCTCCAAGGAGGTAGATCGTGGCTGCTGAAGAAAGAGGTAGTTTGTCTTGATACCTTCTGGTCAGTTCTTCTATATGAAATGGAAGAGGATCAACTCCCAGGTCTCGATGGAGCAAGGTCGACCATGTATGTTCTCCAAGGAGGTAGATCGTGGCTGCTGAAGAAAGAGGTAGTTTGTCTTGATAACTTCGGGACAGTTGTTCGATGTGAAATGCGAGAGGATCAACTCCCAGTTCTCGATGGAGCAATGTCGACCATGTAGGTTCTCCAAGGAGGTAGATCGTGGCTGCTGAAGAAAGAGGTAGTTTGTCTTGATACCTTCGGGACAGTTGTTCGATGTGAAATGCAAGAGGACCAACTCCCAGCTCTCGATGGAGCAAGGTCGACCATGTAGGTTCTCCAAGGAGGTAGATCGTGGCTGCTGAAGAAAGAGGTAGTTTGTCTTGATACCTTCGGGACAGTTGTTCGATGTGAAATGCAAGAGGACCAACTCCCAGTTCTCGATGGAGCAAGGTCGACCATGTAGGTTCTCCAAGGAGGTATATCGTGGCTGCTGAAGAAAGAGGTAGTTTGTCTTGATACCTTCGGGACAGTTGTTCGATGTGAAATGCAAGAGGACCAACTCCCAGTTCTCGATGGAGCAAGGTCGACCATGTAGGTTCTCCAAGGAGGTAGATCGTGGCTGCTGAAGAAAGATGTAGTTTGTCTTGATACCTTGGGGACAGTTGTTCGATGTGAAATGCAAGAGGACCAACTCCCAGTTCTCGATGGAGCAAGGTCGACCATGTAGGTTCTCCAAGGAGGTAGACCGTGGCTGCTGAAGAAAGAGGTAGTTTGTCTTGATACCTTCGGGACAGTTGTTCGATGTGAAATGCAAGAGGATCAACTCCCAGTTCTCGATGGAGCAAGGTCGACCATGTAGGTTCTCCAAGGAGGTAGATCGTGGCTGCTGAAGAAAGAGGTAGTTTGTCTTGATACCTTCGGGACAGTTGTTCAATGTGAAATGCGAGAGGATCAACTCCCAGTTCTCGATGGAGCAAGGTCGACCATGTAGGTTCTCCAAGGAGGTAGATCGTGGCTACTGAAGAAAGAGGTAGTTTGTCTTGATACCTTCGGGACAGTTGTTCGATGTGAAATGCGAGAGGATCAACTCCCAGTTCTCGATGGAGCAAGGTCGACCATGTAGGTTCTCCAAGGAGGTAGATCGTGGCTGCTGAAGAAAGAGGTAGTTTGTCTTGATACCTTCGGGACAGTTGTTCGATGTGAAATGCAAGAGGATCAACTCCCAGTTCTCGATGGAGCAAGGTCGACCATGTAGGTTCTCCAAGGAGGTAGATCGTGGCAGCTGAAGAAAGAGGTAGTTTGTCTTAATACCTTCGGGTCAGTTGTTCGATGTGAAATGCAAGAGGATCAACTCCCAGTTCTCGATGGAGCAAGGTCGACCATGTAGGTTCTCCAAGGAGGTAGATCGAGGCAGCTGAAGAAAGAGGTAGTTTGTCTTGATACCTTCGGGACAGTTGTTCGATGTGAAATGCAAGAGGATCAACTCCCAGTTCCCGATGGAGCAAGGTCGACCATGTAGGTTCTCCAAGGAGGTAGATCGTGGCAGCTGAAGAAAGAGGTAGTTTGTCTTGATACCTTCGGGACAGTTGTTCGATGTGAAATGCGAGAGGATCAACTCCCAGTTCTCGATGGAGCAAGGTCGACCATGTAGGTTCTCCAAGGAGGTAGATCGTGGCTGCTGAAGAAAGAGGTAGTTTGTCTTGATACCTTCGGGACAGTTGTTCGATGTGAAATGCAAGAGGATCAACTCCCAGTTCTCGATGGAGCAAGGTCGACCATGTAGGTTCTCCAAGGAGGTAGATCGTGGCTGCTGAAGAAAGAGGTAGTTTGTCTTCATACCTTCGGGACAGTTGTTCGATGTGAAATGCAAGAGGATCAACTCCCAGTTCTCGATGGAGCAAGGTCGACCATGTAGGTTCTCTAAGGAGGTAGATCGTGGCTGCTGAAGAAAGAGGTAGTTTGTCTTGATACCTTCGGGTCAGTTGTTCGATGTGAAATGCAAGAGGATTAACTCCCAGTTCTCGATGGAGCAAGGTCGACCATGTAGGTTCTCTAAGGAGGTAGATCGTGGCTGCTGAAGAAAGAGGTAGTTTGTCTTGATACCTTCGGGTCAGTTGTTCGATGTGAAATGCAAGAGGATCAACTCCCAGTTCTCGATGGAGCAAGGTCGACCATGTAGGTTCTCCAAGGAGGTAGATCGTGGCTGCTGAAGAAAGAGGTAGTTTGTCTTGATACCTTCGGGACAGTTGTTCGATGTGAAATGCAAGAGGATCAACTCCCAGTTCTCGATGGAGCAAGGTCGACCATGTAGGTTCTCCAAGGAGGTAGATCGTGGCAGCTGAAGAAAGAGGTAGTTTGTCTTGATACCTTCGGGTCAGTTGTTCGATGTGAAATGCAAGAGGATCAACTCCCAGTTCTCGATGGAGCAAGGTCGACCATGTATGTTCTTTAAGGAGGTAGATCGTGGCTGCTGAAGAAAGAGGTAGTTTGTCTTGATACCTTCGGGTCAGTTGTTCGATGTGAAATGCAAGAGGATCAACTCCCAGTTCTCGATGGAGCAAGGTCGACCATGTAGGTTCTCTAAGGAGGTAGATCGTGGCAGCTGAAGAAAAAGGTAGTTTGTCTTGATACCTTCGGGTCAGTTCTTCGATGTGACATGCAAGAGGATCAACTCCCAGTTCTCGATGGAGCAAGGTCGACCATGTAGGTTCTCCAAGGAGGTAGATCGTGGCTGCTGAAGAAAGAGGTAGTTTGTCTTAATACCTTCGGGACAGTTGTTCGATGTGAAATGCAAGAGGATCAACTCCCAGTTCTCGATGGAGCAAGGTCGACCATGTAGGTTCTCCAAGGAGGTAGATCGTGGCTGCTGAAGAAAGAGGTAGTTTGTCT
Organism: Gonocerus acuteangulatus; assembly: GCA_946811695.1. Classification (NCBI taxonomy): domain Eukaryota; kingdom Metazoa; phylum Arthropoda; class Insecta; order Hemiptera; family Coreidae; genus Gonocerus; species Gonocerus acuteangulatus. The sequence goes on along the minus strand of OX328128.1, from coordinate 607,296 downwards.
TGATACCTTCGGGTCAGTTGTTCGATGTGAAATGCAAGAGGATCAACTCCCCGTTCTCGATGGAGCAAGGTCGACCATGTAGGTTCTCTAAGGAGGTAGATCGTGGCAGCTGAAGAAAGAGGTAGTTTGTCTTGATACCTTCGGGTCAGTTCTTCGATGTGAAATGCAAGAGGATCAACTCCCAGTTCTCGATGGAGCAAGGTCGACCATGTAGGTTCTCTAAGGAGGTATATCGTGGCAGCTGAAGAAAGAGGTAGTTTGTCTTGATACCTTCGGGACAGTTGTTCGATGTGAAATGCGAGAGGATCAACTCCCAGTTCTCGATGGAGGAAGGTCGACCATGTAGGTTCTCCAAGGAGGTAGATCGTGGCTGCTGAAGAAAGAGGTAGTTTGTCTTGATACCTTCGGGTCAGTTCTTCGATGTGAAATGCAAGAGGATCAACTCCCTGTTCTCGATGGAGCAAGGTCGACCATGTATGTTCTTTAAGGAGGTAGATCGTGGCTGCTGAAGAAAGAGGTAGTTTGTCTTGATACCTTCGGGTCAGTTCTTCGATGTGAAATGCAAGAGGATCAACTCCCAGTTCTCGATGGAGCAAGGTCGACCATGTAGGTTCTCCAAGGAGGTAGATCGTGGCTGCTGAAGAAAGAGGTAGTTTGTCTTGATACCTTCGGGTCAGTTCTTCGATGTGAAATGCAAGAGGATCAGCTCCCAGTTCTCGATGGAGCAAGGTCGACCATGTAGGTTCTCCAAGGAGGTAGATCGTGGCTGCTGAAGAAAGAGGTAGTTTGTCTTGATACCTTCGGAACAGTTGTTCGATGTGAAATGCAAGAGGATCAACTCCCAGTTCTCGATGGAGAAAGGTCGACCATGTAGGTTCTCCAAGGAGGTAGATCGTGGCTACTGAAGAAAGAGGTAGTTTGTCTTGATACCTTCGGGACAGTTGTTCGATGTGAAATGCAAGAGGATCAACTCCCAGTTCTCGATGGAGCAAGGTCGACCATGTAGGTTCTCCAAGGAGGTAGATCGTGGCTGCTGAAGAAAGAGGTAGTTTGTCTTGATACCTTCGGGTCAGTTCTTCGATGTGAAATGCAAGAGGATCAACTCCCAGTTCTCGATGGAGCTAGGTCGACCATGTAGGTTCTCCAAGGAGGTAGATCGTGGCTACTGAAGAAAGAGGTAGTTTTTCTTGATACCTTCGGGACAGTTGTTCGATGTGAAATGCAAGAGGATCAACTCCCAGTTCTCGATGGAGCAAGGTCGACCATGTAGGTTCTCTAAGGAGGTAGATCGTGGCTGCTGAAGAAAGAGGTAGTTTGTCTTGATACCTTCGGGACAGTTGTTCGATGTGAAATGCGAGAGGATCAACTCCCAGTTCTCGATGGAGGAAGGTCGACCATGTAGGTTCTCCAAGGAGGTAGATCGTGGCTGCTGAAGAAAGAGGTAGTTTGTCTTGATACCTTCGGGTCAGTTCTTCGATGTGAAATGCAAGAGGATCAACTCCCTGTTCTCGATGGAGCAAGGTCGACCATGTATGTTCTTTAAGGAGGTAGATCGTGGCTGCTGAAGAAAGAGGTAGTTTGTCTTGATACCTTCGGGTCAGTTCTTCGATGTGAAATGCAAGAGGATCAACTCCCAGTTCTCGATGGAGCAAGGTCGACCATGTAGGTTCTCCAAGGAGGTAGATCGTGGCTGCTGAAGAAAGAGGTAGTTTGTCTTGATACCTTCTGGTCAGTTCTTCTATATGAAATGGAAGAGGATCAACTCCCAGGTCTCGATGGAGCAAGGTCGACCATGTATGTTCTCCAAGGAGGTAGATCGTGGCTGCTGAAGAAAGAGGTAGTTTGTCTTGATAACTTCGGGACAGTTGTTCGATGTGAAATGCGAGAGGATCAACTCCCAGTTCTCGATGGAGCAATGTCGACCATGTAGGTTCTCCAAGGAGGTAGATCGTGGCTGCTGAAGAAAGAGGTAGTTTGTCTTGATACCTTCGGGACAGTTGTTCGATGTGAAATGCAAGAGGACCAACTCCCAGCTCTCGATGGAGCAAGGTCGACCATGTAGGTTCTCCAAGGAGGTAGATCGTGGCTGCTGAAGAAAGAGGTAGTTTGTCTTGATACCTTCGGGACAGTTGTTCGATGTGAAATGCAAGAGGACCAACTCCCAGTTCTCGATGGAGCAAGGTCGACCATGTAGGTTCTCCAAGGAGGTATATCGTGGCTGCTGAAGAAAGAGGTAGTTTGTCTTGATACCTTCGGGACAGTTGTTCGATGTGAAATGCAAGAGGACCAACTCCCAGTTCTCGATGGAGCAAGGTCGACCATGTAGGTTCTCCAAGGAGGTAGATCGTGGCTGCTGAAGAAAGATGTAGTTTGTCTTGATACCTTGGGGACAGTTGTTCGATGTGAAATGCAAGAGGACCAACTCCCAGTTCTCGATGGAGCAAGGTCGACCATGTAGGTTCTCCAAGGAGGTAGACCGTGGCTGCTGAAGAAAGAGGTAGTTTGTCTTGATACCTTCGGGACAGTTGTTCGATGTGAAATGCAAGAGGATCAACTCCCAGTTCTCGATGGAGCAAGGTCGACCATGTAGGTTCTCCAAGGAGGTAGATCGTGGCTGCTGAAGAAAGAGGTAGTTTGTCTTGATACCTTCGGGACAGTTGTTCAATGTGAAATGCGAGAGGATCAACTCCCAGTTCTCGATGGAGCAAGGTCGACCATGTAGGTTCTCCAAGGAGGTAGATCGTGGCTACTGAAGAAAGAGGTAGTTTGTCTTGATACCTTCGGGACAGTTGTTCGATGTGAAATGCGAGAGGATCAACTCCCAGTTCTCGATGGAGCAAGGTCGACCATGTAGGTTCTCCAAGGAGGTAGATCGTGGCTGCTGAAGAAAGAGGTAGTTTGTCTTGATACCTTCGGGACAGTTGTTCGATGTGAAATGCAAGAGGATCAACTCCCAGTTCTCGATGGAGCAAGGTCGACCATGTAGGTTCTCCAAGGAGGTAGATCGTGGCAGCTGAAGAAAGAGGTAGTTTGTCTTAATACCTTCGGGTCAGTTGTTCGATGTGAAATGCAAGAGGATCAACTCCCAGTTCTCGATGGAGCAAGGTCGACCATGTAGGTTCTCCAAGGAGGTAGATCGAGGCAGCTGAAGAAAGAGGTAGTTTGTCTTGATACCTTCGGGACAGTTGTTCGATGTGAAATGCAAGAGGATCAACTCCCAGTTCCCGATGGAGCAAGGTCGACCATGTAGGTTCTCCAAGGAGGTAGATCGTGGCAGCTGAAGAAAGAGGTAGTTTGTCTTGATACCTTCGGGACAGTTGTTCGATGTGAAATGCGAGAGGATCAACTCCCAGTTCTCGATGGAGCAAGGTCGACCATGTAGGTTCTCCAAGGAGGTAGATCGTGGCTGCTGAAGAAAGAGGTAGTTTGTCTTGATACCTTCGGGACAGTTGTTCGATGTGAAATGCAAGAGGATCAACTCCCAGTTCTCGATGGAGCAAGGTCGACCATGTAGGTTCTCCAAGGAGGTAGATCGTGGCTGCTGAAGAAAGAGGTAGTTTGTCTTCATACCTTCGGGACAGTTGTTCGATGTGAAATGCAAGAGGATCAACTCCCAGTTCTCGATGGAGCAAGGTCGACCATGTAGGTTCTCTAAGGAGGTAGATCGTGGCTGCTGAAGAAAGAGGTAGTTTGTCTTGATACCTTCGGGTCAGTTGTTCGATGTGAAATGCAAGAGGATTAACTCCCAGTTCTCGATGGAGCAAGGTCGACCATGTAGGTTCTCTAAGGAGGTAGATCGTGGCTGCTGAAGAAAGAGGTAGTTTGTCTTGATACCTTCGGGTCAGTTGTTCGATGTGAAATGCAAGAGGATCAACTCCCAGTTCTCGATGGAGCAAGGTCGACCATGTAGGTTCTCCAAGGAGGTAGATCGTGGCTGCTGAAGAAAGAGGTAGTTTGTCTTGATACCTTCGGGACAGTTGTTCGATGTGAAATGCAAGAGGATCAACTCCCAGTTCTCGATGGAGCAAGGTCGACCATGTAGGTTCTCCAAGGAGGTAGATCGTGGCAGCTGAAGAAAGAGGTAGTTTGTCTTGATACCTTCGGGTCAGTTGTTCGATGTGAAATGCAAGAGGATCAACTCCCAGTTCTCGATGGAGCAAGGTCGACCATGTATGTTCTTTAAGGAGGTAGATCGTGGCTGCTGAAGAAAGAGGTAGTTTGTCTTGATACCTTCGGGTCAGTTGTTCGATGTGAAATGCAAGAGGATCAACTCCCAGTTCTCGATGGAGCAAGGTCGACCATGTAGGTTCTCTAAGGAGGTAGATCGTGGCAGCTGAAGAAAAAGGTAGTTTGTCTTGATACCTTCGGGTCAGTTCTTCGATGTGACATGCAAGAGGATCAACTCCCAGTTCTCGATGGAGCAAGGTCGACCATGTAGGTTCTCCAAGGAGGTAGATCGTGGCTGCTGAAGAAAGAGGTAGTTTGTCTTAATACCTTCGGGACAGTTGTTCGATGTGAAATGCAAGAGGATCAACTCCCAGTTCTCGATGGAGCAAGGTCGACCATGTAGGTTCTCCAAGGAGGTAGATCGTGGCTGCTGAAGAAAGAGGTAGTTTGTCTTGATACCTTCGGGTCAGTTGTTCGATGTGAAATGCAAGAGGATCAACTCCCCGTTCTCGATGGAGCAAGGTCGACCATGTAGGTTCTCTAAGGAGGTAGATCGTGGCAGCTGAAGAAAGAGGTAGTTTGTCTTGATACCTTCGGGTCAGTTCTTCGATGTGAAATGCAAGAGGATCAACTCCCAGTTCTCGATGGAGCAAGGTCGACCATGTAGGTTCTCTAAGGAGGTAGATCGTGGCTGCTGAAGAAAGACGTAGTTTGTCTTGATACCTTCGGGTCAGTTGTTCTATATGAAATGCAAGAGGATCAACTCCCAGTTCTCGATGGAGCAAGGTCGACCATGTAGGTTCTCCAAGGAGGTAGATCGTGGCTGCTGAAGAAAGAGGTAGTTTGTCTTGATACCTTCGGGTCTGTTCTTCTATATGAAATGGAAGAGGATCAACTCCCAGTTCTCGATGGAGAAAGGTCGACCATGTAGGTTCTCCAAGGAGGTAGATCGTGGCTGCTGAAGAAAGAGGTAGTTTGTCTTGATACCTTCGGGTCAGTTCTTCGATGTGAAATGCAAGAGGATCAACTCCCTGTTCTCGATGGAGCAAGGTCGACCATGTATGTTCTTTAAGGAGGTAGATCGTGGCTGCTGAAGAAAGAGGTAGTTTGTCTTGATACCTTCGGGTCAGTTCTTCGATGTGAAATGCAAGAGGATCAACTCCCAGTTCTCGATGGAGCAAGGTCGACCATGTAGGTTCTCCAAGGAGGTAGATCGTGGCTGCTGAAGAAAGAGGTAGTTTGTCTTGATACCTTCGGGTCAGTTCTTCGATGTGAAATGCAAGAGGATCAACTCCCAGTTCTCGATGGAGCTAGGTCGACCATGTAGGTTCTCCAAGGAGGTAGATCGTGGCTGCTGAAGAAAGAGGTAGTTTGTCTTGATACCTTCGGAACAGTTGTTCGATGTGAAATGCAAGAGGATCAACTCCCAGTTCTCGATGGAGCAAGGTCGACCATGTAGGTTCTCCAAGGAGGTAGATCGTGGCTACTGAAGAAAGAGGTAGTTTGTCTTGATACCTTCGGGACAGTTGTTCGATGTGAAATGCAAGAGGATCAACTCCCAGTTCTCGATGGAGCAAGGTCGACCATGTAGGTTCTCTAAGGAGGTAGATCGTGGCTGCTGAAGAAAGAGGTAGTTTGTCTTAATACCTTCGGGACAGTTGTTCGATGTGAAATGCGAGAGGATCAACTCCCAGTTCTCGATGGAGGAAGGTCGACCATGTAGGTTCTCCAAGGAGGTAGATCGTGGCTGCTGAAGAAAGAGGTAGTTTGTCTTGATACCTTCGGGTCAGTTCTTCGATGTGAAATGCAAGAGGATCAACTCCCTGTTCTCGATGGAGCAAGGTCGACCATGTATGTTCTTTAAGGAGGTAGATCGTGGCTGCTGAAGAAAGAGGTAGTTTGTCTTGATACCTTCGGGTCAGTTCTTCGATGTGAAATGCAAGAGGATCAACTCCCAGTTCTCGATGGAGCAAGGTCGACCATGTAGGTTCTCCAAGGAGGTAGATCGTGGCTGCTGAAGATAGAGGTAGTTTGTCTTGATACCTTCGGGTCAGTTCTTCGATGTGAAATGCAAGAGGATCAACTCCCAGTTCTCGATGGAGCTAGGTCGACCATGTAGGTTCTCCAAGGAGGTAGATCGTGGCTGCTGAAGAAAGAGGTAGTTTGTCTTGATACCTTCGGAACAGTTGTTCGATGTGAAATGCAAGAGGATCAACTCCCAGTTCTCGATGGAGCAAGGTCGACCATGTAGGTTCTCCAAGGAGGTAGATCGTGGCTACTGAAGAAAGAGGTAGTTTGTCTTGATACCTTCGGGACAGTTGTTCGATGTGAAATGCAAGAGGATCAACTCCCAGTTCTCGATGGAGCAAGGTCGACCATGTAGCTTCTCTAAGGAGGTAGATCGTGGCTGCTGAAGAAAGAGGTAGTTTGTCTTCATACCTTCGGGTCTGTTTTTCTATGTGAAATGCAAGAGGATCAACTCCCAGTTCTCGATGGAGCTAGGTCGACCATGTAGGTTCTCCAAGGAGGTAGATCGTGGCTGCTGAAGAAAGAGGTAGTTTGTCTTGATACCTTCGGGTCAGTTGTTCGATGTGAAATGCGAGAGGATCAACTCCCAGTTCTCGATGGAGCTAGGTCGACCATGTAGGTTCTCCAAGGAGGTAGATCGTGGCTGCTGAAGAAAGAGGTAGTTTGTCTTGATACCTTCGGGTCAGTTCTTCGATGTGAAATGCGAGAGGATCAACTCCCAGTTCTCGATGGAGCTAGGTCGACCATGTAGGTTCTCCAAGGAGGTAGATCGTGGCTGCTGAAGAAAGAGGTAGTTTGTCTTGATACCTTCGGGTCAGTTCTTCTATATGAAATGCAAGAGGATCAACTCCCAGTTCTCGATGGAGCTAGGTCGACCATGTAGGTTCTCCAAGGAGGTAGATCGTGGCTGCTGAAGAAAGAGGTAGTTTGTCTTGATACCTTCGGGACAGTTCTTCGATGTGAAATGCGACAGGATCAACTCCCAGTTCTCGATGGAGGGTCAATCCATTAGAAATCACCGACATTGAATAAAATTTGTTGCTCGACATTTTTGATTTTCCTAATTGTTTTACCAGTTATTCCCCTGTACTAGGTGAGTTATTCCCCTGTACTAGGTGAGTTATTCCCCTGTACTAGGTGAGTTATTCCCCTGTACTAGGTGAGTTATTCCCCTGTACTAGGTGAGTTATTCCCCTGTACTAGGTGAGTTATTCCCCTGTACTAGGTGAGTTCAAACCTGCAGTAAAAACATTTTCCGGGCCATTGTTTTTTTTTTGTCGGCCATTTTAAATTTGAATTTTAACTACTTTTTGCCCGAAAACAAGTTTTATTTAAATGTATTTAACTCTCTTAATTTCATAGATATCAATACAGAATAAATACTAAATTTATCAGAACGATATGTTTTTGATTTTTCTTCCTGTATTGTGTTTTGTAAATAGTATGGAAATAAAGAAAAAAATCACGAAAATTGATTACAATTTAACGTAAAATGGAAGTTCTAGTGCTTCAAAATTATTAGAAGGAATTGAGACTCACCTTCATTTTTTTTTCTTGCATAGATGTATTTTATGACTACTTGCTGCAGATGTAATTTTATGACTACTTGCATAGATGTATTTTATGACTACTTGCATAGATGTATTTTATGACTACTTTCTGCAGATGTATTTTATGACTACTTGCTGCAGATGTATTTTATGACTACTTGCTGCAGATGTATTTTATGACTACTTGCTGCAGATGTATTTTATGACTACTTGCTGCAGATGTATTTTATGACTACTTGTATAGATGTATTTTATGACTACTTGCTGCAGATGTATTTTATGACTACTTGCTGGAGATGTATTTTATGACTACTTGCTGTAGATGTATTTTATGACTACTTGCTGCAGATGTATTTTATGACTACTTGCTGCAGATGTATTTTATGACTACTTTCTGCAGATGTATTTTATGACTACTTGCTGCAGATGTATTTTATGACTACTTGCTGCAGATGTATTTTATGACTACTTGCTGCAGATGTATTTTATGACTACTTGCTGCAGATGTATTTTATGACTACTTGCTGCAGATGTATTTTATGACTACTTGCTGCAGATGTATTTTATGACTACTTGCTGCAGATGTATTTTATGACTACTTGCTGCAGATGTATTTTATGACTACTTGCTGCAGATGTATTTTATGACTACTTGCTGCAGATGTATTTTATGACTACTTGCTGCAGATGTATTTTATGACTACTTGCTGCAGATGTATTTTATGACTACTTGCTGCAGATGTATTTTATGACTACTTGCTGCAGATGTATTTTATGACTACTTGCTGCAGATGTATTTTATGACTACTTTCTGCAGATGTATTTTATGACTACTTGCATAGATGTATTTTATGACTACTTGCTGCAGATGTATTTAATGACTACTTGCTGCAGATGTATTTTATGACTACTTGCTGCAGATGTATTTTATGACTACTTGCTGCAGATGTATTTTATGACTACTTGCTGCAGATGTATTTTATGACTACTTGCTGCAGATGTATTTTATGTTTTCTTGCTGCAGATGTATTTTATGACTACTTTCTGCAGATGTATTTTATGACTACTTGCTGCAGATGTATTTTATGACTACTTGCTGCAGATGTATTTTATGACTACTTGCTGCAGATGTATTTTATGTTTTCTTGCTGCAGATGTATTTTATGACTACTTTCTGCAGATGTATTTTATGACTACTTGCTGCAGATGTATTTTATGACTACTTGCTGCAGATGTATTTTATGACTACTTGCTGCAGATGTATTTTATGACTACTTGCAGCAGATGTATTTTATGACTACTTGCTGCAGATGTATTTTATGACTACTTGCATAGATGTATTTTATGACTACTTGCATAGATGTATTTTATGACTACTTGCTGCAGATGTATTTTATGACTACTTGCATAGATGTATTTTATGACTACTTGCATAGATGTATTTTATGACTACTTGCTGCAGATGTATTTTATGACTACTTGCTGCAGATGTATTTTATGACTACTTGCTGCAGATGTATTTTATGACTACTTGCTGCAGATGTATTTTATGACTACTTGCTGCAGATGTATTTTATGACTACTTGCTGCAGATGTATTTTATGACTACTTGCATAGATGTATTTTATGACTACTTGCTGCAGATGTATTTTATGACTACTTTCTGCAGATGTATTTTATGACTACTTGCATAGATGTATTTTATGACTACTTGCTGCAGATGTATTTTATGACTACTTGCTGCAGATGTATTTTATGACTACTTGCTGCAGATGTATTTTATGACTACTTGCTGCAGATGTATTTTATGACTACTTGCTGCAGATGTATTTTATGACTTCTTGCTGCAGATGTATTTTATGACTACTTTCTGCAGATGTATTTTATGACTACTTGCTGCAGATGTATTTTATGACTACTTGCTGCAGATGTATTTTATGACTACTTGCAGCAGATGTATTTTATTACTACTTGCAGCAGATGTATTTTATGACTACTTGCTGCAGATGTATTTTATGACTACTTGCTGCAGATGTATTTTATGACTACTTGCATAGATGTATTTTATGACTACTTGCTGCAGATGTATTTTATGACTACTTTCTGCAGATGTATTTTATGACTACTTGCATAGATGTATTTTATGACTACTTGCTGCAGATGTATTTTATGACTACTTGCTGCAGATGTATTTTATGACTACTTGCTGCAGATGTATTTTATGACTACTTGCTGCATATGTATTTTATGACTACTTGCTGCAGATGTATTTTATGACTACTTGCTGCAAATGTATTTTATGACTACTTGAATAGATGTATTTTATGACTACTTGCATAGATGTATTTTATGACTACTTGCTGCAGATGTATTTTATGACTACTTGCTGCAGATGTATTTTATGACTACTTGCTGCATATGTATTTTATGACTACTTGCTGCAGATGTATTTTATGACTACTTGCTGCAAATGTATTTTATGACTACTTGAATAGATGTATTTTATGACTACTTGCTGCAGATGTATTTTATGACTACTTGCATAGATGTATTTTATGACTACTTGCATAGATGTATTTTATGACTACTTGCATAGATGTATTTTATGACTACTTGCTGCAGATGTATTTTATGACTACTTGCTGCAGATGTATTTTATGACTACTTGCTGCAGATGTATTTTATGACTACTTGCTGCAGATGTATTTTATGACTACTTGCTGCAGATGTATTTTATGACTACTTGCTGCAGATGTATTTTATGACTTCTTGCTGCAGATGTATTTTATGACTACTTTCTGCAGATGTATTTTATGACTACTTGCTGCAGATGTATTTTATGACTACTTGCTGCAGATGTATTTTATGACTACTTGCATAGATGTATTTTATGACTACTTGCATAGATGTATTTTATGACTACTTGCTGCAGATGTATTTTATGACTACTTGCTGCAGATGTATTTTATGACTACTTGCTGCAGATGTATTTTATGACTACTTGCTGCAGATGTATTTTATGACTACTTGCTGCAGATGTATTTTATGACTACTTGCTGCAGATGTATTTTATGACTACTTGCATAGATGTATTTTATGACTACTTGCTGCAGATGTATTTTATGACTACTTTCTGCAGATGTATTTTATGACTACTTGCATAGATGTATTTTATGACTACTTGCTGCAGATGTATTTTATGACTACTTGCTGCAGATGTATTTTATGACTACTTGCTGCAGATGTATTTTATGACTACTTGCTGCAGATGTATTTTATGACTACTTGCTGCAGATGTATTTTATGACTTCTTGCTGCAGATGTATTTTATGACTACTTTCTGCAGATGTATTTTATGACTACTTGCTGCAGATGTATTTTATGACTACTTGCTGCAGATGTATTTTATGACTACTTGCAGCAGATGTATTTTATTACTACTTGCAGCAGATGTATTTTATGACTACTTGCTGCAGATGTATTTTATGACTACTTGCTGCAGATGTATTTTATGACTACTTGCATAGATGTATTTTATGACTACTTGCTGCAGATGTATTTTATGACTACTTTCTGCAGATGTATTTTATGACTACTTGCATAGATGTATTTTATGACTACTTGCTGCAGATGTATTTTATGACTACTTGCTGCAGATGTATTTTATGACTACTTGCTGCAGATGTATTTTATGACTACTTGCTGCATATGTATTTTATGACTACTTGCTGCAGATGTATTTTATGACTACTTGCTGCAGATGTATTTTATGACTACTTGAATAGATGTATTTTATGACTACTTGCATAGATGTATTTTATGACTACTTGCTGCAGATGTATTTTATGACTACTTGCTGCAGATGTATTTTATGACTACTTGCTGCATATGTATTTTATGACTACTTGCTGCAGATGTATTTTATGACTACTTGCTGCAAATGTATTTTATGACTACTTGAATAGATGTATTTTATGACTACTTGCTGCAGATGTATTTTATGACTACTTGCATAGATGTATTTTATGACTACTTGCATAGATGTATTTTATGACTACTTGCATAGATGTATTTTATGACTACTTGCTGAAGATGTATTTTATGACTACTTGCTGCAGATGTATTTTATGACTACTTGCTGCAGATGTATTTTATGACTACTTGCTGCAGATGTATTTTATGACTACTTGCTGCAGATGTATTTTATGACTACTTGCTGCAGATGTATTTTATGACTACTTGCTGCAGATGTATTTTATGACTTCTTGCTGCAGATGTATTTTATGACTACTTTCTGCAGATGTATTTTATGACTACTTGCTGCAGATGTATTTTATGACTACTTGCTGCAGATGTATTTTATGACTACTTGCTGCAGATGTATTTTATGACTACTTGCAGCAGATGTATTTTATGACTACTTGCAGCAGATGTATTTTATGACTACTTGCAGCAGATGTATTTTATGACTACTTGCTGCAGATGTATTTTATGACTACTTGCTGCAGATGTATTTTATGACTACTTGCATAGATGTATTTTATGACTACTTGCTGCAGATGTATTTTATGACTACTTTCTGCAGATGTATTTTATGACTACTTGCATAGATGTATTTTATGACTACTTGCTGCAGATGTATTTTATGACTACTTGCTGCAGATGTATTTTATGACTACTTGCTGCAGATGTATTTTATGACTACTTGCTGCATATGTATTTTATGACTACTTGCTGCAGATGTATTTTATGACTACTTGCTGCAAATGTATTTTATGACTACTTGAATAGATGTATTTTATGACTACTTGCTGCAGATGTATTTTATGACTACTTGCATAGATGTATTTTATGACTACTTGCATAGATGTATTTTATGACTACTTGCTGCAGATGTATTTTATGACTACTTGTATAGATGTATTTTATGACTACTTGCATAGATGTATTTTATGACTACTTGCTGCAGATGTATTTTATGACTACTTGCTGCAGATGTATTTTATGACTACTTTCTGCAGATGTATTTTATGACTACTTGCTGCAGATGTATTTTATGACTACTTGCTGCAGATGTATTTTATGACTACTTGCTGCAGATGTATTTTATGACTACTTGCTGCATATGTATTTTATGACTACTTGCTGCAGATGTATTTTATGACTACTTGCTGCAGATGTATTTTATGACTACTTGAATAGATGTATTTTATGACTACTTGCTGCAGATGTATTTTATGACTACTTGCATAGATGTATTTTATGACTATATGCATAGATGTATTTTATGACTACTTGCATAGATGTATTTTATGACTACTTGCTGCAGATGTATTTTATGACTACTTGCATAGATGTATTTTATGACTACTTGCATAGATGTATTTTATGACTACTTGCTGCAGATGTATTTTATGACTACTTGCTGCAGATGTATTTTATGACTACTTGCTGCAGATGTATTTTATGACTACTTGCATAGATGTATTTTATGACTTCTTGCTGCAGATGTATTTTATGACTTCTTGCTGCAGATGTATTTTATGACTACTTGCTGCAGATGTATTTTATGACTACTTGCATAGATGTATTTTATGACTACTTGCTGCAGATGTATTTTATGACTACTTGCTGCAGATGTATTTTATGACTACTTGCTGCAGATGTATTTTATGACTACTTGCATAGATGTATTTTATGACTACTTGCTGCAGATGTATTTTATGACTACTTTCTGCAGATGTATTTTATGACTACTTGCATAGATGTATTTTATGACTACTTGCTGCAGATGTATTTTATGACTACTTGCTGCAGATGTATTTTATGACTACTTGCATAGATGTATTTTATGACTACTTGCATAGATGTATTTTATGACTACTTGCTGCAGATGTATTTTATGACTACTTGCTGCAGATGTATTTTATGACTACTTGCTGCAGATGTATTTTATGACTACTTGCATAGATGTATTTTATGACTACTTGCTGCAGATGTATTTTATGACTACTTTCTGCAGATGTATTTTATGACTACTTGCATAGATGTATTTTATGACTACTTGCTGCAGATGTATTTTATGACTACTTGCTGCAGATGTATTTTATGACTACTTGCTGCAGATGTATTTTATGACTACTTGCATAGATGTATTTTATGACTACTTGCATAGATGTATTTTATGACTACTTGCTGCAGATGTATTTTATGACTACTTGCTGCAGATGTATTTTATGATTTCTTGCTGCAGATGTATTTTATGACTACTTTCTGCAGATGTATTTTATGACTACTTGCTGCAGATGTATTTTATGACTACTTGCTGCAGATGTATTTTATGACTACTTGCAGCAGATGTATTTTATGACTACTTGCTGCAGATGTATTTTATGACTACTTGCTGCAGATGTATTTTATGACTACTTGCATAGATGTATTTTATGACTACTTGCTGCAGATGTATTTTATGACTACTTTCTGCAGATGTATTTTATGACTACTTGCTGCAGATGTATTTTATGACTACTTGCTGCAGATGTATTTTATGACTACTTGCTGCAGATGTATTTTATGACTACTTTCTGCAGATGTATTTTATGACTACTTGCTGCAGATGTATTTTATGACTACTTGCTGCAGATGTATTTTATGACTACTTGCTGCAGATGTATTTTATGACTACTTGCTGCAGATGTATTTTATGACTACTTGCTGCAGATGTATTTTATGACTACTTGCTGCAGATGTATTTTATGACTACTTGCTGCAGATGTATTTTATGACTACTTGCATAGATGTATTTTATGACTACTTGCTGCAGATGTATTTTATGACTACTTTCTGCAGATGTATTTTATGACTACTTGCATAGATGTATTTTATGACTACTTGCTGCAGATGTATTTTATGACTACTTGCTGCAGATGTATTTTATGACTACTTGCATAGATGTATTTTATGACTACTTGCATAGATGTATTTTATGACTACTTGCTGCAGATGTATTTTATGACTACTTGCTGCAGATGTATTTTATGACTACTTGCTGCAGATGTATTTTATGACTACTTGCTGCAGATGTATTTTATGACTACTTGCTGCATATGTATTTTATGACTACTTGCTGCAGATGTATTTTATGACTACTTGCTGCAAATGTATTTTATGACTACTTGAATAGATGTATTTTATGACTACTTGCTGCAGATGTATTTTATGACTACTTGCATAGATGTATTTTATGACTACTTGCATAGATGTATTTTATGACTACTTGCTGCAGATGTATTTTATGACTACTTGCATAGATGTATTTTATGACTACTTGCATAGATGTATTTTATGACTACTTGCTGCAGATGTATTTTATGACTACTTGCTGCAGATGTATTTTATGACTACTTGCTGCAGATGTATTTTATGACTACTTGCTGCAGATGTATTTTATGACTACTTGCTGCAGATGTATTTTATGACTACTTGCTGCAGATGTATTTTATGACTACTTGCATAGATGTATTTTATGACTACTTGCTGCAGATGTATTTTATGACTACTTTCTGCAGATGTATTTTATGACTACTTGCATAGATGTATTTTATGACTACTTGCTGCAGATGTATTTTATGACTACTTGCTGCAGATGTATTTTATGACTACTTGCTGCAGATGTATTTTATGACTACTTGCATAGATGTATTTTATGACTACTTGCATAGATGTATTTTATGACTACTTGCTGCAGATGTATTTTATGACTACTTGCTGCAGATGTATTTTATGACTACTTGCAGCAGATGTATTTTATGACTACTTGCTGCAGATGTATTTTATGACTACTTGCTGCAGATGTATTTTATGACTACTTGCTGCAGATGTATTTTATGACTACTTGCAGCAGATGTATTTTATGACTACTTGCTGCAGATGTATTTTATGACTACTTGCTGCAGATGTATTTTATGACTACTTGCATAGATGTATTTTATGACTACTTGCTGCAGATGTATTTTATGACTACTTTCTGCAGATGTATTTTATGACTACTTGCTGCAGATGTATTTTATGACTACTTGCTGCAGATGTATTTTATGACTACTTGCTGCAGATGTATTTTATGACTACTTTCTGCAGATGTATTTTATGACTACTTGCTGCAGATGTATTTTATGACTACTTGCTGCAGATGTATTTTATGACTACTTGCTGCAGATGTATTTTATGACTACTTGCTGCAGATGTATTTTATGACTACTTGCTGCAGATGTATTTTATGACTACTTGCTGCAGATGTATTTTATGACTACTTGCTGCAGATGTATTTTATGACTACTTGCATAGATGTATTTTATGACTACTTGCTGCAGATGTATTTTATGACTACTTTCTGCAGATGTATTTTATGACTACTTGCATAGATGTATTTTATGACTACTTGCTGCAGATGTATTTTATGACTACTTGCTGCAGATGTATTTTATGACTACTTGCATAGATGTATTTTATGACTACTTGCATAGATGTATTTTATGACTACTTGCTGCAGATGTATTTTATGACTACTTGCTGCAGATGTATTTTATGACTACTTGCTGCAGATGTATTTTATGACTACTTGCTGCAGATGTATTTTATGACTACTTGCTGCATATGTATTTTATGACTACTTGCTGCAGATGTATTTTATGACTACTTGCTGCAAATGTATTTTATGACTACTTGAATAGATGTATTTTATGACTACTTGCTGCAGATGTATTTTATGACTACTTGCATAGATGTATTTTATGACTACTTGCATAGATGTATTTTATGACTACTTGCTGCAGATGTATTTTATGACTACTTGCATAGATGTATTTTATGACTACTTGCATAGATGTATTTTATGACTACTTGCTGCAGATGTATTTTATGACTACTTGCTGCAGATGTATTTTATGACTACTTGCTGCAGATGTATTTTATGACTACTTGCATAGATGTATTTTATGACTACTTGCTGCAGATGTATTTTATGACTACTTTCTGCAGATGTATTTTATGACTACTTGCATAGATGTATTTTATGACTACTTGCTGCAGATGTATTTTATGACTACTTGCTGCAGATGTATTTTATGACTACTTGCTGCAGATGTATTTTATGACTACTTGCTGCATATGTATTTTATGACTACTTGCTGCAGATGTATTTTATGACTACTTGCTGCAAATGTATTTTATGACTACTTGAATAGATGTATTTTATGACTACTTGCTGCAGATGTATTTTATGACTACTTGCTGCAGATGTATTTTATGACTACTTGCTGCAGATGTATTTTATGACTACTTTCTGCAGATGTATTTTATGACTACTTGCTGCAGATGTATTTTATGACTACTTGCTGCAGATGTATTTTATGACTACTTGCATAGATGTATTTTATGACTACTTGCTGCAGATGTATTTTATGACTACTTTCTGCAGATGTATTTTATGACTACTTGCATAGATGTATTTTATGACTACTTGCTGCAGATGTATTTTATGACTACTTGCTGCAGATGTATTTTATGACTACTTGCTGCAGATGTATTTTATGACTACTTGCTGCAGATGTATTTTATGACTACTTGCATAGATGTATTTTATGACTACTTGCTGCAGATGTATTTTATGACTACTTTCTGCAGATGTATTTTATGACTACTTGCATAGATGTATTTTATGACTACTTGCTGCAGATGTATTTTATGACTACTTGCTGCAGATGTATTTTATGACTACTTGCTGCAGATGTATTTTATGACTACTTGCTGCAGATGTATTTTATGACTACTTGCTGCAGATGTATTTTATGACTACTTGCTGCAGATGTATTTTATGACTTCTTGCTGCAGATGTATTTTATGACTACTTTCTGCAGATGTATTTTATGACTACTTGCTGCAGATGTATTTTATGACTACTTGCTGCAGATGTATTTTATGACTACTTGCAGCAGATGTATTTTATGACTACTTGCAGCAGATGTATTTTATGACTACTTGCAGCAGATGTATTTTATGACTACTTGCTGCAGATGTATTTTATGACTACTTGCTGCAGATGTATTTTATGACTACTTGCATAGATGTATTTTATGACTACTTGCTGCAGATGTATTTTATGACTACTTTCTGCAGATGTATTTTATGACTACTTGCATAGATGTATTTTATGACTACTTGCTGCAGATGTATTTTATGACTACTTGCTGCAGATGTATTTTATGACTACTTGCTGCAGATGTATTTTATGACTACTTGCTGCATATGTATTTTATGACTACTTGCTGCAGATGTATTTTATGACTACTTGCTGCAAATGTATTTTATGACTACTTGAATAGATGTATTTTATGACTACTTGCTGCAGATGTATTTTATGACTACTTGCATAGATGTATTTTATGACTACTTGCATAGATGTATTTTATGACTACTTGCTGCAGATGTATTTTATGACTACTTGCATAGATGTATTTTATGACTACTTGCATAGATGTATTTTATGACTACTTGCTGCAGATGTATTTTATGACTACTTGCTGCAGATGTATTTTATGACTACTTTCTGCAGATGTATTTTATGACTACTTGCTGCAGATGTATTTTATGACTACTTGCTGCAGATGTATTTTATGACTACTTGCTGCAGATGTATTTTATGACTACTTGCTGCATATGTATTTTATGACTACTTGCTGCAGATGTATTTTATGACTACTTGCTGCAGATGTATTTTATGACTACTTGAATAGATGTATTTTATGACTACTTGCTGCAGATGTATTTTATGACTACTTGCATAGATGTATTTTATGACTATTTGCATAGATGTATTTTATGACTACTTGCATAGATGTATTTTATGACTACTTGCTGCAGATGTATTTTATGACTACTTGCATAGATGTATTTTATGACTACTTGCATAGATGTATTTTATGACTACTTGCTGCAGATGTATTTTATGACTACTTGCTGCAGATGTATTTTATGACTACTTGCTGCAGATGTATTTTATGACTACTTGCATAGATGTATTTTATGACTTCTTGCTGCAGATGTATTTTATGACTTCTTGCTGCAGATGTATTTTATGACTACTTGCTGCAGATGTATTTTATGACTACTTGCATAGATGTATTTTATGACTACTTGCTGCAGATGTATTTTATGACTACTTGCTGCAGATGTATTTTATGACTACTTGCTGCAGATGTATTTTATGACTACTTGCATAGATGTATTTTATGACTACTTGCTGCAGATGTATTTTATGACTACTTTCTGCAGATGTATTTTATGACTACTTGCATAGATGTATTTTATGACTACTTGCTGCAGATGTATTTTATGACTACTTGCTGCAGATGTATTTTATGACTACTTGCATAGATGTATTTTATGACTACTTGCATAGATGTATTTTATGACTACTTGCTGCAGATGTATTTTATGACTACTTGCTGCAGATGTATTTTATGACTACTTGCTGCAGATGTATTTTATGACTACTTGCATAGATGTATTTTATGACTACTTGCTGCAGATGTATTTTATGACTACTTTCTGCAGATGTATTTTATGACTACTTGCATAGATGTATTTTATGACTACTTGCTGCAGATGTATTTTATGACTACTTGCTGCAGATGTATTTTATGACTACTTGCTGCAGATGTATTTTATGACTACTTGCATAGATGTATTTTATGACTACTTGCATAGATGTATTTTATGACTACTTGCTGCAGATGTATTTTATGACTACTTGCTGCAGATGTATTTTATGATTTCTTGCTGCAGATGTATTTTATGACTACTTTCTGCAGATGTATTTTATGACTACTTGCTGCAGATGTATTTTATGACTACTTGCTGCAGATGTATTTTATGACTACTTGCAGCAGATGTATTTTATGACTACTTGCTGCAGATGTATTTTATGACTACTTGCTGCAGATGTATTTTATGACTACTTGCATAGATGTATTTTATGACTACTTGCTGCAGATGTATTTTATGACTACTTTCTGCAGATGTATTTTATGACTACTTGCTGCAGATGTATTTTATGACTACTTGCTGCAGATGTATTTTATGACTACTTGCATAGATGTATTTTATGACTACTTGCTGCAGATGTATTTTATGACTACTTTCTGCAGATGTATTTTATGACTACTTGCATAGATGTATTTTATGACTACTTGCTGCAGATGTATTTTATGACTACTTGCTGCAGATGTATTTTATGACTACTTGCTGCAGATGTATTTTATGACTACTTGCTGCAGATGTATTTTATGACTACTTGCTGCAGATGTATTTTATGACTACTTGCTGCAGATGTATTTTATGACTACTTGCTGCAGATGTATTTTATGACTACTTGCATAGATGTATTTTATGACTACTTGCTGCAGATGTATTTTATGACTACTTTCTGCAGATGTATTTTATGACTACTTGCATAGATGTATTTTATGACTACTTGCTGCAGATGTATTTTATGACTACTTGCTGCAGATGTATTTTATGACTACTTGCTGCAGATGTATTTTATGACTACTTGCTGCATATGTATTTTATGACTACTTGCTGCAGATGTATTTTATGACTACTTGCTGCAAATGTATTTTATGACTACTTGAATAGATGTATTTTATGACTACTTGCTGCAGATGTATTTTATGACTACTTGCATAGATGTATTTTATGACTACTTGCATAGATGTATTTTATGACTACTTGCTGCAGATGCATTTTATGACTACTTGCATAGATGTATTTTATGACTACTTGCATAGATGTATTTTATGACTACTTGCTGCAGATGTATTTTATGACTACTTGCTGCAGATGTATTTTATGACTACTTTCTGCAGATGTATTTTATGACTACTTGCTGCAGATGTATTTTATGACTACTTGCTGCAGATGTATTTTATGACTACTTGCTGCATATGTATTTTATGACTACTTGCTGCAGATGTATTTTATGACTACTTGCTGCAGATGTATTTTATGACTACTTGAATAGATGTATTTTATGACTACTTGCTGCAGATGTATTTTATGACTACTTGCATAGATGTATTTTATGACTACTTGCATAGATGTATTTTATGACTACTTGCATAGATGTATTTTATGACTACTTGCTGCAGATGTATTTTATGACTACTTGCATAGATGTATTTTATGACTACTTGCATAGATGTATTTTATGACTACTTGCTGCAGATGTATTTTATGACTACTTGCTGCAGATGTATTTTATGACTACTTGCTGCAGATGTATTTTATGACTACTTGCATAGATGTATTTTATGACTTCTTGCTGCAGATGTATTTTATGACTTCTTGCTGCAGATGTATTTTATGACTACTTGCTGCAGATGTATTTTATGACTACTTGCATAGATGTATTTTATGACTACTTGCTGCAGATGTATTTTATGACTACTTGCTGCAGATGTATTTTATGACTACTTGCTGCAGATGTATTTTATGACTACTTGCATAGATGTATTTTATGACTACTTGCTGCAGATGTATTTTATGACTACTTTCTGCAGATGTATTTTATGACTACTTGCATAGATGTATTTTATGACTACTTGCTGCAGATGTATTTTATGACTACTTGCTGCAGATGTATTTTATGACTACTTGCATAGATGTATTTTATGACTACTTGCATAGATGTATTTTATGACTACTTGCTGCAGATGTATTTTATGACTACTTGCTGCAGATGTATTTTATGACTACTTGCTGCAGATGTATTTTATGACTACTTGCATAGATGTATTTTATGACTACTTGCTGCAGATGTATTTTATGACTACTTTCTGCAGATGTATTTTATGACTACTTGCATAGATGTATTTTATGACTACTTGATGCAGATGTATTTTATGACTACTTGCTGCAGATGTATTTTATGACTACTTGCATAGATGTATTTTATGACTACTTGCATAGATGTATTTTATGACTACTTGCTGCAGATGTATTTTATGACTACTTGCTGCAGATGTATTTTATGATTTCTTGCTGCAGATGTATTTTATGACTACTTTCTGCAGATGTATTTTATGACTACTTGCTGCAGATGTATTTTATGACTACTTGCTGCAGATGTATTTTATGACTACTTGCATAGATGTATTTTATGACTACTTGCTGCAGATGTATTTTATGACTACTTTCTGCAGATGTATTTTATGACTACTTGCTGCAGATGTATTTTATGACTACTTGCTGCAGATGTATTTTATGACTACTTGCATAGATGTATTTTATGACTACTTGCTGCAGATGTATTTTATGACTACTTGCTGCAGATGTATTTTATGACTACTTGCATAGATGTATTTTATGACTACTTGCTGCAGATGTATTTTATGACTACTTGCTGCAGATGTATTTTATGACTACTTGCTGCAGATGTATTTTATGACTACTTGCTGCAGATGTATTTTATGACTACTTGCTGCAGATGTATTTTATGACTACTTGCTGCAGATGTATTTTATGACTACTTGCTGCAGATGTATTTTATGACTACTTGCATAGATGTATTTTATGACTACTTGCTGCAGATGTATTTTATGACTACTTTCTGCAGATGTATTTTATGACTACTTGCATAGATGTATTTTATGACTACTTGCTGCAGATGTATTTTATGACTACTTGCTGCAGATGTATTTTATGACTACTTGCTGCAGATGTATTTTATGACTACTTGCTGCAGATGTATTTTATGACTACTTGCTGCAGATGTATTTTATGACTACTTGCAGCAGATGTATTTTATGACTACTTGCTGCAGATGTATTTTATGACTACTTGCTGCAGATGTATTTTATGACTACTTGCATAGATGTATTTTATGACTACTTGCATAGATGTATTTTATGACTACTTGCTGCAGATGTATTTTATGACTACTTGCATAGATGTATTTTATGACTACTTGCATAGATGTATTTTATGACTACTTGCATAGATGTATTTTATGACTACTTGCTGCAGATGTATTTTATGACTACTTGCTGCAGATGTATTTTATGACTACTTGCTGCAGATGTATTTTATGACTACTTGCATAGATGTATTTTATGACTACTTGCTGCAGATGTATTTTATGACTACTTTCTGCAGATGTATTTTATGACTACTTGCATAGATGTATTTTATGACTACTTGCTGCAGATGTATTTTATGACTACTTGCTGCAGATGTATTTTATGACTACTTGCTGCAGATGTATTTTATGACTACTTGCTGCAGATGTATTTTATGACTACTTGCTGCAGATGTATTTTATGACTACTTGCTGCAGATGTATTTTATGACTACTTGCTGCAGATGTATTTTATGACTACTTGCATAGATGTATTTTATGACTACTTGCATAGATGTATTTTACGACTACTTGCTGCAGAAGTTTCAAGCTTGAGAACGTTTTACTTTTTTATATATAATTTTTCAAACTTTACCATAATTGTATTTTTTGCGATATTTGAAGTACAATATCTTAAAAGAACCTGAGTCGAAAATTATGAAATTTTTAGAGATATGACCTCTTTATAATATAAACAAATTATATCAATTTGGTGACTGAGACTCAACTGGTTATAGAGTTATAGTGAATCAACTGGTTATAGAGTTATAGTGAATCAACTGGTTATAGAGTTATAGTGAATCAACTGGTTATAGAGTTATAGTGAATCAACTGGTTATAGAGTTATAGTGAATCAACTGGTTATAGAGTTATAGTGAATCAACTGGTTATAGAGTTATAGTGAATCAACTGGTTATAGAGTTATAGTGAATCAACTGGTTATAGAGTTATAGTGAATCAACTGGTTATAGAGTTATAGTGAATCAACTGGTTATAGAGTTATAGTGAATCAACTGGTTATAGAGTTATAGTGAATCAACTGGTTATAGAGTTATAGTGAATCAACTGGTTATAGAGTTATAGTGAATCAACTGGTTATAGAGTTATAGTGAATCAACTGGTTATAGAGTTATAGTGAATCAACTGGTTATAGAGTTATAGTGAATCAACTGGTTATAGAGTTATAGTGAATCAACTGGTTATAGAGTTATAGTGAATCAACTGGTTATAGAGTTATAGTGAATCAACTGGTTATAGAGTTATAGTGAATCAACTGGTTATAGAGTTATAGTGAATCAACTGGTTATAGAGTTATAGTGAATCAACTGGTTATAGAGTTATAGTGAATCAACTGGTTATAGAGTTATAGTGAATCAACTGGTTATAGAGTTATAGTGAATCAACTGGTTATAGAGTTTTAGTGAATCAACTGGTTATAGAGTTTTAGTGAATCAACTGGTTATAGAGTTATAGTGAATCAAATGTGGGCTAGAATTACGTTATACTCACACAACATTTAATGACAATTCATAGTATAAATGGATTTACCTAGTATTTAAAGGGAACAAAATGTTAATTATGCAATCAATAATATTCGCTATTATCATAAAATCAAATATTTATAAAAGTTTAACTACATATTTGTGACAAATTTGGTGACTAAGAAAGAACTGGTTCCAGAGTTACAGTCCATCAAAGTTGGGCTAGAATTACATTGTACAGATACAATTTAATAATAATTAATTGACATTGTAATGTTAAATACGAAATGTTATTAGAACAAACATCCCCTGGTCCTTCGGGCTCCAAGGAACTGGGAGTCCATCCAATCGGATTTCTTCCTTCGAGAACCACCGAAGAGAAAAGACTTTGGTCTCCGTTTTGGTTGAATTAAGGATCAGCCGCCATTTGGTAAACCAGTTATTAAAGAAGTTCGCCGTTCCTTGCAAGTTTTGAATCATGGTGGACAGATTACTATGAGTGGATAAGATGAGAGTGTCGTCGGGAAATGTTGCGAGCAGAGCGAAGGAATCTTCTTCAGGCATGTCGGAGACGAAGAGAAGGTAGAGAAGAGGACTCAATATAGCTCCTTGGGGAATTTCAGCTTCCAAGGCGATCTTCCGGCTTAGTGTGGTTCCGATCCAGACTTGGCATGTGCGATCCTCTAAGAAAGATTTTATGGAAGAGAAGAGATTGGCTGGTGGTAATGTCTTCTTTAGTTTGCATAACAAACCTCGGTGCCAGACGGAATCGAAGGCCCCCTTCAGGTCCAAGGAAAGGCCAGCTGTGTATTCCTTCGCTTCAAACCCTTTCACAATGATCTCTGCAACCCTCTGTGCTTGGAGCGTAGCGGAGTGATCGACTCTGAAGCCAATTTGATAAGTTGGAATTGTGCAGCTCTCTTCAAGGTGTTGTCGTAGCCTCTTCTCCAAGCATTTTTCTAGTAGTTTGCCGAGTGTACATATCAAACTAATTGGGCGATAACTGGTAGGGCTGTGCTTTGGCTTTCCATCCTTGTGAAACATCGCGTTCTTCCAGGCCTTTGGAAAGTACCCCAGTCTCATGCAGGCGTTGAAGAGTCCGACCAAATGGGCAATCGTCTTCCCTGGCAGCTTTTTCAGAACACAGTTCGGAACTTGATCTTCGCCTGGTGCCTTCCGGTTCTTCAGTTTTCTAATGTAGCCTTTTAACTCCTGTGGGGTTATGTAGTCAGTAAGTCTGCTGTCTTCTGTCATGCGTTCTCTTAGGAATTCGTCCACTGTCCTGTCAGTCTCAGGGTCGTACCTGTCAAGAGGTCTCACTACAGTCTGTAAGTGGGTAGCAAACAACTCACATTTCTCGTCGTCAGAAGTCGCTGTCTGTTGGTCTGTTTTCAGGACAGGGAGAACGGGACTCTTTCCTAGGATCGTCCTAGTTTCCCACCAAAGACTGTTGTCACCTGGGGGAAACAGGATTTCGTTTAAAGGGGAAAAATAAATTAAATAATTAAATTTAAAAAAAAAATCAGAATGAATCTTAGAACAGTGACAAAGATAAAAAAATAAATAAATGAAATACAAATTAAAAATGAATAAATAAAAAATAGAAAGAAGAAATAAATGTATAAAAAAAACAAATGGTACTATTTGGACCGATCTCGAGAACTGGTTCCCGTTCAGGCTCCCAGTCAGTGATCCGGATCAGGCAATAAGGCGACAATTTCAACCTGTTATTCAGACCACGAGTTGGACCTGTTATTCAGACAACCAGTTGGATTGACTAGAGTTTCGATATATCCTTGAGCGAGCGGAAACACATAGCAATTCTGCCATTAATATAAGTCCTTTTAATTTCCTAGATTACATAACATTAGCAATTATGTTAATTTAATAATTGCTATGCGTTTCCGGTCGGTACGTTCAAGGTTATATCGAAACTGTAGTTAATCCAACTCGTTGGTAATACAGATGTGAATTGGGACATTTCCTTTCTTGGTGTAAAATATTGCTTTGCTGCAAAAATGCAATTGCATCTTTTTCGGTTGTTGGTAAATTCTAAAGACTCATTTTGACCTTGGAGAGAACAGCACAAAGGACACAAATCGACTCTAAAAACAAACAACACTCACAACTCACTGAAAAATTAAATTTTAAAGGAGACGAATTTAAGAGCAAGGCACACAAAACAATGAAGACTAGAGCGGGAAAGAGAACAACCAATGAAATTGCCCAAAAGATCAACCAATAGAAATGCTAGTTGTTCTCTTTTCCGATCTTATAATGGAGATAACCTCATAATAACCTGTCATTTCATGATCCGGATCACTAGGCGTGAGCCTGAACGGGAGCCGGTTCTCGAGATCGGTCCAACTAATACGTAAGTACCAAAAAAATAATATAAAATTAATAAAAGTCTGTCACGCAGGAGCTGCATAACTAAGCACTTTCCTCAGAATTTGGGTAGTGTAGACTGCTTTCCAGAACAATTTGCTTAAAATATCCTACATAAATCAAATAAAAACATTAATAGTTCTCTTTTAATTTTGTAATGAGTAACTGTTCAATTATAATTGAACTCTGGAAACAAATTAATTACAAAATTAATAATTATTAATTTTGTAATTAATTTGTTCCCAGAGTTATGTTTACACATGGTACCTACTACACTACTTAATAAATAGAAAAAAAAAACATATTTTCGTCTTTTGATCTGACGAAGGAACAGGATACAGTCCCTGTAGTGGTAGAAAGCGCTCCTTGCGGCGGCCTTGCGAACCTACGTCTGGCGGGCTATTCTATTGAAATATAGTACAAAGTAACCCCCCCCCCCCCCTCCTAATGAACTGATTTAGTTTATTTTTACAACACTTCTTTCTCATGAGTTACCCACGTCGTACAGCGCGTTTCGCTACAATACGGCAGAAATTACAACCGGTATATTAGTAATTTGGGTCCGGAGTAAAACCCTCCTCCTAATGAACCGATTTAGTTTATTTTTACAGGCCATTTTCCTCTGTAGATTACCACTACGAATACCGAGTTTCATCGAAATATACCAAAAATCACGGCTGGTAGTGGCGAATTGGAAATGTGGGTCCGGAGTAAACCCCCCCCCCCTCCTAATGAACCGATTTAGTTTATTTTTACAGGCCATTTTCCTCTGTAGATTACCACTACGAATACCGAGTTTCGTCGAAATATACCAAAAATCACGGCTGGTAGTGGCGAATTGGAAATGTGGGTCCGGAGTAAACCCCCCCCCCTCCTAATGAACCGATTTAGTTTATTTTTACAGGCCATTTTCCTCTGTAGATTACCACTACGAATACCGAGTTTCGTCGAAATATACCAAAAATCACGGCTGGTAGTGGCGAATTGGAAATGTGGGTCCGGAGTAAACCCCCCCCCTCCTAATGAACCGATTTAGTTTATTTTTACGACACATTATTATCTGTACATTACCACTACGAATACTGATTTTCGTCGAAATATGGCATGGTCAAATTATTATGGGCTGGCATGGTCAAATTAGTGTTTTGGGTCCGGGGTAACCCCCCCCCCCCCCCTTCCGGTGGACCGATTTTGATGGTTAACGAACTCGTTCGTTGAATGCTATATACCAAGTTTCGTGATGAAAAAACTAAAACTCTGGCCGCTTTCGTGTTAACAGACATATATATATATATATATATATATATATATATATATATATATATATATATATATAGGGTAATTGACCCAATAAGTTGACACTTTAAGGAGAGGTTATTTTATTTAAAATAATTTTTCGCTTAGTTTTTATAAAACATAAATTTTGAATGTATCAAATTATTCGTCAGCTCATTCTCTATGAAATTCACATAAACCAATTGTAGATACATTAAGTATTTCACTAAAATAAATCATTAAATGCTGCCTTACTCTGGTCCTAATGTTGACACTTCTGGAGTAGATCGGTGCCTAAGTTTGACTTTTCTCTTCCTAAGGATGACAGTGAGGGGAAATGAAAATAATACACCTTTATTCTTGAAACCAACAACCAAATTGGATTGAAACTAGCAGGAACTATGGAAAATTTAATGAATTTTATAGAAATGCTTTTTGAAAAACAAACAATTTGGTACAACAATTATTTTTAACAAAAAATTAGAACTAGGCAGATAAACAAGTATGTTTGCATGTAATCATTGGTTCTAGTAATTAATGTATTTTGTCCAATTACTAGAGGATTGTTAAGTTTACTAGTAATTTGGCTAGTAGATATTGGAAAATCTTGCTATCAACGGAGACAACAGTTTTTCATCAATTGCGAGGACCAAGGGCCAACTGCATTGACGGAAATCCACCTCACCACTTGACAAACATATTTCCCGTGCTGTTTCTCCTTCAATTAGAACTATACAATACATTATCAAGCTGACTTGCCTCAATTGCGAGGACCAAGGGCCAACTGCATTGACGGAAATCCACCTCACCACTTGACAAACATATTTCCCGTGCTGTTTTTCCTTCAACTAGAACTATACAATACATTATCAAGCTGACTTGCCTCAATTGCGAGGACCAAGGGCCAACTGCATTGACGGAAATCCACCTCACCACTTGACAAACATATTTCCCGTGCTGTTTCTCCTTCAATTAGAACTATACAATACATTATCAAGCTGACTTGCCTCAATTGCGAGGACCAAGGGCCAACTGCATTGACGGAAATCCACCTCACCACTTGACAAACATATTTCCCGTGCTGTTTTTCCTTCAACTAGAACTATACAATACATTATCAAGCTGACTTGCCTCAATTGCGAGGACCAAGGGCCAACTGCATTGACGGAAATCCACCTCACCACTTGACAAACATATTTCCCGTGCTGTTTTTCCTTCAACTAGAACTATACAATACATTATCAAGCTGACTTGCCTCAATTGCGAGGACCAAGGGCCAACTGCATTGACGGAAATCCACCTCACCACTTGACAAACATATTTCCCGTGCTGTTTTTCCTTCAACTAGAACTATACAATACATTATCAAGCTGACTTGCCTCAATTGTTGACATTGATGATGGTTTACTTACACCTGTTGATTCTACAAAGCTCATGTTAGTGACGTCCTTCCTTCTTCAGGGTGATTGGTGGAGTCATCATCTTCCTCAGTGAAGGACTTTCTTTTTCAGACGAGAAGTATTTAAGAGCTATTTCCTTTAAGGGATTTTTGTTATTTTTTGTTCGATCTAGCCTTGGGTCTTTCTTTCTTGGCGATTTCAGCTGTTTTTTTAATGCAGGACTTGCCATTTGGTTAACGCTCCATTCATGAACTTTCAGCTTCCAACCTTCTTTAAGTGCTCGGAAATCTGATACATCCATAAGTTGGGTGATGTGAGTAGCATTTGGAAGTACCGCCAGTTATAACCATTGTACCACAAATAGAATAAGAAGTTGTGTGACCATTCCAAATTGCAGAAAACTATTATAAAAAGTTGTCTGTCATCATTAGGAACAGAATGTCAACATTAGGAAAACAGGTTGTCAACTTAAGGTTCCAGTCATAAGAAAATAATAAAATGAGGATACATGAATTTCTAATGAAAATCTCAACTAAATGTTTTAGTATGCATCACTGACAACCGTTTTCCTAAAGTTGACATTAGTGTCAAGAATAGGAGTCATGGTTGTTTATTGTGTTCCCAATGTTGACACTAGTGTCAAGGATAGGAGCCTTGGTTGTTTATTGTGTTCCCAATGTTGACACTAGTGTCAAGAATAGGAGCCATGGTTGTTTATTGTGTTCCCAATGTTGACACTAGTGTCAAGAATAGGAGCCATGGTTGTTTATTGTGTTCCCAATGTTGACACTAGTGTCAAGAATAGGAGCCCTGGTTGTTTATTGTGTTCCCAATGTTGACACTAGTGTCAAGAATAGGAGTCATGGTTGTTTATTGTGTTCCCAATGTTGACACTAGTGTCAAGGATAGGAGTCATGGTTGTTTATTGTGTTCCCAATGTTGACACTAGTGTCAAGAATAGGAGTCATGGTTGTTTATTGTGTTCCCAATGTTGACACTAGTGTCAAGGATAGGAGTCATGGTTGTTTATTGTGTTCCCAATGTTGACACTAGTGTCAAGAATAGGAGCCCTGGTTGTTTATTGTGTTCCCAATGTTGACACTAGTGTCAAGAATAGGAGCCATGGTTGTTTATTGTGTTCCCAATGTTGACACTAGTGTCAAGAATAGGAGCCATGGTTGTTTATTGTGTTCCCAATGTTGACACTAGTGTCAAGAATAGGAGCCATGGTTGTTTATTGTGTTCCCAATGTTGACACTAGTGTCAAGAATAGGAGCCATGGTTGTTTATTGTGTTCCCAATGTTGACACTACTATAATATCAAGATTTTTTTATCTAAAATATGTCAAACTTTTTACACTCCTTAATTTAAGTATCATAGATTTCAGAGAGATCATAAAAAAACAATTTAATGCATACATTACAAAAACATTGTTACGAAATATTCTTAATCTCTTATCAAAATCACTAAGTGAAGAGAGCAACAGGCGTCGACTCGAGGATTGGTCATACTAAAATGGCTGCAGATGTTATTAACAGAGTTACATAGTTGATCTGGTCAGTCAACATTATTCTTCAACAACTCTTCTTTCTATTGGGCGCAGACATATTCAATTCTCTTTAATCTAATAGTTATTTTTCAAATTTAAATTTGAAGTGTCAACTTATGGAGCAGTGTCAACAATCGGGTCATTTACCCTATATATATATATATATATATCAATTTTGACGGGGGTCATTTTCCGTCTCTACTAGGTAGGATCGATAAAAATTTGAAGCAATTTTTCAACAACTCCGTCATGAGTGCAACCTCAATAGCTACTTTCCTTAAGAGGAAAGTGCTAAAACGAGAGATAAGAAGAGGAATTCATAAGAAAACGATAAAAATAAAATAAAAAGTGTAAAGTTATATTTTGGAGTATAATTGTGTATTTTTTAAAAGTATGACTAGTGGGCCTATGTGTGGGCTAAGCCCACATGTTCTGTGGGCCTATGTGTGGGCTAAGCCCACATGTTCTGTGGGCCTATGTGTGGGCTAAACCCACATGTTCTGTGGGCCTATGTGTGGGCTAAACCCACATGTTCTGTGGGCCTATGTGTGGGCTAAACCCACATGTTCTGTGGGCCTATGTGTGGGCTTAGCCCACATGTTCTGTGAGCCTATGTGTGGGCTAAACCCACATGTTCTGTGGGCCTATGTGTGGGCTAAACCCATATGTTCTGTGGGCCTATGTGTGGGCTAAACCCACATGTTCTGTGGGCCTATGTGTGGGCTAAACCCACATGTTCTGTGGGCCTGTGTGGGCTAAACCCATATGTTCTGTGGGCCTATGTGTGGGCTAAACCCACATGTTCTGTGGGCCTATGTGTGGGCTAAACCCATATGTTCTGTGGGCCTATCTATGGGCTACCTTCTGTCAATAACTCGTAGGCTGTATTTACATTATTGCCTCGTCCGTAGTTGCTAAGTATGTGTTTAACGGTCAGAGTCTCCTTAGAAAATCTGCAAGTTTGGTAATGAAACATGAAGACTTGGTGCTTTAGTACCAAGAACCAAGAAAGGTTTGTGATATCCGACGTTAATAAGGAAGATGAATTCGCAAACCCCTTCTCGTATACTCATAGCAAACGTTTTTTCTTCACTGGCAGCCATTACAAATTTAGGGTGTGAAATTTAAAATTGATTATTAATTATATATCACCCAAGAATAATTTTTATGATGAATTGTATTGCTGCTGATAACTGTTCATGTACTAAAAGATATCATGGAGGGCAGGAAACATGCAAGGCATAAATAAAATATAAAGATACAAAAAAGGAGAAAACAAGTACAACTTGTTTAATGTTTTCGTTCTATGTTTGACATAAAACTAGAAAAAGTAAAAGCAGTAATTAGAACAGCTGATTATTTCCTGAACCACGCATGCGGGAAAGTGTTGAGACTAAGTACCCCTATATGGGGGTGAGACCGATTCATGGTGTAGGATTGGCTATGATGGCGAGTCAAGTTCCCCCTGGAGGACAATGCTCCTCAAGATACCGTTGTTGAATTGTGGATGTTGTAGAAAGCTATTAGGAAGGATCTGCTAACCAAACTATCTCCCAAGAGAATGTCGGTAAGTATTTACTGAAGGTACGTGACCTCCGGTCAGGCAGATGTATGTAGGACTAGGAGGTTTGGATATTTATACTTTAGCTTGTTGCAGGTTCGATTCACGCACGAATACTTAATAAGAAGGCATAATAGACCAATATATGACATATGTAACTGTATTGACTTGCAGCGGAACTGGAGGACTACCGGAGACAAAACGATCTTCACCTCCCGAACGATATGTAACAACTACTAGACTGATGATAGCCATGGTCGTATATAAGGCGGGGCGGGTGCTGAGGGGCTGCAGACACCACCCCCACCTCCCGAACGATATGTAACAACTACTAGACTGATGATAGCCATGGTCGTATATAAGGGGGGGGGGGCGGGTGCTGAGGGGCTGCAGACCCCTCCCCCACCTCCCGAACGATATGTAACAACTACTAGACTGATGATAGCCATGGTCGTATATAAGGGGGGGGGGGCGGGTGCTGAGGGGCTGCAGACCCCTCCCCACCTCCCGAACGATATGTAACAACTACTAGACTGATGATAGCCATGGTCGTATATAAGGGGGGGGGCGGGTGCTGAGGGGCTGCAGACCCCTCCCCACCTCCCGAACGATATGTAACAACTACTAGACTGATGATAGCCATGGTCGTATATAAGGGGGGGGGGCGGGTGCTGAGGGGCTGCAGACCCCTCCCCCACCTCCCGAACGATATGTAACAACTACTAGACTGATGATAGCCATGGTCGTATATAAGGGGGGGGGCGGGTGCTGAGGGGCTGCAGACCCCTCCCCCACCTCCCGAACGATATGTAACAACTACTAGACTGATGATAGCCATGGTCGTATATAAGGGGGGGGGCGGGTGCTGAGGGGCTGCAGACCCCTCCCCCACCTCCCGAACGATATGTAACAACTACTAGACTGATGATAGCCATGGTCGTATATAAGGGGGGGGGGGCGGGTGCTGAGGGGCTGCAGACCCCTCCCCACCTCCCGAACGATATGTAACAACTACTAGACTGATGATAGCCATGGTCGTATATAAGGGGGGGGGGGCGGGTGCTGAGGGGCTGCAGGCCCCTTCCCCACCTCCCGAACGATATGTAACAACTACTAGACTGATGATAGCCATGGTCGTATATAAGGGGGGGGGGCGGGTGCTGAGGGGCTGCAGACCCCTCCCCCACCTCCCGAACGATATGTAACAACTACTAGACTGATGATAGCCATGGTCGTATATAAGGGGGGGGGGGGGCGGGTGCTGAGGGGCTGCAGACCCCTCCCCCACCTCCCGAACGATATGTAACAACTACTAGACTGATGATAGCCATGGTCGTATATAAGGGGGGGCGGGTGCTGAGGGGCTGCAGACCCCTCCCCCACTTCCCGAACGATACTAGACTGATGATAGCCATGGGCGTATATAAGGGGGGGGGGGCGGGTGCTGAGGGGCTGCAGACACCACCCCCACCCCAAAATTTTTATTTGATCGGTAAAATGTGTCATAAACCCCTTAATAATATAGTAAATAAGATCACTTAGTTCAAAAAAATATTTTATTTTAGGTGTAGTAGCGGTTTAGTTAACTAAAACTATTCCACGTTCTTCCGGAAATGCTCCCAGCCCCCCCCCCCCCGAAATTATTTCCAATATGCGCCCATGATGATAGACAGTGTATAACAGCATACATTAACAACCCAGGACCGTATAATCGCGTTTGATGGCCTAAAGTAGGGTTGACTTAAAAAAACTATCATACTTTCATAGAGATTAATTATATTTTATCCTAGAACTCTTTTATATCTGACGAGTTTTAAGAAATATAGTTTTACTCACGTATGAATAGGTCCCGCCGTATTGCCTGATCACACAAA
Source organism: Gonocerus acuteangulatus (assembly GCA_946811695.1). NCBI lineage: Eukaryota > Metazoa > Arthropoda > Insecta > Hemiptera > Coreidae > Gonocerus > Gonocerus acuteangulatus. Next base: position 573,070 of record OX328128.1, on the reverse strand, counting down.
AAATATTAATTCTAATAATATTATTAGAAAGAATAATAGAAATAAACTCAACACTTATATTATAAACAAAAATAAATATTTACACTCAGCCTCACATATTTAGACTTATTATACTTTTACTCAATAGTCATAATTCTCTCTGTTCGTGTGTCAAATTAAACACATCTTGACAGTTAAATAACTTTTCAGATACTGAAAAAACAAAACAAAACGAGTGCATTTATTGTTTTTATCAGCTGGTTGCTAAGGACTTCTCAACAATGGAAGCTCCCTAGCAACCAAGCTTTTCCAGTCTATTGCTGCAACATCTTCCAAGGAGGTAGAAATAGCGGTCGTTAATCTGTCATTAACTATTTAGTTGTAAGATAAAACTCCATTCCTAATAGACTGATTTAGGTTATGTTTTTATCAGCTGGTTGCTAAGGACTTCTCAACAATGGAAGCTCCCTAGCAACCAAGCTTTTCCAGTCTATTGCTGCAACATCTTCCAAGGAGGTAGAAATAGCGGTCGTTAATCTGTTATTAACTATTTAGTTGTAAGATAAAACTCCATTCCTAATAGACTGATTTAGGTTATGTTTTTATCAGCTGGTTGCTAAGGACTTCTCTTCAATTGAAGCTCCCTAGCTACCAACCTTTTCCAGTCTATTGCTGCAACATCTTCCAAGGAGGTAGAAATAGCGGTCGTTAATCTGTTATTAACTATTTAGTTGTAAGATAAAACTCCATTCCTAATAGACTGATTTAGGTTATGTTTTTATCAGCTGGTTGCTAAGGACTTCTCTTCAATTGAAGCTCCCTAGCAACCAAGCTTTTCCAGTCTATTGCTGCAACATCTTCCAAGGAGGTAGAAATAGCGGTCGTTAATCTGTTATTAACTATTTAGTTGTAAGATAAAACTCCATTCCTAATAGACTGATTTAGGTTATGTTTTTATCAGCTGGTTGCTAAGGACTTCTCTTCAATTGAAGCTCCCTAGCAACCAAGCTTTTCCAGTCTATTGCTGCAACATCTTCCAAGGAGGTAGAAATAGCGGTCGTTAATCTGTTATTAACTATTTAGTTGTAAGATAAAACTCCATTCCTAATAGACTGATTTAGGTTATGTTTTTATCAGCTGGTTGCTAAGGACTTCTCTTCAATTGAAGCTCCCTAGCAACCAAGCTTTTCCAGTCTATTGCTGCAACATCTTCCAAGGAGGTAGAAATAGCGGTCGTTAATCTGTCATTAACTATTTAGTTGTAAGATAAAACTCCATTCCTAATAGACGGATTTAGGTTATGTTTTTATCAGCTGGTTGCTAAGGACTTCTCTTCAATTGAAGCTCCCTAGCTACCAACCTTTTCCAGTCTATTGCTGCAACATCTTCCAAGGAGGTAGAAATAGCGGTCGTTAATCTGTCATTAACTATTTAGTTGTAAGATAAAACTCCATTCCTAATAGACTGATTTAGGTTATGTTTTTATCAGCTGGTTGCTAAGGACTTCTCTTCAATTGAAGCTCCCTAGCAACCAAGCTTTTCCAGTCTATTGCTGCAACATCTTCCAAGGAGGTAGAAATAGCGGTCGTTAATCTGTCATTAACTATTTAGTTGTAAGATAAAACTCCATTCCTAATAGACGGATTTAGGTTATGTTTTTATCAGCTGGTTGCTAAGGACTTCTCTTCAATTGAAGCTCCCTAGCTACCAACCTTTTCCAGTCTATTGCTGCAACATCTTCCAAGGAGGTAGAAATAGCGGTCGTTAATCTGTCATTAACTATTTAGTTGTAAGATAAAACTCCATTCCTAATAGACGGATTTAGGTTATGTTTTTATCAGCTGGTTGCTAAGGACTTCTCTTCAATTGAAGCTCCCTAGCTACCAACCTTTTCCAGTCTATTGCTGCAACATCTTCCAAGGAGGTAGAAATAGCGGTCGTTAATCTGTCATTAACTATTTAGTTGTAAGATAAAACTCCAATCCTAATAAACTGTTTTTATTAGACTTTCGACGCATCGATATAGGACTTAGACTGGTTTAGGTTATGTTTAGAACAGAATGCATGTCTAGATTTGTTGTGATAACACAACAATTTCAAACCTATCGGCGGTTCTAATAATTCGGAACCGTAGTAACCCACTCCCTCCGTCCCCTATTTTGCTGGTGACGAATACCTCAGGACAAGACGACATAGGCCTATATGCAGTATATCTAACACAGAACTCGTCATCATACAAACTACCAGAGAAGATACAATCTCTACCTGTCGTAAGATATGCCACAACTCTTAGACTGATGATAGTCAATGTACAAACAATGTACTCACCTTTATCAACAACACAGGACCATCAACAACAATTATTCGATGGTCTTAAGCAGTATTGCCGTTTAAAGTTGTCTGATATGTTCCTTTGAAGCCTTCACTCAATACATTAACATACAGCATTAAACAAAATGGCTGCAGCCCCCCCCCCCGAAATTTTTATTTAATTAGTAAAAATGTGGCATAAAATAAATTAAATAAGATCACTTAGATCAGAAAAAATAATTTTTTGGGGTGTTATAGCGTTGTAGTTGTCAAACTATTCCAAGTCCTCTGTTTTTAGTATTCCATACCCCAAATCCCCCGGTGCCCCCCCTAGTCACTCCAAGCCAACACATACCCCAAATCCCCCGGTGCCCTTCCCCCTAGTCACTCCAAGCTGGTCGAGTAATCGCCAACACATACCCCAAATCCCCCGGTGCCCCCCCTAGTCACTCCAAGCTGGTCAAGTAATCGCCAACACCTACCCCAAATCCCCCGGTGCCCCCCCCCCCCCTAGTCACTCCAATCTGGTCGAGTAATCGCTAACACATACGCCAAATCCCTCGGTGCCCCCCCAGTCACTCCAAGCTGGTCGAGTAATCGCCAACACATACCCCAAATCGCCCGGTGCCCCCCCCTAGTCACTCCAAGCTGGTCGAGTAATCTCCAACACATAGATTATGAGCTGTATGTAAATCCGCTAACATGACACAGCTCCTGCTGTTCGGGGTTTCTATCATTCTACAAGACATTGACAGCTGAATTGCCAATGTTTCTAGTTAGACAAAATAAACTTCAAGTGAGAAAATCAATGTTTCTCAGAGGGAGGAAATTCACTATAATAGCATTTCATTTTTCTCTACACTTTTGATAAATTTTTATTTACATTTTAGTGTGAAGTTGTAAATAAAAGAGGTTTTAGGACGTGTCATCTACAGATTGCACCCTCGATGTCCAAATCCTTAAATACCTTGCAGCAATGCTGATAGATAATTACTCATGAGTAAGATTGAATAGAGACAATTCATTGAGTAATGTCTACAATAGTGAGTAATGATGCTGTAACCATAACAACAGTAGTTATCAATGAATGATGATAATGTAACCATAACAACAGTATATATCAATGAAGGGCGATATAAATGCTGAGAGATAAGCAAGTCCTATGCCCGTTAGCTGATTGGCCTACTTCTGGAGAGGCTACTAGCTGGAGAGCGTGTTTCTGAGTTCCGAGTTTCTACCTCTTTGGCTGGAGGAAGTGGTGGGGGTAGTTGGGTATATAGGTAGGTCCCATCCCGCTAAAGCAGACTTCACCGAGCATCCGTACCGTCAACATCAGAAGGTGAGTCCTCTCTTCTAGTCACTGTACCACCAACATCACGCCAATATATCTACAGGCTTGTAATTAACAACCCACGCAGGTACAACATGTTGTTCCTGAGTAAAGCCCGACTTGTAATTCACAGATTTAGTACTTCCCACAACAAACCTTTCTGTTTAACTAGTTTCTTCCAATTTGACAAACACATCGACCGTTTGCGGCTGATTAACGAACTCGTCCTTTTGTTGGGAGTGCTATAGTTCAGGTTTCGTGGCGACTACATCTGGTGACCGCTATAGTGTTAACAGACACTGCCAAACGCCCTCACACACATGCAGATATATTTGTGTATGTAGACACCTTGATAAATGTTAACGAGCCTATTTTCTGTATAAATTCATTGCTGAGTGTAACCTCCATCGACGGATTCGTTGAGAAAGTCCTAGTAAAACAGAATTCTGTTGTATATTTGTTCGGTGCCGATTTACCACGGGAGAATGCTCCTGCTATGTAATGGTCGAGTTTCCCTTCATTTCTACACTATTGTGCTCAAAGTGTTAGTAAATTCTATACAATAATAGTTCAGGAGATGGCTCTTTAGCAAGATATCCGCCATATATATATATATATATAGCAGTGGGGAAATACGCTGGGTAGATACTATTTAAATATTTTATTATAATAAATCTACTATATATTTGTCAAATACCACTTGACAGAAAAATTTGAAATTTTTCATAGACACCCTCTTTAGGATGCAAACACTCGCTAAGGAAGGTTTTTTTGATATTCAAATTTTTTATTATTTTTACAAGGGTTTGAATTTTTAGTTGGTTTAAAAGAGAGCAGGCAAGCCTAGGCAGCATTCGTTGCTAGGAAGATAACAGGTCAGATGTTACCGTACTGTATCTATTTTTATAATATTATTTTTTTTGGCGGTCGATTTCAACTATGATGGCAAACCTTGAATTACTAGAAATAAACTGTGATTTTGTCCCTCATAGAGTTTTCGCTATACCTGGTGATGGTCCATCCGAGGTAATAATATCCCGAGCCTCCTTTCCCCAGTCAGAACACTTCTTGGTAATGCTCGCAAATATAATGGGTGTGCCCATTTATTATTGACAACGGATTTTAACCTGTACTGGTTAAACTCATGTTACTGGAAACCTCTAGATACCGGGTTATCTGTTTGTTGACACTGGTCCGTAGTGCCCCAGTGTCAAGAAACATTATACTTTGATTACTTATCAATTGATGAATAACATATAGTATGACGGGAGCCGTGCTATAATAAACTGCACAAACTTATATAACAGCGTTAATTTGATGATACATTATTTAAGTCAATAAAATAACTACTTACCTGCCATGACAAAGCACGGGTTTCCAGCTAGTATAGAATATATTAGATATTCTATTACATTTTTGAGAGAATTTTAGAAATTAGTTTTTAACATTTCACTCCCTCCGTAGGGAAGAGAACTGCTTATTATAATTATGACCAATACAGAAGTAGGTACTGACTAGAAAATTTCGTGGCGTTGCCAGTCGGCCTTTTCAGAATATCTCCAAAATCTATTATTATTATTGTCGGTTTGGTAAATATGAAGGAGCGCGGTCTCCACACCGATCCTTTTGAAATGTTGCACTATTACGTATTTTGATGCACTAAACACGAATCCGTTAAAAAAAAAGCTCGCTTTTCACTAGGAAAGAAGTTATGAAACACTAAAGTTCACTGTTGTGCGGGTTCTGAAAGGTAATGTAACCTACTATGTTTGTCAACATGCGCATGCGCGGGTATGGAAGAGTTCGTAATAAGGATGTCTAATTAAAATTTACCATCAATTATTTATCAATTTATCTCCAGTTAGTTATTCAAAAATATTTTTTTTAAATAATAAACCATTCTTTAAATTTTTTTTTTAATTTTAAGAAGATATCAAAACTCTAGTCAATCCAACTCGGTAAAATTAATAGAATTCTATTAATTTTAGCGAGTTGGATTGGCTAGGGGTTTTGATATCTTCTTGAGCGAGCGGAAACGCATAGCACGTATGCCCAAAAGCGACAATTTACGACCAAGTCAGCTACCACAAGGTGAGTCTAAATTTCAATTACACTTCGTCATTAAGGACTATTGCGCATGCGCGTGTTTACAAATACGCTGTTACCCCGTCTTTTATAACCTCCATAACAGTGAACTTTAGTGCTTCATAACTTCTTTCCTAGTTGAGAACAACTTTTTTTTTCAACGGATTCGTGTTTAGTGCATCAAAATACGTTATAGTGCAAACTTTGAAGAAAATCGATGCTGAGGACGCTCTCCTTCAGATTTACCGCGACATGTTATGACAGGTGAGGACGCTCTCCTTCAGATTTACCGCGACATGTTATGACAGGTGAGGACGCTCTCCTTCAGATTTACCGCGACATGTTATGACAGGTGAGGACGCTCTCCTTCAGATTTACCGCGACATGTTATGACAGGTGAGGACGCTCTCCTTCAGATTTACCGCGACATGTTATGACAGGTGAGGACGCCCAAATTTACAATGATTTGTGAATAAATAATTCATAACCATTTCAAATAACAGTTCTTTGTATGCCAATCTTACATCTCCGCGCATGCGCACGTTTACAAATACGTTGTTTACGTCAGCTTTCAAAACCCGCACAACAGTGTACTTTAGTGCTTCATAACTTCTTCCCTAGAGAAAAGCGAGCTTTTTTTTTTTTTAACGGATTCGTGTTTAATGCATCAAAATACGTAATAGTGCAACATTTCAAAAGGATCGGTGTCGAGACCGCGCGTCTTCACATTTACCAAATAACAGAGAGTCAACTATTTGAAAATACTAAAAAAACAACAAACAACATTAAATCGCCTTAGAGTAGTCAAATTAAATAACAGAGAGTCAAAAACTAAAACATTTAAAAACGGATTAATATGAAAATCACATAAAATTTTACATTTTTCTCTATCCAGGTAAAAAAAGATAAATATTCACATTATAACTTACAAGCAACTGTTAATTATATAAAGTATTATATATTTCTACTAAATATATAAATGCTAATACATAAAAACAATCATTTAATAGTATTATAGAGAAGAGGGGTCTCCCGTGGTCTAGTGGCTAACGCCTTGGATTCATAAGCGGGAGATGGTGGGTTCGATTCCCACCTCCGGCAGGAATTTTATCATCTCAGGGCTCGCTGGGAAAATTCCTCGCTGCACCCTGGATGTCGGCGCTAATGACCTTAGATGTAGATGCACAGTAAAAAAAAAAAAAAAAGTTATAAATAAGAGTTAACTAACTCATGGTTGCCTCTTCATAGACATAATATTAGAAAAATACTAAATAACAACATTTATCTACAACAAATTATAAATTCACACAAACCATATTATTGAGTGGATAAATGTATTGTTATTGAGAATCTTTTCCTAGCAGATGGTTTTATGCTTATTATTAAATATCCAATTTTCTTAATTTGCAATGATAAATACACTAACATACATTTTCAAATTTATGATAGTATATATACACACACACATGTATATATATACATATATATGTATACATTTTTTATATTATAAATCAATAAATCATTGACCTTTTGATAGAAGACATTTATCTTAGTTATTTTTAAACACTTGCAGTGGTTCCAGTTAATTATAAGAAGTTTAAAAAATGGGAAATGACTAGATAGCTGAGCTGCTGATAGCTTTGAAATTGAATAAAAAAATCCATGAGTTTGATACGATTTGCTCGATCTAACACTTCATTTGTATTGTTCCAGGATGAAAACATTACTCTTCACATTGCTGGGACTTGGAGCGTTGGTGAACGCACAGATCCCGGGGATAGGATGGTGTCCTGACAAGAGGTCCATGACAAACTTCGATATTGATAGGGTAAACATTAATAGGAACTAGAATTACATATAGCAATATTCTCTTATTTCATCCTTTATCCTTACTACATGGCTTTGTAGATTAGCGCTCTACATACACCCAACTACTTCTAGATTCAAACCAGTGAACACCGTTGAGTTATAGTTCCACTCCTACTAACGTTCTAGGTTCCTAGTGATTTTCAAAACTCACCCAAAATCTCAATGATATGTTTATGTAAAATAGGCAGAAGGTAAATGAATAAAAAGTTTTTACTTTCCTGTAATTTTCTTCAAACTGCTCTACCTGTTTGAGAGCTGATGAAGGTTCATGAAATGTTTGGACTTGGCCCTAGTAAGAGAAGGTTCTCCTTCCTTCGGCTAGGATTTAATCAGTGTTACTACTCTTGAAGAGCTCCGAGTATATCAGCCTCAGGATCTCTACACTTTTAAGAAAATTTCTAATTTGTAAACTATTTTTTATTAATTCACTTTCTCCCTATTTTATGGGGAGGGGGGAGTTATTTATTATTTTTAAAATTGGCTGTCTACAATTGGTCTGTAGACAAATGGTTGATAAGGTATATAAATCAGTGTAGAAATATTCTGTCAGTTAAATTTGTAGCATCTAGGAATTCAAACAAGTTAATGATTTTTTCTGGATAATCTCCTAGAATTTTGTCTAAAGTACCATTAATTATGAATCGATTCCTTTCAAATTGCTATGCTAAGCACTGAGTAAGTATTTGCTTCACCGTGAGGAGGACTCCACAGCTTATACAGTTCGGTGGTTCATCTTAAAACATGAGTTATGAGTGAGTTAGCCTTGTATGCCCTATTCACAACTTATCCAACACAACCTCTTTCCTTCTGGTTTGATAGACTGAAGTTTTCCAAATCCTGGGGGCTCGTTTTATTTCTAATAGTTTATTATCAAAGGTTTCCCGCTGAAGCCAGATTCCGTCTATGTCTGGAGCTAAAATATCGGACCGTGGAATAAATGGATAATCAACTCCTTCCTTTACACCACTCCTCGAATACCATAGTGGCTCGGAATCCAAGATAAGATTGTTAGAATTTTTTTTTTTTGGAGATTATATACGGGGGTGAAAATATTGGCAATAATAGGATGAGTGGAGAAGGGATTTGTTAATGAGAATAAAACTGAAAGGGAATCGGAAAATATGGAATGAACATTTCCCTTAGGGATTATGATGGACAGAGATTGAAGTATAGCAACTAGTTGGGCTGTGTAAATCTTAGCATACTAATGCTATAAACACCATGAACCAGTGTGCTTGATATTGCCTTTAAAAGAAAAAGAAATAAAATATTCTGTTGTGCTAGATAAAAAAAAAAAAAAAAAAAAAAAAAAAAAAAAAAAAAAAAAAAAAAAAAAAAAAAAAAAAAAAAAAGGTACCCATTAACCACTATACCATTAATTAATTAAAGGCTAGGTGAGCCTAGGGACGATCTGGGACTCCGAATCCTACCCTCACTGGGTCCTCCAGTTTATTAGTCGAGTCCTCTACAACTGAGCTAACCTCGCCCCCCCCCCAGGTAATAAAAGTACATCTACTATATATTTGTCAAATACCACTCACTCACTCACTCACTCACTCACTCACTGACTCACTCACTCATCTATCAACGCCCAGCCCAAACCGCTCGACAGAAAATTTTGAAATTTTGCATGGACACTCCCTATATAACCTAGGCACTCGCTAAGAAAGGATTTTTTGATATTCGAATTTTTAAGTATTTTTAGAGGGGTTTAAAGTTTGAGTTGGTTAGAGCAGGCAAGCCTAGGCAGCAAGCGTTGCTAGGACGATAACAGAACAGCTGTTACCGTATTGTATCTATTTCATAGTATTATTTTAAATTGAGGTTAATTTCAACTATGATGGCAGTCCTTGAATTACTAGAAATAAAATGTGATTTTGTCCCTCATAGAGTTTACGCCCTGGTGATGGTCCATCCGAGGTAATAATATCCCGGACCACTTGACACAAAAATTTGAAATTTTGCACGGACAATACGTTTAGAGTGTAAACACATGCTAAGAAAGGTTGTTTTGGTATTCAAATGTTTAATTACTTTTAGGGGGGTTTGAATTATTAAGAAGTTCCTCATCGGCTCAAAAATGGTTTGATTTTGATAACATTTGGTACAAAAATCTTTCTTCTCATTTAAAAGGTCAAGTTCATAAACCAGTTGAATCCGTTTACTGGAACATGGTTTTTGGAGGGAAATTTGTGCGAAAGATTCCTTAACGTAGGAAAACGAATGAAACCATTTTTAAAGCGAGTTCTGTAGCCATTTACCAGAAAAATTGATAGAAATACTTTTCAAAACTAATTTTCTGTTTGGGTATTCAGAAACGAAGTATATGGAAAAAATGTTATGAATGGTGATACAAAGTTTTCGGATCTCAGTATATTTTCTAAAATATCTCGAAAACGGTTGGGAACTCGAAGTAAGTAAGTGGAAGGCGGCTACTCGAAAGGTTACTAAATTCTCTACAAAGAAGATTCTGTTGTAATGTTCGGTGGGGCGATGTCAATCGAAGAGATAAGTGCTTATAACTTTAGTTTTATTTTTTTTTTTTTTTTTTTTTTTTTTTTTTTTTTTTTTTTTTTTTTTTTTTTTTTTTTTTTTTTTTTTTACGGCGCATCGACAAATCGTGGCCATTAGCGCCGACGTCCAGGGTGCAGCCAGGAATTTTCTCAGCGAGCCCTGAGATGAGAAAAATTCCTTTAGTTTTATTATTCTCAACGTGTATTTGTCTCTGTTTACCTTTTTAAGTGGTTGTTGTGTTTGTTTTTTACTCCCCAACGGAAACAAGCACGGTTACCTCCACATGGTGTTTCCTGGGTAACTTTAAAGTCCGTGCAATAATAAGCTGTACAAAATTATGTAGTAGCGTTAATTTTGATCATATCTTATTTAACTCAATATAAAAAATACTTATCGGCCGTGGTGAAGCACGGGTATTCAGCTAGTTTTAAAATAAATATAAGTTTATATTAATAGCAAAGTTTCTGCTTGAATTTAAAACCTTCATTGGGATCATGCGGAGGGGATCTGCTCCAATAGGAAGTCTCGGAATCTCTAAATGATGAAGGCTTCAAATGCAAGTAGAAACTTAGGTGTTTATAAAAACCTACTTTTATTGTAAAATTTACCTAGTTTTATTAAGAAAAGAGAAAGGAAAATTATTAATGATTTTCACATAAAATGTTTCAGTATCTTGGAACTTGGTACGAGGCAGAGAGATACTTTACTGTATTAGAAGCTGGGAGTCGGTGCGCAAGAACCAACTATACTAAAGCTACTGATGGAAGGATTCTTGTAACCAACGAAATCACTAACAGATTGTAAGTATAAAATAAATCATATTATATCCTTATTAAGACAAGTTCCTTTAACACACTTTGATAGTTGTATAATGTTGGCCATTCTTTCCCTCAAACACCTCTCACAGTATTCCACGAATATACAGTTACTTCCTTAAACATGTTACCTCTGGACACGAGACTTTCAAAGCTGTTTCTTGTTCTTTCTCTCATACAAACATTTACAATTTTGATAAAATTATACATTCGTAAAAATAAATAAATATAATAATTAGAAAAAATACCTTTGTAAATTTAATTCCATTTATGTGAGAAATGCTTTGTGCATACAATTTCCTTCAAGCAGGGCTCTCAATCTGAATCACATCTCATGAATCCTTTTTTGTGTTCTACAATTCTATTTTTTGCCTATGAAAATACGCCATATGGAATTGGAGGTCCATGTCTCTATGTATGCTGAATATAGTTCTAACTACTCATGGGAGTATATAAAGGTGGGGCTGCGGGAGCTGCAGCCCCCCCCCCATTTTGATTTGATCGGTAAAAATGTCTAATAAAACCCTTAAAAATAAATTAAATAAGATAGTCCAAAAAAAAAATATTTTATTTTGGTTGTAATAGCGTTTTAGTTGGCTAAAACTATTCCAATTTCTAAATTGTTAATATTCCATACCCCGGAAATGGTCTCAGCCGCCCCCCCCTGAAATTATTTCCTATATACGCCCATGTAACTACTCGCCATGAAGTACTAAGATATTTTATTTCTTTGTGTAGTTTGAGGTCTGCTTCCCTTTGTGCTCTATATAGTTCTAACAAATGCTGCTCATGAAGCACTCAGGCTGTGAAAGCAGAGATCATGAAGAATCCATAGGATTCTATGTGATGATTTGGCCGTCGGCCAGTTGAGTTTAATAACTCCATATTTCAATTATCAGATTGTATCGTTTCCAGTTTTCTCATTTGCAATACATGTCATAACTTTAGGAAAACAGACAAACCATCTTTATGGGATGAATGGCATGATAATTTTTTTAATTAATTTCTACTGTATTTTACTTTCAGAACTGGAATAAAACGAGTACTGGATGGAGAGATCAGGAACGTGCCTAAAGGGGGAGTCGATTCTAAGATCAGTGTTAAATATTCAACATTACCTTGTAAGTAAAGAACCTAGACTTTTCAAAGCTAAAGCTAACTTATTTTAGGAGGCCATTTCACAAGCAAACCATAAAAAGATATTAGAAAAAATTTTCTTTTTTATGTAAATAATTTTGTTGTACCTTTGAGCTAATGCCAATTTTGCATTTAACTCTTTTCTTAGACTAGCAGCAATTCTCATGTATGTTCAGATTTAATTCATGAATTGTAGTTTTCATTTGCCTAATTAATTGATTTTAAAGTTATTTTTATACTAAAGAGTTCTCTGGAATCTGTAAGTAAACAAAACTCCCTTCGGTTAATATTTCCCTATTTTACCTCAAATTAAATATTATTAAAATTACAATTCTCCTGGACTTGGGCAATCATATTAAACCTGATTAACCCATAAAGAACATTCATTGACTTATTCTCAACCAGATATTTATGTATATTGTTGATGATTGTTTAAAGAGGAATTGGTAAAATAGAAAAGGTGTACACTCCGACCTCCTTGTTTCCTAAAGACATTCTTCCCCAATCGATCCATCAGAATCTACACATTCTAACTCATTAATAACTAACTCATTAGTAGATGAAGAAAGAGAAATGACACACTTTCTCTGTTTCTTGTTTTCCGCAAACATCCAGCAATTCAATAGTATTCAGATAAATTGTAACGAAGGTCTGTAGTAGACTGTAGACCGGACTTAAGGCTAGGCTGTGTGTATCTATCTCCTTCCAAACTACCAGCGGTCTACATCCGATCTATAGGAACTACTCTAAAGCAAGTTTGTCCTTTCAAATTACTCAAAGTTTTCAGGCATCATTATCTATTCGTATACAATTACTAAAATATAAACAATAATTCATTGTATACAACAACAAAAAAAAATGATGATTTTTTATTCTAGTTCCAATGGAGACAGAATACATCATTCTTGACACAGACTACGACTCTTATTCTGTCGTCTGGTCATGTTCCGGACTTGGTCCGTTGGTCAACACTCGTAAGTATAACACTTTATTTAATCAGAACTTGACTCACATCAACCGATCTCTTGGTCTTCTCTTACTATATCAATTATCTTTGTTCCATTATACTCGTGTCTAGTTCATTTAATTCATGATAAAGAATAACAAATATACATCATAGGCATTAATGTTTCACTTTTAGAAGAAAATAATGAAAGGGTTAATATTGCTACTATATTTTTTTTCTTATTAATATTTTTTGTGTTTGCCTTGTATTTTATGTATATGTCGTCTAATAGTTTGCTGCTGTTGCCCAATAGTTTGTTGCTGTCACCCAAACATTTGCTGCTATCACCCAATACATTGTTGCTGCTACCCAATAGTTTGCTACTGTCGCTCAATTGTTTGTTGCTGTCGCCCAATAATTTGTTGCTGTCATCCAATAGTTTGCTGTTTCACCCAATAGTTTGCTGCTGTCACCCAATAGTTTGCTGTTTCACCCAATAGTTTGCTGCTGTCACCCAATAGTTTGCTGCTTCAGTCAATAGTTTGTTGCTGTCACCCAATAGTTTGTTACTGTCACACAATAGTTTGCTGCTTCACACAATAGTTTGCTGCTTCACACAATAGTCTGTTGCTATCCCCTAATACTTTGTTGTTGTCACCCAATAGTCTGTTGCTATCACCTAATACTTTGTTGCTGTCACCCAATAGTTTACTGCTGTCACCCAATAGTCTGTTGCTGTCACCCAATAGTTTACTGCTGTCACCCAATAGTCTGTTGCTATCACCTAATACTTTGTTGTTGTCACCCAATAGTTTCTTTTCTGCCACCCAATAGGTTGCTGCTTCAACCAATAGTTTTTTGCTGTTGCCCAATAGTTTGCTGCTTCACCCAATAGTCTATTTCTATCACCTAATAGTTTGTTGCTTCACCCAATAGTTTTTTTTTTGCTGTTGCTCAATAGTTTGCTTCTTTGCCCAATAGTTTTTTTTTTTTTTTGCCGTCCAATAGCTTGCTGCTTCATTCAATAGTTTGTTGCTATCACCTAATAGTTTGCTGTTTCACCCAATAGTTTGCTGCTGTCACCCAATATTTTGCTGCTGTCACCCAATAGTTTGTTGCTGTCACCCAATAGTTTACTACTGTCACACAATAGTTTTTTACTGTCACACAATAGTTTGCTGCTTCACACAATAGTTTCTTTTCTGCCTCCCAATAGGTTGCTGCTTCAACCAATAGTTTGCTGCTTCACCCAATAGTCTATTTCTATCACCTAATAGTTTGTTGTTTCACCCAATAGTTTGTTTTTTTTTCTGCTGTTGCCCAATAGTTTGCTTCTTCGCCCAATAGTTTTTTGCCGCCGCACATTAGGTTGCTGCTTCACCCAATAGTTTGTTGCCACCATTCAATAGGTGGGTGCTTCACCCAATAGTTTGTTGCTATCACCTAATAGTTTGCTGTTTCACCCAATAGGTTTTTTGTATTGCCCAATAGGGTGCTGCTGTGAGTCAATAGTTTGCTGTCGCCCATTAGTTTGTTGCTGTCAGCCGATAGATTTTGGCTAATAATGTATTGTTTTGATGTGTCTGTATCGGAGCAATGCCTTATCCGTAATCTATTGCTGGACTTGATCTTTTAGCCAATCAGTCGATGCAAGGAGTTTAGCTAATTATTAAGTGACAAAGTCTTTTATTATTCCATAAACATTCTTATGTGTGTTTAATTATTAGGCTCAATTTAAAGAGGAATTTCTTAACATGAGAATATGAACTATGCAGGCATTAGCATAGTCTGCTATATCATGGCAGTCTGGGGACAATGCGTTGCTACAGTTCAATGTCCCAAAGCTTTCTCCCTAAGTCTGAAAACTACATAATATTCTAAGAAAATAGAGACTGATAAATGCTGTCTAATTACAGAGTCTGCTTGGGTGATGACAAGAGAACGACTTCCTCCAGGAACCGTGCTCCAGAAGGCGTACGGAGTTCTTGACAAGAACAAGATCTCAAGGACATTCTTCGTAAGAGCCGAGCAAGAAGAATGCCAACTCGGGGAAGCTGTAGCACCGGAAAAACCAGAAGAAGAAGGAACAAGATCAGCAGAAACTAAACCAGAAGTCGAGAAAGATACAGCTAATGCAGTCGAAGAAAGCAAACCAGTAACTTCAGAAGCCGTTGCTGTACCTTCGAAGCTGGAGCCTCAAGTTGCTGCTTCTCCACTCGTACCTCAAGAATCCAGGCCTTCTCCAGCTATCTCGGCTCCAACTCCAACACCGGAAAAATAATCTATGCATTTCATCAATGCAAACAGTCTCAAAAAAGCTTTAAATACTAGTTAGTCATAATTTATTACTTAAGTTATTGAATCAAATCTACATTTAATTGTAACTGTAAGGATTTTTATTTGTTGGGTGTAGATCCAAAGGATAAATAGCAATTCTACCTAATCCGAATCTTACTCCCAACAAATGCAACTCCATAAACAGAGTGATATTTTATACTTTTAGAATAAAGGTTATTTCTGCCACGTTCAGTACAAAATGTATTTTAGACTATTCTTCTACGTCCATTCAAGAAGTTATACTAAACATTAAAAAAACAAACTTATGCATTTGGTATTTTATTCCATTGAATATTCCTGGAAAGTAGAAGGCTGCTAAATGTTTGGTAATTTATTTCAAGGAATATTCCTGGAAAGTAGAAGGCTGCTAAATGTTTGGTAATTTATTTCAAGGAATATTCCTGGAAAGTAGAAGGCTGCTAAATGTTTGGTAATTTATTTCAAGGAATATTCCTGGAAAGTAGAAGGCTGCTAAATGTTTGGTAATTTATTTCAAGGAATATTCCTGGAAAGTAGAAGGCTGCTAAATGTTTGGTAATTTATTTCAAGGAATATTCCCGGAAAGTAGAAGGCTGCTAAATGTTTGGTAATTTATTTCATTGAATATTCCTGGAAAGTAGAAGGCTGCTAAATGTTTGGTAATTTATTTCATTGAATATTCCCGGAAAGTAGAAGGCTGCTAAATGTTTGGTAATTTATTTCATTGAATATTCCTGGAAAGTAGAAGGCTGCTAAATGTTTGGTAATTTATTTCATTGAATATTCCCGGAAAGTAGAAGGCTGCTAAATGTTTGGTAATTTATTTCATTGAATATTCCTGGAAAGTAGAAGGCTGCTAAATGTTTGGTAATTTATTTCATTGAATATTCCCGGAAAGTAGAAGGCTGCTAAATGTTTGGTAATTTATTTCAAGGAATATTCCTGGAAAGTAGAAGGCTGCTAAATGTTTGGTAATTTATTTCAAGGAATATTCCCGGAAAGTAGAAGGCTGCTAAATGTTTGGTAATTTATTTCAAGGAATATTCCTGGAAAGTAGAAGGCTGCTAAATGTTTGGTAATTTATTTCAAGGAATATTCCCGGAAAGTAGAAGGCTGCTAAATGTTTGGTAATTTATTTCAAGGAATATTCCTGGAAAGTAGAAGGCTGCTAAATGTTTGGTAATTTATTTCAAGGAATATTCCTGGAAAGTAGAAGGCTGCTAAATGTTTGGTAATTTATTTCAAGGAATATTCCTGGAAAGTAGAAGGCTGCTAAATGTTTGGTAATTTATTTCAAGGAATATTCCTGGAAAGTAGAAGGCTGCTAAATGTTTGGTAATTTATTTCAAGGAATATTCCTGGAAAGTAGAAGGCTGCTAAATGTTTGGTAATTTATTTCAAGGAATATTCCCGGAAAGAAGAAGGCTGCTAAATGTTTGGTAATTTATTTCAAGGAATATTCCTGGAAAGTAGAAGGCTGCTAAATGTTTGGTAATTTATTTCATTGAATATTCCTGGAAAGTAGAAGGCTGCTAAATGTTTGGTAATTTATTTCAAGGAATATTCCCGGAAAGTAGAAGGCTGCTAAATGTTTGGTAATTTATTTCATTGAATATTCCCGGAAAGTAGAAGGCTGCTAAATGTTTGGTAATTTATTCCATTGAATATTCCTGGAAAGTAGAAGGCTGCTAAATGTTTGGTAATTTATTTCAAGGAATATTCCTGGAAAGTAGAAGGCTGCTAAATGTTTGGTAATTTATTTCATTGAATATTCCCGGAAAGTAGAAGGCTGCTAAATGTTTGGTAATTTATTTCAAGGAATATTCCTGGAAAGTAGAAGGCTGCTAAATGTTTGGTAATTTATTTCAAGGAATATTCCCGGAAAGTAGAAGGCTGCTAAATGTTTGGTAATTTATTTCATTGAATATTCCTGGAAAGTAGAAGGCTGCTAAATGTTTGGTAATTTATTTCATTGAATATTCCTGGAAAGTAGAAGGCTGCTAAATGTTTGGTAATTTATTTCAAGGAATATTCCCGGAAAGTAGAAGGCTGCTAAATGTTTGGTAATTTATTTCATTGAATATTCCTGGAAAGTAGAAGGCTGCTAAATGTTTGGTAATTTATTTCAAGGAATATTCCCGGAAAGTAGAAGGCTGCTAAATGTTTGGTAATTTATTCCATTGAATATTCCTGGAAAGTAGAAGGCTGCTAAATGTTTGGTAATTTATTTCAAGGAATATTCCCGGAAAGTAGAAGGCTGCTAAATGTTTGGTAATTTATTTCAAGGAATATTCCCGGAAAGTAGAAGGCTGCTATATGTTTGGTAATTTATTTCAAGGAATATTCCTGGAAAGTAGAAGGCTGCTAAATGTTTGGTAATTTATTTCATTGAATATTCCTGGAAAGTAGAAGGCTGCTAAATGTTTGGTAATTTATTTCATTGAATATTCCTGGAAAGTAGAAGGCTGCTAAATGTTTGGTAATTTATTTCATTGAATATTCCCGGAAAGTAGAAGGCTGCTTAATGTTTGGTAATTTATTTCATTGAATATTCCCGGAAAGTAGAAGGCTGCTAAATGTTTGGTAATTTATTTCAAGGAATATTCCTGGAAAGTAGAAGGCTGCTAAATGTTTGGTAATTTATTTCAAGGAATATTCCCGGAAAGTAGAAGGCTGCTAAATGTTTGGTAATTTATTTCATTGAATATTCCTGGAAAGTAGAAGGCTGCTAAATGTTTGGTAATTTATTTCATTGAATATTCCCGGAAAGTAGAAGGCTGCTAAATGTTTGGTAATTTATTTCATTGAATATTCCTGGAAAGTAGAAGGCTGCTAAATGTTTGGTAATTTATTTCATTGAATATTCCCGGAAAGTAGAAGGCTGCTAAATGTTTGGTAATTTATTTCATTGAATATTCCCGGAAAGTAGAAGGCTGCTAAATGTTTGGTAATTTATTTCAAGGAATATTCCTGGAAAGTAGAAGGCTGCTAAATGTTTGGTAATTTATTTCATTGAATATTCCCGGAAAGTAGAAGGCTGCTAAATGTTTGGTAATTTATTTCATTGAATATTCCTGGAAAGTAGAAGGCTGCTAAATGTTTGGTAATTTATTTCATTGAATATTCCCGGAAAGTAGAAGGCTGCTAAATGTTTGGTAATTTATTTCATTGAATATTCCTGGAAAGTAGAAGGCTGCTAAATGTTTGGTAATTTATTTCAAGGAATATTCCCGGAAAGTAGAAGGCTGCTAAATGTTTGGTAATTTATTTCATTGAATATTCCTGGAAAGTAGAAGGCTGCTAAATGTTTGGTAATTTATTTCAAGGAATATTCCCGGAAAGTAGAAGGCTGCTAAATGTTTGGTAATTTATTTCATTGAATATTCCCGGAAAGTAGAAGGCTGCTAAATGTTTGGTAATTTATTTCATTGAATATTCCTGGAAAGTAGAAGGCTGCTAAATGTTTGGTAATTTATTTCAAGGAATATTCCTGGAAAGTAGAAGGCTGCTAAATGTTTGGTAATTTATTTCAAGGAATATTCCCGGAAAGTAGAAGGCTGCTAAATGTTTGGTAATTTATTTCATTGAATATTCCCGGAAAGTAGAAGGCTGCTAAATGTTTGGTAATTTATTTCATTGAATATTCCCGGAAAGTAGAAGGCTGCTAAATGTTTGGTAATTTATTTCAAGGAATATTCCCGGAAAGTAGAAGGCTGCTAAATGTTTGGTAATTTATTTCATTGAATATTCCTGGAAAGTAGAAGGCTGCTAAATGTTTGGTAATTTATTTCATTGAATATTCCCGGAAAGTAGAAGGCTGCTAAATGTTTGGTAATTTATTTCAAGGAATATTCCCGGAAAGTAGAAGGCTGCTAAATGTTTGGTAATTTATTTCATTGAATATTCCCGGAAAGTAGAAGGCTGCTAAATGTTTGGTAATTTATTTCATTGAATATTCCCGGAAAGTAGAAGGCTGCTAAATTTTTGGTAATTTATTTCAAGGAATATTCCTGGAAAGTAGAAGGCTGCTAAATGTTTGGTAATTTATTTCAAGGGATATTCCCGGAAAGTAGAAGGCTGCTAAATGTTTGGTAATTTATTTCATTGAATATTCCTGGAAAGTAGAAGGCTGCTAAATGTTTGGTAATTTATTTCATTGAATATTCCCGGAAAGTAGAAGGCTGCTAAATGTTTGGTAATTTATTTCATTGAATATTCCCGGAAAGTAGAAGGCTGCTAAATGTTTGGTAATTTATTTCATTGAATATTCCTGGAAAGTAGAAGGCTGCTAAATGTTTGGTAATTTATTTCAAGGAATATTCCCGGAAAGTAGAAGGCTGCTAAATGTTTGGTAATTTATTTCAAGGAATATTCCTGGAAAGTAGAAGGCTGCTAAATGTTTGGTAATTTATTTCAAGGAATATTCCCGGAAAGTAGAAGGCTGCTAAATGTTTGGTAATTTATTTCATTGAATATTCCTGGAAAGTAGAAGGCTGCTAAATGTTTGGTAATTTATTTCATTGAATATTCCCGGAAAGTAGAAGGCTGCTAAATGTTTGGTAATTTATTTCATTGAATATTCCCGGAAAGTAGAAGGCTGCTAAATGTTTGGTAATTTATTTCATTGAATATTCCTGGAAAGTAGAAGGCTGCTAAATGTTTGGTAATTTATTTCAAGGAATATTCCCGGAAAGTAGAAGGCTGCTAAATGTTTGGTAATTTATTTCATTGAATATTCCTGGAAAGTAGAAGGCTGCTAAATGTTTGGTAATTTATTTCATTGAATATTCCTGGAAAGTAGAAGGCTGCTAAATGTTTGGTAATTTATTCCATTGAATATTCCTGGAAAGTAGAAGGCTGCTAAATGTTTGGTAATTTATTTCAAGGAATATTCCCGGAAAGTAGAAGGCTGCTAAATGTTTGGTAATTTATTTCATTGAATATTCCTGGAAAGTAGAAGGCTGCTAAATGTTTGGTAATTTATTTCATTGAATATTCCCGGAAAGTAGAAGGCTGCTAAATGTTTGGTAATTTATTTCAAGGAATATTCCCGGAAAGTAGAAGGCTGCTAAATGTTTGGTAATTTATTTCATTGAATATTCCTGGAAAGTAGAAGGCTGCTAAATGTTTGGTAATTTATTTCATTGAATATTCCTGGAAAGTAGAAGGCTGCTAAATGTTTGGTAATTTATTTCATTGAATATTCCCGGAAAGTAGAAGGCTGCTAAATGTTTGGTAATTTATTTCATTGAATATTCCTGGAAAGTAGAAGGCTGCTAAATGTTTGATAATTTATTTCAAGGAATATTCCCGGAAAGTAGAAGGCTGCTAAATGTTTGGTAATTTATTTCATTGAATATTCCTGGAAAGTAGAAGGCTGCTAAATGTTTGGTAATTTATTTCATTGAATATTCCCGGAAAGTAGAAGGCTGCTAAATGTTTGGTAATTTATTTCATTGAATATTCCTGGAAAGTAGAAGGCTGCTAAATGTTTGGTAATTTATTTCATTGAATATTCCCGGAAAGTAGAAGGCTGCTAAATGTTTGGTAATTTATTTCATTGAATATTCCTGGAAAGTAGAAGGCTGCTAAATGTTTGGTAATTTATTTCATTGAATATTCCCGGAAAGTAGAAGGCTGCTAAATGTTTGGTAATTTATTTCATTGAATATTCCCGGAAAGTAGAAGGCTGCTAAATGTTTGGTAATTTATTTCAAGGAATATTCCCGGAAAGTAGAAGGCTGCTAAATGTTTGGTAATTTATTTCAAGGAATATTCCTGGAAAGTAGAAGGCTGCTAAATGTTTGGTAATTTATTTCAAGGAATATTCCCGGAAAGTAGAAGGCTGCTAAATGTTTGGTAATTTATTTCATTGAATATTCCCGGAAAGTAGAAGGCTGCTAAATGTTTGGTAATTTATTTCAAGGAATATTCCCGGAAAGTAGAAGGCTGCTAAATGTTTGGTAATTTATTTCATTTATGTTTCTACATACTGCTTAGTTAGGTGCGTTGCACACTGGAGAAACTGGTTTCAGGAAATGGGTTTCAAGAAAACCGTTTCATTGGGACGTGCACGCAGAAGCAACGGGTTTCCATCAGTTTCGTGATGGATTCTGATGACGATGTGCTTGTATTGTGGTCGTGGCTAAGAAATAAGAAAAAAACGCTATTACTGGGTTTTCCCGTTGATTAGGGATCGGCAACATAACTGTTCTGTTGTAGCTCGTGAACTAAGAAGAGATCCTGATAAATTTAAGGATTTTTTTGCTTATTAGAATTAGTAGTTCCACTAATAAGAAAGAAGGACACCAACTGGAGGTTAGCTCTGAGTGATGAGGAAAAATTACACTGAGGTAAGTGAAAATAGTTTTATCACTTAAAAATATTTTAAATAATTGATAAGTAGTAAGTAGCAATATGAACTATGTAATGGTCATTTAAAGCTGTGGAAAATCATTAAAAAAAGAGGAAACTCATTTTAATTCTGTCTTGAAGAAAGGGATGCAGTTGAGTATAGAGTTGATGTCGTGGAAAATTGAAGTATTCAGAATAGGGATTTGGATGAAACATGAAACTGAAGCAACAGGAAACCCATTTATAGAATTTCTTGAAACCCGGTTTCTTGAAATCAGTGAAACTAGAGTTTCATGAAACACTGTGTGCACCAACCTATGGTTATCTATCTATCCGTTGCAAGCAACATGCGTTTCATGTATACTGTGACTTGCGTAGTTAACATATTTTATGTTTTGAGTGTTGATTTCCAGATTTTGAGGTATTGTGGTCGCTCATTTCTTTTTTTGGGGGGGGGGGGGCTTTTTAGTGGCTCATTTCTGTTAACAGTAAGTGGTCTTTTGCTTTTTCTATGTTTTGTAGAATTTAGGCTTGGATTAGAATATTTAGTATAGTTTTCAATATTGAAAAAATAAATAAATCAATAAAAAAAAAAATCCTTCTCGCAGGAACTACCTCATCTTTGCGTGGTTCCGTTCATATCCCTAGTGTCTTTAGTAAAGGAATTAAAGTAGTTATTGGTAGGATTTGATCTTTCTTTAAAAATATAAATTAAATCTCAAACAGAAGGAATTTTAAGGCGCCACAACAGGAAACTGATAGTAGTCTAAGCGGAAATCACTCGCACACCTTCTCAACGTTAGCTCTAGGAGGCGCCATAACACGAAACTGACAGTAGTCTAAGCGGAAATCACTCACTCACCTTCTCAACGTTAGCTCTAGGAGGCGCCATAACAGGAAACTGACAGTAGTCTAAGCGGAAATCACTCACACACCTTCTCAACGTTAGCTCTAGGAGGCGCCATAACAGGAAACTGTCAGTAGTCTAAGCGGAAATCACTCACACACCTTCTCAACGTTAGCTCTAGGAGGCGCCATAACAGGAAACTGACAGTAGTCTAAGCGGAAATCACTCACACACCTTCTCAACGTTAGCTCTAGGAGGCGCCATAACAGGAAACTGTCAGTAGTCTAAGCGGAAATCACTCACACACCTTCTCAACGTTAGCTCTAGGAGGCGCCATAACAGGAAACTGTCAGTAGTCTAAGCGGAAATCACTCACACACCTTCTCAACGTTAGCTCTAGGAGGCGCCATAACACGAAACTGACAGTAGTCTTAAGCGGAAATCACTCACACACCTTCTCAATGTTAGCTCTAGGAAACCAATATTACCAATAAGTTTCTCATTTTCTTGCCTTTTTTTACTAAAATACTAATTTTACTGTAAATAAATTCAGTTTAACACAAAAAACAAACAATTAGAAACTGTGATAAACAAAATCCCATGGCTGCCCCAGTGGCGCAATTGGTTAGTGCACGGTACTTATAAACAAAATCCCTTTCAAAAGTTTTAAGCACTTATTTCTCCAATAGGCATTCCCCCATCGAAAATTTGTAGGGAATTTAGTAAGCTATCGAAAGGTCACCTGCCACTTACCACGATATCCCAACCGTTGTCGAGATATGTTCTAAAATATAAGAAGATCTGAAAACTTTTCCTATCCAGTAATAATTTTTTTTTTTTTTTTTTTAAATCCCTTCTTAACTCCAAATGTAACCAAAATATTAAAATCACAATTTAGATGATTTTCAAACATGTAGAAAATATTTCAATTAAATCCCGCGATTCTAAGAACCAACCAAAACAAAAGTCCGACTCGCAGGAACTGTGTCATCTTAGCGCTGTTCCGTTCTTATCCCTATTGTCAGTTGGAAAGCTTAGAATAGAAATAAACATTTTTTTTTTATATATCGTGAAAATTGTCGACATCCATAAAAGCGATATTAAGGCACCGGAAACAGACAGTAGCAAAACTTAAACAGAAGCAGAAATTACACAATCTGGCTCTTCCTAGTCTAAAGCAAGGCTCTATAAGGTAATACAAAAAACAAACACGCTTCCCATTTACTTATCATGGTTTATTGAAAAAAAAATTAATAACAACCAATTAAAAAGTAAGGCAGTGAAAAAAAAAAAAAAAAAAAAAAAAAAAAAAAAAAAACTAAGGCTGCACCTACATTGGACCCGTATTTCGCCCGATCCGATTTCGTTAGATCAACAGCGGCCGACGTGAGTGCCTACATTGGTCTTGATCCGATTTAGGGTACTCGCATAGTGAAGCGGTAGAGGTAGAGGTGAACCGCGCGGGCCTCCTGGAGGTCCCGCCCGCCCGCTTTTAAAGACAAAATTGTTTGTCTTTTCGAGCGGTCTATGACGTGGCTTCCCTGTGATTGGTCCTTTCAAGTCCTCTACTATCCCATTCCACCCTCTGCTGCACGTGTGGTCGTTTGTGTAGTATTTTCACTCTAGAAAATTTGAGATTAGTGTTTTGGGATTGTGAATAACTATTAGCGGTAGTGAAATGAAAGAAGATTTAATTCTCGACCACTTAATTCTCACTTCTCGATTTTCCACTGTCGGACAAATGGCATAAAAACCACTAAAACCGTCATTTGTATGAGAAAGACTGGAAGGCTGTAGCAGCTGAACTGCATAGTACTGGTAAGCTGAACTGCATAGTACTGGTAAGCTGAACTGCATAGTACTGGTAAGCTGAACTGCATAGTACTGGTAAGCTTATGGTGATATGTTGTCGCAGATGTATAAAAATGTTTCAGGAGTCATCATCATGTATTCCTGAAATGTGTCTGGGTATTCTTTCAGTTGCAAAAAAATATGGTGATGTTCTCCCAAATCATGTCGCACTCGATTTATGGGATGAGCACTAAAATCTCGATTACTTAAAGTGCCAACTGTCCACGATGTACGCGCTGTCGACATGTCACCACTATCTTCACTACTCTCACTTAATATTGTAAAAAAATAAACTATCCTAACAACCTCTCTTCTTGCAACACAGGTGAAGACTCACTCTCAAATCATGTGAAACTGAGAAAGCAGCGCGGTATCCCTCTTCACTATGCGACCCTCCCTCTATCAAAACCTCTACCTCTTCACCATACGACTACCTTTAGTCATAGCTCGTCTGTAATTACCTCGTAGTGAAGTGAAAATGAGTGATTAAGTTTAGAAATACCACCTAATAAGCATAGAAACCTTGGATTAGGTTGAATGTTAAAATTATTTATAAGAAAGGTAACTAGAAGGTTATAAACATTAGAAGATTATAAATATTGGAAGGTTATAGACATGGAGATAACACCTTTCCACGCAATTTAATAAGCAAGGGAAACAAAAAACAAAAATGTGAATTGACAAAGTTGTTCTAAAAGTTACTTCCTTTGATATAAAAAACAATGCATTGAAATCGGTTAAGATTTAGAACCTGTAGACCTTTTTGAAACACAATATGTGGGTTGGCGCCATTTTTTTTTGTCGGTCCGAAATCGGTCTAGAAGCAAACAAGTTTGAATGGCCAAGAATCGGTGGTCGTTGGATTGGATGGGATCGGGTCGGGTCGAGACCAATGTAGGCACCTCCATTGAGATGCATGTGTTTGTTTTTCTTCCGACAGTCGGTGGCTATTGGATCGGGTCGGATCGAGACCAATGTAGCACCTCCATTGAGATGCATGTGTTTGTTTTTCTTCCGACAGTCGGTGGCTATCGGATCGGATCCAGTGTAGGTACACCCTGAGTCAAACAGAAACAAAAACATGATCCCTGACAGATGACAAGGGAACTCAGCCTTTACTACCTGTACCTGGAAAATGTTACCGTCCCCTAAGCCTCCTAGACCCCCACCGTCAAACTAATTTTACTCCAATTAATTAAAAAAAAAAACAATTAAAAACAGATGTAAATAGTGAAAACCAAAAAGAGTTCTAAAGAAGGAAATCAACTCCAGTGCAACAGTAGAAAATATTCAGAGGGCATCTTCGAATTCTCCTTGGAAAGCTCTATTTCTAACAACAAAAAATTGGTTCTCATTTTACTTAGCCTGTTATACTGCCAAATACATTTTCCTGCTATAATCAATTACAAAAATAATAAGCAGTAAAAAAAAAAACGACGGACAAAAAGAATCGTTCGAATAATTGAAACCAACTACTTCAATGTTTTAAGGACTTATTTCACAAAATGTGACTGTTCCATCAAAAAATCCCTCAGAATGTTTTTTTTTTTGTACAGAATTTAGTGCAATTTCTTACAAATTCCTTCTCCCAGCCACTCCCACCTTTCCACTGATTTTTACAAAGACTTAAAATGCACCAAAACTTTCCTACGCACACATGAACAACAGATAATATGTACTAAATCCGACAAGGGAAACACGACCGCCATCATGGACAGAACAGAATACAACCAAAAAATGACCAACTTATTCAACGACACCAATACATACTTACCCATCCCTAAGGACATTACGAAAATACAGGAACGAAAATTCAACGAACACATTCACAAACTTTTTAACTCTAACGAAATCGACAAATCCACTAAGTCCTTCTTAATTTCCCACAATTCCCTCCCACCGCGTGCCTATGGCCTCCCCAAAATCCACAAACCAGGAAATCCCCTTCGTCCCATCATTGCTAATATAGATTCTTCCAGTCTAAGTAAATTTCTTCTTCCCTCATTACAAATACTTAGCCGTAATAATCCCTATGATGTAAAAAATTCCCTTGACCTAATTTCTAAATTATCCAACCTAACCATTCCCCACGGCCACATTTTAGTTTCTATTGATGCCACATCCTTATTCACTAACGTCCCATTAGCCAAAACGCTAGAAATAATCGAAAACCATTGGCCCACCCTACAACTCCATGGTCCTCTATCCTTTGATTTGTTTATAGAAAGTCTAAAACTTTGTGTTAACAGCGGTTTTTTTAAATATGATGGGAAATTCTATAAACAAATTGAAGGTCTAGCCATGGGCAATTGTCTTGCACCCGATTTATCCTCAATCCTTCTCAACTCCCTCGTTCCCTAGTTTCCCCATGACATCTCATTCATCTGCAAATACATAGATGATCTTTTG
The DNA here is from genome assembly GCA_946811695.1 of Gonocerus acuteangulatus. Taxonomy (NCBI): domain Eukaryota; kingdom Metazoa; phylum Arthropoda; class Insecta; order Hemiptera; family Coreidae; genus Gonocerus; species Gonocerus acuteangulatus. The sequence goes on along the minus strand of OX328128.1, from coordinate 546,308 downwards.
CTGATGATAAACCCAAACAGACTAACAGACATACTTACCTGTTTCAATTCCTTTTACCCTAGGCTTCAATTTACAGTCGAAATAGAACAGGACAGACAGCTCCCATACTTGGACATCTTACTAATTAGACAGACTGACGGTACTATTATTACTGACTGGTACACCAAACCCACGTACTCGGGACGGTTACTTAATTTTCATTCATCCCATCCTTACCACCTCAAGATTAATGTAGCCAGAAATCTCCTTCGCCGAGTCCTCTCCCTATCCCATGCTTCCTTCCACAATAAAAATATTAATATCGCCTCAGATATATAGGCACGCAACCAATTTCCCCCCAACCTCATAAAATCCCTTGTTAAAAAAGTAAAATCCCAACCTTCCAACACTGTCTCTCCCAATTCTTCCCTCACTCCCAGTTCCCAAATGTTCCGATCTCTACCATTTACACCTGGAGTGACTGAGAAACTTACGAAGACGATCAAAAAATCCTACCCTTCCCTAAATTTTGGATTGAAAACTATCAACAAACTCAAAACCCTCTATACCAAACTCAAAGATCCCATCCCCTTTGACCAAACCACCCGCTGTGTTTACCAAGTCCCTTGCCAAACCCCTTCCTGTAATGGTGTATACATAGGAGAAACCATAAATGACATTCACTCACGTCTTACACAACATAAACGAACCATCACTAATAAAGAAATAGATAAATCTGCACTTGCTAAACACGCCATTACGCAAAAACACACTTTTAACTTCGACGACACGGTAATTCTTTCTACAGAACGAAACAAAAAAAGACTACAGATCTCTGAATGTGTACACATAAACTTAAACAAAAACAATATAAACTACAAAACTGACCAACAAGGTATTTCTCCTATGTACGCCAATATTTTTCAAAAACTCTCCCGACCTCCCACCTACATTTTTACCATGCCCCTTGTGTATCCTTCCATTTACACCTTTCTCTCCTTTCCTGTCATAAAATGTCATAAACAGGCCTTTGATCCCTACCGACCTCCCACCACCTGGTTTGTTTCCGTTTCATTTACCCTAGTAGATTCCTTTTAGCACTTTCCTCCGAAGGAAAGTAGCTATTGAGGTTGGATTCACGACGGAATTTTTGAAAAATTTCTTCAAATCTTTGTCGATCCTACCTAGTAGACACCGAAAATGACCCCCGTTAAAATTTATATATATCTATATATATATATGCATATATATATATATATATATGCATATATATATATATATATATATATATATATATATATATGTGTGTGTGTGTGTGTGTGTGTGTGTGTGTGTGTCTGTCTGTTAACACGATAGCGGCCAGAGTTTTTGTTTTTTCGTCACGAAACTTGGTATATAGCATTCAATTAGCAAACGATTGAACGAGTTCGTTAACCACCAAAGTCGGTCCACCGGAAGGGGGGGGTTTACACCGAACCCAAAACACTAATTTGACCATTTAAGCCGTAATATTTGTTATATTTCAACGAAACTTGGTATTCGCAGTGGTAATATAGAGAGAAAAGTGAGATATAAAAATAAACTAAATCGGTTCATTAGGAGGGGGGGTTTACCCCGGACCCACAATACCAATTCGCCACTACCAGCCGTGATTTCGGTATATCTCGACGAAACTCGGTATTCGTAGTGGTAATCCACAGGTAAATATGTGTTGTAAAAATAAACTAAATCGGTTCATTAGAAGGGGGGGTTTACTCCGGACCCAAATTCCTAATATACCGGTCGTAACCTCATACCGGTCGTAATTTCTGCTGTATTGTAACGAAACGCGGTATATGTCGTGGGTAAGATTTTCAATCTATACTGATTCCTGATGGACTGATGTATGACGTAGAACCCACTGACTACGTACAACCCACGACATGCCTGCTGACTACGTTCAACCCACGACATGCCTGCTGACTACGTTCAACCCACGACACGCCTGCTGACTACGTTCAACCCACGACATACCTGCTGACAACTTTCAATACTCGACATGCCTGCTGACTACGTTCAACCCACGACATTCCTGCTGACTACGTTCAACCCACAACATGTCTGCTGACTACGTTCAACCCACGACATGCCTGCTGACTACGTTCAACACACGACATGCCTGCTGACTACATTCAACCCTCGACATGCCTGCTAACTACGTTCAACCCACGACATGCCTGCTGACTAAATTCAACCCTCGACATGCCTGCTGACTACGTTCAACCCACGACATGCCTGCTAACTACGTTCAACCCACGACATGCCTGCTGACTACGTTCAACCCACGACATACCTGCTGACTACGTTCAACCCACGACATTCCCGCAGACTACGTTCAACCCACGACATTCCTGCTGACTACATTCAACCCACGACATACCAACTGACTACTTTCAATACTCGACATACCTGCTGACTACTTTCAATACTCGACAGGCCTGCTGACTACGTACAACCCACGACATTCCTGCTGACTACATTCAACCCACGACATACCTGCTGACTACTTTCAATACTCGACAGGCCTGCTGACTACGTACAACCCACGACATTCCTGCTGACTACATTCAACCCACGACATACCTGCTGACTACTTTCAATACTCGACAGGCCTGCTGACTACGTTCAACCGACGACATCCCTGCTGACTAAATTCAACCCACGACATGGTGCATATACGATGCTTTAGAAGTGGTTCAAGCATGGATCTATTCAGATGATCGATAGAATCCAGAGAATTCCCGTGCTATACTCTAAAGGTGAGTGGAGAAAGGATACGGATATCTAAACCACTTCCTACTGGGGATGAGGGAGACCTGGAAATACCACACATCACACTGTAATGGATACAACACATTGTAATAGATACAGTCTGTGATCACATTTTAGTGACAGGACCAATAGCGAAAAATAAGTTAAGCATTTAGCATCTTAAGAGTTGGACACTGACACAGGATGAGTTGCCACTGACATGTATACAGGGTGATATGCCACTGACATGTATACAGGGTGAGTTACCACTGACATGTATACAGGTTGAGTTGCCACTAACATGTATACAGGGTGAGTTGCCACTGACATGTATACAGGGTGAGTTGCCACTGACATGTATACAGGTTGAGTTGCCACTAACATGTATACAGGGTGATATGCCACTGACATGTATACAGGTTGAGTTGCCACTAACATGTATACAGGGTGAGTTGCCACTGACATGTATACAGGGTGAGTTGCCACTGACATGTATACAGGGTAAGTTGCCACTGACATGTATACAGGTTGAGTTGCCACTGACATGTATAAAGAGTGAGTTATCACTGACATGTATAAAGGGTGAGTTACCACAGACTGTATACAGGGTGAGTTGCCTCTGACATGTATACAGAGTGAGTTACCATTGACATGTATGCAGGGTGAGTTACCTCTGACATGTATGCAGGGTGAGTTACCTCTGACATGTATACAGGGTGAATTACCACTGACATGTATACAGGGTGAGTTACCTCTGACATGTATGCAGGGTGAGTTGCTACTGACATGTATGCAGGGTGAGTTGCTACTGACATGTAACCAGGGTGAGTTAGCACTGACATGTATACAGGGTGAGTTACCTCTGACATGTATGCAGGGTGAGTTGCTACTGACATGTAACCAGGGTGAGTTAGCACTGACATGTATACAGGGTGAGTTACCACTGACATGTATGCAGGGAGAGTTACTACTGACATTTATGCAGGGTGAATTACGACTGACATGTATACAGGGTGAGTTAGCACTGACATGTATACAGGGTGAGTTACCTCTGACATGTATGCAGGGTGAGTTACCACTGACATGTATACAGGGTTAGTTAGCACTGACATGTATACAGGGTGAATTACCACTGACATGTATACAGGGTGAGTTACCTCTGACATGTATGCAGGGTGAGTTGCTACTGACATGTAACCAGGGTGAGTTAGCACTGACATGTATACAGGGTGAGTTACCTCTGACATGTATGCAGGGTGAGTTGCTACTGACATGTAACCAGGGTGAGTTAGCACTGACATGTATACAGGGTGAGTTACCTCTGACATGTATGCAGGGTGAGTTGCTACTGACATGTAACCAGGGTGAGTTAGCACTGACATGTATACAGGGTGAGTTACCTCTGACATGTATGCAGGGTGAGTTGCTACTGACATGTAACCAGGGTGAGTTACCACTGACATGTATACAGGGTGAGTTACCACTGACATGAATACAGGGTGAGTTACCACTGACATGAATACAGGGTGAGTTACCACTGTGACAAGTATACAGGGTGAGTAACCATTAACATGTATACAGGGTGAGTTACCACTGACATGAATACAGGGTGAGTTAGCACTGACATGTATACAGGGTGAGTAACCACTGACATGAATACAGGGTGAGTTACCACTGACATGTATACATGGTGAGTTACCACTGACATGAATACAGGGTGAGTTACCACTGACATGTATTCAGGGTGAGTTAGCACTGACATGAATACAGGGTGAGTTACCACTGTGACAAGTATACAGGGTGAGTAACCATTGACATGTATACAGGGTGAGTTACCACTGACATGAATACAGGGTGAGTTAGCACTGACATGTATACAGGGTGAGTAACCACTGACATGAATACAGGGTGAGTTAGCACTGACATGAATACAGGGTGAGTTACCACTGACATGAATACAGGGTGAGTTACCACTGACATGTATTCAGGGTGAGTTAGCACTGACATGAATACAGGGTGAGTTACCACTGACATGAATACAGGGTGAGTTAGCACTGACATGTATACGGGGTGAGTAACCATTGACATGTATACAGGGTGAGTTACCACTGACATGTATACAGGGTGAGTTACCACTGACATGTATACAGGGTGAGTTACCACTGACATGAATACAGGGTGAGTTACCACTGACATGTATGCAGAGTGAGTTAGCACTGACATGTATGCAGGGTGAGTTACCACTGACATGTATACAGGGTGAGTTACCACTGACATGAATACAGGGTGAGTTACCACTGACATGAATACAGGGTGAGTTACCACTGACATGAATACAGGGTGAGTTACCACTGACATGTATGCAGGGAGAGTTACTACTGACATTTATGCAGGGTGAATTACGACTGACATGTATACAGGGTGGGTTAGCACTGACATGTATGCAGGGTGAGTTAGCACTGACATGTATGGAGGGTGAGTTAGCACAGACATTTATACAGGGTGAGTTACCACTGATATGTATGCAGGGTGAGTTAGCACTGATATGTATGCAGGGTGAGTTATCACTGACATGAATACAGGGTGAGTTATCACACCTATCCCCATATCCCCTTGGCCCTTCAAGAGCTACACCTATCCCTATACCCCCTTGCTCCTTCAAGAGCTACACCTATCCCTATATCCCGTTGGTCCTTCTAGAGCTACACCTATCCCTATATCCCCTTGGTCCTTCAAGGGCTACACCTACCCCTACATCCCCTTGATCCTTCACGACCTAAACCTATCCCAGTATGTCCTTGGTCCTTCAAAAGCTACACCTATCCCTATACTCCCTTGATCCTTCAAGAGCTACATCTATCCCCATATCCCCTTGGTCCTTCAAGAGCTACACCTATCCCTATACCCCCTTGGTCCTTCAAGAGCTACACCTATCCCTATATCCCGTTGGTCCTTCAAGAGCTACACCTATCCCCATATCCCCTTGGTCCTTCAAGAGCTACACCTATCCCTATATCCTCTTGATCCTTCAACAGTTACACCTATCCCTGTATCCCCTTGGTCCTTCAAGAGCTACACCTATCCCTATATCCCGTTGGTCCTTCTAGAACTACACCTATTCCTATATCCCCTTGGTCCTTCAAGAGCTACACCTATCCCTATATCCCCTTGGTCCTTCAAGAGCTACACCTATCCCTATATCCTCTTGGTCCTTCAAGAGCTACACCTACCCACATATCTCCTTGATCCTTCAAGAGCTACACCTATCCCTATATCCCCTTGGTCCTTCAAGAGCTACACCTATCCCAGTATGCCCTTGGTCCTTCATTAGCTACACCTATCCCCATATCCCCTTGGTCCTTTAAGAGCTACACCTATCCCTATATCCTCTTGATCCTTCAACAGTTACACCTATCCCTATATCCCCATAGTCCTTCAAGAGATATACCTATCCCTATAACTCCTTGATCCTTCAAGAGCTACACCTATCCCTATATCCCGTTGGTCCTTCTAGAGCTACACCTATCCCTATATCCCCTTGGTCCTTCAACACTTACACCTATCCCTATACCCCCTTGGTCCTTCAAGAGCTACACCTATCCCTATATGCCGTTGGTCCTTCTAGAGCTAAACCTATCCCAGTATGTCCTTGGTCCTTCAAAAGCTACACCTATCCCTATATCTCCTTGATCCTTCAAGACTTAGTTACCACTGACATGAATACAGGGTGAGTTACCACTGACATGAATACAGGGTGAGTTACCACTGACATGTATACAGGGTGAGTTAGCACTGACATGTATACAGGGTGAGTTACTACTGACATGTATACAGGGTGAGTTAGCACTGACATGTACACAGGGTGAGTTACCTCTGACATGAATACAGGGTGAGTTACCACTGACATGAATACAGGGTGAGTTTCCACTGACATGAATACAGGGTGAGTTACCACTGACATGAATACAGGGTGAGTTACCTCTGACATGTATGCAGGGTGAGTTAGCACTGACATGTATGGAGGGTGAGTTAGCACTGACATGTATACAGGTTGAGGTACCACTGATATGTATGCAGGCTGAGTTACCACTGACATGTATGCAGGGTGAGTTAGCACTGACATGTATGGAGGGTGAGTTAGCACTGACATGTATACAGGTTGAGGTACCACTGATATGTATGCAGGGTGAGTTAGCACTGACATGTATGCAGGGTGAGTTATCACTGACATGAATACAGGGTGAGTTACCACTGACATGTATGCAGGGTGAGTTATCACACCTATCCCCATATCCCCTTAGCCCTTCAAGAGCTACACCTATCCCTATACCCCCTTGGTCCTTCAACAGCTACAACTATCCCTATATCCACTTGGCCCTTCAAGAGCTACACCTATCCCTATACCCCCTTGGTCCTTCAAGAGCTACACCTAACCCTATACCCCCTTGGTCCTTCAAACGCTACACTATCCCTATATCTCCTTGGTCCTTCAAGAGCTACACCTATCCCTATACCCCTTGATCCTTCAAGAGCTACACCTATCCCTGTATCTCCTTGATCCTTCGAGAGCTGCACCTATGCCTATATCTCCTTGATCCTTCAAGAGCTACACCTATCCCCATATCTCTTTGATCCTTCGAGAGCTACACCTATCCCTATATCCCCTTGGTCCTTCAAGAGCTACACCTATCCCCATATCTCCTTGATCCTTCAAGAGCTACACCTACCCACATGTCTCCTTGATCCTTCAATAGCTACACCTATCCCTATATCCCCTTGATCCTTCAAGGGCTACACGTATCCCAGTATGCCCTTAGTCCTTCAATAGCTACACCTATCCCTGTATCCTCTTGATCCTTGAACAGTTACACCTATCCCTATACCCCCTTGGTCCTTCAAGAGCTACACCTATCCCTATATCCCGTTGGTCCTTCTAGAGCTAAACCTATCCCAGTATGTCCTTGGTCCTTCAATAGTTACACCTATCTCTATACCCCCTTGGTCCTTCAAGAGCTAGACCTATCCCTATATCCCCTTGGTCCTTCAAGAGCTGCACCTATCCCTATATCCCCTTGGTCCTTCAAGAGCTACACCTATCCCTAAATCCCCGTGGTCCTTCATGAGCTACACCTATCCCCATATCCCCTTGGTTCTTCAAGGGCTACACCTATCCCTTTATCCCATTGATCCTTCAAGAGCTACACCTATCCCTATATCCCCTTGGTCCTTCAAGAGCTACATCTATCCCTATATCCCCTTGGTCCTTCAAGAGCTGCACCTATCCCTATATCCCCTTGGTCCTTCAAGAGCTACACCTATCCCTATATCTCCTTGGTCCTTCAAGAGCTACACCTATCCCTATATCCCCTTGATCCTTCAAGAGCTACACTTATCCCTATACCCCTTGATCCTTCAAGAGCTACACCTATCCCTATAACCCATTGATCCTTCAAGAGCTACACCTATCCACATATCCCCTTGGTCCTTCAAGAGCTACACCTATCCCCATATCCCCTTGGTCCTTTAAGAGCTACACCTATCCCCATATCCCCTTGATCCTTCAAGAGCTACACCTATCCCCTCAGCGCCGCTCCCCACTCGGCAAGTTGGAAAGTGGGAGAAAGAGTCTGACCCATTTAAGACCGTTATACGTCTCGAGTCTCAGTCCATGGACCTCTGCCCCGGCCTCTGCACGGTACGTTGATTTACGAATGTCTTTCCGTTCTTATCTCCGCATTTGTCTTGTATATTATATTTTTTCATAAGAAATGTCTTACTACGTACTTGTTATGGGATTTTTTCGGGAATAATTATTATTTTTTTATTTTGAATTTTGTCTTTATCTTTTTATGGATTGCGAGGTTGTGTGTTTGGGTAATAGTAAATAGATACAGAAATATTTTATTTTATAACATATTTACTAAACTAACAATACAAAAATGCCATTATTTAATTATTAAGTGTCGTAATAATGTATTTTATAAATAGATATTTAAAACACGTTATTTAGATCAGCCTAAACCAAACATTTTTAGGGGTTGAGGCGATCAAAATAAGTCGTTTTTAGTTATGCTTGATCATAGATCTTTCTTTTGGAAAATATTATAGCATAAGATAAATAGTTATTTTACTGAGTAAATTCTATTTCTTCATTTATTTATTGTTAATAAAAACCTTCATGTCATTAAGAAACCTTTGACATTCTCTTTATTTATGTTGGTTTCAATATCTCCGAGTCTTGATCGATCTGATTATGTTTTGTAAATAACTTGAATATATTTCTGGTTTATCTGAGTGCTCAATCCGTCAATGGTTTTAAGGTTACGTGTTATCTGAGTGCTTAATCCCTCAATGTTTTAAGGTTATGTGTTTATAACGGATATTTCGCCCGTCATATTGCCGGCTTCAGTGGAACTCCCAGCAAGCCGGAAGTAGCTGTATATTTATATAAGTATTTATGTATTTACATATATTCTATGGGGCATATATTGACTCTACGCCGACTGCATTACACACATTAACGACTTTTATCCATATTAGATCCTCTGTATACAGCTGCAAAGTCTTCTGTCTTTTTAATACACAAAGGCAACGAATGCTTAAAAACAGCTGTAGGTGGAAATTTTTGGAACACAATTTTTGACTTCGTAACCTTGTTAGGGCTAGTTAGGAGGTGAACATATCAAAAGTCCCTGCCCGTAGCCTTTGTTGAAAGTGGTTGAAGGGGGGGGGGACACTATCTCGGAAACACTGCGTCCTAGCGACATGACTTCTATAAAAAATGAAAGCTGATTAAATATGCTACAAGTTCATCTCAATAAAGTTTTCCGAGATATTTTTAGTTTTCGAAATTTCCGCTCTTTTATGTCTGTAATTTTGGGAAAAAACACACTTTTTTCTATTCTCGACCGGATATCTCTTCAACGATGGACCCAAAAAATAAATGTCGGCTATAGGGTTGTAGAGCATTCCATTCGCTTCAATGATATATATTACTTTACTATTTTATGTATTTCCTTTCGAACGTTTGACAAGATCTTATCTAATTGAGTGTGAATAACTGGTCAATGGGCCCAAAATTATATATTTTGCGCTATTTATACGTCCAGTACTCACTATATTTACATAATGGAGTATACTTTGAACATAGAATTGTCATGTCGCTAGGACGCAGGGATAGCTTAAGGAGACTGTCAATTGAGGTACCTTGCTCCACAAATTTGCATTAAACTCTTAACACAAAGCCTATTATAACGATATAATTTCCAAGTTAAGTTTAAAAGATTCACCATTAGTATAAATATATTTTTTGTAGCATTATTCACTGTCATAATTACTATAAATTAGGTAAAAGCACAATTAGAAGGTGCTACAAAGTAAGCCATGCTGTTGGGGTAACACATTTCCTATTTAAAATCGTTGCATCTATGGTCCGATATGGTTGATTGAACTTTACAAAATTTAAACATATCTTAAAACCATGTATTTTAGCACTTTCCTCCGAAGGAAAGTAGCTATTGAGGTTGGGCTCATGACGGAATTTTTGAAAAATTTCTTCAAATCTTTATCGATCCTACCTAGTAGACACCGAAAATGACCCCCGTTAAAATTTATATATATCTATATATATATATATATATATATATATATATATATATATATATATATATATATATATATATATGTCTGTTAACACGATAGCGGCCAGAGTTTTTGTTTTTTCGTCACGAAACATGGTATATAGCATTCAATTAGCAAACGATTGAACGAGTTCGTTAACCACCAAAGTCGGTCCACCGGAAGGGGGGGTTTACCCCGAACCCAAAACACTAATTTGACTATGTCAGCCGTAATATTTGTTATATTTCAACGAAACTTGGTATTCGTAGTGGTAATATATAGAGAAAAGTGAGATATAAAAATGAACTTAATCGGTTCATTAGAAGGGGGGGGGGGGTTTACTCCGGACCCACAATACCAATTCGCCACTACCAGCCGTGATTTTTGGTATATTTCAACGGAACTCGGTATTCGTAGTGGTAATCCACAGGTAAATAACTGTTGTAAAAATAAACTAAATCGGTTCATTAGGAGGGGGGGTTTACTCCAGACCCACAATACCAATTCGCCACTACCAGCAGTGATTTTTGGTATATTTCGACGAAACTCGGCATTCGTAGTGGTAATCTACAGGTAAATATGTGTTGTAAAAATAAACTAAATCGGTTCATTAGAAGGGGGGGTTTACTCCTGACCCAAATTCTAAATATACTCATACCGGTCGTAATTTCTGCTGTATTGTAACGAAACGCGGTATACGTCGTGGGTAACTCATGAGAAAGAAGTGTTGTAGAAATGAGCTGAATCGGTCAATCGGAAAGCGGGGGTTTAATTTGTAATATATTTCAATAGAAAATCCCGTCAGACGTAGGTTCACAAAGCCGCCGCAAGGAGCGCTTTCTACCACTAGAGTGACAGTATCCTGTTCCTGCGTTAGATCAAAATACGATAATATGAGGTTTTTTGTATTTATTACGAAGTGTAATAGGTACCATGTGTAAACATAACTCTGGAAGCAAATTATTAATTGATCAGTTACTCATTACAAATTTAAAAGAGAACTATTCATGTTTTTATTTTATTTATGTAGGATATTTTAAGCAAATTGTTCTGGAAAGCAATCTACACTACCCAAATTCTGAGGAAAGTGCTTAGTTATGCAGCTCCTGCGTGACGGACTTTTTTTTTGTGTGTGTTTAACGGCTTATCAACAATTTGGCTATTAACGTCGGGCTATCTACAGGTTGCCACGCTTTTATAATGCCAACGGCACGCGATCGGCCACCCATTCAGGTACCGGCCAAGCCCGACGTTGCTTAACTTCGGTGATCTATGAGAACCGGTGCTTTCAACGTGGCTATGGCCGTTGGCAAAACCTTGTAATTATGATAATTTATCAATAAATGTTTTAGTCATCTATTAGATTGTTGCATAGAGGAAAGCAAGAACTCAGACATAGAGATAAGAATTCATCTATTAGATTGTTGCATAGAGGAAAGCAAGAACTCAGACATAGAGATAAGAATGCATCTATTAGATTGTTGCATAGAGGAAAGCAAGAAATCAGACATAGAGATATGAATGCATCTATTAGATTGTTGCATAGAGGAAAGCAAGAACTCAGACAAAGAGATATGAATGCATCTATTAGATTGTTGCATAGAGGGAAGCAAGAACTCAGACATAGAGATAAGAATGCATCTATTAGATTGTTGCATAGAGGAAAGCAAGAACTCAGACATAGAGATAAGAATGCATCTATTAGATTGTTGCATAGAGGAAAGCAAGAACTCAGACATAGAGATAAGAATGCATCTATTAGATTGTTGCATAGAGGAAAGCAAGAACTCAGACATAGAGATATGAATGCATCTATTAGATTGTTGCATAGAGGAAAGCAAGAACTCAGACATAGAGATAAGAATGCATCTATTAGATTGTTGCATAGAGGAAAGCAAGAACTCAGACATAGAGATAAGAATGCATCTATTAGATTGTTGCATAGAGGAAAGCAAGAACTCAGACATAGAGATAAGAATGCATCTATTAGATTGTTGCATAGAGGAAAGCAAGAACTCAGACATAGAGATAAGAATGCATCTATTAGATTGTTGCATAGAGGAAAGCAAGAACTCAGACATAGAGATATGAATGCATCTATTAGATTGTTGCATAGAGGAAAGCAAGAACTCAGACAAAGAGATATGAATGCATCTATTAGATTGTTGCATAGAGGAAAGCAAGAACTCAGACATAGAGATAAGAATGCATCTATTAGATTGTTGCATAGAGGAAAGCAAGAACTCAGACATAGAGATAAGAATGCATCTATTAGATTGTTGCATAGAGGAAAGCAAGAACTCAGACATAGAGATAAGAATGCATCTATTAGATTGTTGCATAGAGGAAAGCAAGAACTCAGACATAGAGATATGAATGCATCTATTAGATTGTTGCATAGAGGAAAGCAAGAACTCAGACATAGAGATATGAATGCATCTATTAGATTGTTGCATAGAGGAAAGCAAGAACTCAGACATAGAGATAAGAATGCATCCCTTAGTAAAACACAGGGTATATAGAACAATACATGTAGAGTTTGTGTCTCTGTTACAGAATTACTCGAAACGTTACAAAGTTACATTGATTGATTGTAACGCGTTTCAGTCTCGTCTCTGCCATTAAACTATATATCTTGAGTTAGTTAGAAAGAGTGTCAACATTACACTATAAGAGTGGAGTTGATGATTAAAATAAAGCGAGCGTGATTATGTTGACAGCTGACCCTGAAAGAAGGTCATGTTTACTCCGATGAGTGGCTGATTCCAGACCGGTTCTCTACCTTTTATTAGGAGAAAGTCTAGACACGATGATCGGCGATGATGCAAAAGAGAAATGGTGAAACCACGAACCCTTGTGGGACTCCCTTCTTCCTTTTACTTTAATAGATAATATACACACTATCCAATACATCACATCTTGGGCGTATGCAGGAAATAATTTGGGGGGACTATTTCCGGGGTATGGAATACTAACAATTTAGAACTTGGAACAGTTTTAGCCAACTAAAACGCTATTACACATAAAATAAAATATTAATATGAACTAAGTAATCTTATTTAATTTATTTTTAAGGGGTTTATGGCACATTCTTGTCCGATCAAAACCGACCAAATCAAAATTTCTAGGGAGGGCTGCAGCCCCCCCCTGTTATACGCCCATGCATAAGATTAAAGCAAGTAATACAAACAAAATACAAAAAAAGTCCGACTCGCAGGAACTGCATCATCTTAGCGCGGATCCCCTTTTCATGCGCGTTCATACCGTTTTGTCATTTGAAAAGCTTAGAGTAGAAACAGATAATATTTTCCTCGGCCTTTGTTCGAAGGGGTTTACGACTTTATCTGGTCGGGTCCGCCAGACCCCAGAATCCTCTTCTAGAGATACTTATTTCATATAATGCATTCATGTTTCAATGCATTGAAAAATACCAAAATTTTTCACATTTTCTTGTGTTCTTTTACTATAGCAATAATTCTACAAATAAAATTAATTAAAAAATAAAATAAAAAACCAACAGCACAAAGGCAATTGAAAATATTCAAAAGACTTCATCGAATCTCTTTCTCTTGGCAAGCTATATTTCTAACAATGAATTGTTTTTCTTATTTGTCTTAATATCTTTGATTGTCAAATACATTATCCAACTATAAGCAATTTAAAAATAACAAGGAATAAAAAAAGACAAAAAGAACCGTCGAATAAACGAAATCAATTACTTCAAAGTTTAAGCACTTATTTCTCCGATTGACATCGCTTATTCAAAACTTTCTTCAGAACCTTTTTTCTAGACCATTTAGTAAGCTTTCTAATGGTAACCTTTCGCTTTCCAAGATTTTCAACCGTTTTCGAGACATTAATGAAAGTATACGAAGTTCTTAAAACTTTTCATTATTTATAGCAACAGAAAATTGGTCTCATTTTACCTATCCTGTTTTACACACAAATACATTTTCCTAACATAAAAAATTACAAAAATAAAAATCAATAAAAAACTAACGGAAAGGGACAAAAATTACAAAAAGAACGACAAAAACCCGTTCATAAGAACTAAACAGACGTATTTGAAGTTTTAAGCACTTATTCCTTCGATCGACATCACCTAATCAAAACTTGTTTCAGAATCTTTTTTTGTAGAGAATTTAGAAAACGTTCAAATAGTTTCTATCCACTTACCACGATTTCCCAACCGTGTTCGGGATATTAATGAAAGTATACGAAGTTCCCAAAACTTTTCATGACTGTTCATAAAATATTTTATTCTAACCCTTCCTTAACTCCAAACGTAACCAAAAGTTTAACACATTAGTTTTGATGAAATTCGAACATGCAGAAAATGTTTCAACTGAATCCCATGATTTTAAGTACCAAAACCAAAAAGTCCGACTCGCAGGAACTGCATCATCTTAGCGCGGTTCCATTCATATCCCTAGTGTCATTTTGTATACTTAGAATAGAAAGTTATTACTAGGAACCGGATTCTTAGGTTTTCACGTATTTTTTTCCTTTCTCGTAAACATGATAAAGATCGATTTTTTATATGATTCGCGTATTGTAGTATCATTCATGCAAATTCGGAAGAACCTAAAAAAACCTATTCTGGATGATATCACCTAAAACCCTATGGAATGACCTAGACGGACCGGTGACAAAGGCCCAGCAGCTTGACCTGTGACAAAGGGCCAGCAGCGCAACATTATTCCTGGAACACCCTAGAGCCTGGCTTGCCCAGGATCCACTGCTACAGACATGAAATTTTTATTTCATAGTTCAATGTATTCAAAACTATCAAAATGTTTATAATTTCTAAATGTTTCAAAAAATAAATACAATTTAAAACAAACAATTAAAAAGTGAGCTAAACAACTACGAAAACCCGTTCAAAAGAACACATTCAAAGTTTTCATCACCGTTTTCTCCAACTGACATCGACTAATCGAAAATCTTCTCAGAATATTAATTATAGAGAATTTAGTAAGCTTTTGAATAGTTTCTATCCACTTATGACGATTTCCCAACTGTTTTCGAGATATTAAGGAAAATACGCGAAGTTCCCAAAACTTCTCATGTCTCTAAATAAAATATTTTATTCTAACTCCAA
Source organism: Gonocerus acuteangulatus (assembly GCA_946811695.1). Taxonomy (NCBI): domain Eukaryota; kingdom Metazoa; phylum Arthropoda; class Insecta; order Hemiptera; family Coreidae; genus Gonocerus; species Gonocerus acuteangulatus. The sequence continues at coordinate 530,818 of OX328128.1, read as the reverse complement.
ACGTAACCAAAATTTACACATCTTTGTATGTATGGAATTTAAACATGCAGAAAACATTTTAACCGAATCCCATGATTCTAAGTAACCAAACCAAAAGTCCGACTCGCAGGAACTGCGTCATCGTCGCGCGGTTCCGTGCATCTCGAAGAAATGGAATGGATTAGCATCACAAATGACAGGAAACTGACAGTAGACAACTTACACAGAAGCGGATAATTCTTAATCCTCATTCTTGAGGAAAGCTGAATAAGTCAATACAATTATTTACTGAAAACATACTCACTCTTCGACTACTTCTCAGAAGGCTCTATTCCAAACAACCAAAAATTCGTTGTCATTTTAAGTATCTTGTTTTACTAGCAAATTCGTTTTGCTGTTATAATCAACTGTAAATATGTGCTTCATGGCGAATAAAATCCCATTCTCTTGAAGGGAAAATTCTTTATATAAAATAAGAAGTAATGATGACTTCAGTTGTAGCAGTATGAGGAAGGTTATATAGATAGGAGAATTCAAAACAACCTACGTATACGCCATCATGGTTAGCCACAGCTATCTTGATTACCACAGCCATTCCAAACGTATTACAGCTACTACTACAAACTTATTACCAGTACCTTTCACAGTTTCTTGGCTTATTTTACTAAAATAATAATTTTACTGATAAATGCAATTTACAACAAAAACAACCAATTAAAAAGTGAGTTTTTTTTTTTTTTTTTTTTTTTTTTTTCACGGCTCATCTACATGTAGGTCATTAGCGCCGACATCCAGGGTGTAGCGAGGAATTTCACCAGCGAGCCGTGGGATGATAAAATTCCTGCCGGAGGTTGGGAATCGAACCCACCATCTCCCGCTTATGAATCCAAGGCGCTAGCCATTAGACCACGGGAGACCCCTAAAAAGTGAGTTAAACAAAGAAAAAAAAACGGTTCAAAAGAACAAGACAAACACTTTTTAAGTTTTAAACGCTTATATCTCTGATTGACATTGCCCCACCGAATATTGCTTCAGAACCATTTTTGTAGAGAATTTAGCAAGCGTTCGAATGATTACCTTCCACTTTCCACGATTTCTCAACCGTTTTCGAAATATTAACGAAAAATGTACGAAGATCCGAAAACTTTTCATGTCTATTAATAAAAAAAAAAAATTCATATGCTTCCTTAACTCCAAATATAACCAAAATTTAAACATCTTAGTTGAGATAAATTTCCAAGATGCAGAAAATATTTCAACTGAATCCCGCGATTACCCACAAAAAAATAATGACTTACAATAATATTTTTTCCACTTTTCTCAAAAACGGTTACAGATATCGCCTTAAAAATGGTTTCATACGTTTTCTTATGTTAAGAAATCTGTAAAACACGTACCTGAAGCATATGGACTCAAAAACGTAAACGTTATGATTTTTTTTCGCGCGACATTCGCTCCAAAAACCATGTTCCGGTGGGCGGATTCTCGTGGTTAACGAACTTGACCTTTCAAATTAGACGAAAGATTTTTGTACCAAATTTCATAATAATTGGACCATTTTTGAGGCCGCCAGAGAGCGAACAGACAAGCATATATATATATATATATATATATATATATATATATATATATATATATATATGAATGAATGAATGAATGAATGAATGAATAAGAGCATTTATTTAGCGACAAAAATTTACATGCAAAAACAAACAAGCTTAATGCCTAAGACAATGGGTATAACCCGTCTGCCAGGTTGTAGCTAGTTCTACTAGGATCATGCTAAGCTAAGTAACAGCACAAGCAATTACCGATTCTAATCAAAGCAAGCTCTTAATAAACAATATACCAAGCATTAAATAAAATAACAAGCAGTGTAAACAATATACCAAGCATTTAATAAAATAACAAGCAGTGTAAACAATATACCAAGCATTTAATAAAATCACAATCAGTGCTGCCAAATCAAAGAAAAGAACATGCTAAAATCAAACAAATTCTAAAGTTATTAAAATTAAATATATAGTACAATAGAAAAAACTTTAATATATATATATATATTACATTAACCTACATATGCCATTGTTCAGAAAATATATAATAAAATAACTAGATAAATAACAACATGCAATTAAAACTATATCACGCTTTCAATCAACAAGAATAACAAAAACAAATTACTAAAGCTATATATTTTAACAGGACATTATCATGCTTTTATCTTATAACTCTTATGAGAAAAATATAAGTTTCATAATGTAAATTTACAAATTAAAAGTTGAAGTAGCCAATTATCTCTTTCCTATAGCTCCATGCTTTCTCTAAATATTTATAGAAGATGCTCCAATTTTTGCCGTTTAAATAATCTATGTATTCACTCTGTGTCAGCTGTCGCTTTCCAAGATAATTATAACGAATATCCCCTAATATTGAACATGATGCAATAAAATGGAAATTATCTTCAATTTGTTTTGAATTGCACATTGAACACAATCTAGCCGGCTCATCCCTACCTGGGCTATAGTTCAAATAGAATAAGCTTCCCCTTGCTTTAAACAGCATACTAACCATTCTCAGATTAGTAAACCTTCTATAGTTAACGCTATCTGATAGGTTCCAATCCAATATACTAAATGTTTTATGATAACATGAAGCTTTAGCTAAAGTACTCTGATTCGAGACCTCTGACTCCAACATGATTTCGATAATTTTATCCCAGTTTTTCCCCCAGTTTTCAACATTACCCGTCTCTAATGTACAATTATATTTCTCGAAAATACGAGTCCATGCTTTGTACCAGTAAATTTTACGGCCTATGATTTGTGTAGCCAAAAATTTAGTTAGTCTATTATCTGATTTTTGTAATGTAGTTATTATATATTTATAATGTAGTTTCAGATTATGAAAGTAAAGAAGTTGAGTTTTTGTTTCTAAATATAGAATATAGTTTGGAGTATTTTTGGGTAAATTAAATATTCTTTTTAAGTAAAATCTTTGAATTTGTTCCAGATCATGATACACATCAAATCCCCATACTTGCGCACCATAGCTCAGGATTGATTTTATTACAGAATTAAAAACGGATAATTTAGTGGTTATGGGAACCTTAAAGTCATTAATTAGGCGCTTCCATGCAGTATTAAGAGCAAATTTAGATTTTTCTGTCACACTTTTTATATGCTTATGAAAGGATAGGAGAGGCGAGAGATGAATTCCTAAATATTTATATTCTTGTACAACTTCAATTTTTTTTCCTCCGAAAGTCCAAGATTCATTTCTAGCTTGTTTCCCTCCATTCCGAAAAATCATGATTTTAGATTTATCCAAATTTATAGACAAACCCCATTTTTTCGTATATCGCTCTAAATTATTAATCATAAATTGAAGAGTTAATATATCCGAGGCTAGGAGCGCTATATCATCGGCATAAAGCAGTCCTCTAATTCTCCGGCCCTCGATAGTTACACCGCCCCCGACATATTCTAGAATATCATTTATAAATAGATTAAATAGAACCGGCGAGAGATTACAACCCTGTTTCACACCAGTATTTGTAATGAATTCCTCTGTCAGACCTTGTTTCAACCAGACAGAACTGTAAGTGTCCGAATACAATCCTGCTATCACTTTTAAAAATTTATACGACAATCCCATCTGGGATAACTTGCCGATTAATGCCTGCCTGTTTATACTATCAAAAGCGGCTCGAAAATCTACAAAGAAGCAGTACACTTTCTGCCTTTTAACGGAAGTTTTTATCTTAACAAGATTCACTAAATTAAAGAGGTTGTCGGTTGTGGAGTAGGACTTGCGGAAACCGGCCTGAAATTCTACAATGACGAAAAAACAAAAACTCTGGCCGCTATCGTGTTAACAGACTCATATATATATATATATATATATATATATATATATATATATATATATACAAATTTGAACCACCTATATTTTCGTGATCTATAGGGTCTGAAACGAATAAGTTTCTAGTCGGCACTTCCGGATTGTGTCGTGAGGTTAACCTCATAAGCGGGTTCTCCCTATGGGGGAGGGAGGAACCGTGCTAAAACATGATTTAACAACTATTTTTCCGATTTTCTCGGAAACGGTTAAAGCTATCGCCATAAAAATGGTTTCATTCGTTATACTAGCCCAAGAAGCCTATAAAACGATTACTTACAAGCATATGAACTCAAAAACGTATGCGTTACGATTTTTTTGCGTGAATTTCGCCCCAAACGCCATCTTCCAGTGAGCGGATTTTGCTGGTTAACGAACTTGACCTTTCAAATTGGACGACGGATTTTTGTACCAAATTTCATCAAAATCGGACCATTAGGGAAAACCGCGAACAGACAAATATATATATATATATATATATATATATATATATATATATATATATGTATATACATATACAAAGTTGAGCCACCGTCATTTTCGGTCTCTAGGGGTTCTGAAACGCGAAATTTTCTAGTCGACACTTCCGGATTGTTTCATGAGATCAACCTTATAAGCGGGGTTCCTCCCTATGAAGGAACCGCGCTAAAAGTTAAACGTCATTTCGTTATTGTATTCAAGAAGCCTTTAAGGCGTTTTCTTGGTCTCAAGATGAAACTTTTAATGACATCATCCAGGCTCGTGTTCATAAACCGTAGCTTACAAAAAACGTGGTCTTAAAGTTTAACTTAACCCTATGTGGTGTGTATAAAGTGTGTGACAGAAACAAGGGAAATTTCAGTGAAGTATGTTGGCATCTTGAGTCTAGTTGTTCACTTCTGCCAAGATACTTCACTGAAGTTGCCCTTTGGTCTGTCAGACGCTTTATACAGACCAGAGGTTAATAATGCCAAAAATACTAGATATAAGAAATTAATAGATTTAGCGTCTACAAAAATGTCCACTGTTCTTCTCTGTGATACTTTGCACACAAAAACATCTTAACCTAAAGGGCGGTAAACATCCTAACATAAAGGGCTTAGCGATAAACATCTTAACATAAAGGGCGGTAAACATCCTAACATAAAGGGCTTAGCGATAAACATCCTAACATAAAGGGCTTTGCGATAAACATCTTAACATAAAGGGCGGTAAACATCCTAACATAAAGGGCTTTGCGATAAACATCCTAACATAAAGGGCTTAGCGATAAACATCTTAACATAAAGGGCGGTAAACATCCTAACATAAAGGGCTTTGCGATAAACATCCTAACATAAAGGGCTTTGCGATAAACATCTTAATATAAAGGGCGGTAAAAATCCTAACATAAAGGGCTTTGCGATAAACATCCTAACATAAAGGGCTTTGCGATAAACATCTTAACATAAAGGGCTTTGCGCTAAACAGCTTCCAGATACACTTCATATATATTTAATTATTTTTGACAAAATTAGATTGCCCAAGAATTTCCATAAGATGGCTACAATTCTGAAGAAGTATTAGAACCTTCCAAATTGTTATATTTAATGTTTACTTTAACGTTTCGGATTCCATTTCCTTCTTCTGCAGGTCCTAAATGTTGGATTAAGATCTAAATATACCAATAATAAACCAGTTTCTAACGATCATATCTCAATACACCGTTTTATCTTCCTTGATCCTAGATATTCACTAATCTAGAATTTTGTTATCGGCTGCTAAAACCCGACGATTGCACATTTGTCTAAATCAGAGGTTCCCACACCTTTTTCTCGTAGACCTCTTTCAAAATCTATCTGATTGCGGTGGACTCCCTGGTGCTACATTTCTACCAAATTCCCAAAGTCTATAAAACATGTGAAGATTAGATCTAACTATGGAAATTGGCTGAGTTCCAACCAGGAATTAATAATTGTTGAAAAGAAAGGGAGAATTGATTCGTTAATTAATTAATTCATTGTGCTTTGAGTGGATTTGAGAAAAGTAAAGTTTGTCAAGAGATTCCATCCAACTTCACTTTTAGCGCGGTTCCTCCCTCCTTACATGGAGAGGAAACCAGCTTATGAGGTTCACATTACGGTACAATCCGGAACAGCCGAATAGAAAATGTAACGTTCAAAATCCATAATAATTTCCAAAATAACGGTGGTTTATGTTAGTATATATATATATATATGCAGTACATCAAAAACAATTAACTGTTCAAAGCAACGAAACTAACACTTTGGAGGTTTTAAGGACTTATTTCGCCGATAGACGTCGCCAAATCGAAAATTGCTTTAGAATCATTTTTGTGGAGAATTTAGTAAGCTTTCGAAGAGTCACTTTCCACTTCTAACCGTTTTCGACATATTTTCGAACGTATACGAAGATCCCAAATCTTTTCAAGTCTATTAATAAAATATTTCTTTTGAATACTTTCTCCAAATCAAACTAAAATATTAACATCTTAGTTTAGATGAATATCAAACATGTAGAAAATATTTTAACTCAATCCTACGATTCTAATAACTCAAACCGAAAATTAGTTATAAAAACTAGTTTTTCTACTTTTCCCGAAAACGAATATCGCACTGAAAATGGTTTCATTGGTTTTCCTACGTTAGAGAATCTATAAGCAGAGAACCTGGATGTATACCAACGAAAAGCCCCAAGCATTGGTTTTCCTACGTTAGAGAATCTATAACCAGAGTACCTGGATGTATACCAACGAAAAGCCCCAAGCATTGGTTTTCCTACGTTAGAGAATCTATAAGCAGAGTACCTGGATGTATACCAACGAAAAACCCCAAGCATTGGTTTTCCTACGTTAGAGAATCTATAACCAGAGTACCTGGATGTATACCAACGAAAAGCCCCAAGCATTGGTTTTCCTACGTTAGAGAATCTATAAGCAGAGTACCTGGATGTATACCAACGAAAAGCCCCAAGCATTGGTTTTCCTACGTTAGAGAATCTATAAGCAGAGTACCTGGATGTATACCAACGAAAAGCCCCAAGCATTGGTTTTCCTACGTTAGAGAATCTATAAGCGGAGTACCTGGATGTATACCAACGAAAAGCCCCAAGCATTGGTTTTCCTACGTTAGAGAATCTATAAGCGGAGTACCTGGATGTATACCAACGAAAAGCCCCAAGCATTGGTTTTCCTACGTTAGAGAATCTATAAGCAGAGAACCTGGATGTATACCAACGAAAAGCCCCAAGCATTGGTTTTCCTACGTTAGAGAATCTATAAGCAGAGAACCTGGATGTATACCAACGAAAAACCCCAAGCATTGGTTTTCCTACGTTAGAGAATCTATAACCAGAGTACCTGGATGTATACCAACGAAAAGCCCCAAGCATTGGTTTTCCTACGTTAGAGAATCTATAAGCAGAGTACCTGGATGTATACCAACGAAAAGCCCCAAGCATTGGTTTTCCTACGTTAGAGAATCTATAAGCAGAGTACCTGGATGTATACCAACGAAAAGCCCCAAGCATTGGTTTTCCTACGTTAGAGAATCTATAAGCAGAGTACCTGGATGTATACCATCGAAAAGCCCCAAGCATTGGTTTTCCTACGTTAGAGAATCTATAAGCAGAGAACCTGGATGTATACCAACGAAAAGCCCCAAGTGCAAGGATTTTATTCAGGCGAATTTCACCCGTAACACTGTGTTCCGAGGGACGGGTATTCCACCATCTTGAAATAATAAGCTAATTCAATTTATTTTGGGCTAAAAGTTCTTTTCATATTATAAATGTTGCTTTGATTGGTTATATTTTATTTTTTTCAGAAATGATGTTTAATATAATTTGGTTGGTATGCTGCTTTGGATTAGCAACAGCTCAAGTTCCATTTCTTGGAGCTTGTCCTCAACTCGAGCCAATGCCTCATTTCGATTTACAACGAGTAAGTATTATCAATCATCAATATTTTATTATTTAAAATAAAAACAAAAATAGTCTTCCACTTTTCCTTATAGGTGGTAGGTCAAAAAATAAGTAACCACCACATGTTTTCAAGGACTTAATTTTTCCCCTATATTTCGCACCCATTTTGCTGTCTCTTCAGGGAAACATATTACAAATATAAAAACTTAGAGCATCAAATTGAGGAGAACCGTCCCCTAGTAGGGCCACGTCCGGACGAAAGAAACCAATAAGGGGGAAAATAGTCAGCTGATCCATAATCGATATGTCATATGTGTAAAATTAATTTTCGAGAAGACAACAGCCAAAATCATTTTTATTTTGGACCAAAACAATTAGTTTTTTTTACAGAAATGAAAGAAAAACCCAATAAATAAATAACTATTTACAAATAAAATGTCTTGATACAGCCTCGGCTTGAGGCGTCAGGCTGTAGGTTCTCCTAGATGGTAATGTCTTGATACAGCCTCGGCTTGAGGCGTCGGGCTGTAGGTTCTCCCAGATGGTAATGTCTTGATACAGCCTCGGCTTGAGGCGTCGGGCTGCAGGTTCTCCCAGATGGTAATGTCTTGATACAGCCTCGGCTTGAGGCGTCGGGCTGTAGGTTCTCCCAGATGGTAATGTCTTGATACAGCCTCGGCTTGAGGCGTCGGGCTGTAGGTTCTCCCAGATGGTAATGTCTTAGTACAGCCTCGGCTTGAGGCGTCGGGCTGTAGGTTCTCCCAGATGGTGATGTCTTGATACAGCCTCGGCTTGAGGCGTCGGGCTGTAGGTTCTCCCAGATGGTAATGTCTTGATACAGCCTCGGCTTGAGGCGTCGGGCTGTAGGTTCTCCCAGATGGTAATGTCTTGATACAGCCTCGGCTTGAGGCGTCGGGCTGTAGGTTCTCCCAGATGGTGATGTCTTGATACAGCCTCGGCTTGAGGCGTCGGGCTGTAGGTTCTCCCAGATGGTAATGTCTTGATACAGCCTCGGCTTGAGGCGTCGGGCTGTAGGTTCTCCCAGATGGTAATGTCTTGATACAGCCTCGGCTTGAGGCGTCGGGCTGTAGGTTCTCCCAGATGGTAATGTCTTGATACAGCCTCGGCTTGAGGCGTCGGGCTGTAGGTTCTCCCAGATGGTAATGTCTTGATACAGCCTCGGCTTGAGGCGTCGGGCTGTAGGTTCTCCCAGATGGTAATGTCTTGATACAGCCTCGGCTTGAGGCGTCGGGCTGTAGGTTCTCCCAGATGGTAATGTCTTGAAACAGCCTCGGCTTGAGGCGTCAGGCTGTAGGTTCTCCCAGATGGTAATGTCTTGATACAGCCTCGGCTTGAGGCGTCGGGCTGTAGGTTCTCCCAGATGGTAATGTCTTGAAACAGCCTCGGCTTGAGGCGTCGGGCTGTAGGTTCTCCCAGATGGTAATGTCTTGATACAGCCTCGGCTTGAGGCGTCGGGCTGTAGGTTCTCCCAGATGGTAATGTCTTGATACAGCCTCGGCTTGAGGCGTCGGGCTGTAGGTTCTCCCAGATGGTAATGTCTTGATACAGCCTCGGCTTGAGGCGTCGGGCTGTAGGTTCTCCCAGATGGTAATGTCTTGAAACAGCCTCGGCTTGAGGCGTCAGGCTGTAGGTTCTCCCAGATGGTAATGTCTTGATACAGCCTCGGCTTGAGGCGTCGGGCTGTAGGTTCTCCCAGATGGTAATGTCTTGAAACAGCCTCGGCTTGAGGCGTCGGGCTGTAGGTTCTCCCAGATGGTAATGTCTTGATACAGCCTCGGCTTGAGGCGTCGGGCTGTAGGTTCTCCCAGATGGTAATGTCTTGATACAGCCTCGGCTTGAGGCGTCGGGCTGTAGGTTCTCCCAGATGGTAATGTCTTGATACAGCCTCGGCTTGAGGCGTCGGGCTGTAGGTTCTCCCAGATGGTAATGTCTTGAAACAGCCTCGGCTTGAGGCGTCAGGCTGTAGGTTCTCCCAGATGGTAATGTCTTGATACAGCCTCAGCTTGAGGCGTCGGGGAATTACATTGCTGCACATTCCAAATACATAAACACAACAATGATGCTTACTAGAAAGCATTGGCAACAACAGAGAAAGATGCACAAGCAAATACTTAAATGTAGATATTAAAAACCTTAAATATATTATTTTTATTTAGATTTTATCAATTTTCAAGTCATCCAATAAAACCTTTAAAAATTATGTTTTTTTTAGTACATGGGAAAATGGTATGAAGCTGAGAGATATTTTTCTGTGTTTGAATTCGGAGGGAAGTGTGTTCAGTCCAACTATACAGATGGGATCGATAACAATATAAACATCATCAGCAGGCAAACTAGTTCATTGTAAGTATTCACAACTTGTTAAATATATTTTCAACAAGTTTCATCAGATTAATAATGAAAAATCCTTTATTGATGGACTATGAACAGGTTACCAGCCTTCGTAAACATCCATACTACTGCAGGGAGCCTTGAAATTACAAAGAAACGACCTACTACAGACGGGTGTCAAATCCGCTTGACAATCCAAGGTGTTAGCCACTGGGAGACTCGAATTGGCTCTTAATTCTGTTTTTATTTAACTTCCATCAGGCATATATTTGAATGAAGATAGTCGAGTCATTATAAAATAATTATATTATTTTAATCTCTTAAATATTAAATATACCTATGGGCCAATGAACAAAAATATGTTCTTGTGAATTGTGTTTATTTCAATTCTGAAAAATGGAATGATTGTAAATAAAATTGCTGTTGAGATTCCTAGCTAAATAGCTAGTTTTGATGATTAGCTTTAGCTTCCAGGACTCTCCGTAAAACTAATCGGCTCTTCAATTCAGCACTCGTTTCACTTTATTTGTATTTTGTTTTCCTTTTTGCCTGATTTTCCTTTACTTTCATCAACTACAGGGGCTAATTCATACGTAGAATGTTGACAAATAATGGATTGCTGTCTTGAGAGTTTTATATTATATTATAAGAAGATAATCCCATTCTATATATTGAAATACTTGCTCTTTACTCAATTTTTCCTCATCTTTATGATTATTCATGAAAAAGGGAGCACAGAAAGGCGAGATTTAACATCAAACAAGTTGAGAATTATTTTGAAATAAGTTGTATTTAAGGATTACTACTATAATTTATTGCCTAACTAGCTGAAAATGCACGACTCTAAAATACAATCCACTCATTTCAGGACAGGAGCACAATCTACAATGAACGGAGAGGTTAAGAAACCCAACGGTGGGACTCCTTCACAGATGTCGATGAAGTTTCCGTACTTATCAGGTAACAAATCCAATTTATATCTATGAGCAACACACATTTATGAAAATAAATATTATTTTATAGCACATAATGTTGTAAGCGTGTATTAATTAATGAGGAAATGAAAGGTAATGACAAATAGTCCTTCTTACAATTCCTGGAGAAGAACTATTTTCATAAGCCATATTTCTACTTGAAGATAAAGAGAGATAAAATTTCTTTCTTCATATAAGAGTAAGGTTGATTTATTATATATTTGATATTGTTCCAGTTGATGCTCCTTATTGGGTACTAGATACGGACTACGAACACTACTCTGTTGTCTGGTCCTGCATGAATTTTGGCCTTTTCAGTACAAGTAAGTATATGTTAGTGTTGAGTATAGAAAGGCTACCAGAAGTTAGTACGTAGAAGAATACATTAAGATTTAACATGAAGGGGGGGGGGGGTCTCCCCGTGGTCTAGTGGCTAACGCCTTAGATTCATATGCGGAAGATGGTGGGTTCGATCCCCACCGGCGGCAGGAATTTTCTCATCTCACGGCTTGTTGGGAAAATTCCTCCTGCACCCTGGATGTCGATGCAAATGGCCTAGATGTCATGCGCTGTATAAAAAAAAAAAAAAAAAAAAAAAAAAAAAAAAAAAAAAAAAAAAAAACATGAAGGGTACAGATCAAACATTAGTTTTAGTTTTCAAATGTTGAGCAGTTAGCTCAAAAAGTAAATAAAACCTTTCACTAATTTTCTATGAAAGAAGTCTTAATGTGTATAATAACTTGCTGATTTTATTTAATATTTTAGGAAATGCCTGGATCCTGACGAGAGAAAGAAATCCCCCATTGAAAGTGATGGAGAAGGCGTATAGAATAATTGATAAAAACCTTATCAGCCGAGCATTCTTCATCAGAACGGACCAAAACAACTGTCCTGATGAAATGGAGATTTAAAGACAATAATTATCTATGTACTTTCTCTAGTTAATGTTAGGTAAATCATCTGACTGATCTTAACCAGCTTCTTCACTGCCAGTGAATCGCATAACCATTTGTCATCAAACCAAGTGGTGTGTCTATTTGTATATAGTTAGGTTATTAAATTAAAATTAAGATTTATTTTACACATTCTAAGAAAACACAGCTTTCATATAACACTTGTTTCTATTGAAAAACAAATTTATGTTTTCAAACAGTAAAAGATTAAGAAAAAGTAATCAATTTACCTAAATTGCAAAATGTTTACATTGAGAAGCACATCTCTCAAGTCAAAACTAAAATCTCTTTATAGTTTTAATAATATTAATAAGTGTTAGTCAATAGGGCTGGACTTGGATGCCCACGTGTGTCACATTCCTTTGGGGGGGGGGCACTGTTATTATGTATTGCTTAGTAGATAATTTTGTTTCCCTGAGAGCTGGATTCTAGCCAATAAAAAAGAAATTATAGTGAGAGAAATATAACTTGTCACTTGGGGAAAGCGCAGGGGGGGGGCTCGACGTTGCCAGTTCTACAACCCTCCCCGGCCCCGCTCTTCCTAGGTGTGGGGCTAAGAGAGGAAGGAGTGGTGCCTGCGCCTTCCTCTACCCGTACCCAGCCAAATGATATCTCTCAAGTGATATAGTTTGAATTAAGCAATTTCAGTAAAACATAATTCTTTTAAAAATTCTTATTTTGTAAACACCTAGCAACTATTTCTTGCCTTCTAAAGGTACGAATGAAATGAGAAGTATGGCTGAATGAAATAGTACGATGGTAGTCTGACGATTGCCATATCACACCCCAAAATGGCAGATGAAATAAAAAACGCCAATTGGAATATATCTACATTAATAATACATCCTGATATTAATCTTCTAATTAATTAGTACATTTCTCTAACATCTAAAATATAGTAATTTCATATGTTGGAAATAATTCGTTACATTTATAAACATATTTCTTCTTAGATCTAATACTCTCATCATTAAATATATTACTTGTTTTTATTTTCTAGAATTTTAGAAGCATGTGGCTTCACATTTAATTGTTAAGATATTGGATATTGGTAAATTGATTTAATCTATACACAAAATAAAAAGTAACATATAATCTTTTTTTTCCCCCTTTATCTGGGCTACTAAGCAGAAGATTATTAAAAGCAGGATTTTATTGTTGACTCAATTTAAAATTTTAATTCATATTGAAGAGTTATTAACAAAAATTATGTAGTGTAACTTCTATTTCTTAAATTACAGCAGTGGAAAAAAATAATGACATTGAAATTATTTCTAATAAGGTTATATATTTATTTTTAATAGATTAGAAGATTAAGTATTAATTATTAGATTTTAAGATAAAGTTAAGCTTAGAAGTAAACGGTAGGTATGTACTTACCTCTAGGACTGAATTCTTAATGTGATAAATCCTATTTTCAACAATTTTTTATGTACATCAATTATTTATATGAATAAAACTATTTGTAGCATGTACTGGTATTCATTTAATTCCCACATCCATATTGCAAAATGTTACTACCATTAATATATTTTAGCTCAATAGAGTGCAGAGCCCAGATCGCATATATGCGTCTAGAGCGGTGGAGCCACTGCTTTTCACGCCCCCATATATGCCTCTAGAGAGGTTGAGCCAATGCTTTTCATGCTCCCATATATGCGTCTAGAGCGGTGGAGCCACTGCTTTTCTCGCCCCATATAAGCGTCTAGAGCGGTGGAGCCACTGCTTTACACGCCCCCATAGATGCGTCTAGAGCAGAGGAGCCAGTGCTTATTATAACCACCGTTATTTCCGTGTTCTATGGGTTCTGAAACATGAAGTGTTCTAGTCGGAACTTCTGGATTGAATCATGAGGTTGACGTCATAAGTGGGTTTCCTACCTACGGAGGGAGGGAGGAAACGCACTAACTAAGTCGCAAGATACACATCATATCACCAGCCCATAAAAACATTTTAGGAGATTAATTATACAAAAAAAAACAAAACAATATTCTAATATATAATAGGACGGAAGAATTACAAGAATTAAAATGTCTTAAATACAATAAAAGCCATAAGCTAAAGAAAATATATATATATATATATATATATATATATATATATATATATAAATATATATATATATAAACATTGAATGTTTTCATGTTAAAAATAACAAACTAATAGAAGGGAAAGAATAATAATAATACTTAAAAAAAAACTTGAAAAGAGTTTAGGATGAAGACGAAGAAAGAGCAGACTACGGCCTGCACGGAGATTTCGTTGGAGACATTTGCTTCAAAACTTCAACATCACTAAACATCACTTGAGCTCCACCTCCGGACGTAGGAATCACATCGGCCTGAGAATAAAATAGCAAAAGTTAACAACCTTAAGTAATGTTAAGAATGAAGAAACTATTAAATAGTTTAATTATTATACAGGGTGTATCGCAACTTAATGACAATACTCCAGGGGGTGAAACTATACAGAAAATGTAGTTCAACACTACCAACCACACATTCTATCTCACTCCGTTCCAGAAGTAGGCCTTCTGAAGGTTCTTTAGAAAAAAATTTGTTTTTTGTAGTACAACTCCAATTTTCTCTGCTTCTACACATTTTTTTTCAACGATTCATTGCATTTTTGAAATCAGCATTAAATTTTCTTTAAGGATAATGCACCAATGTTCACAATTCTCTCATTTAAACCATAATATCAATTCAAAAAGTAGAAATTAATAAAAGCTTCTGGATAGGGGCAACATTTCGATCCCTCTACTCTACCAAACTCAATCCTCCAGACTGCCGAATCTCACAAAAATTGTCAAATTTAACCACCATTTTAGTACATCAGTAAAATACTGATTAAATTTGCTTTAGATTGAGGAATTACCGCTTCTAAACTGTGGGTGTTAACAATTTTCATGATATAAAAAAAAAAAAAAAAAAAAAAAAAAAAAAAAAAAATGTTTAGTTCTATTTTAAGCTTTCCAAATGACACTATGGATGAGAACGGATACGTCTTAAGATGACGCAGTTCCTGCAAGTCGGACAATCAGTGCAAAGGTTTATCTGCCTGCTGTAGGGGAATAAAAGCTGAAAATGTAAACATTCTCTTTGTAAAATGAAAATGAAAAAAAAAAAACTTTACTCTGGGACTTCGTCCCAAAAGAATAAAAATAAATACATACGGTAGGGTCAGGCATCTGCCCGGGAGGAGGTACAAGGCAGGCATCAGGTAGGCTTTTATTGCACTTCATAAATCAAGATGCATCCTAGGAGAGCTGACAGATATTTTACCTGCAGGATGTCACGCAGCCAAATGCTATAGTAGAAATATAATTATATTTTGTGGATGTATGTGGCGTAGTTCATTAAAAAATAACACTACTTTCTCATTTTCTTGTACAATTTTATTTTGTTTAATTGCATTTAACAGTAAAATGAGTAGTTTAGTATTTTTAATTGCATTTAACACTAAAATGGATATGTTAGTAAAGCAAGTTAAGTAAATTAGAAACATAATCGTAGTAGAGTCTTCGTAGAGCGAAACTTGGGACGGCGGAAAGAGTAATTTCCGCTTAGAATAGTTTCTTGTGCCTTTCCGACAATCTTGCTTTCCTTTGGAATATATGTTTACATTAAGAATGATCTAAGCAAAGTAATAACTGTTTCTATTCTAGGTCTACAAAATGACACTAGGGATATGAATGGAACCGCGCTAAATGCAGTTCCTGCGAGTCGGACCTTTTTTTTGGTAGAGTAGTAAGTTTCGAAATGTCGTCGCTAATTAGAAGATTTTATTAATTTCTACTTTTTGAATTGATATTATGGTTTAAATGAGGTAATTGTGAACATTGATGCATTACCCTTAAAACAAATTTAATGCTGATTTAAAAAATGTAATGATTCTTTAAAAAAAAAAAAAAAATTTGTACAAAGAGAGAATATTGGAGATGTACTACAAAAAACACATTTTTTTCTAAAGAACCTTTAGAACAGCATATGTCTGGAACGGAGTGAGATAGAAATGTGCGGTTGGTGGTGTTGAACTACATTTTCTGTCCTGAAGGATTGTCATTAAGTTGCGACACACCCTGTACTAATACATAAGATTAAGCCTAGTGAAGATAGCTTTAATACACATGTCTTTGTGAAGTACTAGTCACTGTCTATCTAACTAGAGATCTATTCTTTCGGGAGCAACTTACACCATCAAGGAGAAATATTAAATTCCGTTGAAAGATATCTAAAGGAGGCATGAGTACAGAGTTTCATATACCTGAGTTTTAGCATTTTCCACCAAAGCAATGTACCTATTGAGGATGCACTCATCACGGACCTTTTCTAAAATTTCTTTTTAATACTTTTTGCGGCTAACTTCCATTTCCTACGTAGGGTGCTACATCTGTGCCAAGTAGATTTTGAACTGCTTCAACAAATCCACACCGAGTGCATGTAATAAAAATGTAACAGATTGCTGTCTGTACAGGGTGTCACTAAAATAATGGTCATCTGTTGGCCAGATGATTCTCCAACGCAAGATCGGAAAAAATAACCTCCATATTGACCCCAGCAAAATTGACCGCAAGGTCGATTGAAGAAGAATCCTCGATTGATCATAAAGAATATAGAGGAGGAAATCACAAAGGAAAATATTCTTGATTACTTGATAAATCAAAATCTAGACCTTCCACTCAATAAGGACTCTATTAAACCTGTTATCATCTTAAGCAACGAGAGGAATAAAACCAGACATGCAGTAATAGAAGTAGATGCGGAGACTCGTCAGCTTCTACGAAACAGGATCAAGGTTGGATATCAAGTGGTTCATATCGAAGACTATCTCCAGGTCTTGAGGTGTGGTAAGTGCCTGAAATTCCATCACAAGAAAAGGAACTGTCAAAGGAGAATTGCATGTCCAAGATCACGAGGAAGAGGTATGTCAGGCAGATATATTCGAATGTTCAAATCACAATAAATTTTCTAATAAAACTAAACTAGCTACAGACCAGAGTAATGATGAGAGTATGTTGATATAAAAAGAGCATAAGGAAAGACATGGACATACTTTGTACAGCCTTGTTTCGATATCACCATCAGAGTCCTGAGCTTGAGTCATTAGGCAATATTTGGATGTTTTTGTAATAACATCTTTAGAATGAGTAAGTTTTGTAATAGATTTCTTCTTGTCCATTCTCGGCTGCATGACGGTAGATAGCGGAACAGCAATAGCAGGCCTATGATCCAACCAAACATCAGCAGATCTTGAACGTCGATGTCTTCGGTTAGATACTGCAACTCCTGTCTGCAATATATCAACAAAAATAGAAATAATGATTTTTTGCAAATCAAAAGGACAATATAAGTTAAATAAAATTTACTAATTATTTTTTTGACAACTTTGTAAGGGAAATAGAATTTCTAAATTATTCATTAACCCTTTCCGAGCCGAGCAACGGGAACATGAATTTACACTGAGGGCCATCCAACCCAGGAGCCAGCGAAACCGAGCCCTCCACCTGTTTGTATTTATCTCTGAATTCTATATAAGGTCGTGGCCTTGAGGGAAAGGACACAGATATATATATTTTTCGTTTTACTGAAAAATTTAAACATATGAAAAAATGTAAAATGAAATCTGAAAGGAAAACAAGATCTTAAGCGCGACAACAGGAAACTGACAGTTCCTTAGTGGAAATGACAAGATCTTAAGCGCGACAACAGGAAACTGACAGTTCCTTTGTGGAAATTACACCATTTAAGCAACGATTTCTCCAAATGAGATCGCTATATTAAAACTCACATAAGAAACACATTTATAGGAAATTTAATAAGCTCTCAAATAGATTCTTTACATATGCTAAGATCTACCAACCGGTTTCAAGATATATAAGAATATATCTAAAAGTCCCAAGAACAATCAACTTTTTGCGCTAAAAGGAAGAATACCCGCGTATGAGGTTGACCTTGCAGTAACCAATCGCTCCTTAGAGCTGAACTCAATCAACTGATGGATGACCTAGCAGGAAATGGATATGACAGGAAGAAGTTGACTCGAACAATAAGGACAGTGGAAAATCGCCACCGTAATGAGAGTAACCGGAGGGAACAGAAAACAGAAGCAAGATTCTTACCGGAGGGAACAGAAAACAGAAGCAAGATTACCCTAACGTATGTCAGTGAGAAGCTAGGCAGACTATTTAGAAAACGAGATATGGAGGTCGCCTACGTTATTCTATATGTATATATATATATATATATATATATATATATATATATATATATATATATATATATATATATATATATATATGTATGTATATAGGATAACGCAAAGTTTTTTACCCAACTTAATTTGACATTTATTTGTTTCAGTCTTTGACAAATTCATCCATGGAGAGGTACATAATTGAGCATCTCATAAGATTGTTGAAGCCTTTTGTGAACTTCGTGATTTTTTTGGTCAGCATAATCGACTTAATGTGTCCAAAATCAAAAGAATTGTGAAATGAAAATGTTTATTCTTATTCCAGGACACAAGTCCCATAGGAATAATTTTGAAATTACAAAATAATAAACAATTTAATATATAAACTTATAAATACTACCAGTATATAATGTACAGCTTCTATATAAACTAGGGATTGGGTAAAACTTGCTGGGATAGAAAGTGGTGGAAAAGTCGGGATTTAAAGGTTTCTGGGTTGGTAGAATAGTGGACAAACGAAGGTAAGGAATTCCATAGCGAGGTGGCACTGGTGATGAATGATTTTTTGAATAATGCTGTTCGGTGGGAAGGAGATCGGGTGTTACGGGAGTGAACAGGGGATTTAAATTTAAGGAGTTGAAAAATATAAGAGGATTGAATTACTCTTCAGGATTAAATTACTTGGTAAAGGACTGAGTCGAGGAAGTACTGTTAACGATAAAGAGGGAATAGCCAATTTAGCTTCTGGTAGAAATGTGATTTGTTGTTGTATCTGGGGATCCCGAGGATAAAATTAATGAAACAGACAGTTCATGAGGTGTTTGAGTTTTGCCTCGAGATGGCCAGAATGTCCACTATACACCAAACAACCATAGTTGTTCAGTTGGGTTGATATTTTGTTAAGAGGGCGAACCAACGCTGTTTTCCATTGAGAAGGAAAACTCGAGTTTTGAAGAGAATAGTTGTATATGTGGAGAAGGAAAGGAAGGATTGCGGGCAGGCAGGCCTTAATCAGTTTAACGGGAACAGAGTCTGGACCGTAGTCATTGGTTCAGGATTGAAGGACCGCGGTTAGAAGATCTTCTGGGGTTATATAGGAGAAGTAGAAGTTGTTGGTAGTTAGAAGGTAGTGTGGAAGGTATAGGAGGACTGGATATGGTTATTATTGTTCAAACCGGCGGGTTTGAAGTGGAGCATGGGAATCTAAAAGGGAGTGGAGGTGATGAGTTAAGGAGTTAACTGTGTCATCTATGGAGTCAAAGGATAGAATGGAATCGTAAGGAAAGTTTTCAAAATTAGGTTCTAATTGTTCAAAGGACAGAGAATTAAGGTTACGAAACGTAAATATTTTGTTTCTCACAGTAGGGATAGGTAAATGAAAAGTTATTTCAATAAGATCATGAGAAGAAAGGAAGGGCACTGGGTGTTCAGCAGATCAAGCCAGATATCAGAGAACTAGGAGTGATGGGTAGGTGAATAGGGAACCACAAAAAAATGAAGCGAAAAGAATAGTTGAGAAAGGTAGGTAACGTCAGGGGATTCAACAAGAAGATTGGTATTGAAGTCGCCAGCTAGAACTATATGGGAATAACAGGGGACTAACTGATAAAATTGTGAATTGAGAATAGTGCACAAACTTCAGCAGAGCGGATCTGTAGGAAATGTGAAAACACCTGTGCAAGCTCGCCCAGCTCGTTCTGCGGAAAACAATGACAAACAACCTTGACTCAACATTGTCCCCAACAATTAAACATCCCATGAACATCACTGATGCGAATTTTGAAAAAAGATTTGAATTTTCACGTTTACAAGGTTCAATTGACTGAAGAGCTGAAGCCTTGACCATTTCAAGCATTGTCAATGCGCCCAATGGTTGGTTGAACAGACAGAAGTGAATAGTGACTTTACAAATCATCTTGAGCAACGAGGCACACATACACCTCACTGGATTGGTTAACAAACAAAATTGCTGCATATGGGCAAATGAGAATCTATGAGTCATTGCTGCAAAGCCGATTCCTCCACAAAGAGTGACTATTGGTGCAGTTTATGGGCTGGCGGCGTCATCAGGACGTACTTCTTCGAAAATTAGGTCAGTGAAGCAGTTACTGTGAATGCTGTTCGCTGTTGCTAGATGATACAGCCTAGTTAACAATGCCTACTGAAGACATGATACCTACCTTCCTGACTGTAGATCTCAATGGTACTGGTTGGAGTTGAAGACTGCTGTGTGGTGTAGATGGGATAGTGATGTTCGAGTCTGAAGGAGCTACAGCATCAACAGGCTTTCCTGCGTCAGTAATAACCAACGAAGCAACACTGGGGCTCTTCGAACCGCTCACTGAACCTTCTCCTTCGACTATTCTCCTCACTTCTTTCAATTTTCTGTTTTTCCTCTTCAATTCATACTGGAACAATGAATTAAAAGTGAGCATCAAACCAATAACCTCCATGCAATTATAATCAAATTCGATTGCAAAGTATGTAATTGACAATGCTCTTCGCGACGCAACCGCAAAATCTGTTTTCCAGATACCAAACCAGAGATTAATTTCAATATGAGGAAAATTCATTCCTGGGTACACCAATGGACCTTCCAAGGTAGAATCTTACAGTGTAAGCCTTATGCATGGGCCTAGGGACCACCTGATACATCGTGAGACCTGATCTTACAGTGGGCCTAGTGTCCACCTGGTACACCGATTCGGACCCTCGAAGATACAATCGTACAGAGTACGCCTTATACATGGGCCTAGGGTACACGTGGTACCCCGATTCGGACCCTCGAAGATAAAATCTTACAGTGTATGCCTCATGGATGGGCCTAGGTACCACCTGGTACACCGATTCGGACCCTCGAAGATAAAATCTTACAGTGTACGCCTCATGGATGGGCCTAGGGACCACCTGGTACACCGATTCGGACCCTCGAAGATAAAATCTTACAGTGTAAGCCTCATGGATGGGCCTAGGGAACACCTGGTACACCGATTCCGAGCCTTGAAGATAAAATCTTACAATGTACGCCTCATGTGTGGGCCTAGGGACCACCTGGTACACCGATTAGGACCCTAGAAGATGAAATCTTACAGTATATGCCTTAAGCGTGGGCCTATATATTTCTAAGAAAATTTATTCTGAACAAGAATTGTTAGAACTTTTGACGGGTGTAAACAAAAGTGAAGCGAAGTTTTCTTCGGATGACGATGAGGGTTCTGATAATGTATCCCAAAATTTTTCTGTTGGAGAAAAACCTGGAACTAGTGGAATGGAAAGTGGGGACTCCAGACACTAGGCTATCCCACACCACCGCATCATCCAGCCCTACGAGTATTACACAGCCTAAAGGTGAATTAAGCAGTTATTGTTTGGAAGGTTTTTAGAGCAAAGAATTTATAAGTATATCTTGTTTATATATGATGAAATACTGGTTTCAACAAATTTAACTACACCATTACTTGGATAGATTAATGGGATTAAAAATTCTTTCATTTAATTGAAATAATAATTACTATCAGATAAAAACTTACCAAAGTACTTTTCTGACTTTTTAATTTTCTTTCTAATTCTTGATTTACTTTTTCCTCGGTTTCATGTATTTTTATCTCCATAAGTTCTTTCGTATTGTTGTGCTCTAATTTCACTCGATCGAGCTCCAGTTTAGTTTCAAATAGCTGAAATCCATTTATTTTTTTAATATTAACAAAAATATTCTTGAACAATGCTTGGGCAAGTTAAAATAAAGAAATACTTAAAATATACCTGACGCTTTAATTTCTTTTCTCGAAAATCGTAATCAGTCAATTTTCTTTTTAAGTCATTAAAGCCAAAATTCATTTCTTGTATTTTGTTGTCTAGCTCGTTTGTCTGGAATTAAGGAAGGAATCAGAGGCATGGGAGGTAAATCAAGGAAAATAGCACATAACAACATAATTTTCTTTCTTTCTAAGATTTAAATAAACAAAATAATTGAAAACAAAAATTGAATGGTCTTAGAGCAACTGATTCAGGAGATAAAATCTCAAGACGCTGAAAAATGAAAAGATGATAAGAATATTTTACAAATAGATTACTGCGTTTAAAAAATAAAGTAAAGATAACAGAATATTTATCATGATATTGATTGATTATTTCAAATAATATTTCAATTTCTACAGTATTTGTAATTGAAGAAATTAGTAAATTCAAGATAGTACCTTCACTTTTTCTTTTTCATATAAAGATTTAATAGATTTTACGTCCTGAGTCAAAATGAATTTTTCTCTCTCCTTCTTCAAGGCTATTTCCCTCAGGTCACAATCTAAACATAAACAGTGAAATAAAGAATTGTAAAATTTCTGCTAAACATGCAAATCTATCTATTCATAACCAATCCCGATACAAACACAGTCTAGTTATAGTGAGCTTTTAGAGAATACATTATCCTATCCCAACACTCATTATAGGCTTCTTCTATTAGGTGCTAACTTTCTAGCGGTCGAGGGGTAGCAGGAGGCGCATCATAGTGCAATCACTATAGCGTTCAATCATCCGAATCGCAAACCTCTTTCACCAAGATCGGTTGCAACTTCATAATTGTTTTTGTTTTTTATAAATAAGAAAAAAAAATCTTGCTATTTTATAGATAGGAAGAAAATCTGAAATAATAGTATTTGTTGTGTGTAAAATATGGATCACTTACAACTTTTGTTAATATTATTGCTGAGGTTATTCCATGATTCTAAGCGGCTTTCCCAAAACCTAATAGCATCAACTATTAAGTTTTCGTTCTCTGCATCAACAAAACCCACAGGAGTATCGAGGAACCTGGAAAATAACCACAAGTCATAGAGTAGAATGTTGTAAGAGAACAGTAGATGATCATGAGAACAGTTCTCGCATGTTCCAGCTCTCCTAAACATTTCTTAGATCTCTAGCTTCATAAACTAGTCTAATTCCAATAGAAAAGTTTAAGGGAAATATTCATATTACATAGTTGTAGTTTCCTTTCTATCTCCATTCCAAGCTGAGCCAATGTCTGCCTTGGGATCGTCGTCACACGACTTCCTGTTTTCATTAGAACTCTTAGCCTCTTCGTCTGATGTAGGTAACGAGTCTTTTTCAATTATAATATGATTTCTTAGTGCTTCAGCGTATGCCTGAAAATAAAAAAATCAACCAGACGCATGGTAAAATAAGACACAAGCAAAACTTTCCTTCTCATCGTCACACAATAACAATCAACACGGGATCATTTTCTCTTTTAGGAATAGGATTGTATATATGAACGCAGGAAATCTTCTATTAACCCATTGAAATAAATCATCTGGTAACAGATATGAAGATAGCATATTTTCACTATGCTATATAAATATTTCCAAATAAAGCTTTAAACGAGGAGTACTCTGCAAAGCTAAGGCTCATGAAAAATATTTGAGGTTATGACTGAGTAGCCAACATTCTTATTAAAGATGAATCTCTTCAGAGAGTTTATTCTATAGAGGAATATGCTAAAGAGGAAATTGGAATAATAATAAAGAATGAATAGACTATTACTTGATTAGCTATTCTGAGTCCCGGGGTATATATTGACTTAGAAGGAGCAGGGGTTTGTTCAATAGACAAATACGCTAAAGAGGAAATTGGAATAATAATAAGATGAATAGACTATTACTTGATTAGCTTTTCTGCGTCCCGGGGTATATATTGACTTAGAAGGAGCAGGGGTTTGTTCAATAGTGAAATACGCTAAAGAGGAAATTGGAATAATAATAAAAAATGAATAGAATATTACTTGATTAGCTTTTCTGCATCCCGGGATATATATTGACTTAGAAGGAGCAGGGGTTTGTTCAATAGAGAAATACGCTAAAGAGGAAATTGGAATAATAATAAAGAATGAATAGAATATTACTTGATTAGCTTTTCTGCATCCCGGGGTATATATTGACCTAGAAGGAGCAGGTGTTTGTTCAATAGAGAAATTTTCTAAAGAGGAAATTGGAATAATAATAAAGAATGAATAGAATATTACTTGATTAGCTTTTCTGCATCCCGGGGTATATATTGACTTAGAAGGAGCAGGGGTTTGTTCTATAGTGAAATACGCTAAAGAGGAAATTGGAATAATAATAAAGAATGAATAGAATATTACTTGATTAGCTTTTCTGCGTCCCGGGGTATATATTGACCTAGAAGGAGCAGGTGTTTGTTCAATAGAGAAATACGCTAAAGAGGAAATTGGAATAATAATAAAGAATGAATAGAATATTACTTGATTAGCTTTTCTGCATCCCGGGGTATATATTGACTTAGAAGGAGCAGGGGTTTGTTCTATAGTGAAATACGCTAAAGAGGAAATTGGAATAATAATAAAGAATGAATAGAATATTACTTGATTAGCTTTTCTGCATCCCGGGATATATATTGACTTAGAAGGAGCAGGGGTTTGTTCAATAGAGAAATACGCTAAAGAGGAAATTCGAATAATAATAAAGAATGAATAGAATATTACTTGATTAGCTTTTCTGCATCCCGGGGTATATATTGACCTAGAAGGAGCAGGTATTTGTTCAATAGAGAAATACGCTAAAGAGGAAATTGGAATAATAATAAAGAATGAATAGACTATTACTTGATTAGCTTTTCTGCGTCCCGGGGTATGTATTGACTTAGAAGGAGCAGGGGTTTGTTCAATAGTGAAATACGCTAAAGAGGAAATTGGAATAATAATAAAAAATGAATAGAATATTACTTGATTAGCTTTTCTGCATACCGGGATATATATTGACTTAGAAGGAGCAGGGGTTTGTTCAATAGAGAAATACGCTAAAGAGGAAATTGGAATAATAATAAAGAATGAATAGAATATTACTTGATTAGCTTTTCTGCATCCCGGGGTATATATTGACCTAGAAGGAGCAGGTGTTTGTTCAATAGAGAAATTTTCTAAAGAGGAAATTGGAATAATAATAAAGAATGAATAGAATATTACTTGATTAGCTTTTCTGCATCCCGGGGTATATATTGACTTAGAAGGAGCAGGGGTTTGTTCTATAGTGAAATACGCTAAAGAGGAAATTGGAATAATAATAAAGAATGAATAGAATATTACTTGATTAGCTTTTCTGCATCCCGGGGTATATATTGACTTAGAAGGAGCAGGGGTTTGTTCTATAGTGAAATACGCTAAAGAGGAAATTGGAATAATAATAAAGAATGAATAGAATATTACTTGATTAGCTTTTCTGCGTCCCGGGGTATATATTGACCTAGAAGGAGCAGGTGTTTGTTCAATAGAGAAATACGCTAAAGAGGAAATTGGAATAATAATAAAGAATGAATAGAATATTACTTGATTAGCTTTTCTGCATCCCGGGGTATATATTGACTTAGAAGGAGCAGGGGTTTGTTCTATAGTGAAATACGCTAAAGAGGAAATTGGAATAATAATAAAGAATGAATAGAATATTACTTGATTAGCTTTTCTGCATCCCGGGATATATATTGACTTAGAAGGAGCAGGGGTTTGTTCAATAGAGAAATACGCTAAAGAGGAAATTGGAATAATAATAAAGAATGAATAGAATATTACTTGATTAGCTTTTCTGCATTCCGGGGTATATATTGACCTAGAAGGAGCAGGTATTTGTTCAATAGAGAAATACGCTAAAGAGGAAATTGGAATAATAATAAAGAATGAATAGACTATTACTTGATTAGCTTTTCTGCGTCCCGGGGTATGTATTGACTTAGAAGGAGCAGGGGTTTGTTCAATAGTGAAATACGCTAAAGAGGAAATTGGAATAATAATAAAAAATGAATAGAATATTACTTGATTAGCTTTTCTGCATACCGGGATATATATTGACTTAGAAGGAGCAGGGGTTTGTTCAATAGAGAAATACGCTAAAGAGGAAATTGGAATAATAATAAAGAATGAATAGAATATTACTTGATTAGCTTTTCTGCATCCCGGGGTATATATTGACCTAGAAGGAGCAGGTGTTTGTTCAATAGAGAAATTTTCTAAAGAGGAAATTGGAATAATAATAAAGAATGAATAGAATATTACTTGATTAGCTTTTCTGCATCCCGGGGTATATATTGACTTAGAAGGAGCAGGGGTTTGTTCTATAGTGAAATACGCTAAAGAGGAAATTGGAATAATAATAAAGAATGAATAGAATATTACTTGATTAGCTTTTCTGCGTCCCGGGGTATATATTGACCTAGAAGGAGCAGGTGTTTGTTCAATAGAGAAATTTTCTAAAGAGGAAATTGGAATAATAATAAAGAATGAATAGAATATTACTTGATTAGCTTTTCTGCATCCCGGGGTATATATTGACTTAGAAGGAGCAGGGGTTTGTTCTATAGTGAAATACGCTAAAGAGGAAATTGGAATAATAATAAAGAATGAATAGAATATTACTTGATTAGCTTTTCTGCGTCCCGGGGTATATATTGACCTAGAAGGAGCAGGGGTTTGTTCAATAGAGAAATTTTCTAAAGAGGAAATTGGAATAATAATAAAGAATGAATAGAATATTACTTGATTAGCTTTTCTGCATCCCGGGGTATATATTGACTTAGAAGGAGCAGGGGTTTGTTCTATAGTGAAATACGCTAAAGAGGAAATTGGAATAATAATAAAGAATGAATAGACTATTACTTGATTAGCTTTTCTGCGTCCCGGGGTATATATTGACCTAGAAGGAGCAGGGGTTTGTTCAATAGAGAAATTTTCTAAAGAGGAAATTGGAATAATAATAAAGAATGAATAGAATATTACTTGATTAGCTTTTCTGCATCCCGGGGTATATATTGACTTAGAAGGAGCAGGTGTTTGTTCTATAGAGAAATACGCTAAAGAGGAAATTGGAATAATAATAAAGAATGAATAGAATATTACTTGATTAGCTTTTCTGCATCCCGGGGTATATATTGACTTAGAAGGAGCAGGTGTTTGTTCTATAGAGAAATACGCTAAAGAGGAAATTGGAATAATAATAAAGAATGAATAGAATATTACTTGATTAGCTTTTCTGCATCCCGGGGTATATATTGACTTAGAAGGAGCAGGTGTTTGTTCTATAGAGAAATACGCTAAAGAGGAAATTGGAATAATAATAAAGAATGAATAGAATATTACTTGATTAGCTTTTCTGCATCCCGGGGTATATATTGACTTAGAAGGAGCAGGTGTTTGTTCTATAGAGAAATACGCTAAAGAGGAAATTGGAATAATAATAAAGAATGAATAGAATATTACTTGATTAGCTTTTCTGCATCCCGGGGTATATATTGACCTAGAAGGAGCAGGTATTTGTTCAATAGAGAAATACGCTAAAGAGGAAATTGGAATAATAATAAAGAATGAATAGAATATTACTTGATTAGCTTTTCTGCATCCCGGGGTATATATTGACTTAGAAGGAGCAGGTGTTTGTTCTATAGAGAAATACGCTAAAGAGGAAATTGGAATAATAATAAAGAATGAATAGAATATTACTTGATTAGCTTTTCTGCATCCCGGGGTATATATTGACTTAGAAGGAGCAGGTGTTTGTTCTATAGAGAAATACGCTAAAGAGGAAATTGGAATAATAATAAAGAATGAATAGAATATTACTTGATTAGCTTTTCTGCATCCCGGGGTATATATTGACTTAGAAGGAGCAGGTGTTTGTTCTATAGAGAAATACGCTAAAGAGGAAATTGGAATAATAATAAAGAATGAATAGAATATTACTTGATTAGCTTTTCTGCATCCCGGGGTATATATTGACCTAGAAGGAGCAGGTATTTGTTCAATAGAGAAATACGCTAAAGAGGAAATTGGAATAATAATAAAGAATGAATAGAATATTACTTGATTAGCTTTTCTGCATCCCGGGGTATATATTGACTTAGAAGGAGCAGGGGTTTGTTCTATAGTGAAATACGCTAAAGAGGAAATTGGAATAATAATAAAGAATGAATAGAATATTACTTGATTAGCTTTTCTGCATCCCGGGGTATATATTGACTTAGAAGGAGCAGGGGTTTGTTCTATAGTGAAATACGCTAAAGAGGAAATTGGAATAATAATAAAGAATGAATAGAATATTACTTGATTTGCTTTTCTGCGTCCCGGGGTATATATTGACTTAGAAGGAGCAGGGGTTTGTTCTATAGTGAAATACGCTAAAGAGGAAATTGGAATAATAATAAAGAATGAATAGAATATTACTTGATTAGCTTTTCTGCGTCCCGGGGTATATATTGACCTAGAAGGAGCAGGGGTTTGTTCAATAGAGAAATTTTCTAAAGAGGAAATTGGAATAATAATAAAGAATGAATAGAATATTACTTGATTAGCTTTTCTGCATCCCGGGGTATATATTGACTTAGAAGGAGCAGGGGTTTGTTCTATAGTGAAATACGCTAAAGAGGAAATTGGAATAATAATAAAGAATGAATAGACTATTACTTGATTAGCTTTTCTGCGTCCCGGGGTATATATTGACCTAGAAGGAGCAGGGGTTTGTTCAATAGAGAAATTTTCTAAAGAGGAAATTGGAATAATAATAAAGAATGAATAGAATATTACTTGATTAGCTTTTCTGCATCCCGGGGTATATATTGACTTAGAAGGAGCAGGTGTTTGTTCTATAGAGAAATACGCTAAAGAGGAAATTGGAATAATAATAAAGAATGAATAGAATATTACTTGATTAGCTTTTCTGCATCCCGGGGTATATATTGACTTAGAAGGAGCAGGTGTTTGTTCTATAGAGAAATACGCTAAAGAGGAAATTGGAATAATAATAAAGAATGAATAGAATATTACTTGATTAGCTTTTCTGCATCCCGGGGTATATATTGACTTAGAAGGAGCAGGTGTTTGTTCTATAGAGAAATACGCTAAAGAGGAAATTGGAATAATAATAAAGAATGAATAGAATATTACTTGATTAGCTTTTCTGCATCCCGGGGTATATATTGACTTAGAAGGAGCAGGTGTTTGTTCTATAGAGAAATACGCTAAAGAGGAAATTGGAATAATAATAAAGAATGAATAGAATATTACTTGATTAGCTTTTCTGCATCCCGGGGTATATATTGACCTAGAAGGAGCAGGTATTTGTTCAATAGAGAAATACGCTAAAGAGGAAATTGGAATAATAATAAAGAATGAATAGAATATTACTTGATTAGCTTTTCTGCATCCCGGGGTATATATTGACTTAGAAGGAGCAGGTGTTTGTTCTATAGAGAAATACGCTAAAGAGGAAATTGGAATAATAATAAAGAATGAATAGAATATTACTTGATTAGCTTTTCTGCATCCCGGGGTATATATTGACTTAGAAGGAGCAGGTGTTTGTTCTATAGAGAAATACGCTAAAGAGGAAATTGGAATAATAATAAAGAATGAATAGAATATTACTTGATTAGCTTTTCTGCATCCCGGGGTATATATTGACTTAGAAGGAGCAGGTGTTTGTTCTATAGAGAAATACGCTAAAGAGGAAATTGGAATAATAATAAAGAATGAATAGAATATTACTTGATTAGCTTTTCTGCATCCCGGGGTATATATTGACCTAGAAGGAGCAGGTATTTGTTCAATAGAGAAATACGCTAAAGAGGAAATTGGAATAATAATAAAGAATGAATAGAATATTACTTGATTAGCTTTTCTGCATCCCGGGGTATATATTGACTTAGAAGGAGCAGGGGTTTGTTCTATAGTGAAATACGCTAAAGAGGAAATTGGAATAATAATAAAGAATGAATAGAATATTACTTGATTAGCTTTTCTGCATCCCGGGGTATATATTGACTTAGAAGGAGCAGGGGTTTGTTCTATAGTGAAATACGCTAAAGAGGAAATTGGAATAATAATAAAGAATGAATAGAATATTACTTGATTTGCTTTTCTGCGTCCCGGGGTATATATTGACTTAGAAGGAGCAGGTGTTTGGGATAACTGAATCTCTTGACTCATTTCTGCAAATTTAAGAACATGCTAAAACAAAATAATTAATTTTGATAAAATAACTATAATACTTAATGATAAATGAAATATTATAGTTGAATATAAAGTATACTTACGAGTGTCTCATCAAGATCATTAACGGATGGATTAACACAAATAACCATCGATACTTGCCCATCACCGTCAAAATAATTCTTGAATAAATGGGTGAGCCTGGATTCTCTGTAGGGGATCATTTTATTTCCACCATTTTGATTGTCTCGAAGTATTTCCAAACAAACTCTCAATGTCATTAATGAATTGTTAATGTTTCCTAAACAATGTCAAAATAAAATTATATTTACATTTAAAGAAATTATATTTATTACTGCAAATTAATAGGAAGGATAAATTTAGAAATAGAAACAGTTGTAATAAGGGTTTGTAAGAAAGTAGTTTTTAGTGTGATTTGGAGTTTATTTTCTACCTGAAAGTATCGACTTCTTGTACGTGAACTAAAACACACCATTGTTTGAATAAACTGTGAACATTTAAATATTTTTGTCTGAACACAAATTGATCTTAATATGGGCTGAGTAGAGTGATAGACAAGGATTTTTTATTTAATTTATTTAATATATATATATATATTAATGATGATCTAAAAGGGGGTGCTCTAGAAAGAGTCAGTTTCTGGCATAGCAAAGAGTAGCATTCCTATTCAAAATAAAGGCTAAGTTATATTCCATAAGTCCATCACAAATATTATCTTTTGTCAACCAATTAAATAAATAAAAGAGTAATAAAAGGGATAGCAATAGGCAGTGCTTAGCTTGGCAGTATTTATTTTTTTAAAAAAAGGCAGTGTGAAATAAAAGAAGAGTCCAAATATCTCGGCTAGGAGCGATAAGGTATACAAGTTTTCCAGGAAGATAAGAATAGAGGTGCTTCCAAAAGATGCCCATTGAACATCCAGGTGGCGATCGCTGAAGACAAACACCCTTGGTATGGTGGGAATAACGCCTCTATAAAAAGGGCCTTCCCCCACCACTTGATCTCATTTCAGCGCCAGCGAAGGGCCAGAGCACACTCATTCGAGCGCCAGAGACGAAGGGCACACAATCTCGCTGCAGAACCAGCTGGTCAGCCGACACCAAGCTCTCACTTCATCTTCACTTGATGGCCAGACACCACTCCACGATCTAGCAGCCGACAATCATTCTCCTCAACATGCCGACATAACTACAACCAGTCTACCTCTTCACTTCCAGAACATCATCCGTATCATAAGCTGAGTATACCTCAATAACTGCCAATCTTCAATTAAATTTAAAAGCTATCTAAAATTTCATAATGGCCAATATTTATATTTTAATATATAAGTTTCATATTTTAATTATGTTCTAACTTTCCATTAATAGCCTATCATTGATACAATTATGTGAGTCAAGCAATTTTTCTTTTTTATATTTTATTTTATATCACAGCCATGCCAAATCATAAATTATAATTTTTATTTTAATATAAGTCATTTGTTTCCAACTCTATTTTATTTATAATGAACCTTTCTCCTGGTATTTAATAAGGTCTCAACACATAAAAGGACAGATGGTAAGAAGTGGTTCTAATTATATATATCTCATGTTTTTCTTTCAGGAAATTTATTAAATTAATTCAATTATTCAAGTGGTTTTATTCATAAATCCGTATGTGGTGAGTTTGGTAATATTAAATGAGCCCTGAGATATAATGAAAATATAATAAAAACATTCCAAGTCAACTTTTTCTATAATAACTTTTAAATATATTCAATTTTCTTATTTTTGCCCAAAACAAAACACCATAATATATATATATATATATATATGTTGTAGATCCTATGTTGAAAACTAAGATGTTCTAGGTAGTTGGTAACAGTCTGAAGACTGAAGACAGTCTTGCACTTCTAGTCCTCCGTTACAGAAGCAGACTCAAATATATAAAATAATATGTAATAATTGAGGTAATAATAATATCATCCATGAAATAATAGAGAGATGAACCATACAATTTTATAAAAAAATGAAATTTCCTCCTCAAATTAAATAATATCAAATTTACAAGCACATAACCTGAAGATATAATGTATATATATAAAAAAAAAAAAAAAAATGCAAAATCATACAGACAATTGGATTGAAAATGGCTTATAGCCGAAACGTTTCCACGACAAAAATGTAATTAAAACACAAAACTATTGAAGACTTAATAAGCTGTTACCAACTACCTATATATATATATATATATATATATATATATATATATATATATATATGTATATATATATATATATATATATACTGTTATAAAATTTTAATTTTATTTATAACTTGCTGACCCTGCGAACTTCGTACCACCTAAAAGTCGATTCTTTAATTATTTTTCTTCTAATACTTATTCTGCTATTTGGGACACCGGGTCAGCTAGTAAGATAAAAAAAAGAAAAAAGAAACTTAATAAGTTAACAATTACATTTCGTCAAAAAATAAAAATGATAAAACACTTAAAATTCTTTTAATAGTCACTTAACATCACAATGAAAATTACAATATCATATTTCCTATTATGATACCTACTTATTATATTTCACTTTATTTTTACTTATTCTAAATTAGGTTTCATTTTTATTGTAGTACTTAATGGTACACAATACTTTTTGTTTCATTACCTGACGCGTCAACAAACAGAGCAGATTGTTTTCCAACACGGAACAGGCAACATACAATTGACCATGCGAGAAACATGGGTTTTCTAGATTCTAGTTGTAGGCACTGTAATCAATTGACAGCAGTTCGATTGAAACTTGCACCATTATCGTCACTATTGTCGTATTATGTCGCGCTTCACGGGTCTGTCTTAACCAATTATTTCACTTTAATTGCGATTTTCACGTTCCTCGGCAGTACATTTAGATTGATAATTAATTTCTTTTTTTTTTTTTATTCTTTGATTTTCTGGTTGTTCTGGCTAAATTTGTCCGCCGCCTTATAGGAGGCATATTTAGTAAGTCACAAACACCCAACACTTTAGTAATTTTATAGAAATTTGTGGCTTTTAGATTCAGTAATATTATAGATGCACAGCAAAGAGATGTTTAAATTTCAAGTGACATTTTACCACAGACAATTTACATTTTACCAAAGACAATTTGTTTTTGAGTAATGTTACCATCGTATAAAATTTGACAAATATTGACATTAATATTTATACAATACTAATGTCCCTCAATTTTTTTGCCTTCCCAAAACCCCTCCACTAACACTTAAACTTTATAATATGGTATTAAAGTTCTAATTGACCTTTAAGTATTGTTACGAATCTTTTGTATGGGAATATAGAAAAGTGGGGTCTTTTTTACTTTGGTAACGCAAATATAAATGAATTTAAATTACATTATTAACATGCGATTCTATTGTCACCTAGTGATTACTTGTTCTTATTTTTTTTATTTTTTTTTGCTTATACACAAATAACCTAATACGTTAACTGTTACAAATATTATAATTGAGAACATATGTTTTTATTTAAAAATGAATTTGCGTTAATGAAGTGAAAAAGACCCGAAATGTGTTGTTTTTAGACTTTTTCAGGCAATTTTTTTAATTTTTCTCCCTGTAAGAACCATCCTCGTACTTCAAGGAATATTATAAAAAAAAATAATTACCGAAATCGGTTCAGTTGTTCACGAGATTTGCGTTTACCAACATATTTAGCGATTCATTTTTATATATTAGATAATAGAAGATACACAAATACGTTAACTGTTAAAAATATTATAATTGAGAACATATGTTTTTATTTAAAAATGAATTTGCGTTAAGGAAGTGAAAAAGTCCCGAAAAGTGTTGTTTTTAGACTTTTTCATGCAATTTTTTTAATTTTTCTCTCCGTAAGAACCATCCTCGTACTTCAAGGAATATTATAAAAAAAGAATTACCGAAATCGGTTCAGTTGTTCTCGAGATTTGCGCTAACCAACACATTTAGCGATTCATTTTTATATAATAGATAATAGATACACAAATAACCTAATACGTTAACTGTTAAAAATTTTATAATTGAGAACCAACACATTTAGCGATCCATTTTTATACAGGGTGTCCCACATTGAGATGTCATAACTTTAAGGGTTTATTCTGCACCTCATTTATAGTTCAGGGACGCAGAAATGAGCGTCCTATTTCAACATGTAGCAGAGCTATTCAAACTTTTGTCTATTTTGAAAATTATTGGGTTTTCTTATGAAAAGCTGTCTTTTCAGGATTTCTGGTCTATGTATCGTAATTGACGACCACATTTTTAAAACCTACATTAAATTTCCAATAAGAAACACTAGTTATTGAAATGTTGTCATGTAAATTAGGAGCTACACTAAGAGCCATATAGATGTGAACTATTTTTATTAGGGTTTTCTTAACTCATTCAATATTTTCTTAATCAGCTATTTGTAGACATAGCGGTTTGCCTCCGCCTCAAAAGTTGCATTATTTAATAAGCTTTAAAATGGTAGCCTGTTGTTTTAAAAACAAAAATTATTTAAGTCTACTTTTTTCTGATTTCTAATTCAAAACCAATACATTTTCTGTAGTGTAAAGAAGCCATTACGAACAAATTATATAATTTCACGCGAATATGGATATGTCCCATCCTTCCAACATTAGGTACAAACACTTTTTTGCACTGATTAAGGATTAGCAGACACCATGGAAAGAGTGAAAGATGACAGAAGAACATTTTGGAAATAACCACAATTATTGTTAACATAATAAATACAGATGTTATATTTTTTTCAATACAATTTCTAATGATTGTAACGAGTGCCAAAGGTCGTGGGTTCGATTCCCACTAGGGGCGGTGGCTTTTCTTTCGAAAAAAGAAAAGGCATCACCCCTATCCTGGCTAGAAAAGGGTGGTAACCTATAGATAACCCGTCCTAAAATTCGTAGTAAATAATAAATGGACGTTAAAATTTAAATAAATAAATGATTGTAATGAATAACCCAGTTACTTATAAGCAGATATTGTAGTGTCTAATTTTATTAAATAGAATAGAATTAAAAATAGAAATTTAATAAAAAACACTCTCAAAGTATAAAAATATAAGATGTGTATTTATTGTGTTAAAATAATAACAATAATTGTGATTATTTCCAAAATGTTCTTCTGTCATCTTTCACTCTTTCCAAGGTGTCTCCTAATCTTTAATCAGACCAAAAAGTGCGTGTACCTAATGTTGGAAGGATGGGACATCACGATATTCGCGTGAAATAAAATAATTTGTTCGTAATGGCTTCTTCGCACTACAGCAAATGTATTGGTTTTGAATTAGAAATCAGAAAAAATAGACTTAAATAATTTTTGTTTTTAAAACAAAAAGGTTGAATAGCTCTGCTACATGTTGAGATAGGACGCTCATTTCTGCGCCCCTGAACTACAAATGAGGTGCAGAATAAACCCTTAAAGTTATGACATCTCAATGTGGGGCCCCCTGTACAATAGATTAGATTTGTTTGGAATATAAAAAAAAAATGAAATTTAATTTGTTTATTTAAAATGGGTCGTGTTGCGTTGTTTATATACAAATTAGAGTTATCTCCAAATATCAAACATGGCTAGCTATATGAATCTTATTACCTCGAAATAATATCAAATGTATACAATGTAACAAAAATTCACTTTCATCCACAGGTCAGAGAAAATATCCCAATATTATTCTTCAAAAAACTTCTTAATGAAATTCCAATAATCTCGTCAGAGGTTCTTAGCCAACAAGTTATAAGCAAAATTCTCCTCACTGAAAAACAACTGACAGTCTCCCGGCAAGGAGACGCCTTCTTGATTTTAGGAGGAAGGAAATTTTTGTTATATCAGCATTCCATATTACTACGAAGTAGTAAGATATTTCTTGATGATACAGGGTGTCTACTACTTTCGTGAAAGCCAATTTCGTGACTTTTTCGTGACTTGAAGTGCAAATTTCGTCCCCCATTAAAAAGAAAGGGTATGATTTTATATATATATATATATATATATATATATATATATATATATATATATATATACATACAAATTTGAACCAGCGTCATTTTCGGTCTCCAGGGGTTCTCTATTTCCTCCCTATAGTAACCCTGTAGAGAAGGAGGTTATTCTGCATGTCCCATGCTTTGCATATAACATACATTTTTTGTTATATATTACATTTTGTTTTAAATATATAGATTTTATATAAACAATATTTACATTTTATATACAGTTTCATATTGAATATCTTTTATTGAGGGGCATCATATTTTTAACCTAATATGTATCTAGTATAGTGTAAATCTTATATCTAATGTCATTCTAGTAGAATAGAATTTACTGAAATTCCCTCTAACATTAATCTAAATTTAATATGAAAGAGCAAAGAAAACTTTGCAAAACAAAACATGTAGTAAATATAAATATAAAATATAAATATAAAATGTAAATATAAAATATAAATATAAATATAAAATACAAATATAAAATATAAATATAAAATACAAATATAAATACAATATTTGTATATGATATTTGTATTTAATACAAATATTAAATATAAATGAAGGGTAAGGGGAAAGAACAAGAAATGTCCATTTTTATCGAATTTCTAATTATTAGCTCATTATACAGTTTGATAGAGGTACTACATAACTGACACACAATCACATTGAAAATTATATACAAATATGAGTTACACACGATGAAAGATTTGGCATACTGGGAAAAAACAAGGAATGTCCAAGCAGAAAGAGGAAAAAACTGGGACTGTCCATATTTATCACTTTCCACACTTATCAGCTTTATCCCCCTCTTCCTTCTAAGCTAACTTTTGTGGTTCAAAGTCTTTAGTTGCTTTTGAATAGTGAGTGATTATTGTGTGTGTCGTATATTAAAGTTATTTCGGCTGATAAAATGAAATCTGACACGAGTGATGATGAATTTAGGATTGTTGAAGTGGTCGAGAAAAGTAAAAAGAGGAAAATAACTGGTCATGTGACAGATGTGATGAAGAAATTACGCCTTCAGTCACATGAAACTGGAGAAGACGGCCAGTGTAAACGTCTACAATGTTTTAAAAACACCACAGCTGAAGAAAGGAAGAATATAATTTCTTCATTTCAGAGTTTCATATCTTGAATGTGATAAAAATATGGGCCTAGTAAACTAAAAAGCAAGAATGGAGATGCCAGAAGATTGGGAAGAAAACCTAAGAGGGACCAGAAGAAAACCAAAGTCATTCACTATAGTCAAGATAAAACAAAAAAATATTCTTCAAAGGCTAAATATGATGATGTACAAGTTTTAAAAAAAATTTGTCATCCAGACAACCATCGTTTCTATACAACATTGCCCGATAAATTGTAGAAGTAAATAGAAGATTCAAATCTGCAAAATATGCAGACCTACCTGCGTTCTTTTCTCCTAACAATATTACTTTTGTGGCAAAAATGTCATTAAAAGCTCTATTTTGAGTTATTTATTGTCGATTTTTTTTTACATGCACAATAGGACTTATACTTTCTGATTTCTATATATAAATAAAATAAAATAGGTTTCTGTACATATTTTGGAAATTTTAAATACAAAAATAGTTTTTCTCGAAAAGTAGATTTTGTGACATTCCTTGTTCTTTCCCCTTACCCTTCAAATATAAAATATAAATAAAAATATAGAATATAAATATAAAATATAAATATAATTCACAAATATAAAATATAGATATAAAATATGAATATAAATATAAGAATATAAAGCTAACAGAAAATCAATGTTCCACCTGTCATTGAGATTTGCCAACAACACAGAGGTTCCGAATCTAATATCTTAATCTTGAATCTTCGTGTACTTGTTTGATAAGTTTTTCTAGAGCCAGAGGATATTTATCGTAGAGCTCCTTTGGGCTTAATGGCCACTCTTTTTTTGTCTTTTTTAATAGTGTTTGTTAAAGTTGTCCTGTATTCGTCTGTTAGTGAGCAGTCGTAAATTAAGTGAAAGTACGTTTGTTCAGTATGATTGTCACAAGTACATGTGTTGAAGTCAGTGAGTTTGTATTTGTGTAAATAACTATTTATTGTTCCATGACCTGTGAGTAGTTGTGTGAGGTGGTAGCTTGTTTTGTGAGTGTGTTTGAAGTTGTTATGTTTTATCTCTGGTATAAAATATTTTAGGTGTGCCCCTTTTTCAGTTGTTGTCCACCTTTCCTGCCATTTTGTGCAATATTTGTTCCTTAATAAGTATTTTAAATGTTCAGTAGATATCTTTTCATATATAATTGGGAGGTTAGTGTCATGTAATTGGGAGGTTAACGCAAAATTTTCTAGTCGGCACTTCCGGATTGTTTTATGAGATCAACCTTATAAGCGGGGTTCCTCCCTATGAAGGGAGGGAGGAACCGCGCTAAAAGAATGGAACTTTTTCTCAGAAACGTCAGTGATCCAAGATGTCAAGAGGTTAACCTCATAAGCAGGGTTCTTCCCTACGGAAGGAGAAAAAGCGTTTATGAGGTTGACATCATGATGCAATCCGGAAATGGCGACACGAAAATTTCACGTTTCAGATCCCATAGATCACGAATATGACGGTTGTTGAAATTTTTATGTGTATGTATGTATATATATATATATATATATATATATATATATATATATATATATATATATACATGTATTCAATCTCCCACCGGCTCAAAAATGGTCTGATTTTGATGAAATTTCGTACAATAATAGTTTGTTTAATTTGAAAGGTCAAGTTCGTTAACCAGCAGAATCCGTCCACCGGAACATGGTTCTGCTACACTGTGTAATTCCTACCAACTAGAGGATCAATAGCATTTTCTATACATAACTTAAAGGCAGGCATCATCGAATCAGCCCTAACCAATACCTGCGAGTTTTCACTCCACAGGATTGTACACAGTTTTAGTGGAAAAAGATTAATTCCAGAAACTTCACCGAATTTAGATCTTTGCTGGGAAATCTTTGAATAGAAAAATTTCGTGACATGGCTTCCAAATTGGGGACTTTTCCGTGATTTTCGTGCCCTATTTTTCATTTCGTGACATTTTCGTGACTTTTTCGTGCAGTAGGCACCCTGTGATAGTTGGGATATCACAACAATATATGTATATAGACATAGAGAGAAGATTAAAAAAATGTCTATTAAAGAAGAAATTCATAACAGTTGGGAAATTGTGGTAAGTGGAAGGTGACCATTCAAAAGCTTACCTAATATATTTTCTACAAAAAAAAAAAAAGGTTCAGAAGTAATTTTTAATGGAACGATGTCAATATCGGAGAAATAAGTGGTTAAAACTTTGAAAGTGTTAGATTTGATGCTTTAAATAGTTTTTGTGTTTGATTTCCTCAGTTTTTTATTGCTTGTTGTTTTTATAATAGATTTTAGTAGTAATAATTATTTGCCTGAAAACAAGATACTAAAAATGAGAAACAATTTTTAGTTGTTTGTCACAGATCTTTCGGAGAGGAAGTCAAAGAGGCCAAATTTCTGTTTCTAGTATGACTAAGTATAAAGTAAGTTAGTCGCACCTAAAATCTAACTTTTCTTCAGGATTTCTTTGGATTAGGTGCATTCATTTTTTCCAAAATATTAACTATATTTATTGCAGGCTTTCCAAATGACACTAGGCGTAAGAACGTTATGGAACCGCACTAAGATGATGCAGTTCCTATGAGTCGGATTTCTTTATATCATAAACAGAACAGATTATGAAAGAAAAAAACATTGTAAAGAGTTCTAGAGAAAATGCCCCCCCCCCCCTATGAATCACTAGTAAGCTAGATACCGACATCCACGATAAATCCCTATCTATTTGAAATGGCTTATATTCTATTAATGAAATGCTTATTATGTCTAGTTCTATACGTAACTATACCTGCTTCTCTCAATCGCTGTCCTGTATTACCAGTTCTCAGCGATCTTTCGCTTCCTGCTAGATCCACTAATGCTTCCCCACTATGAATCACTAGTAAACTAGATACCGACATCCACGATAAATCCCTATCTATTTGAAATGGCTTATATTCTATTAATGAAATGCTTATTATGTCTAGTTCTATAGGTAACTATACATGCTTCTCTCAATCGCTGTCCTGTATTACCAGTTCTCAGCAATCTTTCGCTTCCTGCTAGATCCACTAATGCTTCCCCACTATGAATCACTAGTAAACTAGATACCGACATCCACGATAAATCCCTATCTATTTGAAATGGCTTATATTCTATTAATGAAATGCTTATTATGTCTAGTTCTATACGTAACTATACATGCTTCTCTCAATCGCTGTCCTGTATTACCAGTTCTCAGCGATCTTTCACTTCCTGCTAGATCCACTAATGCTTCCCCACTATGAACCACTAGTAAACTAGATACCGACATCCACGATAAATCCCTATCTATTTGAAATGGCTTATATTCTATTAATGAAATGCTTATTATGTCTAGTTCTATACGTAACTATACATGCTTCTCTCAATCGCTGTCCTGTATTACCAGTTCTCAGCGATCTTTCGCTTCCTGCTAGATCCACTAATGCTTCCCCACTATGAATCACTAGTAAACTAGATACCGACATCCACGATAAATCCCTATCTATTTGAAATGGCTTATATTCTATTAATGAAATGCTTATTATGTCTAGTTCTATACGTAACTATACATGCTTCTCTCAATCGCTGTCCTGTATTACCAGTTCTCAGCGATCTTTCGCTTCCTGCTAGATCCACTAATGCTTCCCCACTATGAATCACTAGTAAACTAGATACCGACATCCACGATAAATCCCTATCTATTTGAAATGGCTTATATTCTATTAATGAAATGCTTATTATGTCTAGTTCTATACGTAACTATACCTGCTTCGCTCAATTGCTGTCCTGTATTACCAGTTCTCAGCGATCTTTCACTTCCTGCTAGATCCACTAATGCTTCCCCACTATGAATCACTAGTAATCTAGATACCGACATCCACGATAAATCCCTATCTATTTGAAATTGCTTATATTCTATTAATGAAATGCTTATTATGTCTAGTTCTATACGTAACTATACCTGCTTCTCTCAATCGCTGTCCTGTATTACCAGTTCTCAGCGATCTTTCGCTTCCTGCTAGATCCACTAATGACAACTGGCTAATAGAAATCAAATTCTTATCTGCAACAATGCATTCACCATGTTCATCCAAAGGAGCCTAGAATTGCAAATAGACTATAGAGATGTTGATAAAACTTAATAAACTGTTAAAGATAATATTCTACCTGAACGACTCGAATATTGAAAATCGTATGTGCCCGACTGGATTCCCTGTTTAATGACGTCTGAGCAATATGTTTTCTTTTCTGTCCAATATGAAATATTTCAAAAGCTTCTTCTGGACTACTGACTTCGACTTCGGTAACTCCATGAACATACATATTGTGCAAAGGATCTTCTCGAATTATTTTTGATTGAAGAGGCCTGGAAACATTCCTTCATTAATGTTTATATTAAATCATTGTAGAAAGTTGTTGAATGGAGTCGAATTGTTGAATGTTTTCATCTAATGACTGTATTGTTTCATTAAAGATGTTCATTCCTATTTACAGAGATTTTGAAATTGTTTTAAGAGTACAATGAATATACTTGTTGCTTTATTCATTACTTCTCGGACAGTGTTTAGCTTGAGATCTGAAGATGTGTATTACTAGTCCAAGATTTATAATTAGAAATTGGTTTGATAAAGTTAGGAGTTGTCAAGTATGAGTTCCATCCATCCATCCATGATTCTATACTTTACTAATTCATATCTATGTTTGTATAACGGCTGCTTCTCCCATCATTTCAATTCCTCTCCCAGCAAGCTCCATTCATCTAATCCAAACAATGGATGGCTTCTGCCTCATTCTATATCAAGTGATCCAAACTTTCTCCCCTCACATTTTTTTATTTTTTTTAAATTTGGCTCATCAATAGTACCTCATACGACAATTAAAAATCCAAATTTTTAGAAATTTATCTTTATTAATTTTCGAGTTATAAAACTTTAAGTTTTTTAAAAAAACACATTTTTGGACAGACACTTGATCATAAAATCGACCAAACAAATAGAGCTAGAACGGTGTGGTAAAAAAAGCATTAGTTAGTGAATTAAATGCTGATTAATATGATATATATCATGAATAATAATTTATAAAAATTAAAATTTTAAGGTAATTTTTAAAACTTTAAAATTTAAATTTCTCTTAAAACATATGTTTAAAAATTTTCAAAAAAATTGTAATTTTTCTTTCATATTTTATCTCGGTTTTGTGTAAATTTTAAGCTTGGATCTCAATGGGATCATATTTATTTTACCTTTATGTTTGTACTTAAAAAAATTGAAATTTTTCAGAAAGGGCCATTCCACGTCAATTCAACCAATGAAAGTACTGTTTACAACCCGACCCTCGTAGATTTTTTTGAAATTTTGAATCCTAATAGCTCTAACAACTCCTTGAATGGTACAATTTTTTAAAAAAATTTATCTGTTTCCATTTTTTTAGTATTAATTTTCAAAGTATTGAAAAACCGTCTTCTTTTGGTCAACTGGAAAATGTTAATTCCTTGATAGATTGAGTTCTATTTTAGCTAGAACAGTCAGCATAGTCTCATTGTTTAGCTTACTAAATGGACTTTAATTTGATATACAACAAGACCAACTTATTACAAATTTTACATTTCAAACAAAATTTCGAAAACTTGTACGTAACGGTTTTCGAAAAACTGTACTTTTAAAATTCTGACAAAAATATATTTGAATCTTCAGTTGATTGGCTACATATGCTGTTAGTTTCATTATGGGATGGGAACGGGATCATTTTATAACATAATTTTGACTTTATAATTGTCACTGCGTGGTTGGTAAAAATATGGTGAGTGATGGATATTTGTATTGTAAATTCAGCAATAAGCATCCCTGATCAAAATTTGAATTTTTTTCAGACAGAACTAAAATTAAAGGGGAGATTCAAAAAAAAGAAGAAAAAAAAATTACCGGAACCCAGAAATTGCACCCTTTCATTCCTTTAAATAAGAAAAAAATTAAGACTCAACTTTACTCGAACTTCAATAAAAGTGAAGTTGAACTGGTAACTGATTTAGACACAGATACAGTAGCCTTTAATGAAAAAATATGTGGTAGTTTTATTGTCTCAACAAAAATGAGGAGATGGATGAAATAAAATTTAATATCCAACATGTCTCAATTATTACAAATTTTATTTTTCAAAAAAATTTTTACATAATTTTAGACTACAAATGATGCTGGTTTTATTATGGGAAGGCAATGGTAAGAAAAAAAAACAAAAAAAAAAAAAAACATTTAATTTGTTGAGTACACATGCCAGCCAACACTGGTTGTCATATTCACAGGTAATAAAACCACCACATATTTTTTCATTGAAGGCTACTGGATCAGAGTCTAAATCAATTAAAATTATGTTGTAAAATGTTCCCATAATGAAACTAACAGCATATGTATCCATCACTCACCATATTTTTACCAAATACGCAGTGATAATTATAAAGTCAAAATTATGTTATAAAATGATCCCGTTCCCATCCCATAATGAAACTAACAGCATATGTAGTCAATGAACTGAAGATTCAAATACATTTTTTTCAGAATTTTAAAAGTACAGTTTCTTGAAAACCGTTACGTACAAGTTCTCGAAATTTTTTTTGAAATGTAAAATTTGTAATAAGTTGGTCTTGTTGTATATCAAATTAAAGTCCATTTAATTAGCTAAACAATGAGACTATGCTGACTGTTCTAACTAGAATAGAACTCAATCTATCAAGGAATTAACATTTTCCAGTTGACCGAAAGAAGGCGGTTTTTGAATACTTTGAAAATTAATACTAAAAAATCGGAAACAGATAAATTTTTTAAAAAAATTGTTTTTGGTTATTTTTTGTTAGAGTAACCAACCTACCAAATTTTATTAAAATCCAACAAGGTCGGGTTGTGACCCTTGTTGATTTGACATGGAATGACCCGAAAATGAAACGAAATCCACCCAATATATACATGGTGCCCCCCCCCCAACGGCCTAATTTCGAGAATTGTAGCAGAATGAAAAAAGAAAGAAAAAGTCCTTTAACATTTATCTCTTTTTTGCTTCCTTTTCGAGAAAAACGTAAAAAACTAAAATTTAATTGAGAAAAGGCACTCTTTCATAATTCCTATACAGAAAT
This sequence comes from Gonocerus acuteangulatus, assembly GCA_946811695.1. Lineage (NCBI taxonomy): Eukaryota > Metazoa > Arthropoda > Insecta > Hemiptera > Coreidae > Gonocerus > Gonocerus acuteangulatus. Next base: position 486,335 of record OX328128.1, on the reverse strand, counting down.
CATCAAATGTATATGTTTTATCTTCCACCCCCCCCCCCCCCCCCCAATTTCGGATGGTCATCCTCTAGTGGGCTGGACAACCGTAGATTTGGAACTAGCTTCCCAATCCCTGTGCCAAAAGGACATCCTACAAGAACAACGACAGTTTATTATAGAGAAATGTGTGGAAAGACTCTGCGTTATGTCGAGGGGTCAAAAAATGTGGACCTAATATTTCATTATTCCACACAAAATCATCTATATTTTTGGGGTTGGGAGGGGGATAGGTTTAAACAGATACTTTTAAAAATGTTTATATATGTATTTTAATAGACGGCTTTATCATAATTTCTTTTAGTTTTTTGCGTTTTTCTCGGACACTAAGCAAAAACGACATATATGCTAAAGGAATTTTTTTTTTTATTTTTTTTAAAAAATCAAAAAATGTGAGGGAAATTTTTTCCTCTATTTTGGATCACTTGATATCGAATGACCCTTATTTTCTAGTGGCTAAAAGAGGAATGGGAGTTGAAAATATACTAGTGGAGATAGAAAAATCAAATCCTATGAATAAAAAAAAGAAGGATTTTCCAGCATCATTAAGGGGTTGAAGGAAATATAATCCCAATAGTAGTACTACTTAGTAAATGTAATGTTCTGCCTGGAATTGAGAGATAAATATCCACTAATAGACTCGGTAGAAGAACACCTTTCTGCCGTCGGATAGAGAATTTCGGTAATAATGAGTGAGAGCTGCCCAGAGCCCAATCTACATGAAACTTTGTATACTTACTCATTTTGACCTAATTAAGAAGATAAAATTAAAAGTAACTCGAGGTGAGGCCTAGAACAGTATTTATTAAGCACTAAAGTTGACTTATATACAGGCTATAACGAGTTTTATCATAACATTACGAGCTGTATCATAACAATGGGGAAAACAATTAGTCGTTTGTGACATTTTTTTTCACGTTTTTATTCATAATTGGGTTGAATTGAATAAGTATACAAAGTTTTAGGAAAATCTCAGTTCGGTCAATTCTGGCTCTCCTAATTTGACATTACCGCGCATGCGCGTGTTTACAAATACGTCGTTTACACCAGCTTTTAACCTGTATAACACTCAACTTTAGTGCTTATTAAATACTGTTCTAGGCCTGATCGCGAGTGATTTTTAATTTTTTCTTCTTAATTAGGCCAAAATGAATAAGTATACGAAGTTTCATGAAGATCGAGCTCTGGGCAGCTCTCACTCATTATTACCACCTAGGGAAATCCTTATGCAAGTAATTTACAGAATTCATCGCAAATTCCACTCAGGAGATTGCTCTTAGAGAAGAAGCCTTTCAAGGAAAGTAATGTCTTAAGAAAAATCTGCAAATATATATATATATATATATATATATATATATATATATATATATATATATATATATATATACCTTGGTTTATTATTGAGTCCAGCCTGTAAGTCTTCGAGCAAGTCATAAACACTGTTGTTGTATATTTCTACATAAGTTATAAATACTGCATAGGAATTGTCTTCATTTATACAAGGAATCTTCGACGAATCTCGGGATCTTCCCAACAGGTCTTCTTCCGACTCTTTTTTAATTAAATTCCTAAAACATGTAATTTTTTATTTAACTGAGGGAACTTTTCTCATGAGAATGAAAAATATTAGAATAATATTTACTGAGGAGTTACAGTGTTTCTTTTCACAGTTACTTCCTTAATACATGCATGTTCTCTCTCAAGACGAGCATCAGCTTCGGACTGTATTTCAAACCCATTCAGTTTATCAGGTTTAAAAACACATTTATCAGCCTGATAAGGAGAAATAGTGTTAAATATTGCATCCAAACATCTCGGCATAATTCCAGGATCTTCCTTATTGCCAACCATAGTGAATGTCTTGCCACTTCCAGTAACACCGTAGGCAAACAACAAGCCACTTTGTCCTTGAAGTAATTCTTGCACAAGATGAAAAGCTACATTATCAAAAACCTGCTTTTGAGTTGCATTTACATCAAATACTCTTCTGAAAGTATATTTCTGAGACTGCCTTGACTCGGGTCTGCATACTTGCACTTCTTTAGGGGAAAGTACAGACATACAACAAGTAGAAGTATTTTCCTGAGAATTTCTTAGCCTGCAGTAAACTTCCATATTCCGTTTCGGAGCATGACCTTCCATTTCACTCTCTCTTTCTCAAAAGAATAAACACAGAAAGACTCTAAGTAGATTCTAATCACTGAAAACAGCCTTCATTTATAATAGTAAACACAAATGAAGACAATAAATCCTGATTGAGAAGAATCACTCCAATAAACCATGATACCATCAATTTAATAATAAATCAAGTAAGGATGAATGTGATTGGCTTCGTCTAAAATCAGGTTTACAAACACAACAACATAGAACTATCTACAATAATAATCCGAAGATTTACTTTATTAATAGGCAAAGAATATTTACAATATTAAATATAATTCACTACAAAATAATAATTGTGATTTTTATAAGAATTTTTGTATTTTTGTGTAGCAAGTATAAGCTTTAATATAATTAACGATATAAGTAATAATAATGATAACATTAATTTGAATATAACATAAATAATCCTTTATATTAAAGTGAATTATTTAGTTTCTAAATAGAAAATAACTTTATTAAAGTAACTTCCGGTTAAACATCAACAAATAGAATAATCGATATATACAAGATGGAGTTTTGAATAGTGATTTTCCAACTATTACCTGGCTTCTTCATTTTTCTGAAGCTAAAGTTTTAAAATTGAATTGTTTTAATTATAAATGCTACATTATCGCCAAAATTACGAATATAATCTGCACTTTATTTTACACCATGAAGCATTCCATCTATTTGTAGTGATTAAAACGGAGCCTGCCTTCATATCGTAATGGACTTCCGCCTGAGTATTGTAATAACAGTAAAAGCTGGTAGATTGTGTTTAGCGAAAGGGGGAGGGGGAATCCTGCCGTTAAGGCATGAAAGCTCCATGCAGAGTTTTGCGGGTACGGCTCCTACTAGGGGGTGGGCAGGGCCGCCACATCTCAGAGCCGGGCCCGGGACCAGATCACGGGCCCCCACTTCTCAGAGCCAGAATGAAAATTCTAGTACTTTTTTATAGGACTTTGGGCATTATAAAATTATTTTCATCTTCAGTTTTGAGCAAAATGAGAATAAAAACCGACAATCGGTGCTGCAAAGGTCACTTTCGGTACTTTTTTTCCAATTAGCGAGGATCGGCCCTTAGAATGGTGTAAAGATCGTTTGAAAAAGATAGAAGACTTAGATCCGACAGATGGATGTTGGGCTTCTAGCTAAGATAATAGATTTGAAGGACACACTGCGTCCATTTCCCTGGTGCAGAACAGACCTTCTTATATTATTATATATATAAGTATATATTATATCTACTTTTATGCACACAGACATACATATCTAAAACTTATAGGAGTTGCTTTGTGATGAGATGGAATAATTGACAGGTTTTGTGCATGGGCGTATATAGAAAATAATTTCGGGAGGGGCTGGGAAAATTTGGGGGGGGGGCTGAGACCATTTCCGGGGTATAGAATACTAAAAATGTAGAGCTTGGAATAGTTTTAGGCAACTAAAACGCTATTTTTTTTTTTTTTTTTTTTTTTTTTTTTTTTTTTTTTTTTTTTACGGCACATATACATCTAGGTCATTAGCGCCGACATCCAGGGTGTAGTGAGGAATTTCACCAGCGAGCCGTGGGATGATAAAATTCCTGCCGGAGGTTGGGAATCGAACCCACCATCTCCCGCTTATCAATCCAAGGCGCTAGCCATTAGACCACGGGAGACCCCCTAAAACGCTATTAAACGTAAAATAAAATACGTTTTATGAACTAAATGATCTTATTTAATTTATTTTTAAGGGTTTTACGACAATTTTTTATCATCAAATCAAAATTTCGGGAGCCCCCTTATATACGCCCATGGTTTTGTGATATGGTAACCTGGATTGCCGCTAAAAGCAATGAATGGTGAAATGAGGATATCTGGTGGTAAAATAAAGTTCCAATCTAAAGATTGAAAATTCAATTTAAACTTGCGGGATGACGTCATTAAGGAAGCCTCCCTTCCGCCCCCCCCCCTTCCTACCCCTCCAGGCGTATCTAGGAAAGTCCGAGGAAGACTGTAATTGCTTTACTTAAGCAAACTTCATTAAAAATCTACAATTACTCATCTTATGACCTGGCCTGAGTATCAAACCAACACAAGTCCGTCACGCAGGAGTTGCGCTACTATGAAGATTCTTCAAAAGGTTAGTCACTTCACGCCTTATTCCTTGGAAATAGATTAAGTTTATCTAGGCGGTGGCTAGTGTGTCAGGCCAAGTTCCGGTCTACGCACGCTGTGTATATTACACCAAGTATTAGAATCGATTTTTACCCTCTCATAACTTTAAAGTAGTTAAAGATAAACTTACATTTTACAGAGGTATTATACTAATAGATATAAGTAAAACTGGAAAGTTTCATAATTCTACATCGAATAGTTTCTGAGAAGAAGAAGAAAACATTTTTATTTACAAATTGAATATACAATATTTACATTTAGTCTTAAATGTTTAAATATTTACATGTCATTATTGTCTATTTACATTCACAATGATCTTAAGTAATGTTGAAACTTTGGGAAAATTTAAAAAAAAACCCAAGAAAAATACTAGTATACATTTGATATTATTAACTTACTGAGATGATGTCAGCTGTCCTGAAGTATATGTTTGGTCCGTCTGTGAGTGTATCGTCTGAGGGTTTCTTTGTTATAATTACCTATTTCAGCTATTAGTGGATTGTCTGTGGGTGTATCGTCTGAGGGTTTCTTTGTTATAATTACCTATTTCAGCTATTAGTGGATTGTCTGTGAGTGTATCGTCTGAGGGTTTCTTTGTTATAATTACCTATTTCAGCTATTAGTGGATTGTCTGTGAGTGTATCGTCTGAGGGTTTCTTTGTTATAATTACCTATTTCAGCTATTAGTGGATTGTCTGTGGGTGTATCGTCTGAGGGTTTCTTTGTTATAATTACCTATTTCAGCTATTAGTGGATTGTCTGTGAGTGTATCGTCTGAGGGTTTCTTTGTTATAATTACCTATTTCAGCTATTAGTGGATTGTCTGTGAGTGTATCGTCTGAGGGTTTCTTTGTTATAATTACCTATTTCAGCTATTAGTGGATTGTCTGTGGGTGTATCGTCTGAGGGTTTCTTTGTTATAATTACCTATTTCAGCTATTAGTGGATTGTCTGTGAGTGTATCGTCTGAGGGTTTCTTTGTTATAATTACCTATTTCAGCTATTAGTGGATTGTCTGTGGGTGTATCGTCTGAGGGTTTCTTTGTTATAATTACCTATTTCAGCTATTAGTGGATTGTCTGTGAGTGTATCGTCTGAGGGTTTCTTTGTTATAATTACCTATTTCAGCTATTAGTGGATTGTCTGTGGGTGTATCGTCTGAGGGTTTCTTTGTTATAATTACCTATTTCAGCTATTAGTGGATTGTCTGTGGGTGTATCGTCTGAGGGTTTCTTTGTTATAATTACCTATTTCAGCTATTAGTGGATTGTCTGTGGGCAGCTATTAGTGGATTGTCTGTGAGTGTAATCGTCTGAGGGTTTCTTTGTTATAATTACCTATTTCAGCTATTAGTGGATTGTTCTGTGGGTGTATCGTCTGAGGGTTTCTTTGTTATAATTACCCTATTTCAGCTATTAGTGGATTGTCTGTCAGTGTATCGTCTGAGGGTTTCTTTGTGTATAATTACCTATTTCAGCTATTAGTGGATTGTCTGTGGGTGTATCGTCTGAGGGTTTCTTTGTTATAATTACCTATTTCAGCTATTAGTGGATTGTCCTGTGGGTGTATCGTCTGAGGGTTTCTTTGTTATAATTACCTATTTCAGCTATTAGTGGATTGTCTGTGGGTTGTATCGTCTGAGGGTTTTCTTTGTTATAATTACCTATTTCAGCTTATTAGTGGATTGTCTGTGAGTGTATCGTCTGAGGGTTTCTTTGTTATAATTACCTATTTTCAGCTATTCAGTGGATTGTCTGTGAAGTGTATCGTCTGAGGGTTTCCTTAGTTATAATTACCTATTTCAGCTATAAGTGGATTGTCTGTGAGTGTATCGTCTTGAGGGTTTCTTTGTTATAATTACCTATTTCAGCTATTAGTGGATTGTCTGTGGGTGTATCGTCTGAGGGTTTCTTTGTTATAATTACCTATTTCAGCTATTAGTGGATTGTCTGTGAGTGTATCGTCTGAGGGTTTCTTTGTTATAATTACCTATTTCAGCTATTAGTGGATTGTCTGTGGGTGTATCGTCTGAGGGTTTCTTTGTTATAATTACCTAGTTTCAGCTATTAGTGGATTGTCTGTGAGTGTATCGTCTTGAGGGTTTCTTTGTTTATAATTACCTATTTCAGCTATTAGTGGATTGTCTGTGGGTTGTATCGTCTGAGGGTTTCTTTGTTATTAATTACCTATTTCAGCTATTAGTGGATTGTCTGTGGGTGTATCGTCCTGAGGTTTCTTTGTTATAATTACCTATTTCAGCTATTAGTGGATTGTCTGTGAGTGTATCGTCTGAGGGTTTCTTTGTTATAATTAACCTATTTCAGCTATTAGTGGATTGTCTGTGGGGTGTATCGTCTGAGGGTTTTCTTTGTTATAATTACCTATTTCAGCTATTAGTGGATTGTCTGTGAGTGTATCGTCTGAGGGTTTCTTTGTTATAATTACCTATTTCAGCTATTAGTGGATTGTCTGTGGGTTGTATCGTCTGAGGGTTTCTTTGTTATAATTACCTATTTCAGATATTAGTGGATTGTCTGGTGAGTGTATCGTCTGAGGGGTTTCTGTGTTATAATTACCTATTTCAGCTATTAGTGGATTGTCTGTGGGTGTATCGTCTGAGGGTTTCTTTGTTATAATTACCTATTTCAGCTATTAGTGGATTGTCTGTGAGTGTATCGTCTGAGGGTTTCTTTGTTATAATTACCTATTTCAGCTATTAGTGGATTGTCTGTGGGTGTATCGTCTGAGGGTTTCTTTGTTATAATTACCTATTTCAGCTATTAGTGGATTGTCTGTGGGTGTATCGTCTGAGGGTTTCTTGTTATAATTACCTATTTCAGCTATTAGTGGATTGTCTGTGAGTGTATCGTCTGAGGGTTTCTTTGTTATAATTACCTATTTCAGCTATTAGTGGATTGTCTGTGGGTGTATCGTCTGAGGGTTTCTTTGTTATAATTACCTATTTCAGCTATTAGTGGATTGTCTGTGGGTGTATCGTCTGAGGGTTTCTTTGTTATAATTACCTATTTCAGCTATTAGTGGATTGTCTGTGAGTGTATCGTCTGAGGGTTTCTTTGTTATAATTACCTATTTCAGCTATTAGTGGATTGTCTGTGGGTGTATCGTCTGAGGGTTTCTTTGTTATAATTACCCTATTTCAGCTATTAGTGGATTGTCTGTGGGTGTATCGTCTGAGGGTTTCTTTGTTATAATTACGTATTTCAGCTATTAGTGGATTGTCTGTGAGTGTATCGTCTGAGGGTTTCTTTGTTATAATTACCTATTTCAGCTATTAGTGGATTGTCTGTGAGTGTATCGTCTGAGGGTTTCTTTGTTATAATTACCTATTTCAGCTATTAGTGGATTGTCTCGGTGGGTGTATCGTCTGAGGGTTTCTTTCTTATAATTACCTATTTCAGCTATAGTGGAGTGTCTGATTGTCTGATGAGTGTATCGTCTGAGGGTTTCTTTGTTCATAATTACCTATTTCAGCTATTAGTGGATTGTCTGTGGGTGTATCGTCTGAGGGTTTCTTTGTTATAATTACCTATTTCAGCTATTAGTGGATTGTCTGTGAGTGTATCGTCTGAGGGTTTTTTTCTTATAATTACCTATTTCAGCTATTAGTGGATTGTCTGTGAGTGTATCGTCTGAGGGTTTCTTTGTTATAATTACCTATTTCAGCTATTAGTGGATTGTCTGTGAGTGTATCGTCTGAGGGTTTCTTTGTTATAATTACCTATTTCAGCTATTAGTGGATTGTCTGTGGGTGAATCGTCTGAGGGTTTCTTTGTTATAATTACCTATTTCAGCTATTAGTGGATTGTCTGTGAGTGTATCGTGCTGAGGGTTTCTTTGTTATAATTACCCTATATCAGCTATTAGTGGATTGTCTGTGAGTGTATCGTCTGAGGGTTTCTTTGTTATAATTACCTATTTCAGCTATTAGTGGATTGTCTGTGAAGTGTATCGTCTGAGGGTTTCTTTGTTATAATTACCTTATTTCAGCTATTAGTGGATTGTCTGTGGGTGTATCGTCTGAGGGTTTTCTTTGTTATAATTACCTATTTCAGCTATTAGTGGATTGTCTGTGAGTGTATCGTTCTGAGGGTTTCTTTGTTATAATTACCTATTTTAGCTATTAGTGGATTGTCTGTGGGTGTATCGTCTGAGGGTTTCTTTGTTATAATTACCTATTTCAGCTATTAGTGGATTGTCTGTGAGTGTATCGTCTGAGGGTTTCTTTTTTATAATTACCTATTTCAGCTATTAGTGGATTGTCTGTGAGTGTATCGTCTGAGGGTTTCTTTGTTTATAATTACCTATTTCAGCTATTAGTGGATTGTCTGTGAGTGTATCGTCTGAGGGTTTCTTTGTTATAATTACCTATTTCAGCTATTAGTGGATTGTCTGTGGGTGTATCGTCTGAGGGTTTCTTTGTTATAATTACCTATTTCAGCTATTAGTGGATTGTCTGTGAGTGTATCGTCCTGAGGGGCTCTTTGTTATAATTACCTATTTCAAGCTATTAGTGGATTGTCTGTGGGTGTATCGTCTGAGGGTTTCTTTGTTATAATTACCTATTTCAGCTATTAGTGGATTGTCTGTGGGTTGTATCGTCTGAGGGTTTCTTTGTTATAATTACCTATTTCAGCTATTAGTGGATTGTCTGTGAGTGTATCGTCTGAGGGTTTCTTTGTTATAATTACCTATTTCAGCTATTAGTGGATTGTCTGTGAGTGTATCGTCTGAGGGTTTCTTTGTTATAATTACCTATTTCAGCTATTAGTGGATTGTCTGTGAGTGTATCGTCTGAGGGTTTCTTTGTTATAATTACCTATTTCAGCTATTAGTGGATTGTCTGTGGGTGTATCGTCTGAGGGTTTCTTTGTTATAATTACCTATTTCAGCTATTAGTGGATTGTCTGTGGGTGTATCGTCTGAGGGTTTCTTTGTTGTAATTACCTATTTCAGCTATTAGGTGGATTGTCTGTGGGTGGTATCGTCTGAGGGTTTCTTTGTTGTAATTACCTATTTCAGCTATTAGTGGATTGTCTGTGGGTGTATCGTCTGAGGGTTTCTTTGTTATAATTACCTATTTCAGCTATTAGTGGATTGTCTGTGAGTGTATCGTCTGAGGGTTTCTTTGTTATAATTACCTATTTCAGCTATTAGTGGATTGTCTGTGGGTGTATCGTCTGAGGGTTTCTTTGTTATAATTACCTATTTCAGCTATTAGTGGATTGTCTGTGGGTGTATCGTCTGAGGGTTTCTTTGTTATAATTACCTATTTCAGCTATTAGTGGATTGTCTGTGGGTGTATCGTCTGAGGGTTTCTTTGTTATAATTACCTATTTCAGCTATTAGTGGATTGTCTGTGGGTGTATCGTCTGAGGGTTTCTTTGTTATAATTACCTATTTCAGCTATTAGTGGATTGTCTGTGGGTGTATCGTCTGAGGGTTTCTTTGTTATAATTACCTATTTCAGCTATTAGTGGATTGTCTGTGGGTGTATCGTCTGAGGGTTTCTTTGTTATAATTACCTATTTCAGCTATTAGTGGATTGTCTGTGAGTGTATCGTCTGAGGGTTTCTTTGTTATAATTACCTATTTCAGCTATTAGTGGATTGTCTGTGGGTTTATCGTCTGAGGGTTTCTTTGTTGTAATTACCTATTTCAGCTATTAGTGGATTGTCTGTCAGTGTATCGTCTGAGGGTTTCTTTGTTATAATTACCTATTTCAGCTATTAGTGGATTGTCTGTGAGTGTATCGTCTGAGGGTTTCTTTGTTATAATTACCTATTTCAGCTATTAGTGGATTGTCTGTGGGTGTATCGTATGAGGGGCTCTTTGTTATAATTACCTATTTCAGCTATTAGTGGATTGTCTGTGGGTGTATCGTCTGAGGGTTTCTTTGTTATAATTACCTATTTCAGCTATTAGTGGATTGTCTGTGGGTGTATCGTCTGAGGGTTTCTTTGTTATAATTACCTATTTCAGCTATTAGTGGATTGTCTGTGGGTGTATCGTCTGAGGGTTTCTTTGTTATAATTACCTATTTCAGCTATTAGTGGATTGTCTGTGGGTGTATCGTCTGAGGGTTTCTTTGTTATAATTACCTATTTCAGCTATTAGTGGATTGTCTGTGGGTGTATCGTCTGAGGGTTTCTTTGTTATAATTACCTATTTCAGCTATTAGTGGATTGTCTGTCAGTGTATCGTCTGAGGGTTTCTTTGTTATAATTACCTATTTCAGCTATTAGTGGATTGTCTGTGAGTGTATCGTCTGAGGGTTTCTTTGTTATAATTACCTATTTCAGCTATTAGTGGATTGTCTGTGGGTTTATCGTCTGAGGGTTTCTTTGTTATAATTACCTATTTCAGCTATTAGTGGATTGTCTGTGAGTGTATCGTCTGAGGGTTTCTTTGTTATAATTACCTATTTCAGCTATTAGTGGATTGTCTGTGGGTGTATCGTCTGAGGGTTTCTTTGTTATAATTACCTATTTCAGCTATTAGTGGATTGTCTGTGGGTGTATCGTCTGAGGGTTTCTTTGTTGTAATTACCTATTTCAGCTATTAGTGGATTGTCTGTGGGTGTATCGTCTGAGGGTTTCTTTGTTGTAATTACCTATTTCAGCTATTAGTGGATTGTCTGTGGGTGTATCGTCTGAGGGTTTCTTTGTTGTAATTACCTATTTCAGCTATTAGTGGATTGTCTGTGGGTGTATCGTCTGAGGGTTTCTTTGTTATAATTACCTATTTCAGCTATTAGTGGATTGTCTGTGGGTGTATCGTCTGAGGGTTTCTTTGTTATAATTACCTATTTCAGCTATTAGTGGATTGTCTGTGAGTGTATCGTCTGAGGGTTTCTTTGTTATAATTACCTATTTCAGCTATTAGTGGATTGTCTGTGGGTGTATCGTCTGAGGGTTTCTTTGTTATAATTACCTATTTCAGCTATTAGTGGATTGTCTGTGGGTGTATCGTCTGAGGGTTTCTTTGTTATAATTACCTATTTCAGCTATTAGTGGATTGTCTGTGGGTGTATCGTCTGAGGGTTTCTTTGTTATAATTACCTATTTCAGCTATTAGTGGATTGTCTGTGGGTGTATCGTCTGAGGGTTTCTTTGTTATAATTACCTATTTCAGCTATTAGTGGATTGTCTGTGAGTGTATCGTCTGAGGGTTTCTTTGTTATAATTACCTATTTCAGCTATTAGTGGATTGTCTGTGGGTGTATCGTCTGAGGGTTTCTTTGTTATAATTACCTATTTCAGCTATTAGTGGATTGTCTGTGAGTGTATCGTCTGAGGGTTTCTTTGTTATAATTACCTATTTCAGCTATTAGTGGATTGTCTGTGGGTGTATCGTCTGAGGGTTTCTTTGTTATAATAACCTATTTCAGCTATTAGTGGATTGTATGTGGGTGTATCGTCTGAGGGTTTCTTTGTTATAATAACCTATTTCAGCTATTAGTGGATTGTCTGTGGGTGTATCGTCTGAGGGTTTCTTTGTTATAATTACCTATTTCAGCTATTAGTGGATTGTCTGTAAGTGTATCGTCTGAGGGTTTCTTTGTTATAATTACCTATTTCAGCTATTAGTGGATTGTCTGTAAGTGTATCGTCTGAGGGTTTCTTTGTTATAATTACCTATTTCAGCTATTAGTGGATTGTCTGTAAGTGTATCGTCTGAGGGTTTCTTTGTTATAATTACCTATTTCAGCTATTAGTGGATTGTCTGTGGGTGTATCGTCTGAGGGTTTCTTTGTTATAATTACCTATTTCAGCTATTAGTGGATTGTCTGTGGGTGTATCGTCTGAGGGTTTCTTTGTTATAATTACCTATTTCAGCTATTAGTGGATTGTCTGTGGGTGTATCGTCTGAGGGTTTCTTTGTTATAATTACCTATTTCAGCTATTAGTGGATTGTCTGTGGGTGTATCGTCAGAGGGTTTCTTTGTTATAATTACCTATTTCAGCTATTAGTGGATTGTCTGTGTGTGTATCGTCTGAGGGTTTCTTTGTTATAATTACCTATTTCAGCTATTAGTGGATTGTCTGTGTGTGTATCGTCTGAGGGTTTCTTTGTTATAATTACCTATTTCAGCTATTAGTCGATTGTCTGTGGGTGTATCGTCTGAGGGTTTCTTTGTTGTAATTACCTATTTCAGCTATTAGTGGATTGTCTGTGGGTGTATCGTCTGAGGGTTTCTTTGTTATAATAACCTATTTCAGCTATTAGTGGATTGTCTGTGGGTGTATCGTCTGAGGGTTTCTTTGTTATAATTACCTATTTCAGCTATTAGTGGATTGTCTGTGGGTGTATCGTATGAGGGGCTCTTTGTTATAATTACCTATTTCAGCTATTAGTGGATTGTCTGTGGGTGTATCGTCTGAGGGTTTCTTTGTTATAATTACCTATTTCAGCTATTAGTGGATTGTCTGTGGGTGTATCGTCTGAGGGTTTCTTTGTTATAATTACCTATTTCAGCTATTAGTGGATTGTCTGTGGGTGTATCGTCTGAGGGTTTCTTTGTTATAATTACCTATTTCAGCTATTAGTGGATTGTCTGTGGGTGTATCGTCTGAGGGTTTCTTTGTTATAATTACCTATTTCAGCTATTAGTGGATTGTCTGTGGGTGTATCGTCTGAGGGTTTCTTTGTTATAATTACCTATTTCAGCTATTAGTGGATTGTCTGTAAGTGTATCGTCTGAGGGTTTCTTTGTTATAATTACCTATTTCAGCTATTAGTGGATTGTCTGTAAGTGTATCGTCTGAGGGTTTCTTTGTTATAATTACCTATTTCAGCTATTAGTGGATTGTCTGTAAGTGTATCGTCTGAGGGTTTCTTTGTTATAATTACCTATTTCAGCTATTAGTGGATTGTCTGTGGGTGTATCGTCTGAGGGTTTCTTTGTTATAATTACCTATTTCAGCTATTAGTGGATTGTCTGTGGGTGTATCGTCTGAGGGTTTCTTTGTTATAATTACCTATTTCAGCTATTAGTGGATTGTCTGATTGTTGTACTGACTGGAGGAATTTAGTCGTGAGTGTGTGTATATAGTCTGTGATTGTCGGCATTTCCAGCTCGTCGAGCATGTCTGTAATTTTAGTGTATCTAGGGTAGTCATTTATTATTCGGAGACAGATATTTTGAATAACCTCAAGTTTTTTTATAGTTTGTTAAACAGGTTAAACTCCACACTGGACAAGCATACAACAGTACATGGCGTATAGTGTAGTTTCTAAGATATAGGCGATGGAAAATCGGAGTTTATAGGACTCACTCACTCATCAAAATTATTAGGCACTTCCCGAGAAGCTAGAGACTTGAAATGTTGCAGGATGACAGACATTAGGGTGTTATTAAAGGCAAGTTGTGTACTTGTTGTTCCTTCGGAAACCCATCATTCCTTCTAAACCCCATCTTGTTGGGTATCAAATGAATCTAATCGCTAAGAAGAACCTAAAACTAAAGGGAAAAAACCGAAAACGCAGAAAATGTAAGTTGGGGCCTTTCCTCTGAGCCTTTCGTATACACGCAAAAATACCCGACTAACAACTCGACGCATTACCAAGCATCACCTCCACGCGCAGGGCCGCCACATGGGGGGACAACCGGGTACAGTTGCCCCCACGGCGCCCGGGCCGGGCCTCGCTAATTGGAAAAAAATGTGTAGGCTATGAGCTTGTAAAAAGAATGGGGAGTAGAAATATAGACGGGCGTAGCCTATATTTATCGGAACGGGATCTATATTGTTTTCAATGTACATAGACGACAAAACAAGTGCAGTCCCAGAATAGTATATTTCATTAGAGTCGAAATAAAACTGCAAGTACCGAAAGTGACCTTTGCTCAGCAAAGGTCACTTTCGGTACAGCAAACTTTGCTGCATCGATTGTCGGCTTTTATTCTCATTTCGCTCAAAACTCAAGATAAAAATAATTTTAAAATGCCCAAAGTCCTATAGCAAAGTACTAGAATTTTCATTCTGGCTCTGAGAAGTAGGGGCCCGGCTCTGAGAAGTGGGGGCCCGTGATCTGGTCCTGGGCCCGGCTCTGAGAAGTGGGGGCCCGTGATCTGGTCCTGGGCCCGGCTCTGAGAAGTGGGGGCCCGTGATCTGGTCCTGGGCCCGGCTCTGAGAAGTGGGGGCCCGTGATCTGGTCCTGGGCCCGGCTCTGGGATGTGGCGGCCCTGTCCACGCGTCTTCCTCCTCCAGTCTAAAATCGACGGTGCCAACTAAAAATTCACTTAAAAAAGTATTGATATCCCCCCCAAAAAAACTTACCTTGAAAAAAAGAGGCCAAGCTCCAGGCCCCTCCCTAAAAAGTGTTTCTATGAAAGTTCTTATATCATAGTATTGGGCCAAGTTTTAGGCTATTAATACCTTCTCAAGAACCTAATAATATCCTCTCACTTATTAGTGCATTTACAAATTGGCCAGTTATCGTTAACTTACATACAGCCGTGGCAGCTTTAACTTACATATAGTTCATACAAACCCGACCGTTTTGTCATCAGAGAATTTATAATAATCCTGAATCGTTACTTTAACGGCCTGAATCTTTAAATGCTAGATATTTTATAATAAATCCGATCGTTATGGCTGCCATCATATAACGAAAACTAGACAAGTTGAAATTGCACTGATAATTGAGAGGGCTTGAGTATCTTTAGGAGGGTTCGGAGTGATTTACAGTAACTTCATTATATTTCTGTGTATTCCTCTACATAATGCAGTTCAGTTATTATGTATACCTTGTAGTGCTGTGAGCGGAGCAAGGTTGTTGTTAATATGTGAGAGGGCTTCAGTATCTTTAGGAGGGTTCGGAGTGATTTACAGTAACTTCATTATATTTCTGGGTATTCCTGTGCATAATACTGTTCAGTACCGTAAGAATATTTTCTTGCTTGATCGACTGCTTCATTTCCATCTATACTCATGTGAATCGGTATTTATAGAAATTGTATCTTCTCGTTGAGTTCTCTAAATCACATTAATGCATTTAAATCATTAGTAATGCTATCGGTGGTCACTACCTGCTTAGACCTGGAGAATACCATGGGCGTATATAAGGGGGGGGGCTGAGGGGGCTGCAGTCCCCCCCCCCCCCCCCGAAATTTTGATATGATCAGTAAAAAATTCATAAAACCCTTAAAAATAAATTAAATAAGATCATTTAGCTTATAAAACATATTCTATTTTGAGTGCAATAGCGTTATAGTTGGCTAAAACTCTTCCAAGATCTAAATTGTTAGTATTCCATACCCCGGAAATGGTCTCAGCCCCCCCCCCGAAATTTTCCCAGCCCCCTCCGAAATTATTTTCTATACACGCCCATGGAGAATACACTTTTCCAGCACTAGCAAAACCTGGATAAATCTGCCCTGGAGATTGAACTGGTTTGGTATTAAATATTTACTAAATTTCTCCGAGACTGTTTGCGAGTGGCTAGATGAAGCACCAACTTGTAAAGAGCTTTGCCTACTTAGCAATTCACCGCTCCTTTATTTCAGTTAAATATTCATTAGTCCTGTCGTTCGTCGCTCGCCCGGAGGACTCCTTTGAGGTTTATCTCTTTATGAAAATCACTAATAGACGGCTCTTAGCATCCCAAACCTCCATAAGCTTAGCATGAATATTTATGCAGAAATATATGTGTTTGTGTATATGTATATAGTTACATATATATATATATATATATATATATATATATATATATATATATATATATATATATATATATATATATAAATCAGTCCTGTAACTGGCCACAAGGGCCCAGAGGGGCAGATACTGTAGAGGTATCTGATTCTTGACCATCCGGCACACTAGGGTGATAGTGTGGTCAATACTATGATCCGGCCGCCTGATTTTCCCCTTGGCTGCTTCGACTGCTAGAGTCATTAGCACCCAAGGTACCAATTATTAATTAAAGGCTGGGTAAGCCTAGGGACGATCTGGGACCCCAAATCCAACCCTCGAACGGCTGCACTAGAAGAAAAAATCTTTAGTGCGCGCTCGGGTTTTGAACCTGGTCCTCCAGTTCATTAGTCGAGTGCTCTACCACTGAGCTAACCTCGCCCCCCCATATATATATATTTATATATACACATATACGGATAAGTTATATGAAGAGCATTAATATTTGTACTTATTGCTTATTACTTTTAGTAACGAATATAACCTGATCAGGCCATCAGGTCTTTTGGAGACCCGATGGCCGTGAGGGTTAAGGCGTGAGCACTTAACACTCCGTGCCAAGGGTAGTGGGTTCGATTCCCACTAGGGGTGGTGGCTTTTCTTTAGTAAAAAGAAAAGGCATCACCCCTACCCTGGCGAGAAAAGGGTGGTAACCTATAGATAACCCGTCGTAAAATTCTTAGTTAATGATAAATGGACGTTAAAATTTAAATAATAAATAATAACCTGATCAGTTTCTAAAAACTAATCCATTCCCAAATACATAGCCTGCATTCCGTTTTGCTACATAATTAATTTATATATTTTACAGTTTTGGTTATATATATTTAGTATATGTGTATATATATATATATATATATATATATATATATATTTATTTATATATACACACACAGTAATTTTATACATAAATATAAACCAAACCAATACAGTAGTACATGTTTGGATTTAAGATTTAATTTTTTTTAGATATATTGTTTATATATATATATATATATATATATATATATATATATATATAAAAGAGTGTTTTGGTGTTATATAAAAATACGAAAGAAGACTATCTCGATAAGAAAGAGGACTAGGAATGTTCGAAGGATATGTGAAGAAGAAAGAGTAAAAAGTGTATGATATCCTTTGGTCACGAAGTCCTGGGAAAAATGAAGAAGATGAAATAAAGAAGGACCTATTGTGGAGCCTTGAAGGACTCCAGATATTAGAAGAAGAAGGCGTGGAACTAATAGGCCTGAGAGATGGTACGGCTATATGTTGGTGTGAGGGTCGTAACTAGGGGGGAATATCAGACAGTATAGAAAATAGTTAATAGAATACAACAATCAAAATATAGCAGAGCCAATACTGTAGAGGAATCTGACTCATGCTACATTCTAAAGGCACCTAAATATAGCAGAGCCGTTACTGTAGAGGAATCTGTCTCATGGTACATTCTAAAGGCACCTAATTATAGCAGAGCCGATACTGTAGAGGAATCTGACTCATGCTACATTCTAAAGGCACCTAAATATAGCAGAGCCGTTACTGTAGAGGAATCTGACTCATGGTACATTCTAAAGGCACCTAAATATAGCAGAGCCGATACTGTAGAGGAATCTGACTCATGCTACATTCTAAAGGCACCTAAATATAGCAGAGCCGATACTGTAGAGGAATCTGACTCATGGTACATTATAAAGGCACCTAAATATAGCAGAGCCGATACTGTAGAGGAATCTGACTCATGGTACATTCTAAAGGCACCTAAATATAGCAGAGCCGATACTGTAGAGGAATCTGACTCATGCTACATTCTAAAGGCACCTAAATATAGCAGAGCCGATACTGTAGAGGAATCTGACTCATGCTACATTCTAAAGGCACCTAAATATAGCAGAGCCGATACTGTAGAGGAATCTGACTCATGCTACATTCTAAAGGCACCTAAATATAGCAGAGCCGTTACTGTAGAGGAATCTGACTCATGATACATTCTAAAGGCACCTAAATATAGCAGAGCCGATACTGTAGTGGAATCTGACTCATGCTACATTCTAAAGGCACCTAAATATAGCAGAGCCGTTACTGTAGAGGAATCTGACTCATGCTACATTCTAAAGGCACCTAAATATAGCAGAGCCGATACTGTAGAAGAATCTGACTCATGCTACATTCTAAAGGCACCTAAATATAGCAGAGCCGATACTGTAGAGGAATCTGACTCATGCTACATTCTACAGGCACCTAAATATAGCAGAGCCGATACTGTAGAGGAATCTGACTCATGGTACATTCTAAAGGCACCTAAATATAGCAGAGCCAATACTGTAGAGGAATCTGACTCATGCTACATTCTAAAGGCACCTAAAAATAGCAGAGCCGTTACTGTAGAGGAATCTGTCTCATGGTACATTCTAAAGGCACCTAATTATAGCAGAGCCGATACTGTAGAGGAATCTGACTCATGCTACATTCTAAAGGCACCTAAATATAGCAGAGCCGTTACTGTAGAGGAATCTGACTCATGGTACATTCTAAAGGCACCTAAATATAGCAGAGCCGATACTGTAGAGGAATCTGACTCATGCTACATTCTAAAGGCACCTAAATATAGCAGAGCCGATACTGTAGAGGAATCTGACTCATGGTACATTCTAAAGGCACCTAAATATAGCAGAGCCGATACTGTAGAGGAATCTGACTCATGCTACATTCTAAAGGCACCTAAATATAGCAGAGCCGATACTGTAGAGGAATCTGACTCATGGTACATTCTAAAGGCACCTAAATATAGCAGAGCCGATACTGTAGAGGAATCTGACTCATGGTACATTCTAAAGGCACCTAAATATAGCAGAGCCGATACTGTAGAGGAATCTGACTCATGCTACATTCTAAAGGCACCTAAATATAGCAGAGCCGTTACTGTAGAGGAATCTGACTCATGGTACATTCTAAAGGCACCTAAATATAGCAGAGCCGATACTGTAGAGGAATCTGACTCATGCTACATTCTAAAGGCACCTAAATATAGCAGAGCCGATACTGTAGAGGAATCTGACTCATGGTACATTATAAAGGCACCTAAATATAGCAGAGCCGATACTGTAGAGGAATCTGACTCATGGTACATTCTAAAGGCACCTAAATATAGCAGAGCCGATACTGTAGAGGAATCTGACTCATGCTACATTCTAAAGGCACCTAAATATAGCAGAGCCGATACTGTAGAGGAATCTGACTCATGCTACATTCTAAAGGCACCTAAATATAGCAGAGCCGATACTGTAGAGGAATCTGACTCATGCTACATTCTAAAGGCACCTAAATATAGCAGAGCCGTTACTGTAGAGGAATCTGACTCATGATACATTCTAAAGGCACCTAAATATAGCAGAGCCGATACTGTAGTGGAATCTGACTCATGCTACATTCTAAAGGCACCTAAATATAGCAGAGCCGTTACTGTAGAGGAATCTGACTCATGCTACATTCTAAAGGCACCTAAATATAGCAGAGCCGATACTGTAGAAGAATCTGACTCATGCTACATTCTAAAGGCACCTAAATATAGCAGAGCCGATACTGTAGAGGAATCTGACTCATGCTACATTCTACAGGCACCTAAATATAGCAGAGCCGATACTGTAGAGGAATCTGACTCATGGTACATTCTAAAGGCACCTAAATATAGCAGAGCCAATACTGTAGAGGAATCTGACTCATGCTACATTCTAAAGGCACCTAAAAATAGTAGAGCCGTTACTGTAGAGGAATCTGTCTCATGGTACATTCTAAAGGCACCTAATTATAGCAGAGCCGATACTGTAGAGGAATCTGACTCATGCTACATTCTAAAGGCACCTAAATATAGCAGAGCCGTTACTGTAGAGGAATCTGACTCATGGTACATTCTAAAGGCACCTAAATATAGCAGAGCCGATACTGTAGAGGAATCTGACTCATGCTACATTCTAAAGGCACCTAAATATAGCAGAGCCGATACTGTAGAGGAATCTGACTCATGGTACATTCTAAAGGCACCTAAATATAGCAGAGCCGATACTGTAGAGGAATCTGACTCATGCTACATTCTAAAGGCACCTAAATATAGCAGAGCCGATACTGTAGAGGAATCTGACTCATGGTACATTCTAAAGGCACCTAAATATAGCAGAGCCGATACTGTAGAGGAATCTGACTCATGGTACATTCTAAAGGCACCTAAATATAGCAGAGCCGATACTGTAGAGGAATCTGACTCATGCTACATTCTAAAGGCACCTAAATATAGCAGAGCCGTTACTGTAGAGGAATCTGACTCATGGTACATTCTAAAGGCACCTAAATATAGCAGAGCCGATACTGTAGAGGAATCTGACTCATGCTACATTCTAAAGGCACCTAAATATAGCAGAGCCGTTACTGTAGAGGAATCTGACTCATGCTACATTCTAAAGGCACCTAAATATAGCAGAGCCGATACTGTAGAAGAATCTGACTCATGCTACATTCTAAAGGCACCTAAATATAGCAGAGCCGATACTGTAGAGGAATCTGACTCATGCTACATTCTAAAGGCACCTAAATATAGCAGAGCCAATACTGTAGAAGAATCTGACTCATGGTACATTCTAAAGGCACCTAAATATAGCAGAGCCGTTACTGTAGAGGAATCTGACTCATGGTACATTCTAAAGGCACCTAAATATAGCAGAGCCGATACTGTGGAGGAATCTGACTCATGCTACATTCTAAAGGCACCTAAATATAGCAGAGCCGATACTGTGGAGGAATCTGACTCATGCTACATTCTAAAGGCACCTAAATATAGCAGAGCCGATACTGTAGAGGAATCTGTCTCATGGTACATTCTAAAGGCACCTAAATATAGCAGAGCCGATACTGTAGAGGAATCTGACTCATGCTACATTCTAAAGGCACCTAAATATAGCAGAGCCGATACTGTAGAGGAATCTGACTCATGGTACATTCTAAAGGCACCTAAATATAGCAGAGCCGATACTGTAGAGGAATCTGGCTCATGCTACATTCTAAAGGCACCTAAATATAGCAGAGCCGTTACTGTAGAGGAATCTGACTCATGGTACATTCTAAAGGCACCTAAATATAGCAGAGCCGATACTGTAGAGGAATCTGACTCATGCTACATTCTAAAGGCACCTAAATATAGCAGAGCCGATACTGTAGAGGAATCTGACTCATGGTACATTCTAAAGGCACCTAAATATAGCAGAGCCGATACTGTAGAGGAATCTGACTCATGCTACATTCTAAAGGCACCTAAATATAGCAGAGCCGATACTGTAGAGGAATCTGACTCATGGTACATTCTAAAGGCACCTAAATATAGCAGAGCCGATACTGTAGAGGAATCTGACTCATGCTACATTCTAAAGGCACCTAAATATAGCAGAGCCGATACTGTAGAGGAATCTGACTCATGGTATATTCTAAAGGCACCTAAATATAGCAGAGCCGTTACTGTAGAAGAATCTGACTCATGGTACATTCTAAAGGCACCTAAATATAGCAGAGCCGTTACTGTAGAGGAATCTGACTCATGGTACATTCTAAAGGCACCTAAATATAGCAGAGCCGTTACTGTAGAAGAATCTGACTCATGCTACATTCTAAAGGCACCTAAATATAGCAGAGCCGTTACTGTAGAAGAATCTGACTCATGCTAAATTCTAAAGGCACCTAAATATAGCAGAGCCGTTACTGTAGAGGAATCTGACTCATGGTACATTCTAAAGGCACCTAAATATAGCAGAGCCGATACTGTAGAGGAATCTGACTCATGGTACATTCTAAAGGCACCTAAATATAGCAGAGCCGATACTGTAGAGGAATCTGACTCATGCTACATTCTAAAGGCACCTAAATATAGCAGAGCCGATACTGTAGAGGAATCTGTCTCATGGTACATTCTAAAGGCACCTAAATACAGCAGAGCCGATACTGTAGAGGAATCTGACTCATGCTACATTCTAAAGGCACCTAAATATAGCAGAGCCGATACTGTAGAGGAATCTGACTCATGCTACATTCTAAAGGCACCTAAATATAGCAGAGCCGATACTGTAGAGGAATCTGACTCATGGTACATTCTAAAGGCACCTAAATATAGCAGAGCCGATACTGTAGAGGAATATGACTCATACTACATTCTAAAGGCACCTAAATATAGCAGAGCCGATACTGTAGAGGAATCTGACTCATGGTACATTCTAAAGGCACCTAAATATAACTAATTTAACTAGTACAATTTATTATACATTATTTGCTGTATGTTATATATGTGTGTATATATATATATATATATGTATATATATATATATATGTATATATATATATATATATATATATATATATATATATATATATATATATATATATATATATATAATGTGTTGTTCTAAGTTGAAGACTAAGATGTAGGAAGTTGGTAACAGCTTCATTCTGTCGTCAAATAGACTTCTATTTTCACGTTACATAGGGTGGAGCATGCCGCACACTAAGTTGAAGACTAAGATGTAGGAAGTTGGTAACAGCTTCATTCAGTCGTCAAATAGATTTCTATTTCCAAGTTACATAGGGTGGAGCATGCCGCACACTAAGTTGAAGACTAAGATGTAGGAAGTTGGTAACAGCTTCATTCAGTCGTCAAATAGACTTCTATTTTCACGTTACATAGTGTGGAGCATGCCGCACACTAAGTTGAAGACTAAGATGTAGGAAGTTGGTAACAGCTTCATTCAGTCGTCAAATAGATTTCTATTTCCAAGTTACATAGGGTGGAGCATGCCGCACACTAAGTAGAAGACTAAGATGTAGGAAGTTGGTAACAGCTTCATTCAGTCGTCAAATAGATTTCTATTTCCAAGTTACATAGGGTGGAGCATGCCGCACACTAAGTTGAAGACTAAGATGTAGGAAGTTGGTAACAGCTTCATTCAGTCGTCAAATAGATTTCTATTTCCAAGTTACATAGGGTGGAGCATGCCGCACACTAAGTTGAAGACTAAGATGTAGGAAGTTGGTAACAGCTTCATTCAGTCGTCAAATAGATTTCTATTTCCAAGTTACATAGGGTGGAGCATGCCGCACACTAAGTTGAAGACTAAGATGTAGGAAGTTGGTAACAGCTTCATTCAGTCGTCAAATAGATTTCTATTTCCAAGTTACATAGGGTGGAGCATGCCGCACACTAAGTTGAAGACTAAGATGTAGGAAGTTGGTAACAGCTTCATTCAGTCGTCAAATAGATTTCTATTTCCAAGTTACATAGGGTGGAGCATGCCGCACACTAAGTTGAAGACTAAGATGTAGGAAGTTGGTAACAGCTTCATTCAGTCGTCAAATAGATTTCTATTTCCAAGTTACATAGGGTGGAGCATGCCGCACACTAAGTTGAAGACTAAGATGTAGGAAGTTGGTAACAGCTTCATTCAGTCGTCAAATAGATTTCTATTTCCAAGTTACATAGGGTGGAGCATGCCGCACACTAAGTTGAAGACTAAGATGTAGGAAGTTGGTAACAGCTTCATTCAGTCGTCAAATAGATTTCTATTTCCAAGTTACATAGGGTGGAGCATGCCGCACACTAAGTAGAAGACTAAGATGTAGGAAGTTGGTAACAGCTTCATTCAGTCGTCAAATAGATTTCTATTTCCAAGTTACATAGGGTGGAGCATGCCGCACACTAAGTTGAAGACTAAGATGTAGGAAGTTGGTAACAGCTTCATTCAGTCGTCAAATAGATTTCTATTTCCAAGTTACATAGGGTGGAGCATGCCGCACACTAAGTTGAAGACTAAGATGTAGGAAGTTGGTAACAGCTTCATTCAGTCGTCAAATAGATTTCTATTTCCAAGTTACATAGGGTGGAGCATGCCGCACACTAAGTAGAAGACTAAGATGTAGGAAGTTGGTAACAGCTTCATTCAGTCGTCAAATAGATTTCTATTTCCAAGTTACATAGGGTGGAGCATGCCGCACACTAAGTTATTTGGAATTTGTTAGAGAAGCAATTCGGTTATAAGCCATTTTAAATCTGTATATATGTACATTATCTGCTATTTATTATATTATAATCTTCAGATCTTGTTTTTTTACTGGACCATGTGCTTGTTTAGAGTAATGCACTTTTAGTTTGACTTAAGAGGAAATCTCTTTTTATGACTACATATAAATATTCTAATATCATGTCTTAAGTCTGCTTCTATGATGGAGGACTTGATAAAGGCTAGCCCAACGTTTACAGAAGCCCGATGGGTAGAACTGAAGCTTAGTCTTAAGTCTGCTTCTATGATGGAGGACTTGATAAAGGCTAGCCCAACGTTTACAGAAGCCCGATGGGTAGAACTGAAGCTTAGTCTTAAGTCTGCTTCTATGATGGAGGACTTGATAAAGGCTAGCCCAACGTTTACAGAAGCCTGATGGGTAGAACTGAAGCTTAGTCTTAAGTCTGCTTCTATGATGGAGGACTTGATAAAGGCTAGCCCAACGTTTACAGAAGCCCGATGGGTAGAACTGAAGCTTAGTCTTAAGTCTGCTTCTATGATGGAGGACTTGATAAAGGCTAGCCCAACGTTTACAGAAGCCCGATGGGTAGAACTGAAGATTAGTCTTAAGTCTGCTTCTATGATGGAGGACTTGATAAAGGCTAGCCCAACGTTTACAGAAGCCCGATGGGTAGAACTGAAGCTTAGTCTTAAGTCTGCTTCTATGATGGAGGACTTGATAAAGGCTAGCCCAACGTTTACAGAAGCCCGATGGGTTTAACTGAAGCTTAGTCTTAAGTCTGCTTCTATGATGGAGGACTTGATAAAGGCTAGCCCAACGTTTACGGAAGCCCGATGGGTAGAACTGAAGCTTAGTCTTAAGTCTGCTTCTATGATGGAGGACTTGATAAAGGCTAGCCCATCGTTTACAGAAGCCCGATGGGTAGAACTGAAGCTTACTCTTAAGTCTGCTTCTATTATGGAGGACTTGATAAAGGCTAGCCCAACGTTTACAGAAGCCCGATGGGTAGAACTGAAGCCCGATGGGTAGAACGGACGTTTAGCGTCCTCACAACCGATTACTTTCAAATTTTGCACTATATCGTATTTTGATGCACTAAACACGAATCCATTAAAAAAAAACACTCGCTCTCAACTAGGAAAGGAGTTATTAAGCACTAAAGTTCCTGTTATGGAGGTTATAAAAGTTGGCGTAAACAGTGTATTCGTAAACATGCGCATGCGCAGGTATGGAAATGTCCTTAATAAAAAAGTCTAATTGAAATTTACTATCATTTTTTTAAATTTACCAGCACTTATTTATTAAAAAATTTTTTTCGTTCATGAAAAGTATTAAATAACAGAAATCCCTTAATAATTAGCTAATGCCTTTATAATTATTAGTTCGTTCTAATTCGGGCCTGCTGAAGTTTGATTGTCAACATAGTTTCATTTTATTCACAACAAGTTACAATGAAGTTGTACGACTTTTTGGAATTCATGCTATACGTTTCCGCTCGCTACTCTCGCTCAAAAAGATATGAAAACTCTAGTAAATCCAACTCGCTAAAATTAATAGAATCCTATTAATTTTAGCGAGTTGGATTGACTAGAGTTTTGATATCTTTTTGAGCGAGCGGAAAAGTATAGCACGTCTGCCCATAAGCTACAGGTTACGACGGGTGACCGGAAGGTAGACGGGTGTACATGTCTAACGAGTACGCTATATGTTAACGAATACGCTACATGTCTAACGAATACGCTATATGTTAACGAATACGCTACATGTCTAACGAATACGCTACATGTCTAACGAATACGCTACATGTCTAACGAATACGCTATATGTTAACGAATACGCTACATGTCTAACGAATACGCTACATGTCTAACGAATACGCTATATGTTAACGAATACGCTACATGTCTAACGAATACGCTATATGTTAACGAATACGCTATATGTTAACGAATACGCTATATGTTAACGAATACGCTATATGTTAACGAATACGCTATATGTTAACGAATACGCTATATGTTAACGAATACGCTATATGTTAACGAATACGCTATATGTTAACGAATACGCTATATGTTAACGAATACGCTATATGTTAACGAATACGCTATATGTTAACGAATACGCTATATGTTAACGAATACGCTGTATGTTAACGAATACGCTATATGTTAACGAATACGCTGTTTACACCTACTTTTATAACCTAAATAACACTGAACTTCAGTGCTTAATAACTTCTTTCCTAGTTGAGAGCGATTTTTTCCCAATGTATTAGTGTTTAGTGCATCAAAATACGTTATAGTGAAAACTGTTAAAGTCATCGTTTGTGAGGACGCTAAACTTCAGTTTTAGCGTCCGATGTTTGTTAGTATTTAGTTACTGCATGACATGTTTTGATTTTCAGGATGGTTGCTGCCTTCTATATAGACAAAGGAATATACATAAACCCTATGCTGGAATTGGGTGGTAACCTGGAAATATAGTAATACAAATATATATTATTGGTTAATTCATTTCAAAATGTAAGTTAATTAATAATACTGTTCTTTTTCTGACGGTCACCCATTCAGGTAGTCTTCATCCGACGTTGTGCATTCAACCTTTGCAATCCGTTGACTATAATTCTGCTTCTTATTTGCAAATTCCTCGTCGACTATTTTGTATTTCCCCTGATAATTGTAAAGCTTCTAATCCTGGAAAGTTGTGTTGTTATCAAGTTGTATGATGTCTAAACATACATTCGATATTGTCGGGACTTAACTCCACGTAGACCGGAGCCTTGATCGAAGCAGACTATCGGCGAACTTACTCCATCTTGCTAAGTCCCGGTTATCGGCTCTCCTCGACTTGATAACATAGATTCGATATTGTCGGGACTTAACTCCACGTAGACCGGAGCCTTGATCGAAGCACACTATCGGCGAACTTACTCCATCTTGCTAAGTCCCGGTTATCGCTCTCCTCGACTTGATAACATAGATTCGATATTGTCGGGACTTAACTCCACGTAGACCGGAGCCTTGATCGAAGCGGACTTTTTTAGCGAACTTACTCCATCTTGCTAAGTCCCGGTTATCGCTCTCCTCGACTTGATAACATAGATTCGATATTGTCGGGACTTAACTCCACGTAGACCGGAGCCTTGATCGAAGCAGACTATCGGCGAACTTACTCCATCTTGCTAAGTCCCGGTTATCGCTCTCCTCGACTTGATAACATAGATTCGAAATTGTCGGGACTTAACTCCACGTAGACCGGAGCCTTGATCGAAGCAGACTATCGGCGAACTTACTCCATCTTGCTAAGTCCCGGTTATCGCTCTCCTCGACTTGATAACAGCCCGAGTTGCAATACAACCATAGAATGGTATTATGTAATTGGTTCTTCCAATTCTCTACGAGAAAACTAAACCAGGCTACTGAGGCCCGGGACGGACTGATAAGGTATAGATTGTTATTAAGGTGCTTCGACTACCTGTAACATTAGCAGGAGTTATCGATAAGCCCTGCAATTAGTCAAGATGTGCTTCACAGTGAGCAGCAGACTAAAGGAGTTACAAATCGGTGGAGAGTCCTTTGACATGAGAAAGGAATGAGTGAGGTTAGTATGGCCGATTCTCATTCGGGTTAAGACTACTGCCCTATTTGTATTTTAGAGATACCTGCAACTGGACACCACAGAAGGACACGCACAGCTTTACTGGATGGCACGGTGTCGAATGGCCGAACAGCCAAGGTCAGGCGTTGAATGAAGGAGAGAAAGAAGAAGGACACGCACAGCTTTACTGGATGGCACGGTGTCGAATGGCTGACCAGCCAAGGTCAGGCGTTGAATGAAGGAGAGAAAGAAGAAGGACACGCACAGCTTTACTGGATGGCACGGTGTCGAATGGCTGAACAGCCAAGGTCAGGCGTTGAATGAAGGAGAGAAAGGAGAAGGACACGAACAGCTTTATTGGATGGCACGGTGTCGAATGGCTGAACAGCCAAGGTCAGGCGTTGAATGAAGGAGAGAAAGGAGAAGGACACGAACAGCTTTATTGGATGGCACGGTGTCGAATGGCCGAACAGCCAAGGTCAGGCGTTGAATGAAGGAGAGAAAGAAGAAGGACACGCACAGCTTTACTGGATGGCACGGTGTCGAATGGCTGAACAGCCAAGGTCAGGCGTTGAATGAAGGAAAGAAAGAAGAAGGACACGAACAGCTTTACTGGATGGCACGGTGTCGAATGGCTGAACAGTCAAGTACGAGCCATGAGACCGGGAGTGCGGATCGCACCACACAGCTCTGCAGACGGACACAGGAGGCGAAAGCACAGAAGGACACGCAAAGCTTTACTGGATGGCACGGTGTCGAATGGCTGAACAGCCAAGGTCAGGCGTTTAATGAAGTAGAGAAAGAAGAAGGACACGCACAGCTTTACTGGATGGCACGGTGTCGAATGGCTGAACAGCCAAGGTCAGGCGTTGAATGAAGTAGAGAAAGAAGAAGGACACGGACAGCTTTACTGGATGGCACGGTGTCGAATGGCTGAACAGCCAAGGTCAGGCGTTGAATGAAGTAGAGAAAGAAGAAGGACACGCACAGCTTTACTGGATGGCACGGTGTCGAATGGCTGAACAGCCAAGGTCAGGCGTTGAATGAAGCAGAGAAAGAAGAAGGACACACACAGCTTTACTGGATGGCACGGTGTCGAATGGCTGAACAGCCAAGGTCAGGCGTTGAATGAAGGAGAGAAAGAAGAAGGACACGCACAGCTTTACTGGATGGTAAGGTGTCGAATGGCTGAACAGCCAAGGTCAGGCGTTGAATGAAGTAGAGAAAGAAGAAGGACACACACAGCTTTACTGGATGGCACGGTGTCGAATCGCTGAACAGCCAAGGTCAGGCTTTGAATGAAGTAGAGAAAGAAGAAGGACACGCACAGCTTTACTGGATGGCACGGTGTCGAATGGCTGAACAGCCAAGGTCAGGCGTTGAATGAAGGAGAGAAAGAAGAAGGACACGCACAGCTTTACTGGATGGCACGGTGTCGAATGGCTGAACAGCCAAGGTCAGGCGTTGAATGAAGGAGAGAAAGAAGAAGGACACGCACAGCTTTACTGGATGGCACGGTGTCGAATGGCTGAACAGCCAAGGTCAGGCGTTGAATGAAGTAGAGAAACAAGAAGGACACGCACAGCTTTACTGGATGGCACGGTGTCGAATGGCTGAACAGCCAAGGTCAGGCTTTGAATGAAGTAGAGAAAGAAGAAGGACACGCACAGCTTTACTGGATGGCACGGTGTCGAATGGCTGAACAGCCAAGGTCAGGCGTTGAATGAAGGAGAGAAAGAAGAAGGACACGCACAGCTTTACTGGATGGCACGGTGTCGAATGGCTGAACAGCCAAGGTCAGGCGTTGAATGAAGGAGAGAAAGAAGAAGGACACGCACAGCTTTACTGGATGGCACGGTGTCGAATGGCTGAACAGCCAAGGTCAGGCTTTGAATGAAGTAGAGAAAGAAGAAGGACACGCACAGCTTTACTGGATGGCACGGTGTCGAATGGCTGAACAGCCAAGGTCAGGCTTTGAATGAAGTAGAGAAAGAAGAAGGACACGCACAGCTTTACTGGATGGCACGGTGTCGAATGGCTGAACAGCCAAGGTCAGGCGTTGAATGAAGTAGAGAAAGAAGAAGGACACGCACAGCTTTACTGGATGGCACGGTGTCGAATGGCTGAACAGCCAAGGTCAGGCATGGAATGAAGGAGAGAAAGAAGAAGGACACGCACAGCTTTACTGGATGGCACGGTGTCGAATGGCTGAACAGCCAAGGTCAGGCGTTGAATGAAGGAGAGAAAGAAGAAGGACACGCACAGCTTTACTGGATGGCACGGTGTCGAATGGCTGAACAGCCAAGGTCAGGCGTTGAATGAAGGAGAGAAAGAAGAAGGACACGCACAGCTTTACTGGATGGCACGGTGTCGAATGGCTGAACAGCCAAGGTCAGGCGTTGAATGAAGGAGAGAAAGAAGAAGGACACGCACAGCTTTACTGGATGGCACGGTGTCGAATGGCTGAACAGCCAAGGTCAGGCGTTGAATGAAGTAGAGAAAGAAGAAGGACACACACAGCTTTACTGGATGGCACGGTGTCGAATGGCTGAACAGCCAAGGTCAGGCTTTGAATGAAGTAGAGAAAGAAGAAGGACACGCACAGCTTTACTGGATGGCACGGTGTCGAATGGCTGAACAGCCAAGGTCAGGCGTTGAATTAAGTAGAGAAAGAAGAAGGACACGCACAGCTTTACTGGATGGCACGGTGTCGAATGGCTGAACAGCCAAGGTCAGGCGTTGAATGAAGGAGAGAAAGAAGAAGGACACGCCCAGCTTTACTGGATGGCACGGTGTCGAATGGCTGAACAGCCAAGGTCAGGCGTTGAATGAAGGAGAGAAAGAAGAAGGACACGCACAGCTTTACTGGATGGCACGGTGTCGAATGGCTGAACAGCCAAGGTCAGGCGTTGAATGAAGGAGAGAAAGAAGAAGGACACGCACAGCTTTACTGGATGGCACGGTGTCGAATGGCTGAACAGCCAAGGTCAGGCGTTGAATGAAGGAGAGAAAGAAGAAGGACACGCACAGCTTTACTGGATGGCACGGTGTCGAATGGCTGAACAGCCAAGGTCAGGCGTTGAATGAAGTAGAGAAAGAAGAAGGACACGCACAGCTTTACTGGATGGCACGGTGTCGAATGGCTGAACAGCCAAGGTCAGGCTTTGAATGAAGTAGAGAAAGAAGAAGGACACGCACAGCTTTACTGGATGGCACGGTGTCGAATGGCTGAAAAGCCAAGGTCAGGCTTTGAATGAAGTAGAGAAAGAAGAAGGACACGCACAGCTTTACTGGATGGCACGGTGTCGAATGGCTGAACAGCCAAGGTCAGGCGTAGAATGAAGTAGAGAAAGAAGAAGGACACGCACAGCTTTACTGGATGGCACGGTGTCGAATGGCTGAACAGCCAAGGTCAGGCGTAGAATGAAGAAGAGAAAGAAGAAGGACACGCACAGCTTTACTGGATGGCACGGTGTCGAATGGCTGAACAGCCAAGGTCAGGCGTTGAATGAAGGAGAGAAAGAAGAAGGACACGCACAGCTTTACTGGATGGCACGGTGTCGAATGGCCGAACAGCCAAGGTCAGGCGTTGAATAAAGTAGAGAATGAAGAAGGACACGCACAGCTTTACTGGATGGCACGGTGTCGAATGGCCGAACAGCCAAGGTCAGGCGCTGAATAAAGTAGAGAAAGAAGAAGGACACGCACAGCTTTACTGGATGGCACGCTGTCGAATGGCTGAACAGCCAAGGTCAGGCTTTGAATGAAGTAGAGAAAGAAGAAGGACACGCACAGCTTTACTGGATGGCACGGTGTCGAATGGCTGAACAGCCAAGGTCAGGCGTTGAATGAAGGAGAGAAAGAAGAAGGACACGCACAGCTTTACTGGATGGCACGGTGTCGAATGGCTGAACAGTTAAGGTCAGGCGTTGAATGAAGGAGAGAACAAAGAAGGACACGCACAGCTTTACTGGATGGCACGGTGTCGAATGGCTGAACAGCCAAGGTCAGGCGTTGAATGAAGTAGAGAAAGAAGAAGGACACGCACAGCTTTACTGGATGGCACGGTGTCGAATGGCTGAACAGCCAAGGTCAGGCGTTGAATGAAGTAGAGAAAGAAGAAGGACACGCACAGCTTTACTGGATGGCACGGTGTCGAATGGCTGAACAGCCAAGGTCAGGCTTTGAATGAAGTAGAGAAAGAAGAAGGACACGCACAGCTTTACTGGATGGCACGGTGTCGAATGGCTGAACAGCCAAGGTCAGGCTTTGAATGAAGTAGAGAAAGAAGAAGGACACGCACAGCTTTACTGGATGGCACGGTGTCGAATGGCTGAACAGCCAAGGTCAGGCTTTGAATGAAGTAGAGAAAGAAGAAGGACACGCACAGCTTTACTGGATGGCACGGTGTCGAATGGCTGAACAGCCAAGGTCAGGCGTTGAATGAAGTAGAGAAAGAAGAAGGACAGGCACAGCTTTACTGGATGGCACGGTGTCGAATGGCTGAACAGCCAAGGTCAGGCGTTGAATGAAGGAGAGAAAGAAGAAGGACACGCACAGCTTTACTGGATGGCACGGTGTCGAATGGCTGAACAGCCAAGGTCAGGCGTTGAATGAAGGAGAGAAAGAAGAAGGACACGCACAGCTTTACTGGATGGCACGGTGTCGAATGGCTGAACAGCCAAGGTCAGGCGTTGAATGAAGGAGAGAAAGAAGAAGGACACGCACAGCTTTACTGGATGGCACGGTGTCGAATGGCTGAACAGCCAAGGTCAGGCGTTGAATGAAGGAGAGAAAGAAGAAGGACACGCACAGCTTTACTGGATGGCACGGTGTCGAATGGCTGAACAGCCAAGGTCAGGCGTTGAATGAAGTAGAGAAAGAAGAAGGACACACACAGCTTTACTGGATGGCACGGTGTCGAATGGCTGAACAGCCAAGGTCAGGCTTTGAATGAAGTAGAGAAAGAAGAAGGACACGCACAGCTTTACTGGATGGCACGGTGTCGAATGGCTGAACAGCCAAGGTCAGGCGTTGAATGAAGTAGAGAAAGAAGAAGGACACGCACAGCTTTACTGGATGGCACGGTGTCGAATGGCTGAACAGCCAAGGTCAGGCGTTGAATGAAGGAGAGAAAGAAGAAGGACACGCACAGCTTTACTGGATGGCACGGTGTCGAATGGCTGAACAGCCAAGGTCAGGCGTTGAATGAAGGAGAGAAAGAAGAAGGACACGCACAGCTTTACTGGATGGCACGGTGTCGAATGGCTGAACAGCCAAGGTCAGGCGTTGAATGAAGGAGAGAATGAAGAAGGACACGCACAGCTTTACTGGATGGCACGGTGTCGAATGGCTGAACAGCCAAGGTCAGGCGTTGAATGAAGGAGAGAAAGAAGAAGGACACGCACAGCTTTACTGGATGGCACGGTGTCGAATGGCTGAACAGCCAAGGTCAGGCGTTGAATGAAGTAGAGAAAGAAGAAGGACACGCACAGCTTTACTGGATGGCACGGTGTCGAATGGCTGAACAGCCAAGGTCAGGCGTTGAATGAAGGAGAGAAAGAAGAAGGACACGCACAGCTTTACTGGATGGCACAGTGTCGAATGGCTGAACAGCCAAGGTCAGGCGTTGAATGAAGGAGAGAAAGAAGAAGGACACGCCCAGCTTTACTGGATGGCACGGTGTCAAATGGCTGAACAGCCAAGGTCAGGCGTTGAATGAAGGAGAGAAAGAAGAAGGACACGCACAGCTTTACTGGATGGCACGGTGTCGAATGGCTGAACAGCCAAGGTCAGGCGTTGAATGACGGAGAGAAAGAAGAAGGACACGCACAGCTTTACCGGATGGCACGGTGTCGAATGGCTGAACAGCTAAGGTCAGGCGTTGAATGACGGAGAGAAAGAAGAAGGACACGCACAGCTTTACCGGATGGCACGGTGTCGAATGGCTGAACAGCCAAGGTCAGGCTTTGAATGAAGTAGAGAAAGAAGAAGGACACGCACAGCTTTACTGGATGGCACGGTGTCGAATGGCTGAACAGCCAAGGTCAGGCTTTGAATGAAGTAGAGAAAGAAGAAGGACACGCACAGCTTTACTGGATGGCACGGTGTCGAATGGCTGAAAAGCCAAGGTCAGGCTTTGAATGAAGTAGAGAAAGAAGAAGGACACGCACAGCTTTACTGGATGGCACGGTGTCGAATGGCTGAACAGCCAAGGGCAGGCGTAGAATGAAGTAGAGAAAGAAGAAGGACACGCACAGCTTTACTGGATGGCACGGTGTCGAATGGCTGAACAGCCAAGGTCAGGCGTAGAATGAAGGAGAGAAAGAAGAAGGACACGCACAGCTTTACTGGATGGTACGGTGTCGAATGGCTGAACAGCCAAGGTCAGGCGTTGAATGAAGGAGAGAAAGAAGAAGGACACGCACAGCTTTACTGGATGGCACGGTGTCGAATGGCCGAACAGCCAAGGTCAGGCGTTGAATAAAGTAGAGAATGAAGAAGGACACGCACAGCTTTACTGGATGGCACGGTGTCGAATGGCCGAACAGCCAAGGTCAGGCGTTGAATAAAGTAGAGAAAGAAGAAGGACACGCACAGCTTTACTGGATGGCACGCTGTCGAATGGCTGAACAGCCAAGGTCAGGCTTTGAATGAAGGAGAGAAAGAAGAAGGACACGCACAGCTTTACTGGATGGCACGGTGTCGAATGGCTGAACAGCCAAGGTCAGGCGTTGAATGAAGGAGAGAAAGAAGAAGGACACGCACAGCTTTACTGGATGGCACGGTGTCGAATGGCTGAACAGTTAAGGTCAGGCGTTGAATGAAGGAGAGAACAAAGAAGGACACGCACAGCTTTACTGGATGGCACGGTGTCGAATGGCTGAACAGCCAAGGTCAGGCGTTGAATGAAGTAGAGAAAGAAGAAGGACACGCACAGCTTTACTGGATGGCACGGTGTCGAATGGCTGAACAGCCAAGGTCAGGCGTTGAATGAAGTAGAGAAAGAAGAAGGACACGCACAGCTTTACTGGATGGCACGGTGTCGAATGGCTGAACAGCCAAGGTCAGGCGTTGAATGAAGGAGAGAAAGAAGAAGGACACGCACAGCTTTACTGGATGGCACGGTGTCGAATGGCCGAACAGCCAAGGTCAGGCGTTGAATGAAGGAGAGAAAGAAGAAGGACACGCACAGCTTTACTGGATGGCACGGTGTCGAATGGCCGAACAGCCAAGGTCAGGCGTTGAATAAAGTAGAGAAAGAAGAAGGACACGCACAGCTTTACTGGATGGCACGGTGTCGAATGGCCGAACAGCCAAGGTCAGGCTTTGAATGAAGTAGAGAAAGAAGAAGGACACGCACAGCTTTACTGGATGGCACGGTGTCGAATGGCCGAACAGCCAAGGTCAGGCGTTGAATGAAGGAGAGAAAGAAGAAGGACACGCACAGCTTTACTGGATGACACGGTGTCGAATGGCCGAACAGCCAAGGTCAGGCGTTGAATGAAGGAGAGAAAGAGGAAGGACACGCACAGCTTCCCTGGATGGCACGGTGTCGAATGGCTGAACAGCCAAGGTCAGGCGTTGAATGAAGTAGAGAAAGAAGAAGGACACGCACAGCTTTACTGGATGGCACGGTGTCGAATGGCTGAACAGCCAAGGTCAGGCTTTGAATGAAGTAGAGAAAGAAGAAGGACACACACAGCTTTACTGGATGGCACGGTGTCGAATGGCTGAACGGCCAAGGTCAGGCGTTGAATGAAGTAGAGAAAGAAGAAGGACACGCACAGCTTTACTGGATGGCACGGTGTCGAATGGCTGAATAGCCAAGGTCAGGCTTTGAATGAAGTAGAGAAAGAAGAAGGACACGCACAGCTTTACTGGATGGCACGGTGTCGAATGGCTGAATAGCCAAGGTCAGGCTTTGAATGAAGTAGAGAAAGAAGAAGGACACGCACAGCTTTACTGGATGGCACGGTGTCGAATGGCTGAACAGCGAAGGTCAGGCGTTGAATGAAGTAGAGAAAGAAGAAGGACACACACAGCTTTACTGGATGGCACGGTGTCGAATGTCTGAACAGCCAAGGTCAGGCTTTGAAAGAAGTAGAGAAAGAAGAAGGACACGCACAGCTTTACTGGATGGCACGGTGTCGAATGGCTGAACAGCCAAGGTCAGGCGTTGAATGAAGGAGAGAAAGAAGAAGGACACGCACAGCTTTACTGGATGGCACGGTGTCGAATGGCTGAACAGCCAAGGTCAGGCGTTGAATGAAGGAGAGAAAGAAGAAGGACACGCACAGCTTTACTGGATGGCACGGTGTCGAATGGCTGAACAGCCAAGGTCAGGCTTTGAATGAAGGAGAGAAAGAAGAAGGACACGCACAGCTTTACTGGATGGCACGGTGTCGAATGGCTGAACAGCCAAGGTCAGGCGTTGAATGAAGGAGAGAAAGAAGAAGGACACGCACAGCTTTACTGGATGGCACGGTGTCGAATGGCTGAACAGCCAAGGTCAGGCGTTGAATGAAGGAGAGAAAGAAAAAGGACACGCACAGCTTTACTGGATGGCACGGTGTCGAATGGCTGAACAGCCAAGGTCAGGCGTTGAATGAAGGAGAGAAAGAAGAAGGACACGCACAGCTTTACTGGATGGCACGGTGTCGAATGGCTGAACAGCCAAGGTCAGGCGTTGAATGAAGGAGAGAAAGAAGAAGGACACGCACAGCTTTACTGGATGGCACGGTGTCGAATGGCTGAACAGCCAAGGTCAGGCTTTGAATGAAGTAGAGAAAGAAGAAGGACACGCACAGTTTTACTGGATGGCACGGTGTCGAATGGCTGAACAGCCAAGGTCAGGCGTTGAATGAAGGAGAGAAAGAAGAAGGACACGCACAGCTTTACTGGATGGCACGGTGTCGAATGGCTGAACAGCCAAGGTCAGGCTTTGAATGAAGTAGAGAAAGAAGAAGGACACGCACAGCTTTACTGGATGGCACGGTGTCGAATGGCTGAACAGCCAAGGTCAGGCTTTGAATGAAGTAGAGAAAGAAGAAGGACACGCACAGCTTTACTGGATGGCACGGTGTCGAATGGCTGAACAGCCAAGGTCAGACTTTGAATGAAGTAGAGAAAGAAGAAGGACACGCACAGCTTTACTGGATGGCACGGTGTCGAATGGCTGAACAGCCAAGGTCAGGCGTTAAATGAAGTAGAGAAAGAAGAAGGACACGCATAGCTTTACTGGATGGCACGGTGTCGAATGGCTGAACAGCCAAGGTCAGGCGTAGAATGAAGGAGAGAAAGAAGAAGGACACGCACAGCTTTACTGGATGGCACGGTGTCGAATGGCTGAACAGCCAAGGTCAGGCGTTGAATGAAGGAGAGAAAGAAGAAGGACACGCACAGCTTTACTGGATGGCACGGTGTCGAATGGCTGAACAGCCAAGGTCAGGCGTTGAATGAAGGAGAGAAAGAAGAAGGACACGCACAGCTTTACTGGATGGCACGGTGTCGAATGGCTGAACAGCCAAGGTCAGGCGTTGAATAAAGTAGAGAAAGAAGAAGGACACGCACAGCTTTACTGGATGGCACGGTGTCGAATGGCCGAACAGCCAAGGTCAGGCGTTGAATGAAGGAGAGAAAGAAGAAGGACACGCACAGCTTTACTGGATGGCACGGTGTCGAATGGCCGAACAGCCAAGGTCAGGCGTTGACTGAAGGAGAGAACGAAGAAGGACACGCACAGCTTTACTGGATGGCACGGTGTCGAATGGCTGAACAGCCAAGGTCAGGCGTTGAATGAAGTAGAGAAAGAAGAAGGACACACACAGCTTTACTGGATGGCACGGTGTCGAATGGCTGAACAGCCAAGGTCAGGCTTTGAATGAAGTAGAGAAAGAAGAAGGACACGCACAGCTTTACTGGATGGCACGGTGTCGAATGGCTGAACAGCCAAGGTCAGGCGTTGAATGAAGGAGAGAAAGAAGAAGGACACGCACAGCTTTACTGGATGGCACGGTGTCGAATGGCTAAACAGCCAAGGTCAGGCGTTGAATGAAGTAGAGAAAGAAGAAGGACACGCACAGCTTTACTGAATGGCACGGTGTCGAATGGCTGAACAGCCAAGGTCAGGCTTTGAATGAAGTAGAGAAAGAAGAAGGACACGCACAGCTTTATTGGATGGCACGGTGTCGAATGGCTGAACAGCCAAGGTCAGGCGTTGAATGAAGGAGAGAAAGAAGAAGGACACGCACAGCTTTATTGGATGGCACGGTGTCGAATGGCTGAACAGCCAAGGTCAGGCGTTGAATAAAGTAGAGAAAGAAGAAGGACACGCACAGCTTTACTGGATGGCACGGTGTCGAATGGCCGAACAGCCAAGGTCAGGCGTTGAATGAAGGAGAGAAAGAAGAAGGACACGCACAGCTTTACTGGATGGCACGGTGTCGAATGGCCGAACAGCCAAGGTCAGGCGTTGAATGAAGGAGAGAACGAAGAAGGACACGCACAGCTTTACTGGATGGCACGGTGTCGAATGGCTGAACAGCCAAGGTCAGGCGTTGAATGAAGTAGAGAAAGAAGAAGGACACACACAGCTTTACTGGATGGCACGGTGTCGAATGGCTGAACAGCCAAGGTCAGGCTTTGAATGAAGTAGAGAAAGAAGAAGGACACGCACAGCTTTACTGGATGGCACGGTGTCGAATGGCTGAACAGCCAAGGTCAGGCGTTGAATGAAGGAGAGAAAGAAGAAGGACACGCACAGCTTTACTGGATGGCACGGTGTCGAATGGCTAAACAGCCAAGGTCAGGCGTTGAATGAAGTAGAGAAAGAAGAAGGACACGCACAGCTTTACTGAATGGCACGGTGTCGAATGGCTGAACAGCCAAGGTCAGGCTTTGAATGAAGTAGAGAAAGAAGAAGGACACGCACAGCTTTATTGGATGGCACGGTGTCGAATGGCTGAACAGCCAAGGTCAGGCGTTGAATGACGGAGAGAAAGAAGAAGGACACGCACAGCTTTATTGGATGGCACGGTGTCGAATGGCTGAACAGCCAAGGTCAGGCGTTGAATGAAGTAGAGAAAGAAGAAGGACACGCACAGCTTTACTGGATGGCACGGTGTCGAATGGCTGAACAGCCAAGGTCAGGCTTTGAATGAAGTAGAGAAAGAAGGACACGCACAGCTTTACTGGATGGCACGGTGTCGAATGGCCGAACAGCCAAGGTCAGGCTTTGAATGAAGTAGAGAAAGAAGAAGGACACACACAGCTTTACTGGATGGCACGGTGTCGAATGGCTGAACAGCCAAGGTCAGGCTTTGAATGTAGTAGAGAAAGAAGAAGGACACGCACAGCTTTACTGGATGGCACGGTGTCGAATGGCCGAACAGCCAAGTTCAGGCGTTGAATAAAGTAGAGAAGGAAGAAGGACACGCACAGCTTTACTGGATGGCACGGTGTCGAATGGCTGAACAGCCAAGGTCAGGCTTTGAATGAAGTAGAGAAAGAAGAAGGACACGCACAGCTTTACTGGATGGCACGGTGTCGAATAGCTGAACAGCC
This sequence comes from Gonocerus acuteangulatus, assembly GCA_946811695.1. Classification (NCBI taxonomy): domain Eukaryota; kingdom Metazoa; phylum Arthropoda; class Insecta; order Hemiptera; family Coreidae; genus Gonocerus; species Gonocerus acuteangulatus. The sequence goes on along the minus strand of OX328128.1, from coordinate 447,076 downwards.
AAGGTCAGGCGTTGAATGAAGGAGAGAAAGAAGAAGGACACGCACAGCTTTACTGGATGACACGGTGTCGAATGGCTGAACAGCCAAGGTCAGGCGTTGAATGAAGGAGAGAAAGAAGAAGGACACGCACAGCTTCCCTGGATGGCACGGTGTCGAATGGCTGAACAGCCAAGGTCAGGCGTTGAATGAAGTAGAGAAAGAAGAAGGACACGCACAGCTTTACTGGATGGCACGGTGTCGAATGGCTGAACAGCCAAGGTCAGGCGTTGAATGAAGGAGAGAAAGAAGAAGGACACGCACAGCTTTACTGGATGGCACGGTGTCGAATGGCTGAACAGTTAAGGTCAGGCGTTGAATGAAGGAGAGAACGAAGAAGGACACGCACAGCTTTACTGGATGGCACGGTGTCGAATGGCTGAACAGCCAAGGTCAGGCGTTGAATGAAGTAGAGAAAGAAGAAGGACACACACAGCTTTACTGGATGGCACGGTGTCGAATGGCTGAACAGCCAAGGTCAGGCTTTGAATGAAGTAGAGAAAGAAGAAGGACACGCACAGCTTTACTGGATGGCACGGTGTCGAATGGCTGAACAGCCAAGGTCAGGCGTTGAATGAAGGAGAGAAAGAAGAAGGACACGCACAGCTTTACTGGATGGCACGGTGTCGAATGGCTGAACAGCCAAGGTCAGGCGTTGAATGAAGTAGAGAAAGAAGAAGGACACGCACAGCTTTACTGAATGGCACGGTGTCGAATGGCTGAACAGCCAAGGTCAGGCTTTGAATGAAGTAGAGAAAGAAGAAGGACACGCACAGCTTTACTGAATGGCACGGTGTCGAATGGCTGAACAGCCAAGTTCAGGCGTTGAATGAAGGAGAGAAAGAAGAAGGACACGCACAGCTTTACTGGATGGCACGGTGTCGAATGGCTGAACAGCCAAGGTCAGGCTTTGAATGAAGTAGAGAAAGAAGAAGGACACACACAGCTTTACTGGATGGCACGGTGTCGAATGGCTGAACAGCCAAGGTCAGGCGTTGAATGAAGGAGAGAAAGAAGAAGGACACGCACAGCTTTACTGGATGGCACGGTGTCGAATGGCCGAACAGCCAAGGTCAGGCGTTGAATGAAGGAGAGAAAGAAGAAGGACACGCACAGCTTTACTGGATGGCACGGTGTCGAATGGCTGAACAGCCAAGGTCAGGCGTTGAATGAAGGAGAGAAAGAAGAAGGACACGCACAGCTTTACTGGATGGCACGGTGTCGAATGGCTGAACAGCCAAGGTCAGGCGTTGAATGAAGGAGAGAAAGAAGAAGGACACGCACAGCTTTACTGGATGGCACGGTGTCGAATGGCTGAACAGCCAAGGTCAGGCTTTGAATGAAGTAGAGAAAGAAGAAGGACACGCACAGTTTTACTGGATGGCACGGTGTCGAATGGCTGAACAGCCAAGGTCAGGCGTTGAATGAAGGAGAGAAAGAAGAAGGACACGCACAGCTTTACTGGATGGCACGGTGTCGAATGGCCGAACAGCCAAGGTCAGGCGTTGAATGAAGGAGAGAAAGAAGAAGGACACGCACAGCTTTACTGGATGGCACGGTGTCGAATGGCTGAACAGCCAAGGTCAGGCGTTGAATGAAGGAGAGAAAGAAGAAGGACACGCACAGCTTTACTGGATGGCACGGTGTCGAATGGCTGAACAGCCAAGGTCAGGCGTTGAATGAAGGAGAGAAAGAAGAAGGACACGCACAGCTTTACTGGATGGCACGGTGTCGAATGGCTGAACAGCCAAGGTCAGGCTTTGAATGAAGTAGAGAAAGAAGAAGGACACGCACAGTTTTACTGGATGGCACGGTGTCGAATGGCTGAACAGCCAAGGTCAGGCGTTGAATGAAGGCGAGAAAGAAGAAGGACACGCACAGCTTTACTGGATGGCACGGTGTCGAATGGCTGAACAGCCAAGGTCAGGCTTTGAATGAAGTAGAGAAAGAAGAAGGACACGCACAGCTTTACTGGATGGCACGGTGTCGAATGGCTGAACAGCCAAGGTCAGGCTTTGAATGAAGTAGAGAAAGAAGAAGGACACGCACAGCTTTACTGGATGGCACGGTGTCGAATGGCTGAACAGCCAAGGTCAGGCGTAGAATGAAGGAGAGAAAGAAGAAGGACACGCACAGCTTTACTGGATGGTACGGTGTCGAATGGCTGAACAGCCAAGGTCAGGCGTTGAATGAAGGAGAGAAAGAAGAAGGACACGCACAGCTTTACTGGATGGCACGGTGTCGAATGGCCGAACAGCCAAGGTCAGGCGTTGAATAAAGTAGAGAATGAAGAAGGACACGCACAGCTTTACTGGATGGCACGGTGTCGAATGGCCGAACAGCCAAGGTCAGGCGTTGAATAAAGTAGAGAAAGAAGAAGGACACGCACAGCTTTACTGGATGGCACGCTGTCGAATGGCTGAACAGCCAAGGTCAGGCTTTGAATGAAGTAGAGAAAGAAGAAGGACACGCACAGCTTTACTGGATGGCACGGTGTCGAATGGCTGAACAGCCAAGGTCAGGCGTTGAATGAAGGAGAGAAAGAAGAAGGACACGCACAGCTTTACTGGATGGCACGGTGTCGAATGGCTGAACAGTTAAGGTCAGGCGTTGAATGAAGGAGAGAACAAAGAAGGACACGCACAGCTTTACTGGATGGCACGGTGTCGAATGGCTGAACAGCCAAGGTCAGGCGTTGAATGAAGTAGAGAAAGAAGAAGGACACGCACAGCTTTACTGGATGGCACGGTGTCGAATGGCTGAACAGCCAAGGTCAGGCGTTGAATGAAGTAGAGAAAGAAGAAGGACACGCACAGCTTTACTGGATGGCACGGTGTCGAATGGCTGAACAGCCAAGGTCAGGCGTTGAATGAAGGAGAGAAAGAAGAAGGACACGCACAGCTTTACTGGATGGCACGGTGTCGAATGGCCGAACAGCCAAGGTCAGGCGTTGAATGAAGGAGAGAAAGAAGAAGGACACGCACAGCTTTACTGGATGGCACGGTGTCGAATGGCCGAACAGCCAAGGTCAGGCGTTGAATAAAGTAGAGAAAGAAGAAGGACACGCACAGCTTTACTGGATGGCACGGTGTCGAATGGCCGAACAGCCAAGGTCAGGCTTTGAATGAAGTAGAGAAAGAAGAAGGACACGCACAGCTTTACTGGATGGCACGGTGTCGAATGGCCGAACAGCCAAGGTCAGGCGTTGAATGAAGGAGAGAAAGAAGAAGGACACGCACAGCTTTACTGGATGACACGGTGTCGAATGGCCGAACAGCCAAGGTCAGGCGTTGAATGAAGGAGAGAAAGAGGAAGGACACGCACAGCTTCCCTGGATGGCACGGTGTCGAATGGCTGAACAGCCAAGGTCAGGCGTTGAATGAAGTAGAGAAAGAAGAAGGACACGCACAGCTTTACTGGATGGCACGGTGTCGAATGGCTGAACAGCCAAGGTCAGGCTTTGAATGAAGTAGAGAAAGAAGAAGGACACACACAGCTTTACTGGATGGCACGGTGTCGAATGGCTGAACGGCCAAGGTCAGGCGTTGAATGAAGTAGAGAAAGAAGAAGGACACGCACAGCTTTACTGGATGGCACGGTGTCGAATGGCTGAATAGCCAAGGTCAGGCTTTGAATGAAGTAGAGAAAGAAGAAGGACACGCACAGCTTTACTGGATGGCACGGTGTCGAATGGCTGAATAGCCAAGGTCAGGCTTTGAATGAAGTAGAGAAAGAAGAAGGACACGCACAGCTTTACTGGATGGCACGGTGTCGAATGGCTGAACAGCGAAGGTCAGGCGTTGAATGAAGTAGAGAAAGAAGAAGGACACACACAGCTTTACTGGATGGCACGGTGTCGAATGTCTGAACAGCCAAGGTCAGGCTTTGAAAGAAGTAGAGAAAGAAGAAGGACACGCACAGCTTTACTGGATGGCACGGTGTCGAATGGCTGAACAGCCAAGGTCAGGCGTTGAATGAAGGAGAGAAAGAAGAAGGACACGCACAGCTTTACTGGATGGCACGGTGTCGAATGGCTGAACAGCCAAGGTCAGGCGTTGAATGAAGGAGAGAAAGAAGAAGGACACGCACAGCTTTACTGGATGGCACGGTGTCGAATGGCTGAACAGCCAAGGTCAGGCTTTGAATGAAGGAGAGAAAGAAGAAGGACACGCACAGCTTTACTGGATGGCACGGTGTCGAATGGCTGAACAGCCAAGGTCAGGCGTTGAATGAAGGAGAGAAAGAAGAAGGACACGCACAGCTTTACTGGATGGCACGGTGTCGAATGGCTGAACAGCCAAGGTCAGGCGTTGAATGAAGGAGAGAAAGAAAAAGGACACGCACAGCTTTACTGGATGGCACGGTGTCGAATGGCTGAACAGCCAAGGTCAGGCGTTGAATGAAGGAGAGAAAGAAGAAGGACACGCACAGCTTTACTGGATGGCACGGTGTCGAATGGCTGAACAGCCAAGGTCAGGCGTTGAATGAAGGAGAGAAAGAAGAAGGACACGCACAGCTTTACTGGATGGCACGGTGTCGAATGGCTGAACAGCCAAGGTCAGGCTTTGAATGAAGTAGAGAAAGAAGAAGGACACGCACAGTTTTACTGGATGGCACGGTGTCGAATGGCTGAACAGCCAAGGTCAGGCGTTGAATGAAGGAGAGAAAGAAGAAGGACACGCACAGCTTTACTGGATGGCACGGTGTCGAATGGCTGAACAGCCAAGGTCAGGCTTTGAATGAAGTAGAGAAAGAAGAAGGACACGCACAGCTTTACTGGATGGCACGGTGTCGAATGGCTGAACAGCCAAGGTCAGGCTTTGAATGAAGTAGAGAAAGAAGAAGGACACGCACAGCTTTACTGGATGGCACGGTGTCGAATGGCTGAACAGCCAAGGTCAGACTTTGAATGAAGTAGAGAAAGAAGAAGGACACGCACAGCTTTACTGGATGGCACGGTGTCGAATGGCTGAACAGCCAAGGTCAGGCGTTAAATGAAGTAGAGAAAGAAGAAGGACACGCATAGCTTTACTGGATGGCACGGTGTCGAATGGCTGAACAGCCAAGGTCAGGCGTAGAATGAAGGAGAGAAAGAAGAAGGACACGCACAGCTTTACTGGATGGCACGGTGTCGAATGGCTGAACAGCCAAGGTCAGGCGTTGAATGAAGTAGAGAAAGAAGAAGGACACACACAGCTTTACTGGATGGCACGGTGTCGAATGGCTGAACAGCCAAGGTCAGGCTTTGAATGAAGTAGAGAAAGAAGAAGGACACGCACAGCTTTACTGGATGGCACGGTGTCGAATGGCTGAACAGCCAAGGTCAGGCGTTGAATGAAGGAGAGAAAGAAGAAGGACACGCACAGCTTTACTGGATGGCACGGTGTCGAATGGCTAAACAGCCAAGGTCAGGCGTTGAATGAAGTAGAGAAAGAAGAAGGACACGCACAGCTTTACTGAATGGCACGGTGTCGAATGGCTGAACAGCCAAGGTCAGGCTTTGAATGAAGTAGAGAAAGAAGAAGGACACGCACAGCTTTATTGGATGGCACGGTGTCGAATGGCTGAACAGCCAAGGTCAGGCGTTGAATGAAGGAGAGAAAGAAGAAGGACACGCACAGCTTCCCTGGATGGCACGGTGTCGAATGGCTGAACAGCCAAGGTCAGGCGTTGAATGAAGTAGAGAAAGAAGAAGGACACGCACAGCTTTACTGGATGGCACGGTGTCGAATGGCTGAACAGCCAAGGTCAGGCGTTGAATGAAGGAGAGAAAGAAGAAGGACACGCACAGCTTTACTGGATGGCACGGTGTCGAATGGCTGAACAGTTAAGGTCAGGCGTTGAATGAAGGAGAGAACGAAGAAGGACACGCACAGCTTTACTGGATGGCACGGTGTCGAATGGCTGAACAGCCAAGGTCAGGCGTTGAATGAAGTAGAGAAAGAAGAAGGACACACACAGCTTTACTGGATGGCACGGTGTCGAATGGCTGAACAGCCAAGGTCAGGCTTTGAATGAAGTAGAGAAAGAAGAAGGACACGCACAGCTTTACTGGATGGCACGGTGTCGAATGGCTGAACAGCCAAGGTCAGGCGTTGAATGAAGGAGAGAAAGAAGAAGGACACGCACAGCTTTACTGGATGGCACGGTGTCGAATGGCTGAACAGCCAAGGTCAGGCGTTGAATGAAGTAGAGAAAGAAGAAGGACACGCACAGCTTTACTGAATGGCACGGTGTCGAATGGCTGAACAGCCAAGGTCAGGCTTTGAATGAAGTAGAGAAAGAAGAAGGACACGCACAGCTTTACTGAATGGCACGGTATCGAATGGCTGAACAGCCAAGTTCAGGCGTTGAATGAAGGAGAGAAAGAAGAAGGACACGCACAGCTTTACTGGATGGCACGGTGTCGAATGGCTGAACAGCCAAGGTCAGGCTTTGAATGAAGTAGAGAAAGAAGAAGGACACACACAGCTTTACTGGATGGCACGGTGTCGAATGGCTGAACAGCCAAGGTCAGGCGTTGAATGAAGGAGAGAAAGAAGAAGGACACGCACAGCTTTACTGGATGGCACGGTGTCGAATGGCCGAACAGCCAAGGTCAGGCGTTGAATGAAGGAGAGAAAGAAGAAGGACACGCACAGCTTTACTGGATGGCACGGTGTCGAATGGCTGAACAGCCAAGGTCAGGCGTTGAATGAAGGAGAGAAAGAAGAAGGACACGCACAGCTTTACTGGATGGCACGGTGTCGAATGGCTGAACAGCCAAGGTCAGGCGTTGAATGAAGGAGAGAAAGAAGAAGGACACGCACAGCTTTACTGGATGGCACGGTGTCGAATGGCTGAACAGCCAAGGTCAGGCTTTGAATGAAGTAGAGAAAGAAGAAGGACACGCACAGTTTTACTGGATGGCACGGTGTCGAATGGCTGAACAGCCAAGGTCAGGCGTTGAATGAAGGAGAGAAAGAAGAAGGACACGCACAGCTTTACTGGATGGCACGGTGTCGAATGGCCGAACAGCCAAGGTCAGGCGTTGAATGAAGGAGAGAAAGAAGAAGGACACGCACAGCTTTACTGGATGGCACGGTGTCGAATGGCTGAACAGCCAAGGTCAGGCGTTGAATGAAGGAGAGAAAGAAGAAGGACACGCACAGCTTTACTGGATGGCACGGTGTCGAATGGCTGAACAGCCAAGGTCAGGCGTTGAATGAAGGAGAGAAAGAAGAAGGACACGCACAGCTTTACTGGATGGCACGGTGTCGAATGGCTGAACAGCCAAGGTCAGGCTTTGAATGAAGTAGAGAAAGAAGAAGGACACGCACAGTTTTACTGGATGGCACGGTGTCGAATGGCTGAACAGCCAAGGTCAGGCGTTGAATGAAGGAGAGAAAGAAGAAGGACACGCACAGCTTTACTGGATGGCACGGTGTCGAATGGCTGAACAGCCAAGGTCAGGCTTTGAATGAAGTAGAGAAAGAAGAAGGACACGCACAGCTTTACTGGATGGCACGGTGTCGAATGGCTGAACAGCCAAGGTCAGGCTTTGAATGAAGTAGAGAAAGAAGAAGGACACGCACAGCTTTACTGGATGGCACGGTGTCGAATGGCTGAACAGCCAAGGTCAGGCTTTGAATGAAGTAGAGAAAGAAGAAGGACACGCACAGCTTTACTGGATGGCACGGTGTCGAATGGCTGAACAGCCAAGGTCAGGCGTTAAATGAAGTAGAGAAAGAAGAAGGACACGCATAGCTTTACTGGATGGCACGGTGTCGAATGGCTGAACAGCCAAGGTCAGGCGTAGAATGAAGGAGAGAAAGAAGAAGGACACGCACAGCTTTACTGGATGGCACGGTGTCGAATGGCTGAACAGCCAAGGTCAGGCGTTGAATGAAGGAGAGAAAGAAGAAGGACACGCACAGCTTTACTGGATGGCATGGTGTCGAATGGCTGAACAGCCAAGGTCAGGCGTTGAATGAAGGAGAGAAAGAAGAAGGACACGCACAGCTTTACTGGATGGCACGGTGTCGAATGGCTGAACAGCCAAGGTCAGGCGTTGAATAAAGTAGAGAAAGAAGAAGGACACGCACAGCTTTACTGGATGGCACGGTGTCGAATGGCCGAACAGCCAAGGTCAGGCGTTGAATGAAGGAGAGAAAGAAGAAGGACACGCACAGCTTTACTGGATGGCACGGTGTCGAATGGCCGAACAGCCAAGGTCAGGCGTTGAATGAAGGAGAGAACGAAGAAGGACACGCACAGCTTTACTGGATGGCACGGTGTCGAATGGCTGAACAGCCAAGGTCAGGCGTTGAATGAAGTAGAGAAAGAAGAAGGACACACACAGCTTTACTGGATGGCACGGTGTCGAATGGCTGAACAGCCAAGGTCAGGCTTTGAATGAAGTAGAGAAAGAAGAAGGACACGCACAGCTTTACTGGATGGCACGGTGTCGAATGGCTGAACAGCCAAGGTCAGGCGTTGAATGAAGGAGAGAAAGAAGAAGGACACGCACAGCTTTACTGGATGGCACGGTGTCGAATGGCTAAACAGCCAAGGTCAGGCGTTGAATGAAGTAGAGAAAGAAGAAGGACACGCACAGCTTTACTGAATGGCACGGTGTCGAATGGCTGAACAGCCAAGGTCAGGCTTTGAATGAAGTAGAGAAAGAAGAAGGACACGCACAGCTTTATTGGATGGCACGGTGTCGAATGGCTGAACAGCCAAGGTCAGGCGTTGAATGAAGGAGAGAAAGAAGAAGGACACGCACAGCTTTATTGGATGGCACGGTGTCGAATGGCTGAACAGCCAAGGTCAGGCGTTGAATAAAGTAGAGAAAGAAGAAGGACACGCACAGCTTTACTGGATGGCACGGTGTCGAATGGCCGAACAGCCAAGGTCAGGCGTTGAATGAAGGAGAGAAAGAAGAAGGACACGCACAGCTTTACTGGATGGCACGGTGTCGAATGGCCGAACAGCCAAGGTCAGGCGTTGAATGAAGGAGAGAACGAAGAAGGACACGCACAGCTTTACTGGATGGCACGGTGTCGAATGGCTGAACAGCCAAGGTCAGGCGTTGAATGAAGTAGAGAAAGAAGAAGGACACACACAGCTTTACTGGATGGCACGGTGTCGAATGGCTGAACAGCCAAGGTCAGGCTTTGAATGAAGTAGAGAAAGAAGAAGGACACGCACAGCTTTATTGGATGGCACGGTGTCGAATGGCTGAACAGCCAAGGTCAGGCGTTGAATGACGGAGAGAAAGAAGAAGGACACGCACAGCTTTATTGGATGGCACGGTGTCGAATGGCTGAACAGCCAAGGTCAGGCGTTGAATGAAGTAGAGAAAGAAGAAGGACACGCACAGCTTTACTGGATGGCACGGTGTCGAATGGCTGAACAGCCAAGGTCAGGCTTTGAATGAAGTAGAGAAAGAAGAAGGACACACACAGCTTTACTGGATGGCACGGTGTCGAATGGCTGAACAGCCAAGGTCAGGCTTTGAATGAAGTAGAGAAAGAAGAAGGACACGCACAGCTTTACTGGATGGCACGGTGTCGAATGGCCGAACAGCCAAGGTCAGGCGTTGAATGAAGGAGAGAAAGAAGAAGGACACGCACAGCTTTACTGGATGGCACGGTGTCGAATGGCCGAACAGCCAAGGTCAGGCTTTGAATGAAGTAGAGAAAGAAGAAGGACACACACAGCTTTACTGGATGGCACGGTGTCGAATGGCTGAACAGCCAAGGTCAGGCTTTGAATGTAGTAGAGAAAGAAGAAGGACACGCACAGTTTTACTGGATGGCACGGTGTCGAATGGCTGAACAGCCAAGGTCAGGCGTTGAATGAAGGAGAGAAAGAAGAAGGACACGCACAGCTTTACTGGATGGCACGGTGTCGAATGGCCGAACAGCCAAGGTCAGGCGTTGAATGAAGGAGAGAAAGAAGAAGGACACGCACAGCTTTACTGGATGGCACGGTGTCGAATGGCTGAACAGCCAAGGTCAGGCGTTGAATGAAGGAGAGAAAGAAGAAGGACACGCACAGCTTTACTGGATGGCACGGTGTCGAATGGCTGAACAGCCAAGGTCAGGCGTTGAATGAAGGAGAGAAAGAAGAAGGACACGCACAGCTTTACTGGATGGCACGGTGTCGAATGGCTGAACAGCCAAGGTCAGGCTTTGAATGAAGTAGAGAAAGAAGAAGGACACGCACAGTTTTACTGGATGGCACGGTGTCGAATGGCTGAACAGCCAAGGTCAGGCGTTGAATGAAGGAGAGAAAGAAGAAGGACACGCACAGCTTTACTGGATGGCACGGTGTCGAATGGCTGAACAGCCAAGGTCAGGCTTTGAATGAAGTAGAGAAAGAAGAAGGACACGCACAGCTTTACTGGATGGCACGGTGTCGAATGGCTGAACAGCCAAGGTCAGGCTTTGAATGAAGTAGAGAAAGAAGAAGGACACGCACAGCTTTACTGGATGGCACGGTGTCGAATGGCTGAACAGCCAAGGTCAGGCTTTGAATGAAGTAGAGAAAGAAGAAGGACACGCACAGCTTTACTGGATGGCACGGTGTCGAATGGCTGAACAGCCAAGGTCAGGCGTTAAATGAAGTAGAGAAAGAAGAAGGACACGCATAGCTTTACTGGATGGCACGGTGTCGAATGGCTGAACAGCCAAGGTCAGGCGTAGAATGAAGGAGAGAAAGAAGAAGGACACGCACAGCTTTACTGGATGGCACGGTGTCGAATGGCTGAACAGCCAAGGTCAGGCGTTGAATGAAGGAGAGAAAGAAGAAGGACACGCACAGCTTTACTGGATGGCATGGTGTCGAATGGCTGAACAGCCAAGGTCAGGCGTTGAATGAAGGAGAGAAAGAAGAAGGACACGCACAGCTTTACTGGATGGCACGGTGTCGAATGGCTGAACAGCCAAGGTCAGGCGTTGAATAAAGTAGAGAAAGAAGAAGGACACGCACAGCTTTACTGGATGGCACGGTGTCGAATGGCCGAACAGCCAAGGTCAGGCGTTGAATGAAGGAGAGAAAGAAGAAGGACACGCACAGCTTTACTGGATGGCACGGTGTCGAATGGCCGAACAGCCAAGGTCAGGCGTTGAATGAAAGAGAGAACGAAGAAGGACACGCACAGCTTTACTGGATGGCACGGTGTCGAATGGCTGAACAGCCAAGGTCAGGCGTTGAATGAAGTAGAGAAAGAAGAAGGACACACACAGCTTTACTGGATGGCACGGTGTCGAATGGCTGAACAGCCAAGGTCAGGCTTTGAATGAAGTAGAGAAAGAAGAAGGACACGCACAGCTTTACTGGATGGCACGGTGTCGAATGGCTGAACAGCCAAGGTCAGGCGTTGAATGAAGGAGAGAAAGAAGAAGGACACGCACAGCTTTACTGGATGGCACGGTGTCGAATGGCTAAACAGCCAAGGTCAGGCGTTGAATGAAGTAGAGAAAGAAGAAGGACACGCACAGCTTTACTGAATGGCACGGTGTCGAATGGCTGAACAGCCAAGGTCAGGCTTTGAATGAAGTAGAGAAAGAAGAAGGACACGCACAGCTTTATTGGATGGCACGGTGTCGAATGGCTGAACAGCCAAGGTCAGGCGTTGAATGAAGGAGAGAAAGAAGAAGGACACGCACAGCTTTATTGGATGGCACGGTGTCGAATGGCTGAACAGCCAAGGTCAGGCGTTGAATAAAGTAGAGAAAGAAGAAGGACACGCACAGCTTTACTGGATGGCACGGTGTCGAATGGCCGAACAGCCAAGGTCAGGCGTTGAATGAAGGAGAGAAAGAAGAAGGACACGCACAGCTTTACTGGATGGCACGGTGTCGAATGGCCGAACAGCCAAGGTCAGGCGTTGAATGAAGGAGAGAACGAAGAAGGACACGCACAGCTTTACTGGATGGCACGGTGTCGAATGGCTGAACAGCCAAGGTCAGGCGTTGAATGAAGTAGAGAAAGAAGAAGGACACACACAGCTTTACTGGATGGCACGGTGTCGAATGGCTGAACAGCCAAGGTCAGGCTTTGAATGAAGTAGAGAAAGAAGAAGGACACGCACAGCTTTATTGGATGGCACGGTGTCGAATGGCTGAACAGCCAAGGTCAGGCGTTGAATGACGGAGAGAAAGAAGAAGGACACGCACAGCTTTATTGGATGGCACGGTGTCGAATGGCTGAACAGCCAAGGTCAGGCGTTGAATGAAGTAGAGAAAGAAGAAGGACACGCACAGCTTTACTGGATGGCACGGTGTCGAATGGCTGAACAGCCAAGGTCAGGCTTTGAATGAAGTAGAGAAAGAAGAAGGACACACACAGCTTTACTGGATGGCACGGTGTCGAATGGCTGAACAGCCAAGGTCAGGCTTTGAATGAAGTAGAGAAAGAAGAAGGACACGCACAGCTTTACTGGATGGCACGGTGTCGAATGGCCGAACAGCCAAGGTCAGGCGTTGAATGAAGGAGAGAAAGAAGAAGGACACGCACAGCTTTACTGGATGGCACGGTGTCGAATGGCCGAACAGCCAAGGTCAGGCTTTGAATGAAGTAGAGAAAGAAGAAGGACACACACAGCTTTACTGGATGGCACGGTGTCGAATGGCTGAACAGCCAAGGTCAGGCTTTGAATGTAGTAGAGAAAGAAGAAGGACACGCACAGCTTTACTGGATGGCACGGTGTCGAATGGCCGAACAGCCAAGTTCAGGCGTTGAATAAAGTAGAGAAGGAAGAAGGACACGCACAGCTTTACTGGATGGCACGGTGTCGAATGGCTGAACAGCCAAGGTCAGGCTTTGAATGAAGTAGAGAAAGAAGAAGGACACGCACAGCTTTACTGGATGGCACGGTGTCGAATGGCTGAACAGCCAAGGTCAGGCGTTGAATGAAGGAGAGAAAGAAGAAGGACACGCACAGCTTTACTGGATGACACGGTGTCGAATGGCTGAACAGCCAAGGTCAGGCGTTGAATGAAGGAGAGAAAGAAGAAGGACACGCACAGCTTCCCTGGATGGCACGGTGTCGAATGGCTGAACAGCCAAGGTCAGGCGTTGAATGAAGTAGAGAAAGAAGAAGGACACGCACAGCTTTACTGGATGGCACGGTGTCGAATGGCTGAACAGCCAAGGTCAGGCGTTGAATGAAGGAGAGAAAGAAGAAGGACACGCACAGCTTTACTGGATGGCACGGTGTCGAATGGCTGAACAGTTAAGGTCAGGCGTTGAATGAAGGAGAGAACGAAGAAGGACACGCACAGCTTTACTGGATGGCACGGTGTCGAATGGCTGAACAGCCAAGGTCAGGCGTTGAATGAAGTAGAGAAAGAAGAAGGACACACACAGCTTTACTGGATGGCACGGTGTCGAATGGCTGAACAGCCAAGGTCAGGCTTTGAATGAAGTAGAGAAAGAAGAAGGACACGCACAGCTTTACTGGATGGCACGGTGTCGAATGGCTGAACAGCCAAGGTCAGGCGTTGAATGAAGGAGAGAAAGAAGAAGGACACGCACAGCTTTACTGGATGGCACGGTGTCGAATGGCTGAACAGCCAAGGTCAGGCGTTGAATGAAGTAGAGAAAGAAGAAGGACACGCACAGCTTTACTGAATGGCACGGTGTCGAATGGCTGAACAGCCAAGGTCAGGCTTTGAATGAAGTAGAGAAAGAAGAAGGACACGCACAGCTTTACTGAATGGCACGGTGTCGAATGGCTGAACAGCCAAGTTCAGGCGTTGAATGAAGGAGAGAAAGAAGAAGGACACGCACAGCTTTATTGGATGGCACGGTGTCGAATGGCTGAACAGCCAAGGTCAGGCGTTGAATGAAGTAGAGAAAGAAGAAGGACACGCACAGCTTTACTGGATGGCACGGTGTCGAATGGCTGAACAGCCAAGGTCAGGCTTTGAATGAAGTAGAGAAAGAAGAAGGACACACACAGCTTTACTGGATGGCACGGTGTCGAATGGCTGAACAGCCAAGGTCAGGCGTTGAATGAAGGAGAGAAAGAAGAAGGACACGCACAGCTTTACTGGATGGCACGGTGTCGAATGGCCGAACAGCCAAGGTCAGGCGTTGAATGAAGGAGAGAAAGAAGAAGGACACGCACAGCTTTACTGGATGGCACGGTGTCGAATGGCCGAACAGCCAAGGTCAGGCGTTGAATAAAGTAGAGAATGAAGAAGGACACGCACAGCTTTACTGGATGGCACGGTGTCGAATGGCCGAACAGCCAAGGTCAGGCGTTGAATAAAGTAGAGAAAGAAGAAGGACACGCACAGCTTTACTGGATGGCACGGTGTCGAATGGCTGAACAGCCAAGGTCAGGCGTTGAATGAAGGAGAGATAGAAGAAGGACACGCACAGCTTCCCTGGATGGCACGGTGTCGAATGGCTGAACAGCCAAGGTCAGGCGTTGAATGAAGTAGAGAAAGAAGAAGGACACGCACAGCTTCCCTGGATGGCACGGTGTCGAATGGCTGAACAGCCAAGGTCAGGCGTTGAATGAAGTAGAGAAAGAAGAAGGACACGCACAGCTTTACTGGATGGCACGGTGTCGAATGGCTGAACAGCCAAGGTCAGGCTTTGAATGAAGTAGAGAAAGAAGAAGGACACACACAGCTTTACTGGATGGCACGGTGTCGAATGGCTGAACAGCCAAGGTCAGGCGTTGAATGAAGTAGAGAAAGAAGAAGGACACGCACAGCTTTACTGGATGGCACGGTGTCGAATGGCTGAACAGCCAAGGTCAGGCGTTGAATGAAGTAGAGAAAGAAGAAGGACACACACAGCTTTACTGGATGGCACGGGGTCGAATGGCTGAACAGCCAAGGTCAGGCTTTGAATGAAGTAGAGAAAGAAGAAGGACACGCACAGCTTTACTGGATGGCACGGTGTCGAATGGCTGAACAGCCAAGGTCAGGCTTTGAATAAAGTAGAGAAAGAAGAAGGACACGCACAGCTTTATTGGATGGCACGGTGTCGAATGGCTGAACAGCCAAGGTCAGGCTTTGAATGAAGTAGAGAAAGAAGAAGGACACGCACAGCTTTACTGGATGGCACGGTGTCGAATGGCTGAACAGCCAAGGTCAGGCGTTGAATGAAGGAGAGAAAGAAGAAGGACACGCACAGCTTTACTGGATGGCACGGTGTCGAATGGCTGAACAGCCAAGGTCAGGCTTTGAATGAAGTAGAGAAAGAAGAAGGACACGCAGAGCTTTACTGGATGGCATGGTGTCGAATGGCTGAATAGCCAAGGTCAGGCTTTGAATGAAGTAGAGAAAGAAGAAGGACACGCACAGCTTTACTGGATGGCACGGTGTCGAATGGCTGAACAGCCAAGGTCAGGCGTTGAATGAAGTAGAGAAAGAAGAAGGACACACACAGCTTTACTGGATGGCACGGTGTCGAATGGCTGAACAGCCAAGGTCAGGCTTTGAATGAAGTAGAGAAAGAAGAAGGACACGCACAGCTTTACTGGATGGCACGGTGTCGAATGGCTGAACAGCCAAGGTCAGGCGTTGAATGAAGGAGAGAAAGAAGAAGGACACGCACAGCTTTACTGGATGGCACGGTGTCGAATGGCTGAACAGCCAAGGTCAGGCGTTGAATGAAGTAGAGAAAGAAGAAGGACACGCACAGCTTTACTGGATGGCACGGTGTCGAATGGCTGAACAGCCAAGGTCAGGCGTTGAATGAAGGAGAGAAAGAAGAAGGACACACACAGCTTTACTGGATGGCACGGTGTCGAATGGCTGAACAGCCAAGGTCAGGCGTTGAATGAAGGAGAGAAAGAAGAAGGACACACACAGCTTTACTGGATGGCACGGTGTCGAATGGCCGAACAGCCAAGGTCAGGCGTTGAATAAAGTAGAGAAAGAAGAAGGACACGCACAGCTTTACTGGATGGCACGGTGTCGAATGGCCGAACAGCCAAGGTCAGGCGTTGAAAAAAGTAGAGAAAGAAGAAGGACACACACAGCTTTACTGGATGGCACGGTGTCGAATGGCCTAACAGCCAAGGTCAGGCGTTGAATGAAGGAGAGGAAGAAGAAGGACACACACAGCTTTACTGGATGGCACGGCGTCGAATGGCTGAACAGCCAAGGTCAGGCGTTGAATGAAGGAGAGAAAGAAGAAGGACACGCACAGCTTTACTGGATGGCACGGTGTCGAATGGCCGAACAGCCAAGGTCAGGCGTTGAATGAAGGAGAGAAAGGAGAAGGACACGCACAGCTTTACTGGATGGCACGGTGTCGAATGGCTGAACAGCCAAGGTCAGGCGTTGAATGAAGGAGAGAAAGAAGAAGGACACGCACAGCTTTACTGGATGGCACGGTGTCGAATGGCTGAACAGCCAAGGTCAGGCGTTGAATGAAGGAGAGAAAGAAGAAGGACACACACAGCTTTACTGGATGGCACGGTGTCGAATGGCTGAACAGCCAAGGTCAGGCGTTGAATGAAGGAGAGAAAGGAGAAGGACACGCACAGCTTTACTGGATGGCACGGTGTCGAATGGCTGAACACCCAAGGTCAGGCGTTGAATGAAGGAGAGAAAGAAGAAGGACACACACAGCTTTACTGGATGGCACGGTGTCGAATGGCTGAACAGCCAAGGTCAGGCGTTGAATGAAGGAGAGAAAGAAGAAGGACACGCACAGCTTTACTGGATGGCACGGTGTCGAATGGCTGAACAGCCAAGGTCAGGCGTTGAATGAAGGAGAGAAAGAAGAAGGACACGCACAGCTTTACTGGATGGCACGGTGTCGAATGGCCGAACAGCCAAGGTCAGGCGTTGAATGAAGGAGAGAAAGAAGAAGGACACGCACAGATTTACTGGATGGCACGGTGTCGAATGGCTGAACAGCCAAGTTCAGGCTTTGAATGAAGTAGAGAAAGAAGAAGGACACGCACAGCTTTACTGGATGGCACGGTGTCGAATGGCTGAACAGCCAAGGTCAGGCGTTGAATGAAGGAGAGTAAGAAGAAGGACACGCACAGCTCTACTGGATGACACGGTGTCGAATGGCTGAACAGCCAAGGTCAGGCGTTGAATGAAGGAGAGAAAGAAGAAGGACACGCACAGCTTCCCTGGATGGCACGGTGTCGAATGGCTGAACAGCCAAGGTCAGGCGTTGAATGAAGTAGAGAAAGAAGAAGGACACGCACAGCTTTACTGGATGGCACAATGTCGAATGGCTGAACAGCCAAGGTCAGGCTTTGAATGAAGTAGAGAAAGAAGAAGGACACACACAGCTTTACTGGATGGCACGGTGTCGAATGGCTGAACAGCCAAGGTCAGGCGTTGAATGAAGTAGAGAAAGAAGAAGGACACGCACAGCTTTACTGGATGGCACGGTGTCGAATGGCTGAATAGCCAAGGTCAGGCTTTGAATGAAGTAGAGAAAGAAGAAGGACACGCACAGCTTTACTGGATGGCACGGTGTCGAATGGCTGAACAGCCAAGGTCAGGCGTTGAATGAAGTAGAGAAAGAAGAAGGACACACACAGCTTTACTGGATGGCACGGTGTCGAATGGCTGAACAGCCAAGGTCAGGCTTTGAATGAAGTAGAGAAAGAAGAAGGACACGCACAGCTTTACTGGATGGCACGGTGTCGAATGGCTGAACAGCCAAGGTCAGGCGTTGAATGAAGGAGTGAAAGAAGAAGGACACGCACAGCTTTACTGGATGGCACGGTGTCGAATGGCTGAACAGCCAAGGTCGGGCGTTGAATGAAGTAGAGAAAGAAGAAGGACACGCACAGCTTTACTGGATGGCACGGTGTCGAATGGCTGAACAGCCAAGGTCAGGCGTTGAATGAAGGAGAGAAAGAAGAAGGACACACACAGCTTTACTGGATGGCACGGTGTCGAATGGCCGAACAGCCAAGGTCAGGCGTTGAATGAAGGAGAGAAAGAAGAAGGACGCACACAGCTTTACTGGATGGCACGGTGTCGAATGGCCGAACAGCCAAGGTCAGGCGTTGAATAAAGTAGAGAAAGAAGAAGGACACGCAGAGCTTTACTGGATGGCACGGTGTCGAATGGCCGAACAGCCAAGGTCAGGCGTTGAAAAAAGTAGAGAAAGAAGAAGGACACACACAGCTTTACTGGATGGCACGGTGTCGAATGGCCTAACAGCCAAGGTCAGGCGTTGAATGAAGGAGAGGAAGAAGAAGGACACACACAGCTTTACTGGATGGCACGGCGTCGAATGGCTGAACAGCCAAGGTCAGGCGTTGAATGAAGGAGAGAAAGAAGAAGGACACGCACAGCTTTACTGGATGGCACGGTGTCGAATGGCCGAACAGCCAAGGTCAGGCGTTGAATGAAGGAGAGAAAGGAGAAGGACACGCACAGCTTTACTGGATGGCACGGTGTCGAATGGCTGAACAGCCAAGGTCAGGCGTTGAATGAAGGAGAGAAAGAAGAAGGACACGCACAGCTTTACTGGATGGCACGGTGTCGAATGGCTGAACAGCCAAGGTCAGGCGTTGAATGAAGGAGAGAAAGAAGAAGGACACACACAGCTTTACTGGATGGCACGGTGTCGAATGGCTGAACAGCCAAGGTCAGGCGTTGAATGAAGGAGAGAAAGGAGAAGGACACGCACAGCTTTACTGGATGGCACGGTGTCGAATGGCTGAACAGCCAAGGTCAGGCGTTGAATGAAGGAGAGAAAGAAGAAGGACACACACAGCTTTACTGGATGGCACGGTGTCGAATGGCTGAACAGCCAAGGTCAGGCGTTGAATGAAGGAGAGAAAGAAGAAGGACACGCACAGCTTTACTGGATGGCACGGTGTCGAATGGCTGAACAGCCAAGGTCAGGCGTTGAATGAAGGAGAGAAAGAAGAAGGACACACACAGCTTTACTGGATGGCACGGTGTCGAATGGCCGAACAGCCAAGGTCAGGCGTTGAAAAAAGTAGAGAAAGAAGAAGGACACACACAGCTTTACTGGATGGCACGGCGTCGAATGGCTGAACAGCCAAGGTCAGGCGTTGAATGAAGGAGAGAAAGAAGAAGGACACGCACAGCTTTACTGGATGGCACGGTGTCGAATGGCCGAACAGCCAAGGTCAGGCGTTGAATGAAGGAGAGAAAGGAGAAGGACACGCACAGCTTTACTGGATGGCACGGTGTGGAATGGCTGAACAGCCAAGGTCAGGCGTTGAATGAAGGAGAGAAAGAAGAAGGACACACACAGCTTTACTGGATGGCACGGTGTCGAATGGCTGAACAGCCAAGGTCAGGCGTTGAATGAAGGAGAGAAAGGAGAAGGACACGCACAGCTTTACTGGATGGCACGGTGTCGAATGGCTGAACAGCCAAGGTCAGGCGTTGAATGAAGGAGAGAAAGAAGAAGGACACACACAGCTTTACTGGATGGCACGGTGTCGAATGGCTGAACAGCCAAGGTCAGGCGTTGAATGAAGTAGAGAAAGAAGAAGGACACGCACAGCTTTACTGGATGGCACGGGGTCGAATGGCTGAACAGCCAAGGTCAGTCGTTGAATGAAGGAGAGAAAGAAGAAGGACACACACAGCTTTACTGGATGGCACGGTGTCGAATGGCTGAACAGCCAAGGTCAGGCGTTGAACGAAGTAGAGAAAGAAGAAGGACACGCACAGCTTTGCTGGATGTCACGGTGTCGAATGGCCGAACAGCCAAGGTCAGGCGTTGAATGAAGGAGAGAAAGAAGAAGGACACGCACAGCTTTACTGGATGGCACGGTGTCGAATGGCCGAACAGCCAAGGTCAGGCGTTGAATGAAGGAGAGAAAGAAGAAGGACACGCACAGCTTTACTGGATGGCACGGTGTCGAATGGCTGAACAGCCAAGGTCAGGCGTTGAATGAAGGAGAGAAAGAAGAAGGACACACACATCTTTACTGGATGGCACGGTGTCGAATGGCCGAACAGCCAAGGTCAGGCGTTGAATAAAGTAGAGAAAGAAGAAGGACACGCACAGCTTTACTGGATGGCACGGTGTCGAATGGCTGAACAGCCAAGGTCAGGCTTTGAATGAAGTAGAGAAAGAAGAAGGACACGCACAGCTTTACTGGATGGCACGGTGTCGAATGGCTGAACAGCCAAGGTCAGGCGTTGAATGAAGGAGAGAAAGAAGAAGGACACGCACAGCTTTACTGGATGGCACGGTGTCGAATGGCTGAACAGCCAAGGTCAGTCGTTGAATGAAGGAGAGAAAGAAGAAGGACACACACAGCTTTACTGGATGGCACGGTGTCGAATGGCTGAACAGCCAAGGTCACGCGTTGAATAAAGTAGAGAAAGAAGAAGGACACACACAGCTTTACTGGATGGCACGGTGTCGAATGGCTGAACAGCCAAGGTCAGGCGTTGAATGAAGGAGAGAAAGAAGAAGGACACGCACAGCTTTACTGGATGGCACGGTGTCGAATGGCTGAACAGCCAAGGTCAGTCGTTGAATGAAGGAGAGAAAGAAGAAGGACACACACAGCTTTACTGGATTGCACGGTGTCGAATGGCTGAACAGCCAAGGTCAGGCGTTGAATGAAGGAGAGGAAGAAGAAGGACACACACAGCTTTACTGGATGGCACGGCGTCGAATGGCTGAACAGCCAAGGTCAGGCGTTGAATGAAGGAGAGAAAGAAGAAGGACACGCACAGCTTTACTGGATGGCACGGTGTCGAATGGCCGAACAGCCAAGGTCAGGCGTTGAATGAAGGAGAGAAAGGAGAAGGACACGCACAGCTTTACTGGATGGCACGGTGTCGAATGGCTGAACAGCCAAGGTCAGGCGTTGAATGAAGGAGAGAAAGAAGAAGGACACGCACAGCTTTACTGGATGGCACGGTGTCGAATGGCTGAACAGCCAAGGTCAGGCGTTGAATGAAGGAGAGAAAGAAGAAGGACACACACAGCTTTACTGGATGGCACGGTGTCGAATGGCTGAACAGCCAAGGTCAGGCGTTGAATGAAGGAGAGAAAGGAGAAGGACACGCACAGCTTTACTGGATGGCACGGTGTCGAATGGCTGAACAGCCAAGGTCAGGCGTTGAATGAAGGAGAGAAAGAAGAAGGACACACACAGCTTTACTGGATGGCACGGTGTCGAATGGCTGAACAGCCAAGGTCAGGCGTTGAATGAAGGAGAGAAAGAAGAAGGACACGCACAGCTTTACTGGATGGCACGGTGTCGAATGGCTGAACAGCCAAGGTCAGGCGTTGAATGAAGGAGAGAAAGAAGAAGGACACACACAGCTTTACTGGATGGCACGGTGTCGAATGGCCGAACAGCCAAGGTCAGGCGTTGAAAAAAGTAGAGAAAGAAGAAGGACACACACAGCTTTACTGGATGGCACGGCGTCGAATGGCTGAACAGCCAAGGTCAGGCGTTGAATGAAGGAGAGAAAGAAGAAGGACACGCACAGCTTTACTGGATGGCACGGTGTCGAATGGCCGAACAGCCAAGGTCAGGCGTTGAATGAAGGAGAGAAAGGAGAAGGACACGCACAGCTTTACTGGATGGCACGGTGTCGAATGGCTGAACAGCCAAGGTCAGGCGTTGAATGAAGGAGAGAAAGAAGAAGGACACACACAGCTTTACTGGATGGCACGGTGTCGAATGGCTGAACAGCCAAGGTCAGGCGTTGAATGAAGGAGAGAAAGGAGAAGGACACGCACAGCTTTACTGGATGGCACGGTGTCGAATGGCTGAACAGCCAAGGTCAGGCGTTGAATGAAGGAGAGAAAGAAGAAGGACACACACAGCTTTACTGGATGGCACGGTGTCGAATGGCTGAACAGCCAAGGTCAGGCGTTGAATGAAGTAGAGAAAGAAGAAGGACACGCACAGCTTTACTGGATGGCACGGGGTCGAATGGCTGAACAGCCAAGGTCAGTCGTTGAATGAAGGAGAGAAAGAAGAAGGACACACACAGCTTTACTGGATGGCACGGTGTCGAATGGCTGAACAGCCAAGGTCAGGCGTTGAACGAAGTAGAGAAAGAAGAAGGACACGCACAGCTTTGCTGGATGTCACGGTGTCGAATGGCCGAACAGCCAAGGTCAGGCGTTGAATGAAGGAGAGAAAGAAGAAGGACACGCACAGCTTTACTGGATGGCACGGTGTCGAATGGCCGAACAGCCAAGGTCAGGCGTTGAATGAAGGAGAGAAAGAAGAAGGACACGCACAGCTTTACTGGATGGCACGGTGTCGAATGGCTGAACAGCCAAGGTCAGGCGTTGAATGAAGGAGAGAAAGAAGAAGGACACACACATCTTTACTGGATGGCACGGTGTCGAATGGCCGAACAGCCAAGGTCAGGCGTTGAATAAAGTAGAGAAAGAAGAAGGACACGCACAGCTTTACTGGATGGCACGGTGTCGAATGGCTGAACAGCCAAGGTCAGGCTTTGAATGAAGTAGAGAAAGAAGAAGGACACGCACAGCTTTACTGGATGGCACGGTGTCGAATGGCTGAACAGCCAAGGTCAGGCGTTGAATGAAGGAGAGAAAGAAGAAGGACACGCACAGCTTTACTGGATGGCACGGTGTCGAATGGCTGAACAGCCAAGGTCAGTCGTTGAATGAAGGAGAGAAAGAAGAAGGACACACACAGCTTTACTGGATGGCACGGTGTCGAATGGCTGAACAGCCAAGGTCACGCGTTGAATAAAGTAGAGAAAGAAGAAGGACACACACAGCTTTACTGGATGGCACGGTGTCGAATGGCTGAACAGCCAAGGTCAGGCGTTGAATGAAGGAGAGAAAGAAGAAGGACACGCACAGCTTTACTGGATGGCACGGTGTCGAATGGCTGAACAGCCAAGGTCAGTCGTTGAATGAAGGAGAGAAAGAAGAAGGACACACACAGCTTTACTGGATTGCACGGTGTCGAATGGCTGAACAGCCAAGGTCAGGCGTTGAATGAAGTAGAGAAAGAAGAAGGACACGCACAGCTTTGCTGGATGTCACGGTGTCGAATGGCCGAACAGCCAAGGTCAGGCGTTGAATGAAGGAGAGAAAGAAGAAGGACACGCACAGCTTTACTGGATGGCACGGTGTCGAATGGCCGAACAGCCAAGGTCAGGCGTTGAATGAAGGAGAGAAAGAAGAAGGACACGCACAGCTTTACTGGATGGCACGGTGTCGAATGGCTGAACAGCCAAGGTCAGGCGTTGAATGAAGGAGAGAAAGAAGAAGGACACGCACAGCTTTACTGGATGGCACGGTGTCGAATGGCTGAACAGCCAAGGTCAGGCTTTGAATGAAGTAGAGAAAGAAGAAGGACACGCAGAGCTTTACTGGATGGCATGGTGTCGAATGGCTGAATAGCCAAGGTCAGGCTTTGAATGAAGTAGAGAAAGAAGAAGGACACGCACAGCTTTACTGGATGGCACGGTGTCGAATGGCTGAACAGCCAAGGTCAGGCGTTGAATGAAGTAGAGAAAGAAGAAGGACACACACAGCTTTACTGGATGGCACGGTGTCGAATGGCTGAACAGCCAAGGTCAGGCTTTGAATGAAGTAGAGAAAGAAGAAGGACACGCACAGCTTTACTGGATGGCACGGTGTCGAATGGCTGAACAGCCAAGGTCAGGCGTTGAATGAAGGAGAGAAAGAAGAAGGACACGCACAGCTTTACTGGATGGCACGGTGTCGAATGGCTGAACAGCCAAGGTCAGGCGTTGAATGAAGTAGAGAAAGAAGAAGGACACGCACAGCTTTACTGGATGGCACGGTGTCGAATGGCTGAACAGCCAAGGTCAGGCGTTGAATGAAGGAGAGAAAGAAGAAGGACACACACAGCTTTACTGGATGGCACGGTGTCGAATGGCTGAACAGCCAAGGTCAGGCGTTGAATGAAGGAGAGAAAGAAGAAGGACACACACAGCTTTACTGGATGGCACGGTGTCGAATGGCCGAACAGCCAAGGTCAGGCGTTGAATAAAGTAGAGAAAGAAGAAGGACACGCACAGCTTTACTGGATGGCACGGTGTCGAATGGCCGAACAGCCAAGGTCAGGCGTTGAAAAAAGTAGAGAAAGAAGAAGGACACACACAGCTTTACTGGATGGCACGGTGTCGAATGGCCTAACAGCCAAGGTCAGGCGTTGAATGAAGGAGAGGAAGAAGAAGGACACACACAGCTTTACTGGATGGCACGGCGTCGAATGGCTGAACAGCCAAGGTCAGGCGTTGAATGAAGGAGAGAAAGAAGAAGGACACGCACAGCTTTACTGGATGGCACGGTGTCGAATGGCCGAACAGCCAAGGTCAGGCGTTGAATGAAGGAGAGAAAGGAGAAGGACACGCACAGCTTTACTGGATGGCACGGTGTCGAATGGCTGAACAGCCAAGGTCAGGCGTTGAATGAAGGAGAGAAAGAAGAAGGACACGCACAGCTTTACTGGATGGCACGGTGTCGAATGGCTGAACAGCCAAGGTCAGGCGTTGAATGAAGGAGAGAAAGAAGAAGGACACACACAGCTTTACTGGATGGCACGGTGTCGAATGGCTGAACAGCCAAGGTCAGGCGTTGAATGAAGGAGAGAAAGGAGAAGGACACGCACAGCTTTACTGGATGGCACGGTGTCGAATGGCTGAACACCCAAGGTCAGGCGTTGAATGAAGGAGAGAAAGAAGAAGGACACACACAGCTTTACTGGATGGCACGGTGTCGAATGGCTGAACAGCCAAGGTCAGGCGTTGAATGAAGGAGAGAAAGAAGAAGGACACGCACAGCTTTACTGGATGGCACGGTGTCGAATGGCTGAACAGCCAAGGTCAGGCGTTGAATGAAGGAGAGAAAGAAGAAGGACACACACAGCTTTACTGGATGGCACGGTGTCGAATGGCCGAACAGCCAAGGTCAGGCGTTGAAAAAAGTAGAGAAAGAAGAAGGACACACACAGCTTTACTGGATGGCACGGCGTCGAATGGCTGAACAGCCAAGGTCAGGCGTTGAATGAAGGAGAGAAAGAAGAAGGACACGCACAGCTTTACTGGATGGCACGGTGTCGAATGGCCGAACAGCCAAGGTCAGGCGTTGAATGAAGGAGAGAAAGGAGAAGGACACGCACAGCTTTACTGGATGGCACGGTGTCGAATGGCTGAACAGCCAAGGTCAGGCGTTGAATGAAGGAGAGAAAGAAGAAGGACACACACAGCTTTACTCGATGGCACGGTGTCGAATGGCTGAACAGCCAAGGTCAGGCGTTGAATGAAGGAGAGAAAGGAGAAGGACACGCACAGCTTTACTGGATGGCACGGTGTCGAATGGCTGAACAGCCAAGGTCAGGCGTTGAATGAAGGAGAGAAAGAAGAAGGACACACACAGCTTTACTGGATGGCACGGTGTCGAATGGCTGAACAGCCAAGGTCAGGCGTTGAATGAAGGAGAGAAAGAAGAAGGACACGCACAGCTTTACTGGATGGCACGGTGTCGAATGGCTGAACAGCCAAGGTCAGTCGTTGAATGAAGGAGAGAAAGAAGAAGGACACACACAGCTTTACTGGATGGCACGGTGTCGAATGGCTGAACAGCCAAGGTCAGTCGTTGAATGAAGGAGAGAAAGAAGAAGGACACGCACAGCTTTACTGGATGACACAGTGTCGAATGGCCGAACAGCCAAGGTCAGGCGTTGAATGAAGTAGAGAAAGAAGAAGGACACGCACAGCTTTACTGGATGGCACGGTGTCGAATGGCTGAACAGCCAAGGTCAGGCGTTGAATGAAGGAGAGAAAGAAGAAGGACACGCACAGCTTTACTGGATGGCACGGTGTCGAATGGCTGAACAGCCAAGGTCAGGCGTTGAATGAAGTAGAGAAAGAAGAAGGACACGCACAGCTTTACTGGATGTCACGGTGTCGAATGGCTGAACAGCCAAGGTCAGGCGTTGAATGAAGGAGAGAAAGAAGAAGGACACACACAGCTTTACTGGATGGCACGGTGTCGAATGGCTGAACAGCCAAGGTCAGGCTTTGAATGAAGTAGAGAAAGAAGAAGGACACACACAGCTTCCCTGGATGGCACGGTGTCGAATGGCCGAACAGCCAAGGTCAGGCGTTGAATGAAGTAGAGAAAGAAGAAGGACACGCACAGCTTTACTGGATGACACGGTGTCGAATGGCCGAACAGCCAAGGTCAGGCGTTGGATGAAGTAGAGAAAGAAGAAGGACACGCACAGCTTTACTGGATGGCACGGTGTCGAATGGCTGAACAGCCAAGGTCAGGCGTTGAATGAAGGAGAGAAAGAAGAAGGACACGCACAGCTTTACTGGATGGCACGGTGTCGAATGGCTGAACAGCCAAGGTCAGGCGTTGAATGAAGTAGAGAAAGAAGAAGGACACGCACAGCTTTACTGGATGTCACGGTGTCGAATGGCTGAACAGCCAAGGTCAGGCGTTGAATGAAGGAGAGAAAGAAGAAGGACACACACAGCTTTACTGGATGGCACGGTGTCGAATGGCTGAACAGCCAAGGTCAGGCTTTGAATGAAGTAGAGAAAGAAGAAGGACACACACAGCTTTACTGGATGGCACGGTGTCGAATGGCTGAACAGCCAAGGTCAGGCGTTGAATAAAGTAGAGAAAGAAGAAGGACACGCACAGCTTTACTGGATGGCACGGTGTCGAATGGCTGAACAGCCAAGGTCAGGCGTTGAATGAAGGAGAGAAAGAAGAAGGACACGCACAGCTCTACTGGATGACACGGTGTCGAATGGCTGAACAGCCAAGGTCAGTCGTTGAATGAAGGAGAGAAAGAAGAAGGACACGCACAGCTTTACTGGATGTCACGGTGTCGAATGGCTGAACAGCCAAGGTCAGGCGTTGAATGAAGGAGAGAAAGAAGAAGGACACACACAGCTTTACTGGATGGCACGGTGTCGAATGGCTGAACAGCCAAGGTCAGGCTTTGAATGAAGTAGAGAAAGAAGAAGGACACACACAGCTTTACTGGATGGCACGGTGTCGAATGGCTGAACAGCCAAGGTCAGGCGTTGAATAAAGTAGAGAAAGAAGAAGGACACGCACAGCTTTACTGGATGGCACGGTGTCGAATGGCCGAACAGCCAAGGTCAGGCGTTGAATAAAGTAGAGAAAGAAGAAGGACACACACAGCTTTATTGGATGGCACGGTGTCGAATGGCTGAACAGCCAAGGTCAGGCGTTGAATAAAGTAGAGAAAGAAGAAGGACACGCACAGCTTTACTGGATGGCACGGTGTCGAATGGCTGAACAGCCAAGGTCAGGCTTTGAATGAAGTAGAGAAAGAAGAAGGACACGCACAGCTTTACTGGATGGCACGGTGTCGAATGGCTGAACAGCCAAGGTCAGGCGTTGAATGAAGGAGAGAAAGAAGAAGGACACGCACAGCTTTACTGGATGGCACGGTGTCGAATGGCTGAACAGCCAAGGTCAGTCGTTGAATGAAGGAGAGAAAGAAGAAGGACACGCACAGCTTTACTGGATGACACAGTGTCGAATGGCCGAACAGCCAAGGTCAGGCGTTGAATGAAGTAGAGAAAGAAGAAGGACACGCACAGCTTTACTGGATGGCACGGTGTCGAATGGCTGAACAGCCAAGGTCAGGCGTTGAATGAAGGAGAGAAAGAAGAAGGACACGCACAGCTTTACTGGATGGCACGGTGTCGAATGGCTGAACAGCCAAGGTCAGGCGTTGAATGAAGTAGAGAAAGAAGAAGGACACGCACAGCTTTACTGGATGTCACGGTGTCGAATGGCTGAACAGCCAAGGTCAGGCGTTGAATGAAGGAGAGAAAGAAGAAGGACACACACAGCTTTACTGGATGGCACGGTGTCGAATGGCTGAACAGCCAAGGTCAGGCTTTGAATGAAGTAGAGAAAGAAGAAGGACACACACAGCTTCCCTGGATGGCACGGTGTCGAATGGCCGAACAGCCAAGGTCAGGCGTTGAATGAAGTAGAGAAAGAAGAAGGACACGCACAGCTTTACTGGATGACACGGTGTCGAATGGCCGAACAGCCAAGGTCAGGCGTTGGATGAAGTAGAGAAAGAAGAAGGACACGCACAGCTTTACTGGATGGCACGGTGTCGAATGGCTGAACAGCCAAGGTCAGGCGTTGAATGAAGGAGAGAAAGAAGAAGGACACGCACAGCTTTACTGGATGGCACGGTGTCGAATGGCTGAACAGCCAAGGTCAGGCGTTGAATGAAGTAGAGAAAGAAGAAGGACACGCACAGCTTTACTGGATGTCACGGTGTCGAATGGCTGAACAGCCAAGGTCAGGCGTTGAATGAAGGAGAGAAAGAAGAAGGACACACACAGCTTTACTGGATGGCACGGTGTCGAATGGCTGAACAGCCAAGGTCAGGCTTTGAATGAAGTAGAGAAAGAAGAAGGACACACACAGCTTTACTGGATGGCACGGTGTCGAATGGCTGAACAGCCAAGGTCAGGCGTTGAATAAAGTAGAGAAAGAAGAAGGACACGCACAGCTTTACTGGATGGCACGGTGTCGAATGGCCGAACAGCCAAGGTCAGGCGTTGAATAAAGTAGAGAAAGAAGAAGGACACACACAGCTTTATTGGATGGCACGGTGTCGAATGGCTGAACAGCCAAGGTCAGGCGTTGAATAAAGTAGAGAAAGAAGAAGGACACGCACAGCTTTACTGGATGGCACGGTGTCGAATGGCTGAACAGCCAAGGTCAGGCTTTGAATGAAGTAGAGAAAGAAGAAGGACACGCACAGCTTTACTGGATGGCACGGTGTCGAATGGCTGAACAGCCAAGGTCAGGCGTTGAATGAAGGAGAGAAAGAAGAAGGACACGCACAGCTTTACTGGATGGCACGGTGTCGAATGGCTGAACAGCCAAGGTCAGTCGTTGAATGAAGGAGAGAAAGAAGAAGGACACGCACAGCTTTACTGGATGACATAGTGTCGAATGGCCGAACAGCCAAGGTCAGGCGTTGAATGAAGTAGAGAAAGAAGAAGGACACGCACAGCTTTACTGGATGGCACGGTGTCGAATGGCTGAACAGCCAAGGTCAGGCGTTGAATGAAGGAGAGAAAGAAGAAGGACACGCACAGCTTTACTGGATGGCACGGTGTCGAATGGCTGAACAGCCAAGGTCAGGCGTTGAATGAAGTAGAGAAAGAAGAAGGACACGCACAGCTTTACTGGATGTCACGGTGTCGAATGGCTGAACAGCCAAGGTCAGGCGTTGAATGAAGGAGAGAAAGAAGAAGGACACACACAGCTTTACTGGATGGCACGGTGTCGAATGGCTGAACAGCCAAGGTCAGGCTTTGAATGAAGTAGAGAAAGAAGAAGGACACACACAGCTTTACTGGATGGCACGGTGTCGAATGGCTGAACAGCCAAGGTCAGGCGTTGAATAAAGTAGAGAAAGAAGAAGGACACGCACAGCTTTACTGGATGGCACGGTGTCGAATGGCCGAACAGCCAAGGTCAGGCGTTGAATAAAGTAGAGAAAGAAGAAGGACACACACAGCTTTATTGGATGGCACGGTGTCGAATGGCTGAACAGCCAAGGTCAGGCGTTGAATGAAGTAGAGAAAGAAGAAGGACACGCACAGCTTTGCTGGATGTCACGGTGTCGAATGGCTGAACAGCCAAGGTCAGGCGTTGAATGAAGGAGAGAAAGAAGAAGGACACGCACAGCTTTACTGGATGGCACGGTGTCGAATGGCCGAACAGCCAAGGTCAGGCGTTGAATGAAGGAGAGAAAGAAGAAGGACACGCACAGCTTTACTGGATGGCACGGTGTCGAATGGCCGAACAGCCAAGGTCAGGCGTTGAATGAAGGAGAGAAAGAAGAAGGACACACACAGCTTTACTGGATGGCACGGTGTCGAATGGCCGAACAGCCAAGGTCAGGCGTTGAATGAAGGAGAGAAAGAAGAAGGACACACACAGCTTTACTGGATGGCACGGTGTCGAATGGCCGAACAGCCAAGGTCAGGCGTTGAATAAAGTAGAGAAAGAAGAAGGACACGCACAGCTTTACTGGATGGCACGGTGTCGAATGGCCGAACAGCCAAGGTCAGGCGTTGAATAAAGTAGAGAAAGAAGAAGGACACACACAGCTTTACTGGATGGCACGGTGTCGAATGGCTGAACAGCCAAGGTCAGGCGTTGAATGAAGTAGAGAAAGAAGAAGGACACGCACAGCTTTACTGGATGGCACGGTGTCGAATGGCTGAACAGCCAAGGTCAGGCGTTGAATGAAGGAGAGAAAGAAGAAGGACACGCACAGCTTCCCTGGATGGCACGGTGTCGAATGGCTGAACAGCCATGGTCAGGCGTTGAATGAAGTAGAGAAAGAAGAAGGACACACACAGCTTTACTGGATGGCACGGTGTCGAATGGCTGAACAGCCAAGGTCAGGCGTTGAATAAAGTAGAGAAAGAAGAAGGACACGCACAGCTTTACTGGATGGCACGGTGTCGAATGGCCGAACAGCCAAGGTCAGGCGTTGAATGAAGGAGAGAAAGAAGAAGGACACGCACAGCTTTACTGGATGACACGGTGTCGAATGGCCGAACAGCCAAGGTCAGGCGTTGAATGAAGTAGAGAAAGAAGAAGGACACGCACAGCTTTACTGGATGGCACGGTGTCGAATGGCTGAACAGCCAAGGTCAGGCGTTGAATGAAGAAAAGAAAGAAGAAGGACACGCACAGCTTTACTGGATGGCACGGTGTCGAATGGCTGCACAGCCAAGGTCAGGCGTTGAATGAAGTAGAGAAAGAAGAAGGACACGCACAGCTTTACTGGATATCACGGTGTCGAATGGCTGAACAGCCAAGGTCAGGCGTTGAATGAAGGAGAGAAAGAAGAAGGACACACACAGCTTTACTGGATGGCACGGTGTCGAATGGCTGAACAGCCAAGGTCAGGCTTTGAATGAAGTAGAGAAAGAAGAAGGACACACACAGCTTTACTGGATGGCACGGTGTCGAATGGCTGAACAGCCAAGGTCAGGCGTTGAATAAAGTAGAGAAAGAAGAAGGACACGCACAGCTTTACTGGATGGCACGGTGTCGAATGGCCGAACAGCCAAGGTCAGGCGTTGAATAAAGTAGAGAAAGAAGAAGGACACACACAGCTTTATTGGATGGCACGGTGTCGAATGGCTGAACAGCCAAGGTCAGGCGTTGAATGAAGGAGAGAAAGAAGAAGGACACGCACAGCTTTACTGGATGGCACGGTGTCGAATGGCTGAACAGCCAAGGTCAGGCGTTGAATGAAGGAGAGAAAGAAGAAGGACACACACAGCTTTACTGGATGGCACGGTGTCGAATGGCTGAACAGCCAAGGTCAGGCGTTGAATGAAGGAGAGAAAGAAGAAGGACACGCACAGCTTTACTAGATGGCACGGTGTCGAATGGCTGAACAGCCAAGGTCAGGCGTTGAATGAAGGAGAGAAAGAAGAAGGACACACACAGCTTTACTGGATGGCACGGTGTCGAATGGCCGAACAGCCAAGGTCAGGCGTTGAAAAAAGTAGAGAAAGAAGAAGGACACACACAGCTTTACTGGATGGCACGGTGTCGAATGGCTGAACAGCCAAGGTCAGGCGTTGAATGAAGGAGAGAAAGGAGAAGGACACGCACAGCTTTACTGGATGGCACGGTGTCGAATGGCTGAACAGCCAAGGTCAGGCGTTGAATGAAGGAGAGAAAGAAGAAGGACACACACAGCTTTACTGGATGGCACGGTGTCGAATGGCTGAACAGCCAAGGTCAGGCGTTGAATGAAGGAGAGAAAGAAGAAGGACACGCACAGCTTTACTGGATGGCACGGTGTCGAATGGCTGAACAGCCAAGGTCAGTCGTTGAATGAAGGAGAGAA
The DNA here is from genome assembly GCA_946811695.1 of Gonocerus acuteangulatus. Taxonomy (NCBI): domain Eukaryota; kingdom Metazoa; phylum Arthropoda; class Insecta; order Hemiptera; family Coreidae; genus Gonocerus; species Gonocerus acuteangulatus. Next base: position 415,173 of record OX328128.1, on the reverse strand, counting down.
AGAAGAAGGACACACACAGCTTTACTGGATGGCACGGTGTCGAATGGCTGAACAGCCAAGGTCAGGCGTTGAATGAAGTAGAGAAAGAAGAAGGACACGCACAGCTTTGCTGGATGTCACGGTGTCGAATGGCTGAACAGCCAAGGTCAGGCGTTGAATGAAGGAGAGAAAGAAGAAGGACACGCACAGCTTTACTGGATGGCACGGTGTCGAATGGCCGAACAGCCAAGGTCAGGCGTTGAATGAAGGAGAGAAAGAAGAAGGACACGCACAGCTTTACTGGATGGCACGGTGTCGAATGGCTGAACAGCCAAGGTCAGGCGTTGAATGAAGGAGAGAAAGAAGAAGGACACACACAGCTTTACTGGATGGCACGGTGTCGAATGGCCGAACAGCCAAGGTCAGGCGTTGAATGAAGGAGAGAAAGAAGAAGGACACACACAGCTTTACTGGATGGCACGGTGTCGAATGGCCGAACAGCCAAGGTCAGGCGTTGAATAAAGTAGAGAAAGAAGAAGGACACGCACAGCTTTACTGGATGGCACGGTGTCGAATGGCCGAACAGCCAAGGTCAGGCGTTGAATTAAGTAGAGAAAGAAGAAGGACACACACAGCTTTACTGGATGGCACGGTGTCGAATGGCTGAACAGCCAAGGTCAGGCGTTGAATGAAGTAGAGAAAGAAGAAGGACACGCACAGCTTTACTGGATGGCACGGTGTCGAATGGCTGAACAGCCAAGGTCAGGCGTTGAATGAAGGAGAGAAAGAAGAAGGACACGCACAGCTTCCCTGGATGGCACGGTGTCGAATGGCTGAACAGCCAAGGTCAGGCGTTGAATGAAGTAGAGAAAGAAGAAGGACACACACAGCTTTACTGGATGGCACGGTGTCGAATGGCTGAACAGCCAAGGTCAGGCGTTGAATAAAGTAGAGAAAGAAGAAGGACACGCACAGCTTTACTGGATGGCACGGTGTCGAATGGCCGAACAGCCAAGGTCAGGCGTTGAATGAAGGAGAGAAAGAAGAAGGACACGCACAGCTTTACTGGATGACACGGTGTCGAATGGCCGAACAGCCAAGGTCAGGCGTTGAATGAAGTAGAGAAAGAAGAAGGACACGCACAGCTTTACTGGATGGCACGGTGTCGAATGGCTGAACAGCCAAGGTCAGGCGTTGAATGAAGGAGAGAAAGAAGAAGGACACGCACAGTTTTACTGGATGGCACGGTGTCGAATGGCTGAACAGCCAAGGTCAGGCGTTGAATGAAGTAGAGAAAGAAGAAGGACACGCACAGCTTTACTGGATGTCACGGTGTCGAATGGCTGAACAGCCAAGGTCAGGCGTTGAATGAAGGAGAGAAAGAAGAAGGACACACACAGCTTTACTGGATGGCACGGTGTCGAATGGCTGAACAGCCAAGGTCAGGCTTTGAATGAAGTAGAGAAAGAAGAAGGACACACACAGCTTTACTGGATGGCACGGTGTCGAATGGCTGAACAGCCAAGGTCAGGCGTTGAATAAAGTAGAGAAAGAAGAAGGACACGCACAGCTTTACTGGATGGCACGGTGTCGAATGGCCGAACAGCCAAGGTCAGGCGTTGAATAAAGTAGAGAAAGAAGAAGGACACACACAATTTTATTGGATGGCACGGTGTCGAATGGCTGAACAGCCAAGGTCAGGCGTTGAATGAAGGAGAGAAAGAAGAAGGACACGCACAGCTTTACTGGATGGCACGGTGTCGAATGGCTGAACAGCCAAGGTCAGGCGTTGAATAAAGTAGAGAATGAAGAAGGACACGAACAGCTTTACTGGATGGCACGGTGTCGAATGGCTGAACAGCCAAGGTCAGGCGTTGAATGAAGGAGAGAAAGAAGAAGGACACGCACAGCTTTACTGGATGGCACGGTGTCGAATGGCTGAACAGCCAAGGTCAGGTGTTGAATGAAGGAGAGAAAGAAGAAGGACACGCACAGCTTTACTGGATGGCACGGTGTCGAATGGCTGAACAGCCAAGGTCAGGCGTTGAATGAAGTAGAGAAAGAAGAAGGACACGCACAGCTTTACTGGATGGCACGGTGTCGAATGGCTGAACAGTCAAGGTCAGGCGTTGAATGAAGGAGAGAAAGAAGAAGGACACGCACAGCTTTACTGGATGGCACGGTGTCGAATGGCCGAACAGCCAAGGTCAGGCGTTGAATGAAGGAGAGAAAGGAGAAAATATAATAAGGAAAATATACTAATAACCATTTTGGACTAATATATACTAACACCAATAACCATTTTCGATTAAAATATACTAATAACCATTTTGGACTAATATATACTAACACCAATATCCATTTTCGATTAAAATATACTAATAACCATTTTGGACTAATATATACCAACACCAATAACCATTTTCGATTAAAATATACTAATAACCATTTTCGATTAAAATATACTAATAACCATTTTGGACTAATATATACTAACACCAATAACCATTTTCGATTAAAATATACTAATAACCATTTTCGATTAAAATATACTAATAACCATTTTGGACTAATATATACTAACACCAATAACCATTTTCGATTAAAATATACTAATAACCATTTTGGACTAATATATACCAACACCAATAACCATTTTCGATTAAAATATACTAATAACCATTTGTGATTAAAATATACTAATAACCATTTTGGACTAATATATACTAACACCAATAACCATTTTCGATTAAAATATACTAATAACCATTTTGGACTAATATATACTAACACCAATATCCATTTTCGATTAAAATATACTAATAACCATTTTGGACTAATATATACCAACACCAATAACCATTTTCGATTAAAATATACTAATAACCATTTTCGATTAAAATATACTAATAACCATTTTGGACTAATATATACTAACACCAATAACCATTTTCGATTAAAATATACTAATAACCATTTTCGATTAAAATATACTAATAACCATTTTGGACTAATATATACTAACACCAATAACCATTTTCGATTAAAATATACTAATAACCATTTTGGACTAATATATACCAACACCAATAACCATTTTCGATTAAAATATACTAATAACCATTTGTGATTAAAATATACTAATAACCATTTTGGACTAATATATACTAACACCAATAACCATTTTCGATTAAAATATACTAATAACCATTTTGGACTAATATATACTAACACCAATAACCATTTTCGATTAAAATATACTAATAACCATTTTGGACTAATATATACTAACACCAATAACCATTTTCGATTAAAATATACTAATAACCATTTTGGACTAATATATACCAACACCAATAACCATTTTCGATTAAAATATACTAATAACCATTTTCGATTAAAATATACTAATAACCATTTTGGACTAATATATACTAATACCAATAACCATTTTCGATTAAAATATACTAATAACCATTTTGGACTAATATATACTAACATCAATAACCATTTTCGATTAAAATATACTAATAACCATTTTGGACTAATATATACTAACACCAATAATCATTTTCGATTAAAATATACTAATAACCATTTTGGACTAATATATACTAACACCAATAACCATTTTCGATTAAAATATACTAATAACCATTTTGGACTAATATATACTAACACCAATAACCATTTTCGATTAAAATATACTAATAACCATTTTGGACTAATATATACCAACACCAATAACCATTTTCGATTAAAATATACTAATAACCATTTTGGACTAATATATACTAACACCAATAACCATTTTCGATTAAAATATACTAATAACCATTTTGGACTAATATATACTAACACCAATAACCATTTTCGATTAAAATATACTAATAACCATTTTGGACTAATATATACTAACACCAATAACCATTTTCGATTAAAATATACTAATAACCATTTTGGACTAATATATATTAACACCAATAACCATTTTCGATTAAAATATACTAATAACCATTTTGGACTAATATATACCAACACCAATAACCATTTTCGATTAAAATATACTAATGACCATTTTCGATTAAAATATACTAACACCAATAACCATTTTGGGCTAATATATACTAACACCAATAACCATTTTCGATTAAAATATACTAATAACCATTTTCGATTAAAATATACTAATAACCATTTTGGACTAATATATACTAACACCAATAACCATTTTCGATTAATATATACTAATAACCATTTTGGACTAATATATACTAACACCAATAACCATTTTCGATTAAAATATACTAATAACCATTTTGGACTAATATATACCAACACCAATAACCATTTTCGATTAAAATATACTAATAACCATTTTCGATTAAAATATACTAATAACCATTTTGGACTAATATATACAACACCAATAACCATTTTCGATTAAAATATACTAATAACCATTTTCGATTAAAATATACTAATAACCATTTTGGACTAATATATACTAACACCAATAACCATTTTCGATTAAAATATACTAATAACCATTTTGGACTAATATATACCAACACCAATAACCATTTTCGATTAAAATATACTAATAACCATTTGTGATTAAAATATACTAATAACCATTTTGGACTAATATATACTAACACCAATAACCATTTTCGATTAACATATACTAATAACCATTTTGGACTAATATATACTAACACCAATAACCATTTTCGATTAAAATATACTAATAACCATTTTGGACTAATATATACTAACACCAATAACCATTTTCGATTAAAATATACTAATAACCATTTTGGACTAATATATACTAACACCAATAACCATTTTCGATTAAAATATACTAATAACCATTTTGGACTAATATATACTAACACCAATAACCATTTTCGATTAAAATATACTAATAACCATTTTGGACTAATATATACCAACACCAATAACCATTTTCGATTAAAATATACTAATGACCATTTTCCATTAAAATATACTAACACCAATAACCATTTTGGACTAATATATACTAACACCAATAACCATTTTCGATTAAAATATACTAATAACCATTTTCGATTAAAATATACTAATAACCATTTTGGACTAATATATACTAACACCAATAACCATTTTCGATTAAAATATACTAATAACCATTTTGGACTAATATATACTAACACCAATAACCATTTTCGATTAAAATATACTAATAACCATTTTGGACTAATATATACCAACACCAATAACCATTTTCGATTAAAATATACTAATGACCATTTTCGATTAAAATATACTAACACCAATAACCATTTTGGACTAATATATACTAACACCAATAACCATTTTCGATTAAAATATACTAATAACCATTTTCGATTAAAATATACTAATAACCATTTTGGACTAATATATACTAACACCAATAACCATTTTCGATTAAAATATACTAATAACCATTTTGGACTAATATATACTAACACCAATAACCATTTTCGATTAAAATATACTAATAACCATTTTGGACTAATATATACCAACACCAATAACCATTTTCGATTAAAATATACTAATAACCATTTTCGATTAAAATATACTAATAACCATTTTGGACTAATATATACTAACACCAATAACCATTTTCGATTAAAATATACTAATAACCATTTTCGATTAAAATATACTAATAACCATTTTGGACTAATATATACTAACACCAATAACCATTTTCGATTAAAATATACTAATAACCATTTTGGACTAATATATACCAACACCAATAACCATTTTCGATTAAAATATACTAATAACCATTTGTGATTAAAATATACTAATAAGCATTTTGGACTAATATATACTAACACCAATAACCATTTTCGATTAACATATACTAATAACCATTTTGGACTAATATATACTAACACCAATAACCATTTTCGATTAAAATATACTAATAACCATTTTGGACTAATATATACTAACACCAATAACCATTTTCGATTAAAATATACTAATAACCATTTTGGACTAATATATACTAACACCAATAACCATTTTCGATTAAAATATACTAATAACCATTTTGGACTAATATATACTAACACCAATAACCATTTTCGATTAAAATATACTAATAACCATTTTGGACTAATATATACTAACACCAATAACCATTTTCGATTAAAATATACTAATAACCATTTTGGACTAATATATACTAACACCAATAACCATTTTCGATTAAAATATAAATATATGCTTATTAAAAGTATAGTTTAAGAGCTTTGAGACATTTATTTTTACGTTTTAGCGCGGTTCCTCCCTCCCCCATAGGGAGGAACCCTGCTTATAAGGTTGATACAATGAAACAATCCGGAAGTGCCGACTAGAAAATTTCGCGTTTCAGAACCCCTAGAGACCGAAAATAACGGTGGTTCAAATTTGTATACATATATATATATATATATATATATATATATATATATATATATATATATATATATATATATATATATATATATATATATATATGTAGCAGCTTTTATATAATATTAAAAAATATCAAATGATAAAAAAACATATGCTCACAGTTTTCATATAAAGCTTTGTAGCTAAAAAAAAAAAAAAAGGCAAAAAGTTTTTAAGACAATTCTGAGACAATGTTCAGTGCTTGTGTGTATCAGTCAAACTTTATCCAGTGACAGGGAGCCGAGACAAGTGCTTCACAGAAGAGCTGTATCGGTGAGTCTCTCATCTTAAGTATTTTTTTCAAGAGCAACCGTATACTTCAAGCAGCATCTCTTTTTTATTGGAGTCAAGTTTCTAAGGACATTTTATTAATTTCAATTTATATAATAAAAATTTATTATATTTTGTTTAAAATTTGTTTGGGAACTTTGATAACACAAACTGTAAATCCCAACATATATATATATATATATATATATATATATATATATATATATATATATATTTGTCTGTTCGCTCTCTAGGTCGAAGACGAATGGTCTGATTTTGATGAAATTTGGTACAAAAATCAGTCGTACAATATGAAAGGTCAAGTTCGTTAACCAGCAAAATCCGCCCACTAGAAGATGGAGTTTGGGGCGAAATTCGCGCAGAAAAAATCGTAACGCTTACGTTTTTGAGTTCATAAGCTTGTAAGTACTCTTTTTATAGGCTTCTTGGGCTAGGAAAACGAATGAAACCATTTTCAAGGCGATAGCTTTAACCGTTTTCGAGAAAATTGGAAAAATAGTTTTTGAATACCGTTTTAGCGCGGTTCCTCCCTCCCCCATAGGGAGGAACCCCGCTTATAAGGTTGATACAATGAAACAATCCGGAAGTGCCGACAAGAAAATTTCGCGTTTCAGAACCCCTAGAGACCGAAAATAACGGTGGTTCAAATTTGTATATATATATATATATATATATATATATATATATATATATATGTATATATTTATTTATATATATATATATATATATACATATATATATATATATATATATACATATATATATATATATATATATATATATATATATATATATATATATATATATATATCTATATACATTTCTCTGTTCGCTCATTTCTTTCTTCCCTGACGGTCCGATTTTGATGAAATTTGGTACAAAAATCAGTCGTCCAATTTGAAAGGTCAAGTTCGTTAACCAGCAAAATCCGCCCACTGGAAGATGGCGTTTGGGGCGAAATTCGTGCAGAAAAAATCGTAACGCTTACGTTTTTGAGTTCATAAGCTTGTAAGTACTCTTTTTATAGGCTTCTTGGGCTAGGAAAACGAATGAAACCATTTTCAAGGCGATAGCTTTAACCGTTTTCGAGAAAATTGGAAAAATAGTTTTTGAATACCGTTTTTGGTGTGGGTACTTAGAATCACGGGATTCAGTTGAAACATTATCTGCATGTTCTACTTTCATTAAAACTAATATGTTGAAAGTTATGTTACGTTTGGAGTTAAGGAAGGGTTAGAATAAAATATTTTATGAACAGACATGAAAAGTTTTGGGAACTTCGTATACTTTCATTAATATCGCGAACACGGTTGGGAAATCGTGGTAAGTGGATAGAAACTATTTGAAAGCTTACTAAATTCTCTACAAAAATGATCCTAAAACTATTTTTGATTAGGTTATGTCAATCGGAGAAATAAGTGCTTAAAACTTCAAATACGTCTGTTTTGTTCTTATGAACGGGTTTTTGTCGTTCTTTTTGTAATTTTTGTCTCTTTCCCTTGGTTTTTTATTGCTTTTTATTTTTGTAATTTATTATGTTAGGAAAATGTATTTGTTTGTAAAACAGGATAGGAAAAGTGAGACCAATTTTCTGTTGCTAGAAATAATGAAAATTTTGGGAACTTCGTATACTTTCATTAATATCTCGAAAACGGTTGAAAATCTTGGGAAGCGAAAGGTTACCATTCGAAAGCTTACTAAATGCTCTACAAAAAATGTTCTGACGAAAGTTATAATTAGGCGACGTCAATCGGAGAAATAAGTGCTTAAACCATTAAAGTAATTGATTTCGTTTATTCGAACGGTTTTTTGTCTGTTTTTATTCCTATTTTTTCATTGCTTATAGTTAGATAATGTATTTGACAATAAAATAGATTAATTAGAATAAGAAAAACAATTCGAACAGGTAGATATCGAAAAAAGCTGTGCTTCAAATTAGAATCTATTGTTGAGTAATTATATGAATCTTTGGATAATAATTCCAATAGTTAAAATTATAACTAAATTGGAAAATGTGTATTTAATAGAACTCATTAAACCTTTTACAGAGAACTCTATTTTTTATTTTAATTTTATTGATCAACAGGTCTTTGCATATATTTAAAAACTCTGTTGATATAACCTCTATATCGTTTTTTGTTTTTAGGCCAATCTATAATTCCTTTGGGTTAATATGTATTTTAAATTGAAGCTTTAAAGCCTCAACAGGAATATTTGTGTAATCACCCTTCACAGTTAATTTATTAGAATCATGAGTGACCGTTTTTGTGTTACAACTAACAATCTTTGAAAACGAAGTTTGACTATCCTTGTTATTGTTATTTTCCTTCTGTTTGGCCGAGATTTTCTATTCATGATCTAATTCTCCTTGAATTTTTTGACTAGATCAAGAACCTAATTTAAGCACTCTTAAATTCCTTAATTTAATTGAGGAAGATTATCAAGCTTGATATAATCACTTTTGGGTTAATACGGGTGGTCTATACCGAGTCCTTTGTTTGTAAACACAAAGAGCCTTCTGAGTAACGGTAAAGGGCAGTAAAAGTATATGACTTTACCTGGAAGCAGACCCTGCATACAGAGAATTACAATACGAGACCTCATTCTCCCTTTTTACCAGCTCCCGTGTAACACCTTAGATCTGTTTATATTGTTAGCGCGGTTCCTCCCTCCCTTCATAGGGAGGAACCCCGCTTATAAAATTGATCTCATGAAACAATCCGGAAGTGCCGACTAGAAAATTTCGCGTTTCAGAACCCCTAGAGACCGAAAATAACAGTGGTTCAAATTTGTATATATATATATATATATATATATATATATATATATATATATAAATATATATTTGTCTGTTATTTGAAAGGTCAAGTTCGTTAACCAGCAAAATCCGCCCACTGGAAGATGGCGTTTGGGGCGAAATTCGCGCAAATAAAATCGCAACGCTTACATTTTTGAGTTCATATGCTTGTAAGTACTCGTTTTGTAGGCTTCTTGGCCTAGGAAAACGAAAGAAACCGTTTTTAAGGCGATAGCTTTAACCGTTTTCGAGAAAATTGGGAACATAGTTGCTGAATAACGTTTTTGGTTTTGGTACATAAAATCATGGGATTCAGTTGAAACATTTTTTGCATGTTCAAATTTTATCAAAACTAATATCTTAAACTTTGTGTTACGTTTGGAGTTAAGGAAGGGTTAGAATAAAATATTTTATGAACAGACATGAAAAGTTTTGGGAACTTCGTATACTTTCATTAATATCTCGAACACGGTTGGGAAATTTTCATAAGTGAATAGAAACTATTTGAAAGCTTTCTAAATTCTCTACAGAAAAGATTCTGAAACAAGTTTTGATTAGGTGATGTCAGTCGAAGAAATAAGTGCTTAAAACTTCAAATACGTCTGTTTAGTTCTTATGAACGGGTGTTGGTCGTTCTTTTTGTAATTTTTGTCTCTTTCCCTTAGTTTTTTATTTTTGTAATTTCTTATGTTAAGAAAATGTATTTGTGTGTAAAACAGGATATGTAAAATGAGACCAATTTTCTATTGCTAGAAGTAATGAAAAGTTTTGGGAACTTCGTATAATTTCTTAATATCTCGAAAACGGTTGAAAATCTTGGGAAGCGAAAGGTTACCATTCGAAAGCTTACTAAATGCTCTACAAAAAATGTTCTGACGAAAGTTTTAATTAGGCGATGTCAATCGGAGAAATAAGTGCTTAAACCATTAAAGTAATTGATTTCGTTTATTCGAACGGTTTTTTTGTCTGTTTTTATTCCTTGTTATTTCTTAATTGCTTATAGTTGGATAATGTATTTTACAATAAAACTAGGTAAGTAAAATAACAAAACAATTTATTGTTAGAAATATAGATTTCCTAGATTCCAAGACCTTGTAACTGGCGGGACCCTTTCAAGTGTTGACCGACCCTTCCAGGTAAGATCGTAAATCAAGACCTTTCAAGACTGGTGGAACCAAAATAATAACTGCTTCTATTTTAATCTTAAGGCGATTCGCCAAAGTTGCGAAGCCTTATCAATAAATAAATATTTTAATCTTTCCAAATTAGACTAGGGATAAGAAAGGAACCGCGCTAAGATGATGCAGTTCCTGCGAGTCGGACTTTTTGGTTTGGGTACTTAGAATCATGGGATTCAGTTGAAACACTTTCTGCATGTTCTACTTTCATTAAAACTAATATGTTGAAATTTTGGTTACGTTTGGAGTTAAGGAAGGGTTAAAATAAAATATTTTATTAACAGACTTAAAAAGTTTTGGTAACTTTGTATATTTTCCTTAATATCTCGAAAAAGGTTGAGAATCTTGGTAAACGAAAGAATACCATTAGAAAGCTTACTAAATGCTCTACAAAAAAGGTTCTGATGAAAGTTTTGATTAGGCGATGTCAATCGGAGAAATAAGTGCTTAAAACTTCAAATACGTAAACAACCATTAAACCATTAAAGTAAATAACGTGCTTAAACCATTAAAGTAATTGATTTTGCTTATTCGAACTGTTCTTTTTGTCTGTTTTTATTCCTTGTTATTTTTTAATTGCTTAGAGTTGGATAATGTATTTTACAATAAATCAGATTAGGCAAAATAAGAAAAACAATTCATTGTTAGAAATATAGCTTGCCAAGAGAAAAAGATTCGTTGACGTCTTTTGAATATTTTCAATTGCCTTTATGCTGTTGGTTTTTTTATTTTATTTTTAAATTGATTTTATCTGTAGAATTATTACTATAGTAAAAGAACACAGGAATGTGTGAAAATATTTGATATTTTCCAATTCATTGAAACGTATGAAATGAAGTATCGGTAGAAGAGGATTCTAGGGTCTTGCGGGCCTGACCCCAGGTATAGCCATAAAACCCTTTGAACAAAGGCCGAGGAAAATATTATCTGTTTCTATTCTATGCTTTTCAAATGAGAATAGGGATATGAACAGGAACCGGGGTCTCCCGTGGTCTAATGGCTAGCGCCTTGGATTCATAAGCGGGAGATGGTGGGTTCGATTCCCAACCTCCGGCAGGAATTTTATCATCCCACGGCTCGCTGGTGAAATTCCTCGCTACACCCTGGATGTCGGCGCTAATGACCTAGATGTAGATGTGCCGTAAAAAAAACAAAAATAAAAAAAATAAATAAATAAATAAATAAAAATAAAAAATAAAAAAAAAAACTGGAACCGCGCTAAGATGACGCAGTTCCTGCGAGTCGGACTTTTTATTCTTATTTAGGTTGCAATGAATCACAAATTTCACGAAAATACGAGTTTGGGCTGTAATTGCTCGGAATCATTCAGGCTTGATGCCTTTTATTTTTTCGTAAGAAAATCGATTACCCCTAGTTGGAATCGATCCAAGGAAGAACTGCTACTATCAATAATAACGGCCATCTTACTTAGCGCGAGTAGTGCAGAGTTGTTGTAACAAATATCCAGTTAGAATAGAATAGAATAATCTTTATTTCCAAATACTCGTTTTCGAGATATGGACACGTCATATAATAATATTATAATACATTTAATAATACATTAGTAATTATTTCGATGAATTGTAGAGAGAGAGAAAAAACAACTAAATGTAGTCCGTTTAATTTGCATATGATATCATACATAGAAGGTTCTATGAGGATTGAGGCCGAACAGACTGTACCTCAAGAAGCAGACGACGATTTCATTCAACCTGTCGATTCTAGACGATATCGTGTTGTCTACTTTAATAGTTCCAGCTTGGGCGAACATCACCACACCTCCTAGAGCTCTGTCGTCTAGATAGACCTCGTGATCTATTTCGAACTTGACGTGAATCCGCGACATCCTTTCGAACCTCTCAACAACTTCCGGGATGATCGTCTTGACGAGTCGCCGGTCCTTCTTGAGGACGCGAACACCGACATTCCTCTCCATCATCATGCAGAGCGATTGGAGTAGGAGGTTGGAGAAGAGGTTGCGATAGAAGGCCTCGTTGGCGATATCCTGCACTAGGCGACTGTAGACTTGATCGAATATCTCTTCAAGTCTCAGCACTTTCAGTTGGAGGAGTTTCATCCTTTCATGACTCACCATGATGGTCAGCTTGATGATTTGCTGTTTGTCGATGTCGTCTTCTCTTCTGGAGTAGTAGTTGCTGATCTTTATCCTCTCTGTGTTTATGTAGTTGCCTAAAAGATTGTTGGCATCTTCGTCTGCTTTGTGGTCGATCTCTATCGCTCTCTCTTCGCCTTCTTGGTCTATGAAAGCGATCATCCTCTTGAGCTGTTTTCCGAAGTCTATCCCCGACGGCAGAGGTCTGCTAGCAGTAGACATGGCGATAATAAACACCTTATGATTCTAGATTATCTTACACACACAAATGCATTGACTCTTCTCCGATTCCTATTATTAGAAGATCCGACAGTCTTGGCGGAATACAAGCAACAGGTTGTTACAGTCAATGGAACGCAGTCATCTTAGCGATTTTCCAAGATTCTCTCCGCAGACTTCTTTAGCTACTGATTCTAACCTCTAGATGTAAACAACGAGATTAACGCCAGATGTCAAATCATGATGTATCTTCATTAATTCACATGTTTATTCTCATAATCTTTACTATAATTTATGCCACCTACTTCAAATTATTAGAATCCCTAGTGAAACGCTGAATAAATACTTGTGCTTTTTAGCACTTTCCTCCGAAGGAAAGTAGCTATTGAGGTTGGACTCATGACGGAATTTTTGAAAAATTTCTTCAAATCTTTATCGATCCTACCTAGTAGACACCGAATATGACCCCCGTTAAAATTTATATATATCTATATGTATATATATATATATATATATATATATATATATATATATATATATGCATATATATATATATATATATATATATATATATGCATATATATATATATATATATATATATATGCATATATATATATATATATATATATATATATATATATATATGCATATATATATATATATATATTATTTTTGAGGTTTCTTCGCTGGGGAGAATTATTTGTGTTAATACGGCATTCTCCAGCGGTCGATTTATTTGCGTAATATTTCGCAGAAATCACATTCTGCTTCTTCAGACGGTCCATGGCTTTAAATTTTTTTGTATACTTGTTATTTTTTTAATAACCTATATACTCGATTGATCATATTGCCATATGGCAAGTTTCAGATGTGCATTGTTGTACCGAGGCCTGTTGACATAGAGTAGAGCCGATGGGACTGCTTTGAGACTGTTCTACGTCTTGCTTCTTTGCGCTTGCTTGTATATTCCCACCCGATTTTCCTTCAATAGTTCTGAGAACGGGTTTCCATGTAGGATGTAGAATGACACCTTCATCTCTGTTCAGAGTCTTAGGTTGCTTGAATATTTCGACAGCCTCTCTTACTAGCCTTCTTTGACGATTGTCTTCTTTGGCTAGGACTCTGGCTTCGTCAAAAAGCATTTGCCCGGGACATTCTTCACCATGTCTTGCAACGGCAGACGTTTTTGTGCGTCTCAGGCGGTAGTCAGCGCAATGTTGGCCTATTCTAGTGGCTATTTTCTTCCCCGTCTGTCCTACGTAGACTGTCCCACAGTCGCAAGGGAGAAGATAAAAGCCTTTGTCTTGCAGCCTCTGTTTATCTTTTGCCGATCCAAGCCAGTCGCCTATTTTATCCAAAGGTCGAAAAGCGACGTCTACTCCTCGACTTATGAACAGTCTGCCTATCTTCTCACTTATCCCTCGGACGTATGGCAGCGATACTCTGTGACCCAGTTCTTCATTTTGTGTCTCAACAATTTCTTTTTGTTTTTTCTTTTTAATACGACTGACTGCTCTATCTACTTCCCTTGTTGCATAGCCGTTAGACTTGAGGTCGTTCTTGAGGAAAGCGAGTTCTTTATCCAGGTAGGCTTCGTTGCTACATAATTCGAAAGCCCTGTGAGTCAGAGTCTGCACAACTCCTCTCTTCTGCGCTGGGTGGTGGTGGGATTCAGCATGCAGATATCGTCCGGTAGATGTAGGTTTCCTGTAGACTGTATGTCCCAATCCGCCGCCTGGTTCCTTGATGATCAGAAGATCCAAAAATGGAAGCTTTCCATCCTTCTCTTCTTCCATTGTAAAATTGATTGATGGGTGGGAAGCATTCAGAAAGCTTAGGAACTTTTTTAATTCTTCAGGACCATGCTGCCAGACTACTAATACGTCGTCTACGTATCTGAGCCACAATTTCGGCTTGAGAGTTGCCGTATTTATCGCTTGCTTCTCAAATTCCTCCATAAAGATGTCTGCTACCACTGGTGATAGAGGGCTCCCCATCGCCACTCCATCCTTTTGTTTGTAGATAACATCTTTATATTGGAAAAAACAAGACGTGAGGCATATCTCTGCGAGCTTCATCATCTTACCTTGGAGCAGACTCTTTTCACGGATAATGGCAAGTGAGTCCGTAACTGGTAGATTCGTGAATAAGGCCTCAACATCAAAGCTCACCAAGACATCACCTTCCTCTATTTTGACTTTGTTAAGGATCTCCACTAGGTGGCTTGAGTTCTTTACAGCTGAAAAAGAGTTTCCAACCGAGGGTTTTAATAGCCTTGCCAAGACCTTACTGGTTCGATAGGTGGGAGCCCCAATCATGGATATGATAGGCCTCAATGGGACACCTTCTTTGTGGATCTTGGGGAGTCCATAGATACGGGGGATCCTTGAATCATCAGGAGTCATCTCGTTCAGCAATTTCTTTTCAATACCACCACTCTTCAAAATTTTAAGGATATTATTTTCCGTGATGCGAGTAGGGTTCTTTATCCCACAGTCGTAAGTCTTCGGGTCTAAAAGGATTTGCATTTTATCATCGTATTCTTTTCGACTCAGGATGACTGTAGCGTTACCCTTGTCAGCCCTAGTGATGATCACATCATCTCTTTTCCTTAAGTCGAGTAAGGCTCTCCTCTGAGCGAATGTAATATTCGTTTTAGGTGGCCGTGCTCTTTTGATGATGTGCGCAGCTTCCAATCTAATTTCGTCGGCTGTGTCATTATTTACATAAGAGAGGGCTGTCTCTACGCTGGTGACTAGATCTTCGACTGGAATTCGCTTAGGTGTCACAGCAAAGTTCAGACCTCGTTTTAGTAATTCTATAGTCGCTGCGGAAAGATCTATGCCGGCAAGGTTAATAATGCGTCTATCGTCATTGTATTGAGTAGTTTGGTGTTCCCTCGAATCGCTGGTATTTGCCAGAGAGACTCTTTCGTAGTTCATCACATGTCCATTGCAACGGGAGACGTCTTTTATTGTGGCCTTAGAATTGTTCTTAGTTATTATTCTTCTTAGTGGATCCTGAGTGAGTTTCAGCCACTTTTTTTCTTTCCTTTTTGAATTGAGGGCCGATATTCGGCTGGCTTGACTACTGGTGATGCGGTCAACAGTTTCCCACATTTCATCATTTATTTTTTCTTTTATACTTCCGACCAAGTTTTCACATTCGTTCTTGAGCTGCCATAATCGATAGCGATAGGCCCCTATATATATATATATATATATATATATATATATATATATATGTGTCTGTTAACACGATAGCGGCCAGAGTTTTTGTTTTTTCGTCACGAAACTTGGTATATAGCATTCAATTAGCAAACGATTGAACGAGTTCGTTAACCACCAAAATCGGTCCACCGGAAAGGGGGGTTTACCCCGAACCCAAAACACTAATTTGACCATTTCAGCCGTAATATTTGTTATATTTCAACGAAACTTGGTATTCGTACTGGTAATATAGAGAGAAAAGTGAGCTATAAAAATAAACTAAATCGGTTCATAAGGAGGGGGGGGGGGGTTTACTCCGGACCGACAATACCAATTTGCCACTACCAGCCGTGATTTTAGGTATATTTCGACGAAACTCGGTATTCATAGTGGTAATCTACAGGTAAATATGTGTTGTAAAAATAAACTAAATCGGTTCATTAGGAGGGGGGGTTTACTCCAGACCCACAATACCAATTCGCCACTACCAACCGTGATTTTTTGTATATTTCGACGAAACTCGGTATTCGTAGTGGTAATCTACAGGTAAATATGTGTTGTAAAAATAAACTAAATCGGTTCATTAGGAGAAGGGGTTTACTCCGGACCTAAATTACTAATATACTCATACTGGTCGTAATTTCTGCTGTATTGTAACGAAACGCGGTATACGTCGTGGGTAACTCATGAGAAAGAAGTGTTGTAAAAATGAGCTGAATCGGTCAATCGGAAAGGGGGGTTTACTTTGTAATATATTTCAATAGAAAAGCCAGCCAGACATAGGTTCACAAAGGCGCCGCAAGGAGCGCTAGAGGGACTGTATCCGGTTCCTGCGTTAGATCAAAATACAATAATATGAGGATTTTGTATTTATTACGTAGTGTAGTAGGTACCATGTGTAAACATAACTCTGCAAGCAAATTAATAATTTATCAGTTACTCATTACAAAATTAAAAGAGAACTATTGATGTTTTTATTTTATTTATGTAGGATATTTTAAGCAAATTGTTCTGGAAAGCAATCTACACTACCCAAATTCTGAGGAAAGTGCTTAGTTAAGCAGCTCCTGCGTGACGGACTTTTGATAATTAAAACTGTAAGGTTCCCAGACTTTTCTGTCCATAGACTACTTTCTAAATTTATCTCGTTCCGGTGGATTCTATGTTTTTACAATATTCCTAAAACTCTACAAAACGCGAACTCCCACAGACTTAGAACTCCCACAGACTTAGAACTCACAGGCTGCAGAAGGAGTGACTTGGACAGCCGATACAACAACTCCCACAGACTTAGAACTCACAGGCTGCAGAAGGAGTGACTTGGACAGCCGATACAACAACTCCCACAGACTTAGAACTCACAGGCTGCAGAAGGAGTGACTTGGACAGCCGATACAACAACTCCCACAGACTTAGAACTCACAGGCTGCAGAAGGAGTGACTTGGACAGCCGATACAACAACTCCCACAGACTTAGAACTCACAGGCTGCAGAAGGAGTGACTTGGACAGCCGATACAACAACTCCCACAGACTTAGAACTCACAGGCTGCAGAAGGAGTGACTTGGACAGCCGATACAACAACTCCCACAGACTTAGAACTCACAGGCTGCAGAAGGAGTGACTTGGACAGCCGATACAACAACTCCCACAGACTTAGAACTCACAGGCTGCAGAAGGAGTGACTTGGACAGACTTAGAACTCACAGGCTGCAGGAGGAGTGACTTGGACAGCCGACACAACAACTCCCACAGACTTAGAACTCACAGGCTGCAGAAGGAGTGACTTGGACAGCCAATACAATAATTTTACTTTTCTTTTCGAAATTCCAGAAACCTAAAGCGTTTATCTTTGGCTTTCGTGTATTGATGAAGAATCACACAAGTTGATGCAAGATTGCAAGCACACGCACTACAAGTTGATGCAGGATTGCATGCACGCGCACTACAAGTTGATGCAGGATTGCAAGCACACGCACTACAAGTTGATGCAAGATTGCAAGCACTCGCACTAGAAGTTGATGCAAGGTTGCAAGCACTCGCACTACAAGTTGATGCAGGATTGCAAGCACGCGCACTACAAGTTGATGCAGGATTGCAAGGACACGCACTACAAGTTGATGCAGGATTGCAAGCACTCGCACTACAAGTTGATGTAAGATTGCAAGCACTCGCACTACAAGTTGATGCAAGCACTCGCACTACAAGTTGATGCAGTATTGCAAGCACTCGCACTACAAGTTGATGTAAGATTGCAAGCACTCGCACTACAAGTTGATGCAGGATTGCAAGCACTCGCACTACAAGTCGATGTAGGATTGAAAGCACTCGCACTACAAGTTGAGCAGGATTGCAAGCACACGCACTACAAGTTGATGCAGGATTGCAAGCACTCGCACTACAAGTTGATGTAAGATTGCAAGACTCGCACTACAAGTTAATGCAATATTGCAAGCACTCGCACTACAAGTTGATGTAAGATTGCAAGACTCGCACTACAAGTTAATGCAATATTGCAAGCACTCGCACTACAAGTTGATGCAGGATTGCAAGCACTCGCACTACAAGTTGATGCAGAATTGCAAGCACTCGCACTACAAGTAGATGCAAGATTGCAAGCACTCGCACTACAAGTTGATGCAAGATTGCAAGCACTCGCACTACAAGTTGATGCAAATTGCAAGCACTCGCACTACAAGTCGATGTAGGATTGCAAACACTCGCACTACAAGTTGATGCAAGATTGCAAGCACTCGCACTACAAGTTGATGCAAATTGCAATCACTCGCACTACAAGTCGATGTAGGATTGCAAGCACTCGCACTACAAGTTGATGCAAATTGCAATCACTCGCACTACAAGTCGATGTAGGATTGCAAGCACTCGCACTACAAGTTGATGCAAGATTGCAAGCACTCGCACTACAAGTTGATGCAGGATTGCAAGCACTCGCACTACAAGTTGATGTAAGATTGCAAGACTCGCACTACAAGTTAATGCAATATTGCAAGCACTCGCACTACAAGTTGATGCAGGATTGCAAGCACTCGCACTACAAGTTGATGCAGAATTGCAAGCACTCGCACTACAAGTTGATGTAAGATTGCAAGCACACGCACTACAAGTTGATGCAAGATTGCAAGCACTCGCACTACAAGTTGATGTAAGATTGCAAGCACTCGCACTACAAGTTGATGCAAGCACTCGCACTACAAGTTGATGCAGGATTGCAAGCACTCGCACTACAAGTTGATGTAAGATTGCAAGCACTCGCACTACAAGTTGATGCAGGATTGCAAGCACTCGCACTACAAGTTGATGCAGAATTGCAAGCACTCGCACTACAAGTTGATGTAAGATTGCAAGCACACGCACTACAAGTTGATGCAAGATTGCAAGCACTCGCACTAGAAGTTGATGCAAGGTTGCAAGCACTCGCACTACAAGTTGATGCAGGATTGCAAGCACGCGCACTACAAGTTGATGCAGGATTGCAAGGACACGCACTACAAGTTGATGCAGGATTGCAAGCACTCGCACTACAAGTTGATGTAAGATTGCAAGCACTCGCACTACAAGTTGATGCAAGCACTCGCACTACAAGTTGATGCAGTATTGCAAGCACTCGCACTACAAGTTGATGTAAGATTGCAAGCACTCGCACTACAAGTTGATGCAGGATTGCAAGCACTCGCACTACAAGTCGATGTAGGATTGAAAGCACTCGCACTACAAGTTGAGCAGGATTGCAAGCACACGCACTACAAGTTGATGCAGGATTGCAAGCACTCGCACTACAAGTTGATGTAAGATTGCAAGACTCGCACTACAAGTTAATGCAATATTGCAAGCACTCGCACTACAAGTTGATGTAAGATTGCAAGACTCGCACTACAAGTTAATGCAATATTGCAAGCACTCGCACTACAAGTTGATGCAGGATTGCAAGCACTCGCACTACAAGTTGATGCAGAATTGCAAGCACTCGCACTACAAGTAGATGCAAGATTGCAAGCACTCGCACTACAAGTTGATGCAAGATTGCAAGCACTCGCACTACAAGTTGATGCAAATTGCAAGCACTCGCACTACAAGTCGATGTAGGATTGCAAACACTCGCACTACAAGTTGATGCAAGATTGCAAGCACTCGCACTACAAGTTGATGCAAATTGCAATCACTCGCACTACAAGTCGATGTAGGATTGCAAGCACTCGCACTACAAGTTGATGCAAATTGCAATCACTCGCACTACAAGTCGATGTAGGATTGCAAGCACTCGCACTACAAGTTGATGCAAGATTGCAAGCACTCGCACTACAAGTTGATGCAGGATTGCAAGCACTCGCACTACAAGTTGATGTAAGATTGCAAGACTCGCACTACAAGTTAATGCAATATTGCAAGCACTCGCACTACAAGTTGATGCAGGATTGCAAGCACTCGCACTACAAGTTGATGCAGAATTGCAAGCACTCGCACTACAAGTTGATGTAAGATTGCAAGCACACGCACTACAAGTTGATGCAAGATTGCAAGCACTCGCACTACAAGTTGATGTAAGATTGCAAGCACTCGCACTACAAGTTGATGCAAGCACTCGCACTACAAGTTGATGCAGGATTGCAAGCACTCGCACTACAAGTTGATGTAAGATTGCAAGCACTCGCACTACAAGTTGATGCAGGATTGCAAGCACTCGCACTACAAGTTGATGCAGAATTGCAAGCACTCGCACTACAAGTTGATGTAAGATTGCAAGCACACGCACTACAAGTTGATGCAAGATTGCAAGCACTCGCACTACAAGTTGATGTAAGATTGCAAGCACTCGCACTACAAGTTGATGCAAGCACTCGCACTACAAGTTGATGCAGGATTGCAAGCACTCGCACTACAAGTTGATGCAAGATTGCGAGCACTCGCACTACAAGTTGATGCAAATTGCAAGCACTCGCACTACAAGTCGATGTAGGATTGCAAGCACTCGCACTACAAGTTGATGCAAGATTGCAAGCACTCGCACTACAAGTTGATGCAAATTGCAAGCACTCGCACTACAAGTTGATGCAGGATTGCAAGCACTCGCACTACAAGTTGATGCAGAATTGCAAGCACTCGCACTACAAGTAGATGCAAGATTGCAAGCACTCGCACTACAAGTTGATGCAAGATTGCAAGCACTCGCACTACAAGTTGATGCAAATTGCAAGCACTCGCACTACAAGTCGATGTAGGATTGCAAACACTCGCACTACAAGTTGATGCAAGATTGCAAGCACTCGCACTACAAGTTGATGCAAATTGCAATCACTCGCACTACAAGTCGATGTAGGATTGCAAGCACTCGCACTACAAGTTGATGCAAATTGCAATCACTCGCACTACAAGTCGATGTAGGATTGCAAGCACTCGCACTACAAGTTGATGCAAGATTGCAAGCACTCGCACTACAAGTTGATGCAGGATTGCAAGCACTCGCACTACAAGTTGATGTAAGATTGCAAGACTCGCACTACAAGTTAATGCAATATTGCAAGCACTCGCACTACAAGTTGATGCAGGATTGCAAGCACTCGCACTACAAGTTGATGCAGAATTGCAAGCACTCGCACTACAAGTTGATGTAAGATTGCAAGCACACGCACTACAAGTTGATGCAAGATTGCAAGCACTCGCACTACAAGTTGATGTAAGATTGCAAGCACTCGCACTACAAGTTGATGCAAGCACTCGCACTACAAGTTGATGCAGGATTGCAAGCACTCGCACTACAAGTTGATGTAAGATTGCAAGCACTCGCACTACAAGTTGATGCAGGATTGCAAGCACTCGCACTACAAGTTGATGCAGAATTGCAAGCACTCGCACTACAAGTTGATGTAAGATTGCAAGCACACGCACTACAAGTTGATGCAAGATTGCAAGCACTCGCACTACAAGTTGATGTAAGATTGCAAGCACTCGCACTACAAGTTGATGCAAGCACTCGCACTACAAGTTGATGCAGGATTGCAAGCACTCGCACTACAAGTTGATGCAAGATTGCGAGCACTCGCACTACAAGTTGATGCAAATTGCAAGCACTCGCACTACAAGTCGATGTAGGATTGCAAGCACTCGCACTACAAGTTGATGCAAGATTGCAAGCACTCGCACTACAAGTTGATGCAAATTGCAAGCACTCGCACTACAAGTTGATGTAGGATTGCAAGCACTCGCACTACAAGTTGATGCAAGATTGCAAGCACTCGCACTACAAGTTGATGTAAGATTGCAAGCACACGCACTACAAGTTGATGCAAGATTGCAAGCACTCGCGATACAAGTTGATGCAGGATTGCAAGCACGCGCACTATAAGTTGATGCAAGATTGCAGGGTATGACTTATTTTAAATGTTAATGTCCATTATAACTCAGAATTTTAGGAAGACTTATCTTTCTAGCCAGGATAAGGCTGATGCCTTTTCTTTTTTCCAAAGAAAAGCCACCCCCCTCCATAGTGGGAATCGAACCCACGACTGTTGACACGGAGTGTTAAGTGCTCACGCCGTAAATATCAGGTTTGATTGTCTGTGTTTAGTCAGTCCTAGGTCTAGTGTCAAGTTGTTTAGAGTCCATGGTATGAATGTTACGGGAGGTCTGGGTAAGAGTCCATGGTATGAATGTTACGGGAGGTCTGGGTAAGAGTCCATGGTATGAATGTTACGGGAGGTCTGGGTAAGAGTCCATGGTATGAATGTTACGGGAGGTCTGGGTAAGAGTCCATGGTATGAATGTTACGGGAGGTCTGGGTAAGAGTCCATGGTATGAATGTTACGGGAGGTCTGGGTAAGAGTCCATGGTATGAATGTTACGGCAGGTCTGGGTAAGAGTCCATGGTATGAATGTTACGGGAGGTCTGGGTAAGAGTCCATGGTATGAATGTTACGGGAGGTCTGGGTAAGAGTTGTGTTTTTAGTAGGTCAGTGTCATAAATCATACATCTTACCAGCAGTGGGTGTTGCCTGAATGTCACGGGAGGTCCAGCAGTGGGTGTTGCCTGAATGTCACGGGAGGTCTGGGTGTTGCCTGAATGTCACGGGAGGTCTGGGTGTTGCCTGAATGTCACGGGAGGTCTGGGTGTTGCCTGAATGTCACGGGAGGTCTGGGTGTTGCCTGAATGTCACGGGAGGTCTGGGTGTTGCCTGAATGTCACGGGAGGTCTGGGTGTTGCCTGAATGTTACGGGAGGTCCATCAGTGGGTGTTGCCTGAATGTCACGGGAGGTCCAGCAGTGGGTGTTGCCTGAATGTCACGGGAGGTCTGGGTGTTGCCTGAATGTCACGGGAGGTCTGGGTGTTGCCTGAATGTCACGGGAGGTCTGGGTGTTGCCTGAATGTTACGGGAGGTCTGGGTGTTGCCTGAATGTCACGGGAGGTCTGGGTGTTGCCTGAATGTCACGGGAGGTCTGGGTGTTGCCTGAATGGTTGCATTTCGTATTATCGGAACAATTCCATTTAAAATGAAATCGCGTAACAAACAAAAAAGAAAACAACAATTGTGTGCGTAAATAAAGCACAAATGAATTGCGTTATAAAGACAAATGGAACAAGATTGGCTATTGTGTTTATAGTGTAGGGTCATTTCATGCCGCTTCATCCAGGCATGACACCCATGGTTACTGGGTCATTTCATGCCGCTTCATCCAGGCATGACACCCATGGTTACTGGGTCATTTCATGCGAGTTCATCCAGGCATGTCACCCATGGTTACTGGGTCATTTCATGCCGGTTCATCCAGGCATGTCACCCATGGTTACTGGGTCATTTCATGCGAGTTCATCCAGGCATGTCACCCATGGTTACTGGGTCATTTCATGCGAGTTCATCCAGGCATGACACCCATGGTTACTGGGTCATTTCATGCGAGTTCATCCAGGCATGTCACCCATGGTTACTGGGTCATTTCATGCCGGTTCATCCAGGCATGTCACCCATGGTTACTGGGTCATTTCATGCCAGTTCATCCAGGCATGTCACCCATGGTTACTGGGTCATTTCATGCCAGTTCATCCAGGCATGACACCCATGGTTACTGGGTCATTTCATGCCGCTTCATCCAGGCATGACACCCATGGTTACTGGGTCATTTCATGCCAGTTCATCCAGGCATGACACCCATGGTTACTGGGTCATTTCATGCCAGTTCATCCAGGCATGACACCCATGGTTACTGGGTCATTTCATGCCAGTTCATCCAGGCATGTCACCCATGGTTACTGGGTCATTTCATGCCAGTTCATCCTGGCATGTCACCCATGGTTACTGGGTCATTTCATGCCAGTTCATCCAGGCATGTCACCCATGGTTACTGGGTCATTTCATGCCAGTTCATCCAGGCATGTCACCCATGGTTACTGGGTCATTTCATGCCAGTTCATCCAGGCATGTCACCCATGGTTACTGGGTCATTTCATGCCAGTTCATCCAGGCATGTCACCCATGGTAACTGGGTCATTTCATGCCAGTTCATCCAGGCATGACACTCATGTCCTCAGATTTGGCTGACATTTCTTTATTTGCTTATTTGACCTTCCTAATAACCAATACGAAGTTTTAAGAATTAATCTTAGCCAGTTTTTAAGTTATGAAATTTTGTAAAATAGAATTAAAATGTTGTTTTCAAGGCTATCACTTCTATACTTCATAAATACCTCTAACTGCTTCAGGCGAGCTTCGAACCCGCATCTACTCTATACGAGGAGACTCTACTTGAGGTCTGTATTGAATTCTTATTAGTTAATCAACATCTCCAATCAATGCTGTATAAATCCATTTCTTATTTCCAGACGAATCCTTGTAAATTAGAGACTAGCCTGAAGCTGGACAGGACGTGACTTCCTTCTTCTTGTTTGTTCTAGAGCTGACAAGACATGTTGTTGGATAAGGAGATGGGCCTCGGGGCTGTAATCACTCTTTCTGGAATGGAGGAGATAACCTGGAACGGCTCATAATAACAGGTTACTCTACTCGGCTTGTCATGATCATCTGCTTACATAACTAGCTGTAATCATTTCATCAGCTGGGGGGCCATTTTCACAATACCTTTATCTAAGTATATATATATATATATATATATATATATATATATATATATATATATATATATATATATATATATATATATATGTATGTATATATATGAAGTTACCTATGGATTTTTCGCTAGTCCTTTTTAAGCGGTTTTAACATGTTTACAGTTGATCACTGCTAATATAGTTTATTCTGTTTATATTTTGTATACCATGAAAACGCTGATAAAAGTTAAGATTTAAGATTGTCTCTACATGAGCGCTTTCGGAGAATACATGATAGATCATCATCAAGGATCGGTCGAGAGCGGCGAGGGAACCACTGCCTGAAGATGATGATTCGGCTGAAGAGAGAGTTAAGAATACATCGGGGATCGGACAAGAGCGGCGAGGGAACCACCGCCTGAAGATGATGATTCGGCTGAAGAGAGAGTTAGGAATACATCGGGGATCGGACAAGAGCGACTAGGGAACCACCGCCTGAAGATGATGATTCGGCTGAAGAGAGAGTTAGGAATCATCGTCTGGGGTTTGGGTTGTCCTCGATGGAGCTTACCGAAGGAGGTGTTGTCATCCGTGGACTTGATATGACTCCATGGACCTGTAGTATGTTGGCAGGTTTCAGTTGGGCAATGGTGACGTCCGCTTTTCTAGAATCTATACATATTGTAGATTCCTACTTAAGGTTGGTACTACTGTAGAGGCCGGTGCATTGGAGACATCAGTGGGCTTCGAACCTTGTAGAATACACGGATACATGTCTGGAGACTAGGATGGACGAAGGTTCTTCTTCTCCAACGCCGCTCTGATCCCGGAGATGTACTGTAGAGGCCGGGGTATTGAAGAAAGCAGTGGTCTTCGAACCTTGTCGAATACACGGATACATGTCTGGAGACTAGGATGGACGAAGGTTCTTCTTCTCCAACGCCGCTCTGCTCCCGGAGATGTTGGACCAAAGATTATCTGCCTTGTTTAACCGCCACTAGAATGCAGTACCTCAACATGCTGCGTTGCAATCCTAAATACAGTTAGATAAGTCACCATAATAGGAGTTGGTTAAGTTACCATAGCTTGGAATGTGAGGTTTAAACGTACCATAGCTTGATATAGGAGTAGGATACGATACCAAAGCTTCATATGGGAGGTGTATAAGTTATCATAGCTTGGTACGGGAGTTGGATAAGTTATCATAGCTTGGTACGGGAGGTGGATAAGTTATCATAGCTTGATATGGGAGTTGGATACAATACCATAGCTTGATATGGGAGTTGGATAAGTTATCATAGCTTGGTACGGGAGGTGGTTAAGTTATCATAGCTTGGTACGGGAGGTGGATAAGTTATCATAGCTTGATATGGGAGTTGGATACGATACCACAGCTTGATATGGGAGGTGGATAAGTTATCACAGCTTGGTACGGGAGTTGGATAACTTATCATAGCTTGGTACGGGAGGTGGATAAGTCATCATAGCTTGGTACGGGAGGTGGATAAGTTATCATACCTTGGTACGGGAGTTGGATAAGTTATCATAGCTTGATATGGGAGTTGGATACGATACCACAGCTTGATATGGGAGGTGGATAAGTTATCACAGCTTGGTACGGGAGTTGGATAACTTATCATAGCTTGGTACGGGAGGTGGATTAGTTATCATAGCTTGGTACGGGAGGTGGATAAGTTATCATACCTTGGTACGGGAGTTGGATAAGTTATCATAGCTTAATACGGTAGGTGGATAAATATCATAGCTTGGTACGGGAGGTGGAAAAGTTATCATAGCTTGATATGGGAGTTGTTCTACAACGTATTTATGATAGTTCCAGAAACCTATCTACTTTCTTCTCAACAACCTTTCTAGGTTAGCCCGGGAAGGCTATCTTGTTTGTTCTCTGCAACCTATAGGTTGTTCCGTGAAACCTATCTAGGTTCATTGAGAGGAGATCGTAGACCGTTGATGATGCAAGGTAGGGATTGTCGGGGTTCGGTCACTGCTACTTAATAAAACTACATTTTATCATAAAAATAGTTTTATTGTGCCGACGTTTCGGCTTGAACTTCAAGCCTTCATCAGGGCTGTAAAAAACAAGTAGGACGGATGTAGTACTGAAATATACACACACATATATATACATATGCCTACAAACACAAATACACATACATATATACATACATACATATGTGGAAAAAGACAAAAACATAAAATACTAGAACATAATATATAGAAGAACAATGTGCTCTAGAAGTGTTTGGATTATTAGGAAAACAGATATAAGAATAACAGATTACATATTAGATTAGATATAAGAATAACAATATGGGCTTACCGATGGGAAGATAGAGAACTATTCCTCACAAATGCGGGATTCTTCCTATATTTCCCTGTATTAACTGTCAGAAATGATCCCGCATTTGTGAGGAATAGTTCTCTATCTTCCCATCGGTAAGCCCATATTGTTATTCTTATATCTAATCTAATATGTAATCTGTTATTCTTATATCTGTTTTCCTAATAATCCAAACACTTCTATATATTATGTTCTAGTATTTTATGTTTTTGTCTTTTTTCCACATATGTATGTATGTATATATGTATGTGTATTTGTGTTTGTAGGCATATGTATATATATATGTGTGTATATTTCAGTACTACATCCGTCCTACTTGTTTTTTACAGCCCTGATGAAGGCTTGAAGTTCAAGCCGAAACGTCGGCATAATAAAACCATTTTTATGATAAAATGTAGTTTTATTAAGTAGCAGTGACCGAACCCCGACAATCCCTACCTTCTATCTAGGTTCTTCTCTACAAACTACCTAGAAAGGCCCGGCAACATCATCATGATAAACTCTAAGCATAGTCCCAACCCATAAGACCCTCGTTTTATTCCCAGACACAAGATTGACAGAAGGGTCTGTTTATTGGGGTGATAGTAGCGATGACGTCATTAATAACTCCCTCAAGTGACGTCACACCCCTCCCGTGAGTCATGGTATTCGTCTCCCTTCACGAGGACAGCAGCAAGGGTGGCGTCAACACGGAACTCGTCCGATCAATATAGTCCTCCCTTTAGGTGAATTATTACATTTTCATTATGAATCATCTCTCTTGGAAATCAGAAATAGTAGCGGAATAATAATAATTGTAGAGAAAACACCAATAAAGTGTATCAAGATGCTTTCCAGTTATTTCGAGACTACCGCCTCATCTTTAGTTGAGTTTGATCCTGAGAGATCTCTGTTCTAAGCTGCTCGAGGGTTCCTCAGCCTAGTTGTTCTAGGACTATGTCGAGTACTGAAGTTAAGACTGATCCTGAAAGATCTCTGTTCTAAGCTATCTTGATTCTCTCCAATGGGATTAAGCTCAGAGCTGCTCGAGGGTTCCTCAGCCTAGTTGGTCTAAGACTAGGTCGAGTACTGAAGTTGAGACTGATCCTGAAAGATCTCTGTTCTAAGCTATCTTGATTCTCTCCAATGGGATTAAGCTCAGAGCTGCTCGAGGGTTCCTCAGCCTAGTTAGTCTAAGACTAGGTCGAGTACTGAAGTTAAGACTGATCCTGAAAGATCTCTGTTCTAAGCTATCTTGATTCTCTCCAATGGGATTAAGCTCAGAGCTGCTCGAGGTTTCCTCAGCCTAGTTGGTCTAAGACTAGGTCGAGTACTGAAGTTAAGACTGATCCTGAAAGATCTCTGTTCTAAGCTATCTTGATTCTCTCCAATGGGATTAAGCTCAGAGCTGCTCGAGGGTTCCTCAGCCTAGTTGTTCTAGGACTATGTCGAGTACTGAAGTTAAGACTGATCCTGAAAGATCTCTGTTCTAAGCTATCTTGATTCTCTCCAATGGGCTTAAGCTCAGAGCTGCTCGAGGGTTCCTCAGCCTAGTTGGTCTAAGACTAGGTCGAGTACTGAAGTTAAGACTGATCCTGAAAGATCTCTTTTCTAAGCTATCTTGATTCTCTCCAATGGGATTAAGCTCAGAGCTGCTCGAGGGTTCCTCAGCCTAGTTGTTCTAGGACTATGTCGAGTACTGAAGTTAAGACTGATCCTGAAAGATCTCTGTTCTAAGCTATCTTGATTCTCTCCAATGGGCTTAAGCTCAGAGCTGCTCGAGGGTTCCTCAGCCTAGTTGGTCTAAGACTAGGTCGAGTACTGAAGTTAAGACTGATCCTGAAAGATCTCTTTTCTAAGCTATCTTGATTCTCTCCAATGGGATTAAGCTCAGAGCTGCTCGAGGGTTCCTCAGCCTAGTTGTTCTAGGACTATGTCGAGTACTGAAGTTAAGACTGATCCTGAAAGATCTCTGTTCTAAGCTATCTTGATTCTCTCCAATGGGATTAAGCTCAGAGCTGCTCGAGGGTTCCTCAGCCTAGTTGGTCTAGGACTATGTCGAGTACTGAAGTTAAGACTGATACTGGAAGATCTCTTTTCTAAGCTATCTTGATTCTCTCCAATGGGATTAAGCTCAGAGCTGCTCGAGGGTTCCTCAGCCTAGTTGGTCTAGGACTATGTCGAGTACTGAAGTTAAGACTGATACTGGAAGATCTCTTTTCTAAGCTATCTTGATTCTCTCCAATGGGATTAAGCTCAGAGCTGCTCGAGGGTTCCTCAGCCTAGTTGGTCTAAGACTATGTCGAGTACTGAAGTTAAGACTGATACTGGAAGATCTCTTTTCTAAGCTATCTTGATTCTCTCCAATGGGATTAAGCTCAGAGCTGCTCGAGGGTTCCTCAGCCTAGTTGGTCTAGGACTAGGTCGAGTACTGAAGTTGAGACTGATCCTGAGAGATCTCTGTTCTAAGCTATGTTGATTCTCTCCAATGGGATTAAGCTCAGAGCTGCTCGAGGGTTCCTCAGCCTAGTTGGTCTAGGACTAGGTCGAGTACTGAAGTTGAGACTGATCCTGAGAGATCTCTGTTCTAAGCTATCTTGATTCTCTCCAATGGGATTAAGCTCAGAGCTGCTCGAGGGTTCCTCAGCCTAGTTGTTCTAGGACTATGTCGAGTACTGAAGTTAAGACTGATCCTGAAAGATCTCTGTTCTAAGCTATCTTGATTCTCTCCAATGGGATTAAGCTCAGAGCTGCTCGAGGGTTCCTCAGCCTAGTTGGTCTAGGACTATGTCGAGTACTGAAGTTAAGACTGATACTGGAAGATCTCTTTTCTAAGCTATCTTGATTCTCTCCAATGGGATTAAGCTCAGAGCTGCTCGAGGGTTCCTCAGCCTAGTTGGTCTAGGACTAGGTCGAGTACTGAAGTTAAGACTGATCCTGAAAGATCTCTGTTCTAAGCTATCTTGATTCTCTCCAATGGGATTAAGCTCAGAGCTGCTCGAGGGTTCCTCAGCCTAGTTGGTCTAGGACTATGTCGAGTACTGAAGTTAAGACTGATCCTGAAAGATCTCTGTTCTAAGCTATCTTGATTCTCTCCAATGGGATTAAGCTCAGAGCTGCTCGAGGGTTCCTCAGCCTAGTTGGTCTAGGACTATGTCGAGTACTGAAGTTAAGACTGATCCTGAAAGATCTCTGTTCTAAGCTATCTTGATTCTCTCCAATGGGATTAAGCTCAGAGCTGCTCGAGGGTTCCTCAGCCTAGTTGGTCTAGGACTATGTCGAGTACTGAAGTTAAGACTGATACTGGAAGATCTCTTTTCTAAGCTATCTTGATTCTCTCCAATGGGATTAAGCTCAGAGCTGCTCGAGGGTTCCTCAGCCTAGTTGGTCTAGGACTAGGTCGAGTACTGAAGTTGAGACTGATCCTGAGAGATCTCTGTTCTAAGCTATCTTGATTCTCTCCAATGGGATTAAGCTCAGAGCTGCTCGAGGGTTCCTCAGCCTAGTTGGTCTAGGACTAGGTCGAGTACTGAAGTTAAGACTGATCCTGAAAGATCTCTGTTCTAAGCTATGTTGATTCTCTCCAATGGGATTAAGCTCAGAGCTGCTCGAGGGTTCCTCAGCCTAGTTGGTCTAAGACTATGTCGAGTACTGAAGTTAAGACTGATCCTGAAAGATCTCTGTTCTAAGCTATCTTGATTCTCTCCAATGGGATTAAGCTCAGAGCTGCTCGAGGGTTCCTCAGCCTAGTTGGTCTAGGACTAGGTCGAGTACTGAAGTTGAGACTGATACTGGAAGATCTCTTTTCTAAGCTATCTTGATTCTCTCCAATGGGATTAAGCTCAGAGCTGCTCGAGGGTTCCTCAGCCTAGTTGGTCTAGGACTAGGTCGAGTACTGACGTTGAGTTTGATCCTGAGAGATCTCTGTTCTAAGCTATGTTGATTCTCTCAAATGGGATTAAGCTCAGAGCTGCTCGAGGGTTCCTCAGCCTAGTTGGTCTAAGACTAGGTCGAGTACTGACGTTGAGTTTGATCCTGAGAGATCTCTGTTCTAAGCTATGTTGATTCTCTCCAATGGGATTAAGCTCAGAGCTGCTCGAGGGTTCCTCAGCCTAGTTGGTCTAGGACTAGGTCGAGTACTGAAGTTGAGACTGATACTGGAAGATCTCTTTTCTAAGCTATCTTGATTCTCTCCAATGGGATTAAGCTCAGAGCTGCTCGAGGGTTCCTCAGCCTAGTTGGTCTAGGACTAGGTCGAGTACTGACGTTGAGTTTGATCCTGAGAGATCTCTGTTCTAAGCTATCTTGATTCTCTCCAATGGGATTAAGCTCAGAGCTGCTCGAGGGTTCCTCAGCCTAGTTGGTCTAAGACTAGGTCGAGTACTGAAGTTAAGACTGATCCTGAAAGATCTCTGTTCTAAGCTATCTTGATTCTCTCCAATGGGATTAAGCTCAGAGCTGCTCGAGGGTTCCTCAGCCTAGTTGGTCTAAGACTAGGTCGAGTACTGAAGTTGAGACTGATCCTGAAAGATCTCTGTTCTAAGCTATCTTGATTCTCTCCAATGGGATTAAGCTCAGAGCTGCTCGAGGGTTCCTCAGCCTAGTTGGTCTAGGACTAGGTCGAGTACTGACGTTGAGTTTGATCCTGAGAGATCTCTGTTCTAAGCTATGTTGATTCTCTCAAATGGGATTAAGCTCAGAGCTGCTCGAGGGTTCCTCAGCCTAGTTGGTCTAAGACTAGGTCGAGTACTGAAGTTAAGACTGATCCTGAGAGATCTCTGTTCTAAGCTATGTTGATTCTCTCCAATGGGATTAAGCTCAGAGCTGCTCGAGGGTTCCTCAGCCTAGTTGGTCTAGGACTAGGTCGAGTACTGAAGTTAAGACTGATCCTGAGAGATCTCTGTTCTAAGCTATGTTGATTCTCTCAAATGGGATTAAGCTCAGAGCTGCTCGAGGGTTCCTCAGCCTAGTTGGTCTAGGACTAGGTCGAGTACTGAAGTTGAGACTGATCCTGAGAGATCTCTGTTCTAAGCTATGTTGATTCTCTCCAATGGGATTAAGCTCAGAGCTGCTCGAGGGTTCCTCAGCCTAGTTGGTCTAGGACTAGGTCGAGTACTGACGTTGAGTTTGATCCTGAGAGATCTCTGTTCTAAGCTATGTTGATTCTCTCAAATGGGATTAAGCTCAGAGCTGCTCGAGGGTTCCTCAGCCTAGTTGGTCTAGGACTAGGTCGAGTACTGAAGTTGAGTTTGATCCTGAGAGATCTCTGTTCTAAGCTATGTTGATTCTCTCAAATGGGATTAAGCTCAGAGCTGCTCGAGGGTTCCTCAGCCTAGTTGGTCTAGGACTAGGTCGAGTACTGAAGTTGAGACTGATCCTGAGAGATCTCTGTTCTAAGCTATGTTGATTCTCTCAAATGGGATTAAGCTCAGAGCTGCTCGAGGGTTCCTCAGCCTAGTTGGTCTAGGACTAGGTCGAGTACTGACGTTGAGTTTGATCCTGAGAGATCTCTGTTCTAAGCTATGTTGATTCTCTCCAATGGGATTAAGCTCAGAGCTGCTCGAGGGTTCCTCAGCCTAGTTGGTCTAGGACTAGGTCGAGTACTGAAGTTGAGACTGATCCTGAAAGATCTCTGTTCTAAGCTATCTTGATTCTCTCCAATGGGATTAAGCTCAGAGCTGCTCGAGGGTTCCTCAGCCTAGTTGGTCTAGGACTAGGTCGAGTACTGACGTTGAGTTTGATCCTGAGAGATCTCTGTTCTAAGCTATGTTGATTCTCTCAAATGGGATTAAGCTCAGAGCTGCTCGAGGGTTCCTCAGCCTAGTTGGTCTAAGACTAGGTCGAGTACTGAAGTTAAGACTGATCCTGAGAGATCTCTGTTCTAAGCTATGTTGATTCTCTCCAATGGGATTAAGCTCAGAGCTGCTCGAGGGTTCCTCAGCCTAGTTGGTCTAGGACTAGGTCGAGTACTGAAGTTAAGACTGATCCTGAGAGATCTCTGTTCTAAGCTATGTTGATTCTCTCAAATGGGATTAAGCTCAGAGCTGCTCGAGGGTTCCTCAGCCTAGTTGGTCTAGGACTAGGTCGAGTACTGAAGTTGAGACTGATCCTGAGAGATCTCTGTTCTAAGCTATGTTGATTCTCTCCAATGGGATTAAGCTCAGAGCTGCTCGAGGGTTCCTCAGCCTAGTTGGTCTAGGACTAGGTCGAGTACTGACGTTGAGTTTGATCCTGAGAGATCTCTGTTCTAAGCTATGTTGATTCTCTCAAATGGGATTAAGCTCAGAGCTGCTCGAGGGTTCCTCAGCCTAGTTGGTCTAAGACTAGGTCGAGTACTGAAGTTGAGTTTGATCCTGAGAGATCTCTGTTCTAAGCTATGTTGATTCTCTCAAATGGGATTAAGCTCAGAGCTGCTCGAGGGTTCCTCAGCCTAGTTGGTCTAGGACTAGGTCGAGTACTGAAGTTGAGACTGATCCTGAGAGATCTCTGTTCTAAGCTATGTTGATTCTCTCAAATGGGATTAAGCTCAGAGCTGCTCGAGGGTTCCTCAGCCTAGTTGGTCTACGACTAGGTCGAGTACTGACGTTGAGTTTGATCCTGAGAGATCTCTGTTCTAAGCTATGTTGATTCTCTCCAATGGGATTAAGCTCAGAGCTGCTCGAGGGTTCCTCAGCCTAGTTGGTCTAGGACTAGGTCGAGTACTGAAGTTGAGACTGATCCTGAAAGATCTCTGTTCTAAGCTATCTTGATTCTCTCCAATGGGATTAAGCTCAGAGCTGCTCGAGGGTTCCTCAGCCTAGTTGGTCTAGGACTAGGTCGAGTACTGAAGTTAAGACTGATACTGGAAGATCTCTTTTCTAAGCTATCTTGATTCTCTCCAATGGGATTAAGCTCAGAGCTGCTCGAGGGTTCCTCAGCCTAGTTGGTCTAAGACTAGGTCGAGTACTGAAGTTGAGACTGATCCTGAAAGATCTCTGTTCTAAGCTATCTTGATTCTCTCCAATGGGATTAAGCTCAGAGCTGCACGAGGGTTCCTCAGCCTAGTTGGTCTAAGACTAGGTCGAGTACTGAAGTTAAGACTGATCCTGAAAGATCTCTGTTCTAAGCTATCTTGATTCTCTCCAATGGGATTAAGCTCAGAGCTGCTCGAGGGTTCCTCAGCCTAGTTGGTCTAGGACTAGGTCGAGTACTGAAGTTGAGACTGATCCTGAGAGATCTCTGTTCTAAGCTATCTTGATTCTCTCCAATGGGATTAAGCTCAGAGCTGCTCGAGGGTTCCTCAGCCTAGTTGGTCTAGGACTAGGTCGAGTACTGAAGTTGAGACTGATCCTGAGAGATCTCTGTTCTAAGCTATCTTAATTCTCTCCAATGGGATTAAGCTCAGAGCTGCTCGAGGGTTCCTCAGCCTAGTTGGTCTAGGACTAGGTCGAGTACTGAAGTTAAGACTGATCCTGAAAGATCTCTGTTCTAAGCTATCTTGATTCTCTCCAATGGGATTAAGCTCAGAGCTGCTCGAGGGTTCCTCAGCCTAGTTGGTCTAGGACTATGTCGAGTACTGAAGTTAAGACTGATCCTGAAAGATCTCTGTTCTAAGCTATCTTGATTCTCTCCAATGGGATTAAGCTCAGAGCTGCTCGAGGGTTCCTCAGCCTAGTTGGTCTAAGACTAGGTCGAGTACTGAAGTTGAGACTGATACTGGAAGATCTCTTTTCTAAGCTATCTTGATTCTCTCCAATGGGATTAAGCTCAGAGCTGCTCGAGGGTTCCTCAGCCTAGTTGGTCTAGGACTAGGTCGAGTACTGACGTTGAGTTTGATCCTGAGAGATCTCTGTTCTAAGCTATGTTGATTCTCTCAAATGGGATTAAGCTCAGAGCTGCTCGAGGGTTCCTCAGCCTAGTTGGTCTAAGACTAGGTCGAGTACTGACGTTGAGTTTGATCCTGAGAGATCTCTTTTCTAAGCTATCTTGATTCTCTCCAATGGGATTAAGCTCAGAGCTGCTCGAGGGTTCCTCAGCCTAGTTGGTCTAGGACTAGGTCGAGTACTGACGTTGAGTTTGATCCTGAGAGATCTCTGTTCTAAGCTATGTTGATTCTCTCCAATGGGATTAAGCTCAGAGCTGCTCGAGGGTTCCTCAGCCTAGTTGGTCTAGGACTAGGTCGAGTACTGACGTTGAGTTTGATCCTGAGAGATCTCTGTTCTAAGCTATGTTGATTCTCTCAAATGGGATTAAGCTCAGAGCTGCTCGAGGGTTCCTCAGCCTAGTTGGTCTAAGACTAGGTCGAGTACTGAAGTTGAGACTGATCCTGAGAGATCTCTGTTCTAAGCTATGTTGATTCTCTCCAATGGGATTAAGCTCAGAGCTGCTCGAGGGTTCCTCAGCCTAGTTGGTCTAGGACTAGGTCGAGTACTGAAGTTGAGACTGATACTGGAAGATCTCTTTTCTAAGCTATGTTGATTCTCTCCAATGGGATTAAGCTCAGAGCTGCTCGAGGGTTCCTCAGCCTAGTTGGTCTAAGACTAGGTCGAGTACTGAAGTTAAGACTGATACTGGAAGATCTCTTTTCTAAGCTATCTTGATTCTCTCCAATGGGATTAAGCTCAGAGCTGCTCGAGGGTTCCTCAGCCTAGTTGGTCTACGACTAGGTCGAGTACTGACGTTGAGTTTGATCCTGAGAGATCTCTGTTCTAAGCTATGTTGATTCTCTCCAATGGGATTAAGCTCAGAGCTGCTCGAGGGTTCCTCAGCCTAGTTGGTCTAAGACTAGGTCGAGTACTGAAGTTGAGACTGATACTGGAAGATCTCTTTTCTAAGCTATCTTGATTCTCTCCAATGGGATTAAGCTCAGAGCTGCTCGAGGGTTCCTCAGCCTAGTTGGTCTAAGACTAGGTCGAGTACTGACGTTGAGTTTGATCCTGAGAGATCTCTGTTCTAAGCTATGTTGATTCTCTCAAATGGGATTAAGCTCAGAGCTGCTCGAGGGTTCCTCAGCCTAGTTGGTCTAGGACTAGGTCGAGTACTGAAGTTGAGACTGATCCTGAGAGATCTCTGTTCTAAGCTATGTTGATTCTCTCCAATGGGATTAAGCTCAGAGCTGCTCGAGGGTTCCTCAGCCTAGTTGGTCTAAGACTAGGTCGAGTACTGACGTTGAGTTTGATCCTGAGAGATCTCTGTTCTAAGCTATGTTGATTCTCTCAAATGGGATTAAGCTCAGAGCTGCTCGAGGGTTCCTCAGCCTAGTTGGTCTAAGACTAGGTCGAGTACTGAAGTTGAGACTGATCCTGAGAGATCTCTGTTCTAAGCTATGTTGATTCTCTCAAATGGGATTAAGCTCAGAGCTGCTCGAGGGTTCCTCAGCCTAGTTGGTCTAGGACTAGGTCGAGTACTGAAGTTAAGACTGATCCTGAGAGATCTCTTTTCTAAGCTATGTTGATTCTCTCCAATGGGATTAAGCTCAGAGCTGCTCGAGGGTTCCTCAGCCTAGTTGGTCTAAGACTAGGTCGAGTACTGAAGTTAAGACTGATACTGGAAGATCTCTTTTCTAAGCTATGTTGATTCTCTCCAATGGGATTAAGCTCAGAGCTGCTCGAGGGTTCCTCAGCCTAGTTGGTCTAAGACTAGGTCGAGTACTGACGTTGAGTTTGATCCTGAGAGATCTCTGTTCTAAGCTATGTTGATTCTCTCAAATGGGATTAAGCTCAGAGCTGCTCGAGGGTTCCTCAGCCTAGTTGGTCTAAGACTAGGTCGAGTACTGACGTTGAGTTTGATCCTGAGAGATCTCTGTTCTAAGCTATGTTGATTCTCTCCAATGGGATTAAGCTCAGAGCTGCTCGAGGGTTCCTCAGCCTAGTTGGTCTAGGACTAGGTCGAGTACTGAAGTTGAGACTGATACTGGAAGATCTCTTTTCTAAGCTATCTTGATTCTCTCCAATGGGATTAAGCTCAGAGCTGCTCGAGGGTTCCTCAGCCTAGTTGGTCTAAGACTAGGTCGAGTACTGAAGTTAAGACTGATCCTGAAAGATCTCTGTTCTAAGCTATCTTGATTCTCTCCAATGGGATTAAGCTCAGAGCTGCTCGAGGTTTCCTCAGCCTAGTTGGTCTAGGACTAGGTCGAGTACTGAAGTTGAGACTGATCCTGAAAGATCTCTGTTCTAAGCTATCTTGATTCTCTCCAATGGGATTAAGCTCAGAGCTGCTCGAGGGTTCCTCAGCCTAGTTGGTCTAGGACTAGGTCGAGTACTGACGTTGAGTTTGATCCTGAGAGATCTCTGTTCTAAGCTATGTTGATTCTCTCAAATGGGATTAAGCTCAGAGCTGCTCGAGGGTTCCTCAGCCTAGTTGGTCTAAGACTAGGTCGAGTACTGAAGTTGAGACTGATCCTGAGAGATCTCTGTTCTAAGCTATGTTGATTCTCTCCAATGGGATTAAGCTCAGAGCTGCTCGAGGGTTCCTCAGCCTAGTTGGTCTAGGACTAGGTCGAGTACTGAAGTTGAGACTGATACTGGAAGATCTCTTTTCTAAGCTATGTTGATTCTCTCCAATGGGATTAAGCTCAGAGCTGCTCGAGGGTTCCTCAGCCTAGTTGGTCTAGGACTAGGTCGAGTACTGAAGTTAAGACTGATACTGGAAGATCTCTTTTCTAAGCTATCTTGATTCTCTCCAATGGGATTAAGCTCAGAGCTGCTCGAGGGTTCCTCAGCCTAGTTGGTCTAGGACTAGGTCGAGTACTGACGTTGAGTTTGATCCTGAGAGATCTCTGTTCTAAGCTATGTTGATTCTCTCCAATGGGATTAAGCTCAGAGCTGCTCGAGGGTTCCTCAGCCTAGTTGGTCTAAGACTAGGTCGAGTACTGAAGTTGAGACTGATACTGGAAGATCTCTTTTCTAAGCTATCTTGATTCTCTCCAATGGGATTAAGCTCAGAGCTGCTCGAGGGTTCCTCAGCCTAGTTGGTCTAAGACTAGGTCGAGTACTGACGTTGAGTTTGATCCTGAGAGATCTCTGTTCTAAGCTATGTTGATTCTCTCAAATGGGATTAAGCTCAGAGCTGCTCGAGGGTTCCTCAGCCTAGTTGGTCTAGGACTAGGTCGAGTACTGAAGTTGAGACTGATCCTGAGAGATCTCTGTTCTAAGCTATGTTGATTCTCTCCAATGGGATTAAGCTCAGAGCTGCTCGAGGGTTCCTCAGCCTAGTTGGTCTAGGACTAGGCCGAGTACTGAAGTTGAGACTGATCCTGAGAGATCTCTGTTCTAAGCTATCTTGATTCTCTCCAATGGGATTAAGCTCAGAGCTGCTCGAGGGTTCCTCAGCCTAGTTGGTCTAGGACTAGGTCGAGTACTGAAGTTAAGACTGATCCTGAAAGATCTCTGTTCTAAGCTATCTTGATTCTCTCCAATGGGATTAAGCTCAGAGCTGCTCGAGGGTTCCTCAGCCTAGTTGGTCTAGGACTATGTCGAGTACTGAAGATAAGACTGATCCTGAAAGATCTCTGTTCTAAGCTATCTTGATTCTCTCCAATGGGATTAAGCTCAGAGCTGCTCGAGGGTTCCTCAGCCTAGTTGGTCTAGGACTAGGTCGAGTACTGAAGTTGAGACTGATACTGGAAGATCTCTTTTCTAAGCTATCTTGATTCTCTCCAATGGGATTAAGCTCAGAGCTGCTCGAGGGTTCCTCAGCCTAGTTGGTCTAAGACTAGGTCGAGTACTGACGTTGAGTTTGATCCTGAGAGATCTCTGTTCTAAGCTATGTTGATTCTCTCAAATGGGATTAAGCTCAGAGCTGCTCGAGGGTTCCTCAGCCTAGTTGGTCTAGGACTAGGTCGAGTACTGAAGTTGAGACTGATCCTGAAAGATCTCTTTTCTAAGCTATCTTGATTCTCTCCAATGGGATTAAGCTCAGAGCTGCTCGAGGGTTCCTCAGCCTAGTTGGTCTAGGACTAGGTCGAGTACTGAAGTTGAGACGGATCCTGAGAGATCTCTGTTCTAAGCTATGTTGATTCTCTCCAATGGGATTAAGCTCAGAGCTGCTCGAGGGTTCCTCAGCCTAGTTGGTCTAGGACTAGGTCGAGTACTGAAGTTGAGACTGATACTGGAAGATCTCTTTTCTAAGCTATGTTGATTCTCTCCAATGGGATTAAGCTCAGAGCTGCTCGAGGGTTCCTCAGCCTAGTTGCTCTAGGACTAGGTCGAGTACTGAAGTTAAGACTGACACTGGAAGATCTCTTTTCTAAGCTATCTTGATTCTCTCCAATGGGATTAAGCTCAGAGCTGCTCGAGGGTTCCTCAGCCTAGTTGGTCTAAGACTAGGTCGAGTACTGACGTTGAGTTTGATCCTGAGAGATCTCTGTTCTAAGCTATCTTGATTCTCTCCAATGGGATTAAGCTCAGAGCTGCTCGAGGGTTCCTCAGCCTAGTTGGTCTAAGACTAGGTCGAGTACTGAAGTTAAGACTGATCCTGAAAGATCTCTGTTCTAAGCTATCTTGATTCTCTCCAATGGGATTAAGCTCAGAGCTGCTCGAGGGTTCCTCAGCCTAGTTGGTCTAAGACTAGGTCGAGTACTGAAGTTGAGACTGATCCTGAAAGATCTCTGTTCTAAGCTATCTTGATTCTCTCCAATGGGATTAAGCTCAGAGCTGCTCGAGGGTTCCTCAGCCTAGTTGGTCTAGGACTAGGTCGAGTACTGACGTTGAGTTTGATCCTGAGAGATCTCTGTTCTAAGCTATGTTGATTCTCTCAAATGGGATTAAGCTCAGAGCTGCTCGAGGGTTCCTCAGCCTAGTTGGTCTAGGACTAGGTCGAGTACTGAAGTTGAGACTGATCCTGAGAGATCTCTGTTCTAAGCTATGTTGATTCTCTCCAATGGGATTAAGCTCAGAGCTGCTCGAGGGTTCCTCAGCCTAGTTGGTCTAGGACTAGGTCGAGTACTGACGTTGAGTTTGATCCTGAGAGATCTCTGTTCTAAGCTATCTTGATTCTCTCAAATGGGATTAAGCTCAGAGCTGCTCGAGGGTTCCTCAGCCTAGTTGGTCTAAGACTAGGTCGAGTACTGAAGTTGAGACTGATCCTGAGAGATCTCTGTTCTAAGCTATGTTGATTCTCTCCAATGGGATTAAGCTCAGAGCTGCTCGAGGGTTCCTCAGCCTAGTTGGTCTAGGACTAGGTCGAGTACTGAAGTTGAGTTTGATCCTGAGAGATCTCTGTTCTAAGCTATCTTGATTCTCTCAAATGGGATTAAGCTCAGAGCTGCTCGAGGGTTCCTCAGCCTAGTTGGTCTAGGACTAGGTCGAGTACTGACGTTGAGTTTGATCCTGAGAGATCTCTGTTCTAAGCTATGTTGATTCTCTCAAATGGGATTAAGCTCAGAGCTGCTCGAGGGTTCCTCAGCCTAGTTGGTCTAAGACTAGGTCGAGTACTGAAGTTGAGACTGATCCTGAGAGATCTCTGTTCTAAGCTATGTTGATTCTCTCCAATGGGATTAAGCTCAGAGCTGCTCGAGGGTTCCTCAGCCTAGTTGGTCTAGGACTAGGTCGAGTACTGAAGTTAAGACTGATCCTGAAAGATCTCTGTTCTAAGCTATCTTGATTCTCTCCAATGGGATTAAGCTCAGAGCTGCTCGAGGGTTCCTCAGCCTAGTTGGTCTAGGACTATGTCGAG
This sequence comes from Gonocerus acuteangulatus, assembly GCA_946811695.1. NCBI lineage: Eukaryota > Metazoa > Arthropoda > Insecta > Hemiptera > Coreidae > Gonocerus > Gonocerus acuteangulatus. The sequence continues at coordinate 373,848 of OX328128.1, read as the reverse complement.
TACTGAAGTTAAGACTGATCCTGAAAGATCTCTGTTCTAAGCTATCTTGATTCTCTCCAATGGGATTAAGCTCAGAGCTGCTCGAGGGTTCCTCAGCCTAGTTGGTCTAAGACTAGGTCGAGTACTGAAGTTGAGACTGATACTGGAAGATCTCTTTTCTAAGCTATCTTGATTCTCTCCAATGGGATTAAGCTCAGAGCTGCTCGAGGGTTCCTCAGCCTAGTTGGTCTAGGACTAGGTCGAGTACTGACGTTGAGTTTGATCCTGAGAGATCTCTGTTCTAAGCTATGTTGATTCTCTCAAATGGGATTAAGCTCAGAGCTGCTCGAGGGTTCCTCAGCCTAGTTGGTCTAGGACTAGGTCGAGTACTGAAGTTGAGACTGATCCTGAAAGATCTCTTTTCTAAGCTATCTTGATTCTCTCCAATGGGATTAAGCTCAGAGCTGCTCGAGGGTTCCTCAGCCTAGTTGGTCTAAGACTAGGTCGAGTACTGAAGTTGAGACTGATCCTGAGAGATCTCTGTTCTAAGCTATGTTGATTCTCTCCAATGGGATTAAGCTCAGAGCTGCTCGAGGGTTCCTCAGCCTAGTTGGTCTAGGACTAGGTCGAGTACTGAAGTTGAGACTGATACTGGAAGATCTCTTTTCTAAGCTATGTTGATTCTCTCCAATGGGATTAAGCTCAGAGCTGCTCGAGGGTTCCTCAGCCTAGTTGGTCTAGGACTAGGTCGAGTACTGAAGTTAAGACTGATACTGGAAGATCTCTTTTCTAAGCTATCTTGATTCTCTCCAATGGGATTAAGCTCAGAGCTGCTCGAGGGTTCCTCAGCCTAGTTGGTCTAGGACTAGGTCGAGTACTGACGTTGAGTTTGATCCTGAGAGATCTCTGTTCTAAGCTATCTTGATTCTCTCCAATGGGATTAAGCTCAGAGCTGCTCGAGGGTTCCTCAGCCTAGTTGGTCTAAGACTAGGTCGAGTACTGAAGTTAAGACTGATCCTGAAAGATCTCTGTTCTAAGCTATCTTGATTCTCTCCAATGGGATTAAGCTCAGAGCTGCTCGAGGGTTCCTCAGCCTAGTTGGTCTAAGACTAGGTCGAGTACTGAAGTTGAGACTGATCCTGAAAGATCTCTGTTCTAAGCTATCTTGATTCTCTCCAATGGGATTAAGCTCAGAGCTGCTCGAGGGTTCCTCAGCCTAGTTGGTCTAGGACTAGGTCGAGTACTGACGTTGAGTTTGATCCTGAGAGATCTCTGTTCTAAGCTATGTTGATTCTCTCAAATGGGATTAAGCTCAGAGCTGCTCGAGGGTTCCTCAGCCTAGTTGGTCTAGGACTAGGTCGAGTACTGAAGTTGAGACTGATCCTGAGAGATCTCTGTTCTAAGCTATGTTGATTCTCTCCAATGGGATTAAGCTCAGAGCTGCTCGAGGGTTCCTCAGCCTAGTTGGTCTAAGACTAGGTCGAGTACTGACGTTGAGTTTAATCCTGAGAGATCTCTGTTCTAAGCTATCTTGATTCTCTCAAATGGGATTAAGCTCAGAGCTGCTCGAGGGTTCCTCAGCCTAGTTGGTCTAAGACTAGGTCGAGTACTGAAGTTGAGACTGATCCTGAGAGATCTCTGTTCTAAGCTATGTTGATTCTCTCCAATGGGATTAAGCTCAGAGCTGCTCGAGGGTTCCTCAGCCTAGTTGGTCTAGGACTAGGTCGAGTACTGAAGTTGAGTTTGATCCTGAGAGATCTCTGTTCTAAGCTATCTTGATTCTCTCAAATGGGATTAAGCTCAGAGCTGCTCGAGGGTTCCTCAGCCTAGTTGGTCTAGGACTAGGTCGAGTACTGAAGTTGAGACTGATCCTGAAAGATCTCTGTTCTAAGCTATCTTGATTCTCTCCAATGGGATTAAGCTCAGAGCTGCTCGAGGGTTCCTCAGCCTAGTTGGTCTAGGACTAGGTCGAGTACTGACGTTGAGTTTGATCCTGAGAGATCTCTGTTCTAAGCTATGTTGATTCTCTCCAATGGGATTAAGCTCAGAGCTGCTCGAGGGTTCCTCAGCCTAGTTGGTCTAGGACTAGGTCGAGTACTGACGTTGAGTTTGATCCTGAGAGATCTCTGTTCTAAGCTATGTTGATTCTCTCAAATGGGATTAAGCTCAGAGCTGCTCGAGGTTTCCTTAGCCTAGTTAGTCTAGGACTAGGTCGAGTACTGAAGTTAAGACTGATCCTGAAAGATCTCTGTTCTAAGCTATCTTGATTCTCTCCAATGGGATTAAGCTCAGAGCTGCTCGAGGTTTCCTCAGCCTAGTTGGTCTAGGACTAGGTCGAGTACTGAAGTTCAGACTGATCCTGAAAGATCTCTGTTCTAAGCTATCTTGATTCTCTCCAATGGGATTAAGCTCAGAGCTGCTCGAGGTTTCCTCAGCCTAGTTGGTCTAGGACTAGGTCGAGTACTGACGTTGAGTTTGATCCTGAGAGATCTCTGTTCTAAGCTATGTTGATTCTCTCAAATGGGATTAAGCTCAGAGCTGCTCGAGGGTTCCTCAGCCTAGTTGGTCTAAGACTAGGTCGAGTACTGAAGTTGAGACTGATCCTGAGAGATCTCTGTTCTAAGCTATGTTGATTCTCTCCAATGGGATTAAGCTCAGAGCTGCTCGAGGGTTCCTCAGCCTAGTTGGTCTAGGACTAGGTCGAGTACTGACGTTGAGTTTGATCCTGAGAGATCTCTGTTCTAAGCTATGTTGATTCTCTCAAATGGGATTAAGCTCAGAGCTGCTCGAGGGTTCCTCAGCCTAGTTGGTCTAAGACTAGGTCGAGTACTGACGTTGAGTTTGATCCTGAGAGATCTCTGTTCTAAGCTATGTTGATTCTCTCAAATGGGATTAAGCTCAGAGCTGCTCGAGGTTTCCTCAGCCTAGTTGGTCTAGGACTAGGTCCAGTACTGAAGTTGAGACTGATCCTGAAAGATCTCTGTTCTAAGCTATCTTGATTCTCTCCAATGGGATTAAGCTCAGAGCTGCTCGAGGGTTCCTCAGCCTAGTTGGTCTAGGACTAGGTCGAGTACTGACGTTGAGTTTGATCCTGAGAGATCTCTGTTCTAAGCTATCTTGATTCTCTCCAATGGGATTAAGCTCAGAGCTGCTCGAGGGTTCCTCAGCCTAGTTGGTCTAGGACTAGGTCGAGTACTGACGTTGAGTTTGATCCTGAGAGATCTCTGTTCTAAGCTATCTTGATTCTCTCCAATGGGATTAAGCTCAGAGCTGCTCGAGGGTTCCTCAGCCTAGTTGGTCTAGGACTAGGTCGAGTACTGAAGTTGAGACTGATACTGGAAGATCTCTTTTCTAAGCTATCTTGATTCTCTCCAATGGGATTAAGCTCAGAGCTGCTCGAGGGTTCCTCAGCCTAGTTGGTCTAGGACTAGGTCGAGTACTGACGTTGAGTTTGATCCTGAGAGATCTCTGTTCTAAGCTATGTTGATTCTCTCAAATGGGATTAAGCTCAGAGCTGCTCGAGGGTTCCTCAGCCTAGTTGGTCTAAGACTAGGTCGAGTACTGACGTTGAGTTTGATCCTGAGAGATCTCTGTTCTAAGCTATCTTGATTCTCTCCAATGGGATTAAGCTCAGAGCTGCTCGAGGGTTCCTCAGCCTAGTTGGTCTACGACTAGGTCGAGTACTGAAGTTGAGACTGATACTGGAAGATCTCTGTTCTAAGCTATGTTGATTCTCTCAAATGGGATTAAGCTCAGAGCTGCTCGAGGGTTCCTCAGCCTAGTTGTTCTAGGACTATGTCGAGTACTGAAGTTAAGACTGATCCTGAAAGATCTCTGTTCTAAGCTATCTTGATTCTCTCCAATGGGATTAAGCTCAGAGCTGCTCGAGGGTTCCTTAGCCTAGTTGGTCTAAGACTAGGTCGAGTACTGAAGTTGAGACTGATACTGGAAGATCTCTTTTCTAAGCTATCTTGATTCTCTCCAATGGGATTAAGCTCAGAGCTGCTCGAGGGTTCCTCAGCCTAGTTGGTCTAGGACTAGGTCGAGTACTGAAGTTGAGACTGATACTGGAAGATCTCTTTTCTAAGCTATGTTGATTCTCTCAAATGGGATTAAGCTCAGAGCTGCTCGAGGGTTCCTCAGCCTAGTTGGTCTAGGACTAGGTCGAGTACTGAAGTTGAGACTGATACTGGAAGATCTCTTTTCTAAGCTATCTTGATTCTCTCCAATGGGATTAAGCTCAGAGCTGCTCGAGGGTTCCTCAGCCTAGTTGGTCTAAGACTAGGTCGAGTACTGACGTTGAGACTGATCCTGGAAGATCTCTGTTCTAAGCTATGTTGATTCTCTCAAATGGGATTAAGCTCAGAGCTGCTCGAGGGTTCCGCAGCCTAGTTGGTCGAAGGTTCCTCAGCCTAGTTGGTCGAGGGTTCCGCAGCCTAGTTGGTCGAGGGTTCCTCAGCCTAGTTGGTCGAGGGTTCCTCAGCCTAGTTGGTCTAGGACTAGGTCGAGTACTGAAGTTGAGACTGATCCTGAAAGATCTCTGTTCTAAGCTATCTTGATTCTCTCCAATGGGATTAAGCTCAGAGCTGCTCGAGGGTTCCTCAGCCTAGTTAGTCTAGGACTAGGTCGAGTACTGAAGTTGAGACTGATCCTGAAAGATCTCTGTTCTCAGCTATCTTGATTCTCTCCAATGGGATTAAGCTCAGAGCTGCTCGAGGGTTCCTCAGCCTAGTTGGTCTAAGACTAGGTCGAGTACTGAAGTTGAGACTGATCCTGTAAGATCTCTGTTCTAAGCTATCTTGATTCTCTCCAATGGGATTAAGCTCAGAGCTGCTCGAGGGTTCCTCAGCCTAGTTAGTCTAAGACTAGGTCGAGTACTGAAGTTGAGACTGATCCTGAAAGATCTCTGTTCTAAGCTATCTTGATTCTCTCCAATGGGATTAAGCTCAGAGCTGCTCGAGGTTTCCTCAGCCTAGTTGGTCTAGGACTAGGTCGAGTACTGAAGTTGAGACTGATCCTGAAAGATCTCTGTTCTAAGCTATCTTGATTCTCTCCAATGGGATTAAGCTCAGAGCTGCTCGAGGTTTCCTCAGCCTAGTTGGTCTAGGACTAGGTCGAGTACTGAAGTTGAGACTGATCCTGAGAGATCTCTGTTCTAAGCTATCTTGATTCTCTCCAATGGGATTAAGCTCAGAGCTGCTCGAGGGTTCCTCAGCCTAGTTGGTCTAGGACTAGGTCGAGTACTGAAGTTAAGACTGATCCTGAAAGATCTCTGTTCTAAGCTATCTTGATTCTCTCCAATGGGATTAAGCTCAGAGCTGCTCGAGGGTTCCTCAGCCTAGTTGGTCTAGGACTATGTCGAGTACTGAAGTTAAGACTGATCCTGAGAGATCTCTGTTCTAAGCTATCTTGATTCTCTCCAATGGGATTAAGCTCAGAGCTGCTCGAGGGTTCCTCAGCCTAGTTGGTCTAGGACTAGGTCGAGTACTGAAGTTGAGACTGATCCTGAAAGATCTCTGTTCTAAGCTATCTTGATTCTCTCCAATGGGATTAAGCTCAGAGCTGCTCGAGGTTTCCTCAGCCTAGTTGGTCTAAGACTAGGTCGAGTACTGAAGTTGAGACTGATCCTGAAAGATCTCTGTTCTAAGCTATCTTGATTCTCTCCAATGGGATTAAGCTCAGAGCTGCTCGAGGTTTCCTCAGCCTAGTTGGTCTAGGACTAGGTCGAGTACTGAAGTTGAGACTGATCCTGAAAGATCTCTGTTCTAAGCTATCTTGATTCTCTCCAATGGGATTAAGCTCAGAGCTGCTCGAGGGTTCCTCAGCCTAGTTGGTCTAGGACTATGTCGAGTACTGAAGTTAAGACTGATCCTGAGAGATCTCTGTTCTAAGCTATCTTGATTCTCTCCAATGGGATTAAGCTCAGAGCTGCTCGAGGGTTCCTCAGCCTAGTTGGTCTAGGACTAGGTCGAGTACTGAAGTTGAGACTGATACTGGAAGATCTCTTTTCTAAGCTATCTTGATTCTCTCCAATGGGATTAAGCTCAGAGCTGCTCGAGGTTTCCTCAGCCTAGTTGGTCTAGGACTAGGTCGAGTACTGAAGTTGAGACTGATCCTGAAAGATCTCTGTTCTAAGCTATCTTGATTCTCTCCAATGGGATTAAGCTCAGAGCTGCTCGAGGGTTCCTCAGCCTAGTTAGTCTACGACTAGGTCGAGTACTGAAGTTGAGACTGATCCTGAAAGATCTCTGTTCTAAGCTATCTTGATTCTCTCCAATGGGATTAAGCTCAGAGCTGCTCGAGGGTTCCTCAGCCTAGTTGGTCTAGGACTAGGTCGAGTACTGACGTTGAGTTTGATCCTGAGAGATCTCTGTTCTAAGCTATGTTGATTCTCTCCAATGGGATTAAGCTCAGAGCTGCTCGAGGGTTCCTCAGCCTAGTTGGTCTAGGACTAGGTCGAGTACTGAAGTTAAGACTGATCCTGAAAGATCTCTGTTCTCAGCTATCTTGATTCTCTCCAATGCTGTAATTTGTTTAGTTGCTTACCAAGCAAGTTCTCTCAGTATAATTCGTATGATTTCTAGCGGAATGAAGTATGTTCTGCAGAACTCTTGTTTCAGGGCCTGACGAAACTAGAAATAATAATAAGTGCCACGTGAATACTGATTCGTATTCCGTCACGACTATCTCCCCCCCTCCACATTATAATGTTTGTGGGATGATAACATGACAACCCGTTACGTGGTTTGCAGACCTTCAGTTAAACATAAGAAGGAGCAGGCATGGACCTGGACAGGGAGAGATAAGTCCCTTCTAAATCCCCCAAGAGACGAGCATGCTTCTGCATACAGAAATAGGGGGGGGGTAGGTGATCGATAGGTGTACGCTCTCTAACTGACGTCATTATTTTACTCAATTCAGGCTACACTTATGACGTCAGATAACGCACGATACGATATAACTGAATAGCAGCCTCAACATGGAAAAGTGAGACCGCGAAGGAGGTTCCAAGTGTCGGTGGAGTCTCGCTGAGGATGAAAGGTTTTATCGCTAGTAATTCTCAATACCGTAGGGCAAACACTAAAAGGCAAGTACAGAACTTTGAAGGATTATCTGCACATATCGCACTAGTATTAATAAATTGACACAACTCAAAAATCGGTTTTATTCACACCGTCATAGTTCTGACTATGAAATACATGGTAAATATCTCTTTATCAACCATCAACATTGTATCTACCTACGTTCACAGCTTCTACACCAGAGGGCACTTGTGTCACTCTTCCTGCCTTGCTATTCCCTCTACATAGGCAAGAGAGACACGTTTTCAGTGGAATTTTATTTAGAGTTGTGTTGCTTTAGAAATACTAGTGCAATATGCACTAAGGACTGTCGGGAAAGTTACGCCTCATAGACCAGCCTTTGATGTTGCCGCTTTCGTCCGCATCCTGGAACAATGGGGGGAAGTTTAGGCTTACACTCTTGATGTTTGCGTTCTTTAATGAGTTGGAAAAGGCGTCATCGGCCCAAAGTACGAACGATTTAAAAATACTACGTCAAAAGTGATACCGTCATATGAGGCTATCGTGGAATAGTGGTTTAGGCATAGCCTTAGGTTTAGGCATAGCCTTCCATTCCTAGACCTAGGCCAGGCAGTAGTTTAGGCATAGCCTTCCATTCCTAGACCTAGGCCAGGCAGTAGTGGTTTAGGCATAGCCTTCCATTCCTAGACCTAGGCCAGGCAGTAGTGGTTTAGGCATAGCCTTCCATTCCTAGACCTAGGCCAGGCAGTAGTGGTTTAGGCATAGCCTTCCATTCCTAGACCTAGGCCAGGCAGTAGTTTAGGCATAGCCTTCCATTCCTAGACCTAGGCCAGGCAGTAGTGGTTTAGGCATAGCCTTCCATTCCTAGACCTAGGCCAGGCAGTAGTGGTTTAGGCATAGCCTTCCATTCCTAGACCTAGGCCAGGCAGTAGTGGTTTAGGCATAGCCTTCCATTCCTAGACCTAGGCCAGGCAGTAGTTTAGGCATAGCCTTCCATTCCTAGACCTAGGCCAGGCAGTAGTGGTTTAGGCATAGCCTTCCATTCCTAGACCTAGGCCAGGCAGTAGTGGTTTAGGCATAGCCTTCCATTCCTAGACCTAGGCCAGGCAGTAGTGGTTTAGGCATAGCCTTCCATTCCTAGACCTAGGCCAGGCAGTAGTGGTTTAGGCATAGCCTTCCATTCCTAGACCTAGGCCAGGCAGTAGTTTAGGCATAGCCTTCCATTCCTAGACCTAGGCCAGGCAGTAGTGGTTTAGGCATAGCCTTCCATTCCTAGACCTAGGCCAGGCAGTAGTGGTTTAGGCATAGCCTTCCATTCCTAGACCTAGGCCAGGCAGTAGTGGTTTAGGCATAGCCTTCCATTCCTAGACCTAGGCCAGGCAGTAGTGGTTTAGGCATAGCCTTCCATTCCTAGACCTAGGCCAGGCAGTAGTGGTTTAGGCATAGCCTTCCATTCCTAGACCTAGGCCAGGCAGTAGTGGTTTAGGCATAGCCTTCCATTCCTAGACCTAGGCCAGGCAGTAGTGGTTTAGGCATAGCCTTCCATTCCTAGACCTAGGCCAGGCAGTAGTGGTTTAGGCATAGCCTTCCATTCCTAGACCTAGGCCAGGCAGTAGTGGTTTAGGCATAGCCTTCCATTCCTAGACCTAGGCCAGGCAGTAGTGGTTTAGGCATAGCCTTCCATTCCTAGACCTAGGCCAGGCAGTAGTGGTTTAGGCATAGCCTTCCATTCCTAGACCTAGGCCAGGCAGTAGTGGTTTAGGCATAGCCTTCCATTCCTAGACCTAGGCCAGGCAGTAGTGGTTTAGGCATAGCCTTCCATTCCTAGACCTAGACCAGGCAGTAGTGGTTTAGGCATAGCCTTCCATTCCTAGACCTAGGCCAGGCAGTAGTGGTTTAGGCATAGCCTTCCATTCCTAGACCTAGGCCAGGCAGTAGTGGTTTAGGCATAGCCTTCCATTCCTAGACCTAGGCCAGGCAGTAGTGGTTTAGGCATAGCCTTCCATTCCTAGACCTAGGCCAGGCAGTAGTGGTTTAGGCATAGCCTTCCATTCCTAGACCTAGGCCAGGCAGTAGTGGTTTAGGCATAGCCTTCCATTCCTAGACCTAGGCCAGGCAGTAGTGGTTTAGGCATAGCCTTCCATTCCTAGACCTAGGCCAGGCAGTAGTGGTTTAGGCATAGCTTTCCATTCCTAGACCTAGCAGGCAGTGGTTTAGGCATAGCCTTCCATTCCTAGACCTAGGCCAGGCAGTAGTTTAGGCATAGCCTTCCATTCCTAGACCTAGGTTGAGAAACCCAGCTCTCTGAAGCAGGTTATGTAAGGAAGTATCACCAAGCCGAATGAGTTGGATCCTGGAGCTAGATCTAGAACAACACCTTATTCTACCTTGTGTCCTAAAAGGAGCTTTATTCAATGAACGGAGGTATAAATGCCAATTTATTGAAACCTTCCGATGTTGAGACACCCAGCTCTCTGATGCAGGTTATGTAAGGAAGTATCACCAAGCCGAATGAGTTGGATCCTGGAGCTAGATCTAGAACAACACCTTATTCTACCTTGTGTCCTAAAAGGAGCTTTATTCAATGAACGGAGGTATAAATGCCAATTTATTGAAACCTTCCGATGTTGAGACACCCAGCTCTCTGATGCAGGTTATGTAAGGAAGTATCACCAAGCCGAATGAGTTGGATCCTGGAGCTAGATCTAGAACAACACCTTATTCTACCTTGTGTCCTAAAAGGAGCTTTATTCAATGAACGGAGGTATAAATGCCAATTTATTGAAACCTTCCGATGTTGAGACACCCAGCTCTCTGATGCAGGTTATGTAAGGAAGTATCACCAAGCCGAATGAGTTGGATCCTGGAGCTAGATCTACAACAACACCTTATTCTATCTTGTGTCCTAAAACGAGCTCCATTCATTGAACGGAGGTATAAATGCCGATATATTGAAACCTTCCGATGAAGCGACAACCAGCTGTCTGAAGCAGGTTATGTATGGAAGAACCACCAAGCCGAATGAGTTGGATCCTGGAGCTAGATCTAGAACAACACCTTATTTTACCTTGTGTCCTAAAAGGAGCTCCATTCACTGAACGGAGGTATAAATGCCGATATATTGAAATCTCCCGATGTTGAAACACCCAGCTCTCTGAAGCAGGTTATGTAAGGAAGTATCACCAAGCCGAATGTGTTGGATCCTGGAGCTAGATCTAGAACAACACCTTATTCTACCTTGTGTCCTAAAAGGAGCTCTATTCACTGAACGGAGGTATAAATGCCGATATATTGAAATCTCCCGATGTTGAAACACCCAGCTCTCTGAAGCAGGTTATGTAAGGAAGTATCACCAAGCCGAATGAGTTGGATCCTGGAGCTAGATCTAGAACAACACCTTATTTTACCTTGTGTCCTAAAAGAAGCTCCATTCACTGAACGGAGGTATAAATGCCGATATATTGAAATCTCCCGATGTTGAAACACCCAGCTCTCTGAAGCAGGTTATGTAAGGAAAAATCACCAAGCCGAATGAGTTGGATCCTGGAGCTAGATCTAGAACAACACCTTATTCTACCTTATATATGTTATTGTATTGTATAATTTTCAAATAAAGATATATAAAAAAAAAAAAAAAAAAAATTCTACCTTGTGTCCTAAAAGGAGCTCCATTCACTGAACGGAGGTATAAATGCCGATATATTGAAACCTTCCCATGAAGCGACAACCAGCTGTCTGAAGTAGGTTATGTAAGGAAGAACCACCAAGCCGAATGAGTTGGATCCTGGAGCTAGACCTAGAACAACACCTTATTCTACCTTATATATGTTATTGTATTGTATAATTTTCAAATAAAGATATATAAAAAAAAAAAAAAAAAATTCTACCTTGTGTCCTAAAAGGAGCTCCATTCATTGAACGGAGGTATAAATGCCGATATATTGAAACCTCCCGATGTTGAGACACCCAGCTCTCTGAAGCAGGTTATGTAAGGAAGAATCACCAAGCCGAATGAGTTGGATCCTGGAGCTAGATCTAGAACAACACCTTATTCTACCTTGTGTCCTAAAAGGAGCTCCATTCACTGAACGGAGGTATAAATGCCGATATATTGAAACCTCCCGATGTTGAGACACCCAGCTCTCTGAAGCAGGTTATGTAAGGAAAAATCACCAAGCCGAATGAGTTGGATCCTGGAGCTAGATCTAGAACAACACCTTATTCTACCTTATATATGTTATTGTATTGTATAATTTTCAAATAAAGATATATAAAAAAAAAAAAAAAATTCTACCTTGTGTCCTAAAAGGAGCTCCATTCACTGAACGGAGGTATAAATGCCAATATATTGAAACCTTCCGATGTTGAGACACCCAGCTCTCTGAAGCAGGTTATGTAAGGAAGAATCACCAAGCCGAATGAGTTGGATCCTGGAGCTAGATCTAGAACAACACCTTATTCTACCTTGTGTCCTAAAAGGAGCTCCATTCACTGAACGGAGGTATAAATGCCGATATATTGAAACCTCCCGATGTTGAGAGACCCAGCTCTCTGAAGCAGGTTATGTAAGGAAAAATCACCAAGCCGAATGAGTTGGATCCTGGAGCTAGATCTAGAACAACACCTTATTCTACCTTATATATGTTATTGTATTGTATAATTTTCAAATAAAGATATATAAAAAAAAAAAAAAAAATTCTACCTTGTGTCCTAAAAGGAGCTCCATTCACTGAACGGAGGTATAAATGCCGATATATTGAAACCTTCCCATGAAGCGACAACCAGCTGTCTGAAGTAGGTTATGTAAGGAAGAACGACTCGCCGCCTATTTAATAATAGACTGTGATTAGCTGTTTAAGAAGCTTTCCGTTCTGCTCCAAGGAGATAACACGGAAGACTGGGTTCTATGAATTAGTCCCGTATTGCTGATCCTCTTTGCTATCCTCGTTGCTATAACCGGTTGCTATCGATGTTTGCTGTTCCAGGCAATAATCGATTCATTATTTCCCTAGTACCTATATAGGTATTCTAGTTTCGATAATATCATCAAACAATCGGACTCAGCAACAAGTTTAAAGAAATCGCAAGAAGAAAATAAAATGTTCGGTTACCCTTAAGTTCGTCGACAGCTGATGTACTCAACAGCTGTGTGCTTATATTGTAGAGTGGATTATCTCTCCATTATTAGCCATAGCCTATATTGAATCCTGCCCTGAACAGCTGAGAGATTGTTCCACCCACTTGTTGCCTGTAGTTTGGAATGTAGTTAGAGTTCGGATGGAGTGGATACAGCCTGCCTCTAAATAACTAAGTTTGAGTTGAGAATAGTTCGCCAGCTTCTAATAACTCAGGAGTTCAATCTCTCCGTACTTCAGGAGTACTCAACTACCTTCTTTTAATATACCAAGGGAGTATTATTAGGACAATCACAAGGATTATAGCATTGGTAGTGGCCAAGTCTGAAGATATAGCTACTAGTCTTGGGGACAAACCATCACGGTGTCTTGTCCAAGTCTGATGATATAGTCACCGTATGACCAGCAGGGTCATCCTTTTCTTCATTTCCAGGTGGCTTGATTCTGTGATAGTCGGTTCATGACCAATGACAATATGGAGGGTCCTCGGTCCTCCATTCTGCAGATAATGTCCTTTCTATTTGTTTCTTTGCCCAATTCTGTCCATTCTCCTGTAATGTCTCGCCATTACACGCAATCTTCACATCTTGTTCTTATCTGCCCAGATAGAGTATCATACTCTTGTTCACAATAATTATCAATCCTTTCCTCTCCAGTTCCGTCTGCCATTCAAGGATTGTATGTTGCTGTAATGTATATCTTGTTCTTCTCTGCCTAGATAGAGTATCGTACTCTTATTCACAATAATTATCAATCCTTTCCTCTCCAGTTCCGTCTGCCATTCAAGGATTGTCTGCTGCTGTAATGTATATCTTGTTCTTCTCTGCCCAGATAGAGTATCGTACTCTTGTTCACAATAATTATCAATCCTTTCCTCTCAAGTTCTGTCTGCCATTCAAGGATTGTCTGCTCCTTTAGTGTATATCTTGTTCTTCTCTGCACAGATAGAGTATCGTACTCTTGTTCACAATAATTATCAATCCTTTCCTCTCCAGTTCTGTCTGCCATTCCAGGATTGTCTGCTCCTTTAGTGTATATCTTGTTCTTCTCTGCCTAGATAGAGTATCGTACTCTTATTCACAATAATTATCAATCCTTTCCTCTCCAGTTCCGTCTGCCATTCAAGGATTGTCTGCTGCTGTAATGTATATCTTGTTCTTCTCTGCCTAGATAGAGTATCATACTCTTGTTCACAATAATTATCAATCCTTTCCTCTCCAGTTCCGTCTGCCATTCAAGGATTGTATGTTGCTGTAATGTATATCTTGTTCTTCTCTGCCTAGATAGAGTATCGTACTCTTATTCACAATAATTATCAATCCTTTCCTCTCCAGTTCCGTCTGCCATTCAAGGATTGTCAGCTGCTGTAATGTATATCTTGTTCTTCTCTGCCCAGATAGAGTATCGTACTCTTGTTCACAATAATTATCAATCCTTTCCTCTCAAGTTCTGTCTGCCATTCAAGGATTGTCTGCTCCTTTAGTGTATATCTTGTTCTTCTCTGCACAGATAGAGTATCGTACTCTTGTTCACAATAATTATCAATCCTTTCCTCTCCAGTTCTGTCTGCCATTCCAGGATTGTCTGCTCCTTTAGTGTATATCTTGTTCTTCTCTGCACAGATAGAGTATCGTACTCTTGTTCACAATAATTATCAATCCTTTCCTCTCCAGTTCTGTCTGCCATTCAAGGATTGTCTGCTCCTTTGGTGTATATCTTGTTCTTCTCTGCCTAGATGGAGTTTCATACTCTTGTTCACAATAATTATCAATCCTTTCCTCTCCAGTTCCGTCTGCCATTCAAGGATTGTCTGCTGCTGTAATGTATATCTTGTTCTTCTCTGCCTAGATAGAGTATCGTACTCTTGTTCACAATAATTATCAATCCTTTCCTCTCCAGTTCTGTCTGCCATTCAAGGATTGTCTGCTCCTTTAGTGTATATCTTGTTCTTCTCTGCCTAGATGGAGTTTCATACTCTTGTTCACAATAATTATCAATCCTTTCCTCTCCAGTTCTGTCTGCCATTCAAGGATTGTCTGCTCCTTTAGTGTATATCTTGTTCTTCTCTGCACAGATAGAGTATCGTACACTTGTTCACAATAATTATCAATCCTTTCCTCTCCAGTTCCGTCTGCCATTCAAGGATTGTCTGCTGCTGTAATGTATATCTTGTTCTTCTCTGCCTAGATAGAGGATCGTACTCTTGTTCACAATAATTATCAATCCTTTCCTCTCCAGTTCTGTCTGCCATTCAAGGATTGTCTGCTCCTTTAGTGTATATCTTGTTCTTCTCTGCACAGATAGAGTATCATACTCTTGTTCACAATAATTATCAATCCTTTCCTCTCCAGTTCCGTCTGCCATTCAAGGATTGTCTGCTGCTGTAATGTATATCTTGTTCTTATCTGCCCAGATAGAGTATCGTACTCTTGTTCACAATAATTATCAATCCTTTCCTCTCCAGTTCCGTCTGCCATTCAAGGATTGTCTGCTGCTGTAATGTATATCTTGTTCTTCTCTGCCTAGATAGAGTATCATACTCTTGTTCACAATAATTATCAATCCTTTCCTCTCCAGTTCTGTCTGCCATTCAAGGATTGTCTGCTCCTTTAGTGTATATCTTGTTCGTCTCTGCACAGATAGAGTATCGTACTCTTGTTCACAATAATTATCAATCCTTTCCTCTCCAGTTCCGTCTGCCATTCAAGGATTGTCTGCTGCTGTAAATGTATATCTTGTTCTTCTCTGCCCAGATAGAGTATCGTACTCTTGTTCACAATAATTATCAATCCTTTTCTCTCCAGTTCTGTCTGCCATTCAAGGATTGTCTGCTCCTTTAGTGTATATCTTGTTCTTCTCTGCACAGATAGAGTATCGTACTCTTGTTCACAATAATTATCAATCCTTTCCTCTCCAGTTCCGTCTGCCATTCAAGGATGATCTGCTGCAGTAGTATATATCTTGTTCTTCTCTGCCTAGATAGAGTATCGTACTCTTGTTCACAATAATTATCAATCCTTTCCTCTCCAGTTCCGTCTGCCATTCAAGGATTGTCTGCTGCTGTAGTGTATATCTTGTTCTTCTCTGCCTAGATGGAGTTTCATACTCTTGTTCACAATAATTATCAATCCTTTCCTCTCCAGTTCTGTCTGCCATTCCAGGATTGTCTGCTCCTTTAGTGTATATCTTGTTCTTCTCTGCACAGATAGAGTATCGTACTCTTGTTCACAATAATTATCAATCCTTTCCTCTCCAGTTCTGTCTGCCATTCAAGGATTGTCTGCTCCTTTGGTGTATATCTTGTTCTTCTCTGCCTAGATGGAGTTTCATACTCTTGTTCACAATAATTATCAATCCTTTCCTCTCCAGTTCCGTCTGCCATTCAAGGATTGTCTGCTGCTGTAATGTATATCTTGTTCTTCTCTGCCTAGATAGAGTATCGTACTCTTGTTCACAATAATTATCAATCCTTTCCTCTCCAGTTCTGTCTGCCATTCAAGGATTGTCTGCTCCTTTAGTGTATATCTTGTTCTTCTCTGCCTAGATGGAGTTTCATACTCTTGTTCACAATAATTATCAATCCTTTCCTCTCCAGTTCTGTCTGCCATTCAAGGATTGTCTGCTCCTTTAGTGTATATCTTGTTCTTCTCTGCACAGATAGAGTATCGTACTCTTGTTCACAATAATTATCAATCCTTTCCTCTCCAGTTCCGTCTGCCATTCAAGGATTGTCTGCTGCTGTAATGTATATCTTGTTCTTCTCTGCCTAGATAGAGGATCGTACTCTTGTTCACAATAATTATCAATCCTTTCCTCTCCAGTTCTGTCTGCCATTCAAGGATTGTCTGCTCCTTTAGTGTATATCTTGTTCTTCTCTGCACAGATAGAGTATCATACTCTTGTTCACAATAATTATCAATCCTTTCCTCTCCAGTTCCGTCTGCCATTCAAGGATTGTCTGCTGCTGTAATGTATATCTTGTTCTTATCTGCCCAGATAGAGTATCGTACTCTTGTTCACAATAATTATCAATCCTTTCCTCTCCAGGTCCGTCTGCCATTCAAGGATTGTCTGCTGCTGTAATGTATATCTTGTTCTTCTCTGCCTAGATAGAGTATCATACTCTTGTTCACAATAATTATCAATCCTTTCCTCTCCAGTTCTGTCTGCCTTTCAAGGATTGTCTGCTCCTTTAGTGTATATCTTGTTCGTCTCTGCACAGATAGAGTATCGTACTCTTGTTCACAATAATTATCAATCCTTTCCTCTCCAGTTCTGTCTGCCATTCAAGGATTGTCTGCTCCTTTAGTGTATATCTTGTTCGTCTCTGCACAGATAGAGTATCGTACTCTTGTTCACAATAATTATCAATCCTTTCCTCTCCAGTTCCGTCTGCCATTCAAGGATTGTCTGCTGCTGTAATGTATATCTTGTTCTTCTCTGCCCAGATAGAGTATCGTACTCTTGTTCACAATAATTATCAATCCTTTTCTCTCCAGTTCTGTCTGCCATTCAAGGATTGTCTGCTCCTTTAGTGTATATCTTGTTCTTCTCTGCACAGATAGAGTATCGTACTCTTGTTCACAATAATTATCAATCCTTTCCTCTCCAGTTCCGTCTGCCATTCAAGGATGATCTGCTGCAGTAGTATATATCTTGTTCTTCTCTGCCTAGATAGAGTATCGTACTCTTGTTCACAATAATTATCAATCCTTTCCTCTCCAGTTCCGTCTGCCATTCAAGGATTGTCTGCTGCTGTAGTGTATATCTTGTTCTTCTCTGCCTAGATGGAGTTTCATACTCTTGTTCACAATAATTATCAATCCTTTCCTCTCCAGTTCCGTCTGCCATTCAAGGATTGTCTGCTGCTGTAATGTATATCTTGTTCTTATCTGCCCAGATAGAGTATCGTACTCTTGTTCACAATAATTATCAATCCTTTCCTCTCCAGTTCCGTCTGCCATTCAAGGATTGTCTGCTGCTGTAATGTATATCTTGTTCTTCTCTGCCTAGATAGAGTATCATACTCTTGTTCACAATAATTATCAATCCTTTCCTCTCCAGTTCTGTCTGCCTTTCAAGGATTGTCTGCTCCTTTAGTGTATATCTTGTTCGTCTCTGCACAGATAGAGTATCGTACTCTTGTTCACAATAATTATCAATCCTTTCCTCTCCAGTTCCGTCTGCCATTCAAGGATTGTCTGCTGCTGTAATGTATATCTTGTTCTTCTCTGCCCAGATAGAGTATCGTACTCTTGTTCACAATAATTATCAATCCTTTTCTCTCCAGTTCTGTCTGCCATTCAAGGATTGTCTGCTCCTTTAGTGTATATCTTGTTCTTCTCTGCACAGATAGAGTATCGTACTCTTGTTCACAATAATTATCAATCCTTTCCTCTCCAGTTCCGTCTGCCATTCAAGGATTGTCTGCTGCAGTAGTATATATCTTGTTCTTCTCTGCCTAGATAGAGTATCGTACTCTTGTTCACAATAATTATCAATCCTTTCCTCTCCAGTTCCGTCTGCCATTCAAGGATTGTCTGCTGCTGTAGTGTATATCTTGTTCTTCTCTGCCTAGATGGAGTTTCATACTCTTGTTCACAATAATTATCAATCCTTTCCTCTCCAGTTCCGTTTGCCATTCAAGGATTGTCTGCTGCTGTAGTGTATATCTTGTTCTTCTCTGCCTAGATAGAGTATCATACTCTTGTTCACAATAATTATCAATCCTTTCCTCTCCAGTTCCGTCTGCCATTCAAGGATTGTCTGCTCCTTTAGTGTATATCTTGTTCTTCTCTGCCCAGATAGAGTATCGTACTCTTGTTCACAATAATTATCAATCCTGTGGAGATGTAATGATTGGACAAGCGACCACTGGTGGACCAATGAGAAGCATCCGGGCCAGCCAATAGGAACGAGCGCTTGGCCGAGCACTCCCGACTTTGACCGAGGCACCCCGACCTCGGCCTATGAATAGGGGCGTTCCCGCTGCCCAGAATTCATTCCGATCCGGCTCTCTCACCAGGACACTCCAGCTCTCTCAGGACATTCAAGCTCTCTCAGGACCAGCCTCCAGCCATGCACTCAGGACCAAGGAACTAGCTACCTGCTCGACCTCTCTCTCTGGACAAAGTACAAAGCCGCCGTCTCGATGTACCCAGTGGTCAAGCCAGCTTCCAGTCATTACACTCCCGACTCCTACTACCCCCAAATCTAGTCAATACCTGGCTTATTTATTATCTTCCTTACTCCTCTCACTCCCGCTTCGAGGAACGGCTACGGCTCAGTATCGAACACCTTCTCCCCGACTCAGTGGAAAAGCTCAGGCCAAGTACCTAGTCGGTATCCCCCAGGTTCAAGGAAGCGCCCTTAACCGGGACACAGTACTTACCTGGTTACCTTCTCCCGACACATCCTTCCTACCCTTCCTAGCTTACCTTTAGTAGCGACACCCATCCGCTACAAGTGGTGACCCCGAACACGCACCAAACAAAATGCCCTCAGACGCACAGCTAGGCATTGAAGCAGCAGGCGCAGCCTCACCTAAACTGCCATCATTCTACAAAAATGCACCGGAACTATGGTTTAGGCAAGTCGAGTGCCTCTTCGAGATCTCCAAAATAAAGTCATCATCAAGTAGATTTTCCACGGTGATAGCGAGCTTGGACCAGGATGTATTCGGACAGGTGGCAGATCTCAACTCTTCATTAGCTGACCCTTACTCGGATCTCAAGAATAGACTCCTCTCCGTGTATGGCGACTCAACTGCGGTCAAAATACAGAAACTTGTTGACCCTGTCCTCGGCGATCAAACCCCCTCACAGCTCTACAGGCGTATGAAACTAGTTGGAGGAGAATTAACAACTACGGAGGCCCTCACATCGCTCTGGCTGAAAGCCCTGCCCCAGAGATTACAAGAAGTCCTGGCCGCCTACCCATCGACCGACATCGAGACCCTCACGGCCGCCGCAGACAGAATCGCTGCAATCGCCAACCCTCCATCATGCTCAGCCGTACTCCAGCCCCGGCCGGACCTAGAAAAACAGCTGGATGACCTTAGACAGCAGATGGAATCCCTATCCACCGCCGTTCGATCGATCCATAGATCCAGATCACCAGGTTACTCTGAAAATCGTAGATTTAGAACCCTCCACCATGTCAAACCAGCCCGCTCGCAATCTAGGTCACAATCACGGGACAGACTAAGGCCAGGCAGAGCCCACCGCACCAGGACACCGACGAGCATTAGTACATACTGTTACTATCACAATAGGTTTGGTGAACGGGCAAGAAGATGTGAGAAACCTTGCTCCTATAAATCTTTAAACTAAAAGGGCAGGTGGCACCTGCGACAACCGCTGAAGCCCACATCAATCGTCGCCTCTTCATATTTGACAGAGACTCTGGGACCCAATTTCTCGTCGACACAGGAGCATCATTATCACTCCTACCTAAGTCCAGCTTCCGCCGCGCCCGCAAGGAGTCCCTGTGTTTGACAGCCGCGAATGGTACGCAAATTCCTACGTAGGGGACCCTCTCGCTGAATATAAACCTCAACACGAGACGACGTTACCCATGGACCTTCACCATTGCAGACGTCACTAAACCAATCATCGGCGCCGACTTTCTGGGAGCCCCTAACCTCCTCGTCGATATCGCCCGGCATAGGCTGATCGATAGCATATCAGGATTTGCATCCATGGGTCACACCGCCGCCACCGTGTCCCCGCAGATCACCACCTCCGATAGAACCCCACCCCACAGGAAGAGTACATTAACAAAAAACGCTTTTTCGAACGATGAAACAAATCACCCACCCGCAGGATCTCGTCACACCCGAGGACCAGTTGCAAAAACAATTAGCGACCCCATGCCTTCGAGATTTCACAAGGCTCTACGAGACTTCCCACTGGTCACGAACCCCACCCGAAATAGAGGACCACCGCCCTCCGTAGTCCAGCACATTATTGAGACACGGGGGAATCCACGATCAAGACGGCTACCTCCCGGGAAATACGAAAAAGTCAAAAGACATTTCGACGAACTCATCAAGGAAGGCATTTGCAGACCATCTAACAGCCCGTGGTCTAGTCCTCTCCACGTTGTAACTAAACAAGATGGCACCTTACGCCCCTGCGGAGACTACAACGCCTCAATTTCATCACGACCCCCGACCGTTATGCAGTCCCCAACATAATGGATTTCACTGCCCAACTTCAAGGGGCGTCTATCTTCAGCACCCTCGACGTCGAGAGGGCGTTTTATCATATCAGGGTGAGAGAGGAGGACATTCATAAAACTGCGGTGATAACGCCTTTTGGATTATATGAATTCCTCCGCATGCCCTTCGGCCTTCGAAACGCCGCCCAAACATGGCAGAGATTCATTGACGAGGTGCTCCGTGGATTGCCGTTTGTGTTTCCTTTTTTGGATGATATAATCATCGCCCCCCGGCGTCCGGATGAACACGAGGATCACTTGCGCCAGGATCTGAACCGACTGCAGGAGTATGGCCTCTCACTAAGACCCGACAAATGTGTATTCGGTCAACCCGTGGTCCAGTTTCTTGGCTTCCGCGTGGACGCTGGAGGAATAACGCCACTGCCGTCAAAAGTACAAACGATACTGGAATTTCCGAGGCCAACCAACATTCGACAGCTAAGGCGATTTATGGGGATGGTGAACTTTTATAGGCGTTGCATACCTAACGCCGCACAGGCACCTCTCAACCAGCTCTTTAACCCCACCAAAAGAAACGACAAGTCACCTATCACTTGGACACCTGAACTAGTCAAAGCCTATGAACAATGTAAAGCGGACCTGGCATCTGCATCCACTATTGCGCACCCTTCAGGATCTGGCGAACTATCGCTAGCCTGCGATGCCAGCAACGAGGGCATAGGCGGCGCTCTCCAACAACGAGAGAACAACCAGTGGCGTCCCCTAGGTTTTTTTTTCCAGAAAGCTTAACCCAGCACAGAAGAACTATTCAACCTACGATCGGGAGCTTCTGGCAATTTACGAATCAATTCGCCACTTTCGCCCACTACTTGAAGGGCAGCAATTCTCTATAATCACCGACCATAAACCCCTCATCCATGCCTTCAACCAGAAGCCCGAGTCTGCGCCACCACGCCGATCCCGGCAGTTAAATTACATCAGTCAATTTACCACCGATATCAGGTACCTGCCGGGACAGGCGAATATCGTGGCAGATGCACTTTCACGAGCCGGAACTGACGCCATCCAATTACTGGACGAACCAAACAGGCTAGCGAAAGCTCAAGAAGAAGACAACACCACCCCTCACCTCTATAAAGACAAAAGCCTCAAACTACAGTTGTGTGTCGTACCAGGACACGACACCCATCTGTTGTGCGACACCACTTCTGGTAAACCTCGACCTTACCTACCAGAACCCCTAAGAAGACCTACCTTTGATAGAATCCACAACCTCAGCCACCCTGGGGTCAGAGGTTCGCGAAGATTGATGGCGGCGCGGTATTTCTGGCCCAATATGAATGCTGACATCGGAAAATGGGCAAGAACCTGCATACCTTGTCAACAAGCGAAAACCCACAGACACACCAAAACTCCAATTGGAAGCTTTCCCCCCGCCGGTCGTTTCAGCCACGTGCATATTGACATTGTGGGACCACTTCCCCACAGCCAGGGCATGACGTACATGCTAATGATAGACAGAGCAACCAGGTGGCCCGAAGCGGTTCCTATACCCGACATACTGGCGGAGACGGTGGCGGGAGCCTTTTATTCATCATGGATAACCCGATTTGGTACCCCGGCGATAGTAACATCTGATCAGGGCCGCCAATTCGAAAGTGAGCTGTTCCGTCATTTGAGTAAGATCCTCGGGATCCAGCACATACACACGACACCTTACCATCCTCAAGCAAACGGAATGGTGGAACGGTGGCACAGGACCCTCAAGGCGGCGCTCATATCCCACGCATCATCGAATACATGGACAAAGACTCTCCCCACAGTGCTCTTGGGTCTCCGCACCGCCCTCAGAGACGAGAACCACGCTAGCGCCGCCGAAGCTCTTTACGGTCAGACTCTGATGCTCCCGGGCGACTTTCTCCTGGCGAAAGAGAAATATTCCGGACCCCAAGAATTTGTAAATAAATTACGGAGGGATATCCGGAATATTCAGCCTCCTTCCACTCGCGGGGAATCCCACGGCCAGCACTTCGTCCCTAAAGACTTAAAATCCTCATCCCACGTGTTCCTGAGAAACGACTTTGTGAAGAGACCACTTACACCGCCTTATTCCGGCCCCCACAAGGTCACTCACAGGAACACAAAGACCTGCAGTATCTTAGTGAACGGCCACCGTCGCACGGTCTCCTGGGATAGAGTGAAACCAGCATACATACTGCAGGAGAATGGACAAGGCCAGAACATCTGCCGGGGCATACCATCACCGAGTGCACAAAACTTACGCCAGGAGCAACCCTCAAACTCCGCCAAAACAAGCCGTTCCGGCCGACCCATCAGGAGCCGAGTTCGATTCGACCTGTGATGAATGAATGAATGAATGAATGAAAAAAAAACTTTATTCTGGGACTTCGTCCCATAAGAATAAAAATAAGTACAAAATAAACAATAAACAAATTTAACCTAAAAATATAAATATGAATAAAGAAAAACAAAAGTATAAAAGAACAAAACAAAAAAAGCAACTAATACAAATATTATATGTGAAGCCTTAAATAATAAAATGAAATATAAGTAAATATGTACATTCATTGGAATGGGGCAATGATAATACAATGATCAGAGGGGGATGGGAATAAAATTAAAGAGTTTAAATAAACAAATAAATATTAAAAAGTTGAATAAATATTAAAGGAATGGGGGCTATAAAAAGATATAAACTAGGAAAATGCATAAACACGAGAAAAAAACAGCAATATAATTTACAAAGGTAATCAGGTCTTCCTGGTGGTGAAATTTTAAGAAGCGTCTTCCTGGGAGGATAGGAGAAAAGCAAAGAGGCGGGATTTAAAGACAGGTAAGGAAGGAGAGTGTCGAATGGAAAGAGGGATAGAGTTCCAGAAGTAGGAGGCTCGGGAGATGAAGGAACGGTCGAAGAAGGCTGTTTTATGAGTGGGAGGATAGAGATCGGAGGGACGGGAGCGGGTACCACGGGAATGGACAGCCGATTTAAACTGCAGGAGGTTGTAAATATAGGAAGGAGATTTGGAAGAAATGGTTTGGTAAAGGAAGGAACCTAGAAAATATTGTCGTCGAATAGATGGAAATAGCCACTTCAACTCGGAATACCGGTGTGAAATATGGGCATCCCTGGGGGTATCGAGGATAAATCTGAGAAAACTGTTCATTAATCGCTTAAGACGAACCTCAAGCTCCCCAGTGAGCCCTCCATAAACCAGGCAACCATAGTCGAAGTGGGGGAACACTAGAGAAGATACAAGAAGCTGACGTGTAGGAGTAGGGAGGAGGTGACGGGAACGGTTAAATAGTTTAAGGGTGGCTATGGAGCGACGAGTGATTAGGGATAAGTGATTTTTCCAGGATAGGTTTTGATCGAAAACAAGGCCCAGGTTCTTGGCAGTGGAAACATATTGAATAGGACTGGAGTCAATGGTGAAGGAAGGGAGGATAGGGGGGAGAGATTTCAAGAGGGGAGCTGAGCCTATCACTATCGCTTTGGACTTTTCAGCATTCATCAATAATTTGTTGGTCTTGGCCCAAGCTGTGATCCTGTCCAAGTCTTTCCTCCTGTGATCCTGTCCAAGTGATGACCGGAGCATGTAACAGATCCGCCTAGCCATAAGGATACCACTGCTATCTCTTGTGGCCCTTGGAAGGGCAGTTTAAGCTAATATTGCAAATATAAATGCGACCATATATGTGTGAATCATTCCCTTATTCTATGTAAATATGTATTATTTTTATTTCAGTTTATATTTACATGATTTTCTTATAAATATTTTTTGTTTTTTTGGTGGCGCTTATAAGGGCTGTTGAATTGTATAGCCTTTAGGTTAATTAATGTCAGTACAATGTATTATATTCATTAATTTTTTCTTACATTTAGTTTCACAATATATGTTATTTCAATATAGGTTAAAATATCGTACTAAAATAAAAGTTGACACATTTGTGGCGCTAATAAGGGCCGTTATAGTTTTATTATGTATATATATTTTTTTTTTTTTTTTTTTTTAAGTCAAATTATATAATTTCTTAAGTCATATTTATTCCTAATAAAGGGCTCCGCCCATTGGGGGGGGACTATGTGGAGATGTAATGATTGGACAAGCGACCACTGGTGGACCAATGAGAAGCATCCGGGCCAGCCAATAGGAACGAGCGCTTGGCCGAGCACTCCCGACTTTGACCGAGGCACCCCGACCTCGGCCTATGAATAGGGGCGTTCCCGCTGCCCAGAATTCAAGCGGACTCCCAAGCCCGCGCCGCCGAGAACACTCCGACTCCTCGCGTGACACATGAAAGCAATTTCATGTTTGTCTCGCCGAGGCAGCTCAAGGCCATCCTCAGACGCACCAAGGGCAACAAATCCCCTGGGCTGGACAAAGTACAATATGTACTATTGCGCCAGTTACCACGTAAGGCCTTATCCTATCTAGCGCACCTATACAACTCCTGTCTAAGACTCAGGCACTTCCCACAGGACTGGAAACATGCCATAGTCTTCCCCCTCCTCAAACCTGCCAAGTCCGGCCACCTGCCCGAGCACTACAGACCAATCAGTCTCCTGTCTCACATGTCCAAGATATTCGAGAAAATTCTTCTTAAATATCTCCACGACTTCTGCGAAGATGAGAACCTCATCCCCCCAGAACAGACAGGTTTCCGATCAGGTCTTAGTACCGAGCACTCCCTAGCAAGGCTCCAGTCCCACTTATCGAAGAGTTTCCACAAAAATCACTGCACCTCCCTCATCTCAATCGATTGCACTAAAGCATTCGACTCTGTCTCTCACGACATCCTCTTAAATAAGCTCAGGAGACACGACTGTCCAGAGCAACTTTTTAACACCTTGCAGTCCTATCTCAAAGACCGGACTTTCTCAGTAAGAGTAGGTACGAGTCTCTCAGAGATATTCCCGTCACCCTGCGGTGTCCCGCAGGGATCTGTTCTCTCGCCCACACTATTCTGCATATATACTGGCGACATCGTCGGCCGGAAATACCCACATGTCCAAATCGCCGCCTATGCGGACGACATAGCCATCTTCGGCACCTCCCTAAACCCCAAAAGATCACTCGAACACACAGAGCGTGCCGCACAGGCCATCTCGACGCAGCTCAGTGCAATAAACATCACAGTCAACCAAGACAAGCACGACTGATGCTCTTATCTTCTCCTTCCAGAGAGGTAAGAAGACCCTCCCCAAGAGTTTCCGTATAGACGGGACTCAAAACCCCCTTTCCCGTAGAGTTGTATACCTGGGTGTTCACCTGGGTAGACACATGACCTTCAACACCCACTTTCAGAAGAAGCTCGGTATAGTCCGTAGGAGATACCGCTCTCTGAAACACTTGCTGTCCTCCCCTACCCTCTCTCTGAGACTAAAAATACTCATCTACAAAGGAGTCCTCCGTCCTGCCCTCCTCTACGCTGCCCCCCTCTACCGCTACCTACACACCTCCACTATCAAGAAACTACAATCCTTTCAAAATGGAGTCCTTAGAAACATCGTTCGACACACCTCCCTTCAGAAGGCAAAGACAGACCATATCCACGACACCCTTGAACTTCCGAGGATCACCTCTTATATAAAGCGAAGACATATCAAGTTCTTCGACTCATTACAACACCTACAAAACCCACTGTTCAACAGCATTACTCCCCCCTCCCGTCCCGACAGATGGCAAGGGACCAAGCTAGGTATACGTCTACGTGACATTTTTGACCACTAACCTCCGTCCCATCAATCCCACATGACACCTGTGTTGTTTTTCCATACCCCCCCCCCTTTATATTTTTCTAATGTACTCTCCGTCTTTCCTTTCACTCCATCTCTTTTCCTATCACACTATCACACGATAGCACACCACACAAAACACACCCTCTTGGCACTTAGTTTTCAACTTTAAACCTCCTCTCCGACTATATCTTTCTCTTGTCCCGCTATCTATCCCCACGACAAACGATGCCACTTCTCCTGGTTAGCTTCAGTAATTTTGATCTAAGTGGTATCAAGTAGCATACTACAGTAAATGTTGGTTCGAGTAGCCTACTACGCCTTGTTGAGCTGGATGTCCTATCTACGAAACACTGGTCACCCCCCCCCCCAAACGCTATGCGCTCTCACTCCTCTTAGGAACATAGTCTAAGTTTTTAGGTTAAGTTTTAGGCTTAAGGTATTAGTGTTCAGTTTTTGCTATCCACCTATATACTTTCGATTTCTTTCTCCCCTCTCACTGTCCCTTTTAGCTGTCCCTTCTTTCAACTATCAATTTGCGACAACACTAGCGATTTCCCAGTCGCTTAGTGACCCCCCCCCTACCCTCAGTTACGGCTGACTTATTACACTACCTTTAATTTTGCTACAAGCCTTCAAATGTGCCTCAGCACAGTATAAGGCAGTCTCTTTCCATCACTTCACCCCGCAGTGCTTAGCTTCCAGCTGCACTCGCGCAGTTTTTCTTTCGTCTCTTCTTTTATTTTCTTTTTTGTTCTTCACTAGTTTTCATGGGTTAGGAAAAAAAAAAAAAAAAAAAAAAAAAAAAAAAAAAAAAAAAAAAAAAAAAAAAAAAGCCCAGAATTCATTCCGATCCGGCTCTCTCACCAGGACACTCCAGCTCTCTCAGGACATTCAAGCTCTCTCAGGACCAGCCTCCAACCATGCACTCAGGACCAAGGAACTAGCTACCTGCTCGACCTCTCTCTCTGGACAAAGTACGAAGCCGCCGTCTCGATGTACCCAGTGGTCAAGCCAGCCTCCAGTCATTACACTCCCGACTCCTACTACCCCCAACTCTAGTCAATACCTGGCTTATTTATTTTCTTCCTTACTCCTCTCACTCCCGCTTCGAGGAACGGCTACGGCTCAGTACCGAACACCTTCTCCCCGACTCAGTGGAAAAGCTCAGGCCAAGTACCTAGTCGGTATCCCCCAGGTTCAAGGAAGCGCCCTTAACCGGGACACAGTACTTACCTGGTTACCTTCTCCCGACACATCCTTCCTACCCTTCCTAGCTTACCTTTAGTAGCGACACCCATCCGCTACAATCCTTTCCTCTCCAGTTCCGTCTGCCATTCAAGGATTGTCTGCTGCTGTAATGTATATCTTGTTCTTCTCTGCCCAGATAGAGTATCGTACTCTTGTTCACAATAATTATCAATCCTTTCCTCTCAAGTTCCGTCTGCCATTCAAGGATTGTCTGCTGCTGTAGTGTATATCTTGCGCCTGCGTCTAGGACTACATCATCTGCATATAGTTAAGCTTGGACTTGGATAGCCAAGTATATTCCAATAGCTAAGAATAGTTCTTCCAGTGCACATTCTGCGGATTCTGTGAGTTAATCTATGAATCTAATGAATATTACAGAACTATCTCCTTGCTTTACACCCTGATCCAGTTAGTATATGTTTGACGGTTAGAGTCGTGTTGCATATTCGACAAGTGGGTATTTCTTTTCTGTCTAGTAAGTATGAATGGGTAAGTAGGGTGTGTCCTATCCAAAGCCTGGATAAAATAACTTCGTCTCGTCGAGAGAATTGTTCTTTAACCCAGGCTTTGGTCGTATTCTTAATTTCCCTTAGTTTGGAAGTACTTCTCAACCAATTTTGTTCCCATTCGCACAATGTGTTAGTACGTAAAGTTTTGTTCAGGTCGAACGTTGTCAAGGTGTTTACATCAGGTATGGATCGGCTTGTAGCCAGTTTCGCCTGCAAGTCAACAGCTGTACTCATAGGGATGTCTTCGTGTCCAGGTAGCCAAAGGAGTGTAATATTTTTGTCTTTACCTTGTAGAGTGTTTATTTGTGTAAATATGTTTGATATGTATGATAATTGGATGAGTGCTGTAAATGTTCTGTAAGGACATTAAGGAACTTAAGGAATCGGTGCAAACAGTGATCGTGTCAGTTTCTGTTTCTTGAACGTTGGTCAGTGCTAAAAGTATCCCGTAGAGTTCAGCAGTATATATAGTCGTCTGTTCCGGTAATTTGATTTGGTAAGTTTTGTCTTGTACAATGGCAGCTGCCCCTGTTGCAGAGACTTGGATCCGTCAGTATAAGTGTATAAAGTTTTAAGATTTCGCCTTATCATTGAGTTGATTGAATTTTCGTAAAATAATGTTGAAGTCGGATCTGTCTTTTTATATTTTGTTAGTGTCAAGTCAATCCTTAAGTTCCTCAATCTCCAAGGTGGTGTGTCGGTGAATTTGTTTTTGAGAATAGGAGTTTCCGTTAAAATTAATTACTTCTATCTTCTAGTGCCGTTACTATAAAAGGTTTTCGTTTAAAATTAAGTTGCGTATATTTATTAAAATTCATATTTTCTAGAAAACCTCTAACACAGGACGTTCCAAGCCCTTTTGATTTTACATAAAATGCTGAGGACAACATTTCATGCCTGTACTGTAGCGGGGGTTCTCCTGCCACGGCGCAAAGGCTATCTGCAGGACTGGTTCTGAAAGCTCCTGTGACGAGCCTGTACTGTAGCGGAGGTTCTCCTGCCAAGGCGCAAAGGCTATCTGCAGGACTGGTTCTGAAAGCTCCTGAGACGAGCCTGTACTGTAGCGGAGGTTCTCCTGCCAAGGCGCAAAGGCTATCTGCAGGACTGGTTCTGAAAGCTCCTGAGACGAGCCTGTACTGTAGCGGAGATTCTCCTGCCAAGGCGCAAAGGCTATCTGCAGGACTGGTTCTGAAAGCTCCTGTGACGAGCCTGTACTGTAGCGGAGATTCTCCTGCCAAGGCGCAAAGGCTATCTGCAGGACTGGTTCTTAAAGCTCCTGTGACGAGCCTGTACTGTAGCGGAGGTTCTCCTGCCAAGGCGCAAAGGCTATCTGCAGGACTGGTTCTGAAAGCTCCTGAGACGAGCCTGTACTGTAGCGGAGGTTCTCCTGCCAAGGCGCAAAGGCTATCTGCAGGACTGGTTCTGAAAGCTCCTGTGACGAGCCTGTACTGTAGCGGAGGTTCTCCTGCCAAGGCGCAAAGGCTATCTGCAGGACTGGTTCTGAAAGCTCCTGTGACGAGCCTGTACTGTAGCGGAGATTCTCCTGCCAAGGCGCAAAGGCTATCTGCAGGACTGGTTCTGAAAGCTCCTGTGACGAGCCTGTACTGTAGCGGAGGTTCTCCTGCCAAGGCGCAAAGGCTATCTGCAGGACTGGTTCTGAAAGCTCCTGTGACGAGCCTGTACTGTAGCGGAGGTTCTCCTGCCAAGGCGCAAAGGCTATCTGCAGGACTGGTTCTGAAAGCTCCTGTGACGAGCCTGTACTGTAGCGGAGGTTCTCCTGCCAAGGCGCAAAGGCTATCTGCAGGACTGGTTCTGAAAGCTCCTGAGACAAGCCTGTACTGTAGCGGAGGTTCTCCTGCCAAGGCGCAAAGGCTATCTGCAGGACTGGTTCTGAAAGCTCCTGTGACGAGCCTGTACTGTAGCGGAGGTTCTCCTGCCAAGGCACAAAGGCTATCTGCAGGACTGGTTCTGAAAGCTCCTGTGACGAGCCTGTACTGTAGCGGAGGTTCTCCTGCCAAGGCGCAAAGGCTATCTGCAGGACTTGTGAAAGTTAGATTGAACTTTAGATTCGAGAATTTGCCGTACACCAGTCCAACAGCAAACAGTAATAGATTGAAAATGAAAAATGCCTCGCTTCACAATCAATACTTTGCATTTGTATCGAGGATCTTATAGTATTGCTTAGGCTTCGAGGTCAGGATCTAAACCCGCTTTGAGATCTACAAAGTCAGGGTACAACCCTCCGCTTTTCTCTTATTCATTTTTCATAATTTCCTGACATATATATACATATATATATATATATATATATATATATATATATATATATATATAAATATATAAAGACTCGTCACTGAGCAATACTAACTACTTAACCGACGGACAGAAATAATCCACCCTGTCGAACCTCCTTCGATGACGTCATCCATCCAGTTCATGGGGGAAATCATTTCTCGGCTTTATTTATCATCTTCCAAGGAGCGATAATTGTTGGTTTGGCGGGCGAGGGGATTATATATTGGCGGGCGAGGGGATTATATATTGGCAGGATACAAATATATTATCTAAAATATAAAAAGGTATTTTTATTGACCAAACGGAGCCGAAAAGGCTGACATTAACTCCATCGTATGGGAGCCGAGACGGCTGACATTAACTCCATCGTGTGGGAGCCGAGACGGCTGACAATAACTCCATCGTATGGGAGCCGAGACGGCTGACATTGACTCCATCGTGTGGGAGCCGAGACGGCTGACATTAACTCCATCGTGTGGGAGCCGAGACGGCTGACAATAACTCCATCGTATGGGAGCCCAGACGGCTGACATTGACTCCATCGTGTCGGAGCCGAGACGGCTGACATTAACTCCATCGTGTGGGAGCCGAGACGGCTGACAATAACTCCATCGTATGGGAGCCGAGACGGCTGACATTGACTCTATCGTGTGGGAGCCGAGACGGCTGACATTAACTCCATCGTGTGGGAGCCGAGACGGCTGATAATAACTCCATCGTATGGGAGCCGAGACGGCTGACATTGACTCCATCGTGTGGGAGCCGAGACGGCTGACATTAACTCCATCGTGTGGGAGCCGAGACGGCTGACATTAACTCCATCGTATGGGAGCCAAGACGGCTGACATTGACTCCATCGTGTGGGAACCGAGACGGCTGACATTAACTCCATCGTGTGGGAGCCGAGACGGCTGACATTAACTCCATCGTGTGGGAGCCGAGACGGCTGACAATAACTCCATCGTATGGGAGCCGAGACGGCTGACATTGACTCCATCGTATGGGAGCCGAGACGGCTGACATTGACTCCATCGTGTGGGAACCGAGACGGCTGACATTAACTCCATCGTGTGGGAGCCGAGACGGCTGACATTAACTCCATCGTGTGGGAGCCGAGACGGCTGATAATAACTCCATCGTATGGGAGCCGAGACGGCTGACATTGACTCCATCGTGTGGGAGCCGAGACGGCTGACATTAACTCCATCGTGTGGGAGCCGAGACGGCTGACATTAACTCCATCGTATGGGAGCCAAGACGGCTGACATTGACTCCATCGTGTGGGAACCGAGACGGCTGACATTAACTCCATCGTGTGGGAGCCGAGACGGCTGACATTAACTCCATCGTGTGGGAGCCGAGACGGCTGACAATAACTCCATCGTATGGGAGCCGAGACGGCTGACATTGACTCCATCGTATGGGAGCCGAGACGGCTGACATTGACTCCATCGTGTGGGAACCGAGACGGCTGACATTAACTCCATCGTGTGGGAGCCGAGACGGCTGACATTAACTCCATCGTGTGGGAGCCGAGACGGCTGACATTAACTCCATCGTGTGGGAGCCGAGACGGCTGACATTAACTCCATCGTGTGGGAGCCGAGAAGGCTGACATTAACTCCATCGTGTGGGAGCCGAGACGGCTGACAATAACTCCATCGTATGGGAGCCGAGACGGCTGACATTGACTCCATCGTGTGGGAGCCGAGACGGCTGACATTAACTCCATCGTGTGGGAGCCGAGACGGCTGACAATAACTCCATCGTATGGGAGCCGAGACGGCTGACATTGACTCCATCGTGTGGGAGCCGAGACGGCTGACATTAACTCCATCGTGTGGGAGCCGAGACGGCTGACATTAACTCCATCGTATGGGAGCCGAGACGGCTGACATTAACTCCATCGTGTGGGAGCCGAGACGGCTGACATTAACTCCATCGTATGGGAGCCGAGACGGCTGACATTGACTCCATCGTGTGGGAACCGAGACGGCTGACATTAACTCCATCGTGTGGGAGCCGAGACGGCTGACATTAACTCCATCGTGTGGGAGCCGAGACGGCTGACATTAACTCCATCGTATGGGAGCCGAGACGGCTGACATTAACTCCATCGTGTGGGAGCCGAGACGGCTGACATTAACTCCATCGTGTGGGAGCCGAGACGGCTGACAATAACTCCATCGTATGGGAGCCGAGACGGCTGACATTGACTCCATCGTGTGGGAGCCGAGACGGCTGACATTAACTCCATCGTGTGGGAGCCGAGACGGCTGACAATAACTCCATCGTATGGGAGCCGAGACGGCTGACATTGACTCCATCGTGTGGGAGCCGAGACGGCTGACATTAACTCCATCGTGTGGGAGCCGAGACGGCTGACATTAACTCCATCGTATGGGAGCCGAGACGGCTGACATTAACTCCATCGTGTGGGAGCCGAGACGGCTGACATTAACTCCATCGTATGGGAGCCGAGACGGCTGACATTGACTCCATCGTGTGGGAACCGAGACGGCTGACATTAACTCCATCGTGTGGGAGCCGAGACGGCTGACATTAACTCCATCGTGTGGGAGCCGAGACGGCTGACATTAACTCCATCGTGTGGGAGCCGAGACGGCTGACATTAACTCCATCGTGTGGGAGCCGAGAAGGCTGACATTAACTCCATCGTGTGGGAGCCGAGACGGCTGACATTAACTCCATCGTGTGGGAGCCGAGACGGCTGACATTAACTCCATCGTGTGGGAGCCGAGACGGCTGACATTAACTCCATCGTGTGGGAACCGAGACGGCTGACATTAACTCCATCGTGTGGGAGCCGAGACGGCTGACATTAACTCCATCGTGTGGGAGCCACAGTGTCCTGTCATAAATATAAACATTTTGAAAATAAGAAGAGAGAGGAGCCTGGTTTATTGTTCGGCGGGGGCGGAGAGGAAAGGGAGGGAGAGGGGAAGGGGCGGGGAAGGCTCTTACTCTCTCTCTCTCTCTCTCTCTCACTCTCTCTCTCTCTCTCACTCTCTCTCTCTCTCTCTCTCTCTCTCTCTTTTTTTTTTTTTTCTTTCGCTGCCCCCGCTGTGCCTTAAGGCTGCCCTTATACCAGCGGTTCTGTCCAATTTATAAATTTGGAGTGCGCGAAATTTTAATAGGCCAGTACAGCTCCACCTTCGTTCTTTATTAAGAAGAAAGGCTAAGCCTTTATACAACAATATTGGAATTTATTAAGTCGATTCAGAATTTAGGGCGCCCGCAATTGGAAAGCCTCTGCCTCTGCTCAGAGGGTCTCCAATAATATCTATCCTAATATAATTCTAGATGATTCATTACAATATTTACAATACATTATACTATGAACAAACTATATACATATTACTGCTAGACTTCATAATCTATACATATTAATAATAATATTCTAACATTCTTTGATGGCATATAATTAGATATACATACTTACATTCACACTTTAACACAGACACACACATACACCCACAAACACACATAAATACAACTGCACACATATAATTACACACTAATTAATTACTACTTAATACAAAACTAATCTTAATGAGTTATCATTACTATATTAGTCTAAAACATACATTTGCTCCTAAGAGTCTTTCGTTGATAGCACTTCTTTTGCGAAATTGCTAAACGTTTTAAAAATGTGTTCGTCCTTCACTATATCATTTAAGCTTTCCGGAGGCCACTCTAACAAGGAATATTCTCCTGCTAGCTTGAGTCTTTGCCTTGTGTATAGAGGGCAGTGTAGAATGATGTGTCTTGCATCTTCCTCTTGGCCACACTTACAGCGAGGATCTTCTCTTCTCTTGAAGAAATGCAGCTTAGAGTTGATGTTCCCGTGGCCTGTCATCAACTGCGTTGTCCAGAAATCCGGTGCCATCCAATGTGCTTCCAAGCGAGCTCGTACGTCTGGGAAGAATTCGTACGTCATCCTTCCTTTTGTACTGGCAGTCCATCGTTTTTGCCATTCGTCTATTGCTGCATTCTTGACTACCTCCAGCAGCTCGGGGCCGTAGCTCTCTCTCTCTCTCTCTCTCTCTCTCTCTCTCTCTCTCTCTCTCTCTCTCTCTCACTCTCTCTCTCTCCCTCTCTCCCTCTCTCCCTCTCTCCCTCTCTCCCTCTCTCTCATAACCCCAAAAACTCTAACGTTGAAAAAAAGAGGCCAAGTTCCAGGCCCCTCCCAAAAACAATTTGCCTATTAAAGTTCTGATATAGCATTGGGCCAAGTTTTAGGCTCTTAATACCTTGTCAAGAACCTTGTTTTAAACAGGTTTGGGTTAAGAAGACTTGAGCACGTTTTGACACGTAAATCGACTTTCTACGACGACATCACATTTTCGACTTTTGTCGCCCTAAAGTAGTCGTTTTGCCCAGTGTGCGCCGGAAGGAAGGAGGAAGGAGGAAAAGCCTGGAATGTATGTAGGAAGATCCTAACCTTAGCAGTACAGAAGTAAGTGAAGACGTTTCCATGGCAACGGGAGATCTACCATTCACTTCAGAACCTCAGGTAACCTCTAATTATTATATTGAATTCCCTGCGATTGGCAACACTGCTACTTCTCAACAGCTGTTTTCACTGGAGACCAAATTTAATCCTTTCATTGAACCTCAAAGAAAAATAAATAGATATTGTCCAAAATCAGCTGTTTTAAATACTGATTCAACACCTGTTCAACTTAAGAATTCTTTCTCTCCAATTCAAAACTTAAATGATAATGACGATAATAACAATACAGGTACAAATAAAAATAGCGTTAAAATCCCACCAATATTCGTTTGTGACGCTGACGACTACCAAAAAGTTTTAACTGACATAAAAACTATTGTAAAGTCAACATTTTATTTGCAACAGTGTTTTAAAAGTTTCATTAACTTCGACTGACGACTTCCGTTTTTTGATCAAATTTTACGACAAAGAGGACGTTAAGTACTGTACTTTCCGAAATCCCGCTGACAGAAAATTGTGAGTTATTATCAGAGGCGTGCCTTACAGTATTACTGACCAAGAACTGTTTGATGAATTGTCAGAAAAATACCCGGTAACCAAGGTTACTAGATTACTGAACAGAGAACGGTTCCCAACACCTCTTATGCAGTAGAGCTGGAAAATAGTCCCAACGGTAAATCAATATTTAACCTAGAGACCCTTTTTTATTCAATAGTCTCGGTTGAAGAAAGGAAGCAACACAGGGGTGTTCTTCAGTGTAAAAACTGTTGTCGCATGGGACACACAATAAATTACTGTCGTTTAGACACAAAATGCGCTAAGTGTTCGGGAGATCACAACTATTTAGCTTGCCCTAATCGAAATAGCACTGAATCCCACTGTGTAAACTGTGGAGGCAACCACTCTGCAAACTATAGAGGATGCCTGGAATACAAAAAATTAAACAACATACTGCAAAAAAAAAAAAATAATAGCTTCTGAAAACAAATCCTTCCCCACCAGGAG
The DNA here is from genome assembly GCA_946811695.1 of Gonocerus acuteangulatus. Taxonomy (NCBI): domain Eukaryota; kingdom Metazoa; phylum Arthropoda; class Insecta; order Hemiptera; family Coreidae; genus Gonocerus; species Gonocerus acuteangulatus. The sequence goes on along the minus strand of OX328128.1, from coordinate 338,215 downwards.
TTCTAAACCCTTTCCCTCTAAACCCGCTCCAGCTAAATCTCCACCACCACCTCCAACTGAAAACCTACCAACAAACTCCCAACAAAGACAATGCCCCTTACCGCAACAGAACGCATGGACCCAGCAACGTAGAACAGACCAAGAACAGACTAAAACATCCAACCTTACTGACTCTAACCAAAATTCAATCAACAATATGACAGACCTACTTCTCAACCTTATAAAACCACTTATTCCAACAATAAAACCTTTCATCACTAACTTTTTAACATCTGTTTTCTCTTCTCTAAACAATGACAGTTCCTAAGTTGGGCAATCTCTCTTTACTAAACTGGAATGCAAACGGACTAAAAAAAGACAGACTTTACTGACAAACTTTCTTAGCAGACTCGACATCGACATTGCTTGCATCACTGAAACACATCTCTTTAGCACTGACAAATACAGGACACCAGGATACCGAATGTACAGAACGGACCAACGATCTAGACGCGGTGGAGTCGCAATTCTAATTAAGAAACATTTAGTCCACAATAGTTTGGTTCTGCCCTCCCTTTATCGCCTAGAAGCAGTAGGAATTAGTTTGGCACTTCAAAACAGGAGTAGTGTTAATATAATATCTGCGTATAGCAGACCTGGGATTCGGCTCATACAAGACGATTTTCAAAAACTATTTACAGGGGCTCCTACAATAATGATGGGTGATTTAAATAGTAAACATCTCTCTTGGAATTGCCATAAGCAAAACAATAATGGGACACAACTATTGAGAATTACTGAAAATCTTGGACTCATTATTTCATCACCTGACGAACCAACATTTTACCCGACTCAAAGACTCTACAAATCCGACATACTAGACATAGCCATAATTCAGAACTTCCAATTGTCATTATATCATGACGTACTTACTGACCTAGACTCTGACCATTTACCTGTCATTCTTACTTTCCATGAAAGTCCAAAATCTGAACCACTCCCACCAAGACTCATCAATGGACCTATAGACTGGGGAAAATTCAAGACAGAAATGCATGACAACACGGACATTCCACTTACATACAAATCCAGTCATGACATTGACTCGACTATAGCTAAATTCATTCAAACGATACACATGGATGTACAAAATCCATTCAAACGATATACATGGATGTACAAAATCCATTCAAACGATACACATGGATGTACAAAATTCATTCAAACGATATACATGGATGTACAAAATCCATTCAAACGATATACATGGATGTACAAAATCCATTCAAACGATATACATGGATGTACAAAATCCATTCAAACGATATACATGGATGTACAAAATCCATTCAAACGATATACATGGATGTACAAAATCCATTCAAACGATACACATGGATGTACAAAATTCATTCAAACGATATACATGGATGTACAAAATCCATTCAAACGATATACATGGATGTACAAAATTCATTCAAACGATATACATGGATGTACAAAATTCATTCAAACGATATACATGGATGTACAAAATCCATTCAAACGATATACATGGATGTACAAAATTCTCTAAAAACGCACCCAACATTAAGCCGTCGATTATCTAATACAAGTACGCCCCCACATGTTCTAAAACTCATTCATGAAAAAAATATTCTTCGAAAGAGATGGCAAAGATCTAGGGACCCAGAACTTAAGCGACAAGTAAACCGTTTATCGCGCAATATTCTGTTAGAACTTGACAAAGACAGAATATACAAGAACAGTAATTACTTGACAAAAATGACTCCTGGAGACCCATCGTTATGGCGAGAGACAAGACGACTATTAAAACAATCTACTGAAATTCCCCCCTTAAAAGACGGGCAAAACATTGTAACAACTGATGCAGACAAGTGTAGACTTTTAACAGACTGTTTTGAAAACAAACTGAAAACTGGATACCACAACGAACCAGAGACGGACATTGCAGTATGTACTTCACTCTCAGAAACAAGACTAACTGACAGTACAATCGACTTCATACAGCCCAAAGAAATTTCGCTTCTCATACGTAGGCTTCCTAAGAATAAATCACCTGGAGAAGATCAGATAACGAACTCGGGGTTAAGAGTCTCTGAAATTATAACAGAGTGTTTTGATAAGAAGGAATACGCAACTGGACTGTTTCTCGACGTAGCCAACGCTTTCGACTCTGTTTGGCACGAAGGACTCCTCCACAAGCTACGGACCACCAAGCCTCCTGCTTATCTCTACTCCATCATTTCCTTATTTCCCCGTGGTAGGACATTCCAAGGGAGAGTGAAGACAACACTCAGCACGAAGAGAACCATCAAAGCTGGAGTACCGCAGGGGGCCATACTCAGCCCATTGCTGTACATCTTGTACTGCAGCGTTATGCCTGAACCAGACAACTCAGCCCTCGCTACCTTCGCAGACGACACACTCATCATCAAGAAGCGCATCAACCTTGACGAAGCGATTCTTCACTTGCAAGAAGCGGCAGATGAGGTGTCAACCTGGTACCGAAGATGGAAACTAGCAATAAATCCGGTTAAATCTTCATGTAAACTGTCTTCTCTCAGAAAATTCCAAAATGAAGATTTACGACAGCTGAACATTGGTCATCAAAAGACCAGAGTATACGCAATCTCGGAGTACATCTAGACACGAGACTAACTTGGCGACAATACATTCACAAAAGACTACAAGAAGCTCACACACGACTGATACAAATTTATCCCTTAATAAATTGAAAAACTCCCCTGAAATACACCTGCACCACACTTCTATACAAATCTACAATACTACCCATACTAACTTACGCTTGCCCTGTCTGGTTTGGTGCCAGTAACACACACATAAAACGTCTACAGACTTTTCAACACAAGGTACTCCGAATAGTGTCCAATGCTCCTTGGTTCGTAAGGAACAGCCAGATCCATAGAGAATTGGAGTTTCATCCATGAAACGTCTACAGACTTTTCAACACAAGGTACTCCGAATAGTGTCCAATGCTCCTTGGTTCGTAAGGAACAGCCAGATCCATAGAGAATTGGAGGTTGATCCATAAAACGTCTACAGACTTTTCAACACAAGGTACTCCGAATAGTGTCCAATGCTCCTTGGTTCGTAAGGAACAGCCAGATCCATAGAGAATTGGAGTTTCATCCATGAAACGTCTACAGACTTTTCAACACAAGGTACTCCGAATAGTGTCCAATGCTCCTTGGTTCGTAAGGAACAGCCAGATCCATAGAGAATTGGAGGTTGATCCATAAAACGTCTACAGACTTTTCAACACAAGGTACTCCGAATAGTGTCCAATGCTCCTTGGTTCGTAAGGAACAGCCAGATCCATAGAGAATTGGAGGTTCATCCATAAAACGTCTACAGACTTTTCAACACAAGGTACTCCGAATAGTGTCCAATGCTCCTTGGTTCGTAAGGAACAGCCAGATCCATAGAGAATTGGAGGTTGATCCATGAAACGTCTACAGACTTTTCAACACAAGGTACTCCGAATAGTGTCCAATGCTCCTTGGTTCGTAAGGAACAGCCAGATCCATAGAGAATTGGAGGTTCATCCATAAAACGTCTACAGACTTTTCAACACAAGGTACTCCGAATAGTGTCCAATGCTCCTTGGTTCTTAAGGAACAGCCAGATCCATAGAGAATTGGAGGTTGATCCATAAAACGTCTACAGACTTTTCAACACAAGGTACTCCGAATAGTGTCCAATGCTCCTTGGTTCGTAAGGAACAGCCAGATCCATAGAGAATTGGAGGTTCATCCATAAAACGTCTACAGACTTTTCAACACAAGGTACTCCGAATAGTGTCCAATGCTCCTTGGTTCGTAAGGAACAGCCAGATCCATAGAGAATTGGAGTTTCATCCATGAAACGTCTACAGACTTTTCAACACAAGGTACTCCGAATAGTGTCCAATGCTCCTTGGTTCGTAAGGAACAGCCAGATCCATAGAGAATTGGAGGTTGATCCATAAAACGTCTACAGACTTTTCAACACAAGGTACTCCGAATAGTGTCCAATGCTCCTTGGTTCGTAAGGAACAGCCAGATCCATAGAGAATTGGAGTTTCATCCATGAAACGTCTACAGACTTTTCAACACAAGGTACTCCGAATAGTGTCCAATGCTCCTTGGTTCGTAAGGAACAGCCAGATCCATAGAGAATTGGAGGTTGATCCATAAAACGTCTACAGACTTTTCAACACAAGGTACTCCGAATAGTGTCCAATGCTCCTTGGTTCGTAAGGAACAGCCAGATCCATAGAGAATTGGAGGTTCATCCATAAAACGTCTACAGACTTTTCAACACAAGGTACTCCGAATAGTGTCCAATGCTCCTTGGTTCGTAAGGAACAGCCAGATCCATAGAGAATTGGAGGTTGATCCATGAAACGTCTACAGACTTTTCAACACAAGGTACTCCGAATAGTGTCCAATGCTCCTTGGTTCGTAAGGAACAGCCAGATCCATAGAGAATTGGAGGTTCATCCATAAAACGTCTACAGACTTTTCAACACAAGGTACTCCGAATAGTGTCCAATGCTCCTTGGTTCTTAAGGAACAGCCAGATCCATAGAGAATTGGAGGTTGATCCATAAAACGTCTACAGACTTTTCAACACAAGGTACTCCGAATAGTGTCCAATGCTCCTTGGTTCGTAAGGAACAGCCAGATCCATAGAGAATTGGAGGTTCATCCATAAAACGTCTACAGACTTTTCAACACAAGGTACTCCGAATAGTGTCCAATGCTCCTTGGTTCGTAAGGAACAGCCAGATCCATAGAGAATTGGAGTTTCATCCATGAAACGTCTACAGACTTTTCAACACAAGGTACTCCGAATAGTGTCCAATGCTCCTTGGTTCGTAAGGAACAGCCAGATCCATAGAGAATTGGAGGTTGATCCATAAAACGTCTACAGACTTTTCAACACAAGGTACTCCGAATAGTGTCCAATGCTCCTTGGTTCGTAAGGAACAGCCAGATCCATAGAGAATTGGAGTTTCATCCATGAAACGTCTACAGACTTTTCAACACAAGGTACTCCGAATAGTGTCCAATGCTCCTTGGTTCGTAAGGAACAGCCAGATCCATAGAGAATTGGAGGTTGATCCATAAAACGTCTACAGACTTTTCAACACAAGGTACTCCGAATAGTGTCCAATGCTCCTTGGTTCGTAAGGAACAGCCAGATCCATAGAGAATTGGAGGTTGATCCATAAAACGTCTACAGACTTTTCAACACAAGGTACTCCGAATAGTGTCCAATGCTCCTTGGTTCGTAAGGAACAGCCAGATCCATAGAGAATTGGAGGTTGATCCATGAAACGTCTACAGACTTTTCAACACAAGGTACTCCGAATAGTGTCCAATGCTCCTTGGTTCGTAAGGAACAGCCAGATCCATAGAGAATTGGAGGTTCATCCATAAAACGTCTACAGACTTTTCAACACAAGGTACTCCGAATAGTGTCCAATGCTCCTTGGTTCTTAAGGAACAGCCAGATCCATAGAGAATTGGAGGTTGATCCATAAAACGTCTACAGACTTTTCAACACAAGGTACTCCGAATAGTGTCCAATGCTCCTTGGTTCGTAAGGAACAGCCAGATCCATAGAGAATTGGAGGTTCATCCATAAAACGTCTACAGACTTTTCAACACAAGGTACTCCGAATAGTGTCCAATGCTCCTTGGTTCGTAAGGAACAGCCAGATCCATAGAGAATTGGAGTTTCATCCATGAAACGTCTACAGACTTTTCAACACAAGGTACTCCGAATAGTGTCCAATGCTCCTTGGTTCTTAAGGAACAGCCAGATCCATAGAGAATTGGAGGTTGATCCATAAAACGTCTACAGACTTTTCAACACAAGGTACTCCGAATAGTGTCCAATGCTCCTTGGTTCGTAAGGAACAGCCAGATCCATAGAGAATTGGAGTTTCATCCATGAAACGTCTACAGACTTTTCAACACAAGGTACTCCGAATAGTCTCCAATGCTCCTTGGTTCGTAAGGAACAGCCAGATCAATAGAGAATTGGAGGTTCATCCATAAAACGTCTACAGACTTTTCAACACAAGTTACTCCGAATAGTGCCCAATGCTCCTTGGTTCGTAAGGAACAGCCAGATCAATAGAGAATTGGAGGTTGATCCATAAAACGTCTACAGACTTTTCAACACAAGGTACTCCGAATAGTGTCCAATGCTCCTTGGTTCGTAAGGAACAGCCAGATCAATAGAGAATTGGAGGTTCATCCATAAGACGTCTACAGACTTTTCAACACAAGGTACTCCGAATAGTGTCCAATGCTCCTTGGTTCGTAAGGAACAGCCAGATCCATAGAGAATTGGAGGTTGATCCATAAAACGTCTACAGACTTTTCAACACAAGGTACTCCGAATAGCGTCCAATGCTCCTTGGTTCGTAAGGAACAGCCAGATCCATAGAGAATTGGAGGTTCATCCATAAAACGTCTACAGACTTTTCAACACAAGGTACTCCGAATAGTGCCCAATGCTCCTTGGTTCGTAAGGAACAGCCAGATCCATAGAGAATTGGAGGTTGATCCATAAAACGTCTACAGACTTTTCAACACAAGGTACTCCGAATAGTGTCCAATGCTCCTTGGTTCGTAAGGAACAGCCAGATCCATAGAGAATTGGAGGTTCATCCATAAAACGTCTACAGACTTTTCAACACAAGGTACTCCGAATAGTGTCCAATGCTCCTTGGTTCTTAAGGAACAGCCAGATCCATAGAGAATTGGAGGTTCATCCATAAAACGTCTACAGACTTTTCAACACAAGGTACTCCGAATAGTGTCCAATGCTCCTTGGTTCGTAAGGAACAGCCAGATCCAAAGAGAATTGGAGGTTGACCCATAAAACGTCTACAGACTTTTCAACACAAGGTACTCCGAATAGTGTCCAATGCTCCTTGGTTCGTAAGGAACAGCCAGATCCAAAGAGAATTGGAGGTTGACCCATAAAACGTCTACAGACTTTTCAACACAAGGTACTCCGAATAGTGCCCAATGCTCCTTGGTTCGTAAGGAACAGCCAGATCCATAGAGAATTGGAGGTTGATCCATAAAACGTCTACAGACTTTTCAACACAAGGTACTCCGAATAGTGTCCAATGCTCCTTGGTTCGTAAGGAACAGCCAGATCCATAGAGAATTGGAGTTTCATCCATAAAACGCCTACAGACTTTTCAACACAAGGTACTCCGAATAGTGTCCAATGCTCCTTGGTTCTTAAGGAACAGCCAGATCCATAGAGAATTGGAGGTTCATCCATAAAACGTCTACAGACTTTTCAACACAAGGTACTCCGAATAGTGTCCAATGCTCCTTGGTTCGTAAGGAACAGCCAGATCCATAGAGAATTGGAGGTTGATCCATAAAACGTCTACAGACTTTTCAACACAAGGTACTCCGAATAGTGTCCAATGCTCCTTGGTTCGTAAGGAACAGCCAGATCCATAGAGAATTGGAGGTTCATCCATAAAACGTCTACAGACTTTTCAACACAAGGTACTCCGAATAGTGCCCAATGCTCCTTGGTTCTTAAGGAACAGCCAGATCCATAGAGAATTGGAGGTTCATCCATAAAACGTCTACAGACTTTTCAACACAAGGTACTCCGAATAGTGCCCAATGCTCCTTGGTTCGTAAGGAACAGCCAGATCCATAGAGAATTGGAGTTTCATCCATGAAACGTCTACAGACTTTTCAACACAAGGTACTCCGAATAGTGTCCAATGCTCCTTGGTTCGTAAGGAACAGCCAGATCCATAGAGAATTGGAGTTTCATCCATGAAACGTCTACAGACTTTTCAACACAAGGTACTCCGAATAGTGCCCAATGCTCCTTGGTTCGTAAGGAACAGCCAGATCCATAGAGAATTGGAGGTTCATCCATAAAACGTCTACAGACTTTTCAACACAAGGTACTCCGAATAGTGTCCAATGCTCCTTGGTTCGTAAGGAACAGCCAGATCCATAGAGAATTGGAGTTTCATCCATGAAACGTCTACAGACTTTTCAACACAAGGTACTCCGAATAGTGCCCAATGCTCCTTGGTTCGTAAGGAACAGCCAGATCCATAGAGAATTGGAGTTTCATCCATGAAACGTCTACAGACTTTTCAACACAAGGTACTCCGAATAGTGTCTAATGCTCCTTGGTTCGTAAGGAACAGCCAGATCCATAGAGAATTGGAGGTTGATCCATAAAACGTCTACAGACTTTTCAACACAAGGTACTCCGAATAGTGTCTAATGCTCCTTGGTTCGTAAGGAACAGCCAGATCCATAGAGAATTGGAGGTTCATCCATAAAACGTCTACAGACTTTTCAACACAAGGTACTCCGAATAGTGCCCAATGCTCCTTGGTTCGTAAGGAACAGCCAGATCAATAGAGAATTGGAGGTTGATCCATAAAACGTCTACAGACATTTCAACACAAGGTACTCCGAATAGTGCCCAATGCTCCTTGGTTCGTAAGGAACAGCCAGATCAATAGAGATTTGGAGGTTGATCCATAAAACGTCTACAGACTTTTCAACACAAGGTACTCCAAATAGTGTCCAATGCTCCTTGGTTCGTAAGGAACAGCCAGATCCATAGAGAATTGGAGTTTCATCCATGAAACGTCTACAGACTTTTCAACACAAGGTACTCCGAATAGTGTCCAATGCTCCTTGGTTCGTAAGGAACAGCCAGATCCATAGAGAATTGGAGTTTCATCCATAAAACGTCTACAGACTTTTCAACACAAGGTACTCCGAATAGTGTCCAATGCTCCTTGGTTCTTAAGGAACAGCCAGATCCATAGAGAATTGGAGGTTGATCCATAAAACGTCTACAGACTTTTCAACACAAGGTACTCCGAATAGTGCCCAATGCTCCTTGGTTCGTAAGGAACAGCCAGATCAATAGAGAATTGGAGTTTCATCCATGAAACGTCTACAGACTTTTCAACACAAGGTACTCCGAATAGTGTCCAATGCTCCTTGGTTCGTAAGGAACAACCAGATCCATAGAGAATTGGAGTTTCATCCATGAAACGTCTACAGACTTTTCAACACAAGGTACTCCGAATAGTGTCCAATGCTCCTTGGTTCGTAAGGAACAGCCAGATCCATAGAGAATTGGAGGTTGATCCATAAAACGTCTACAGACTTTTCAACACAAGGTACTCCGAATAGTGCCCAATGCTCCTTGGTTCGTAAGGAACAGCCAGATCCATAGAGAATTGGAGTTTCATCCATGAAACGTCTACAGACTTTTCAACACAAGGTACTCCGAATAGTGTCCAATGCTCCTTGGTTCGTAAGGAACAGCCAGATCAATAGAGAATTGGAGTTTCATCCATGAAACGTCTACAGACTTTTCAACACAAGGTACTCCGAATAGTGTCCAATGCTCCTTGGTTCGTAAGGAACAGCCAGATCCATAGAGAATTGGAGGTTGATCCATAAAACGTCTACAGACTTTTCAACACAAGGTACTCCGAATAGTGCCCAATGCTCCTTGGTTCGTAAGGAACAGCCAGATCCATAGAGAATTGGAGTTTCATCCATGAAACGTCTACAGACTTTTCAACACAAGGTACTCCGAATAGTGCCCAATGCTCCTTGGTTCGTAAGGAACAGCCAGATCCATAGAGAATTGGAGTTTCATCCATGAAACGTCTACAGACTTTTCAACACAAGGTACTCCGAATAGTGTCCAATGCTCCTTGGTTCGTAAGGAACAGCCAGATCCATAGAGAATTGGAGGTTTATCCATAAAACGCCTACAAACCTTTCAACACAAGGTACTCCGAATAGTGTCCAATGCTCCTTGGTTCGTAAGGAACAACCAGATCCACAGAGAATTGGAGGTTGATCCATTTTTCACTCACATAGAAAAACTAGTGGATAAATATCACCAGCCTCCAGCAGTTCCGTGTTTTATCAACTTGGACCAAGAAAAACTTCGCGAATAAAACACAGACTTTATGAAGACATTTATCCCTTTAAATTTTTATCTGACAAATATTGTTTTGTGTATAAGACGTTTTGTATTGGTCCAATAAAATTGTTTTGTTTGTTTGTCATAGGGAGGGGCCTGGAACTTGGCCTCTTTTTTGGAGGTAAGTTTTTTTGAGGGATATCAATACTTTTTGTAAGTGTTGGATTTGTATAAGGAACAAACATGCTGACAGACAGCTGGTATACGATTTTGACCAAGCCTATATGCGTCTAAATGTTTCTTAAGCATCAAAGATATGTAGTCCTTACCGAGGCGATTCATTTGATACCCCACATGATGGGTTTCGGACGGATTGATGGGTTTCCGAAGGAAGTACAAAACTGTATCATCCCCCCCCCCCCTGAAGCGGGGTCAAACAAAACTTTTCAGGATTTTTACATTTTTGACTTTAATAACAGCCTTATGGAAATAATCCTGCAAAATTTCAAGTCTCTTGCCTGGAAGATGAGACCGGCACTCATGCTGTTCAGCAATGTTATGTTTCATGGGGAGGTCGTTGTCTATACGGTGGTGGATGTGCTGGGCGAGGCCTTAGCCGGAAGGGGGTACGAGGTTCACCTCGAGACAGTCCTGAGAGCTGATGGCCGATATAGAAACCCGATATAATTGTGGCAGAAGGGGGTAAGGTGACTCTTGTGGACTCTAAAATTGGTAATGGGAATACCAATCTGGATTTGATTCACCGGGAGAAGTGTCAGAAGTATGGGAGACTTGGTGTCCGTTTGGCGGTGGGGCGAATGTTTGGCGTGCCTGTCATCGCCGTGGAAGTAAAGTCCTGTACATTGAGCTGGAGGGGTGTGTGGAGCAATGCTTCTGCCAATAGTTTAAGGCAGCTTGGAGTCCCAATGGGAGTCCTGAGAAGCATTACCTTGCAGGTATTAAAGGGCTCCTGAATCATCTTCAGTCGATGGAGGACACTCCTCGCCGGTGTGGGACGTTGAGGATCGTCTGCATCTAATTATTTATTATTTGTGTTTTCTGCTTACATATTTCTTCTATTGGTTTTTTTTTTTTTTTTTTTTTTTTTTTTAACGGCGCATCTACATCTAGGTCATTAGCGCCGTTGTATATGTGTTATATCCTAATTTGATGTGGGTGACATGATTAGGATAGCTCCATCTAGTTATAGGAACTTTGTTATTTTGGATCAAGTTAAAGGAATAAGAGCTCATTTGGCTGTCCTCACTTACTCTTAGACTATTATTATATTTTATTTTATAGTACTGTAGTAATCTTGTATTTCATCAGTTATGTTTTATTTCTAAGTAAGTTATAGTTTAAATTGTGGCTGTATAAAATAAATTTAAGGTCACTCAGCAACTAGGCTCGGGTTTGCAAGCCTTAAAACGAGGGTGAAGGAGACGACCAATTGTTAAATTTACCCATATGTAATTATGTAATATTGAAGATTTGTATAGAAGTGCATTGTATCTCCTAATAAATAAAAATAAATAAATATATATAAATATATATATATATATATATATATATATATATATATATATATATATATATATATATGAATTAAATTCACTATCATGCGTCCATCGATATAGTCAGTCTTTTTTTAATATACTGTCATTGTTTTATACATACTTTTCTTTTGCTTTTGATTCTTTTTAAGTTGTGTTTTATGTTGTTCTTGTTATCCTGTTGTTGTTGTATTTATGCCGAATGGTGGAAGAATGTCGAAAATAGAACGTGGAAGTTATTGTTTCGGATAGTTTTAGAGAAGAGCTGGCGTCTGGTTCTATAGCTATTTAGAACGCAAACAACTCAACACGGAGACGAGGCAGCTGAGTGTTCGGCATTCGTCGTGCATCCTCGACAAAGGTCGGTCTAGTTCGTGGGACATCGGCTGAGGTCGGCTTCCGAGGGCAAAGGACGCCATGTTACCACGAGCTCCAGTCTTCTGCCAATGCTTGTTGGGCATTGTTGTTGTTTTCGTTGTCGGTCTATTTACATTGTAGGTCGGCTTTACGGCGTCCGAGTGTCGCTAGATGTATTCCTTCTGATCGGGAGTGTCGCGTGAAGTGACGAGAGTGTTCTCGTTATTCGCGAGAAGTTCTCTGAGATCGGATTAAACATAACATGAATTGTCAGACAATGCTCCGTGTGTCTGGTTGTGTGTGTGTGATGTTCTTACTACTGTTCGGCCAGTCCACTGCCAGCTGGGACCTATATCTGAATCTACAAGAAGTAAAGAGATTACTAGGTAAGGTTATTAACTATTCGTAACCTTCTCTTATTGTTATCCTCCATGTAAACACCATAGGCTGCTATAGTCCCTCCCAGGTGCAGCTATTTGGAGGATTGGGAGATGAGTTCTTCGGAAGTACAACTACACCCATGAAGGATGATTCCACATAGTCGTGTCAGATTTCACTAGAATAGGCAAAATCTTACAGTTTCTGATTATTCTCAACAATTCCGGATGGAAAAGAACTCCGGTTTTGTTTATTTTATATGCCGTATTTCTTGTAAGGCGATTAGCGCCGGGCAATTTACAGGTAACCAAGCATTATAAACACGAATTGAATAAATCACTGACATTTCTTGTCAATAACAGACGATGCTCGCTCCAGTCGATCTAAGACTGTGAAATTCTAGATAGACACAGGCCTCATTTCCTCGTGTCTGTGATAGAGTAAGACTGTGAAATTCTAGATAGACACAGGCCTCACTTCCTCGTGTCTGTGATAGTAAGATATAGTTGTCATCAGTTGTCATTGACGCCTTCTTTATTTGCAGCTATGAATGAAAGCGGTACGATTGCTGTTTCTGAGAGTAGGGTAATTTTTGTAGAATTATTAAAAAATTACAGTATTGTTTTAAATAAATCAATGTTGCCAAAAATGTCATCCGAAAAAGAAAAGGCTTGGGCCTGTTTAGCCGATCAATATTCAAAAAATTCTGGGAAACAAACTAGTGTTTCGCAAATGAAAAAACTGTTAAATAATATGAAAACGGGAGTGAAGAAAAAGACTGATGTCAACGCAACTGGAAACAAACCAATAAAATTGATGTCATGGGAGTCCGATTTCCTAAAAATTGTGGAGTCAAACGAGAATCCAGTTTATTCTAAAATACCTGGGTTTATTCTAAAGTTCCATTTTTTTCCGTGCCGTTAACCCTCCACCTCGAGCATCGGTGTTTTCATCGAGAAAGTAGGTTGTAATAAAATCTACACTTTCACTCTCGAACCTTAATAGTCTCTTTGATACATCAGGACTTATATCTCGCCGGTCTCTGTAATGTTTGACACGACGGAGGTTGAGAAATGCAGCCATCCCGACAGCAAGTACGGACTGGCAAGTCTAGGGTCAGGTAGACTTGCAAATCTACAAGTATTTACTCGCCACGGAAGTATTTACTCTCGCTTATTCACACCGATTCAGGGGGTTTACTTAGTATATACTTGCCGTACAAGTATTTACTAGCAAGTAATAGTAAATACTTGTTTTATTCACATCAATTTAAGTTTTTACTTGTCTTTTGAGATTCCACGAGTATTTACTCGTCCTACTTGTTTTTATTCACCCGGCCCAATGTCGTGTCCTTTGAAGTTGAGTGGCTGTTTGTGAAGACGACATCCAGTTACTTTGAAGTATCTGTCGTGATTTTAAACAGTGATTACGGTAATTGGATTAGCTTACAGGTTCTTTCCAGGTTATCTATTACTTCTTTGCATATTATCTAAGGCTAGAAATCATATAATATAAATATATTAATGAAGAGTATTTTAAATCACTCCAATCACTACTAAAAGTGAGTTTTTTTACTACTAGATTTATATAATATGGTTTCTACCTAACCGTTAGATAACTTGTATTTGTAAGTAATACTTTTAAGCTTGTAAAGCATAAATAAAAATAAGCAACTTTATTTCAGCTAGCAAAATTTATTAATAAAAAGGTTAATATTATAAAAATCAATGGTAATTGTGTGTGCCTTTTTTTTGGCGGGGGTTCTAACATAACACATTTATATTTTATATTTATTTCGCATTATGGGCTACGTGCTACGGGCTGAATCACTACAGATACTTCACAAGTAACTGGATGTGTTCTTCACAAACTAACCCGAAAATGATTTTGCGAGTAAGTCAACTGTCTCGTTCCCTAATATTCCTGAATGTCCAGGTTATTGCAACTGTCTCGTTCCCTAATATTCCTGAATGTCCAGGTTATTGCAACTGTCTCGTTCCCTAATATTCCTGAATGTCCAGGTTATTGCAACTGTCTCGTTCCCTAATATTCCTGAATGTCCAGGTTATTGCAACTGTCTCGTTCCCTAATATTCCTGAATGTCCAGGTTATTGCAACTGTCTCGTTCCCTAATATTCCTGAATGTCCAGGTTATTGCAACTGTCTCGTTCCCTAATATTCCTGAATGTCCAGGTTATTGCAACTGTCATGTTCCCTAATATTCCTGAATGTCCAGGTTATTGCAACTGTCTCGTTCCCTAATATTCCTGAATGTCCAGGTTATTGCAACTGTCTCGTTCCCTAATATTCCTGAATGTCCAGGTTATTGCAACTGTCTCGTTCCCTAATATTCCTGAATGTCCAGGTTATTGCAACTGTCTCGTTCCCTAATATTCCTGAATGTCCAGGTTATTGCAACTGTCTCGTTCCCTAATATTCCTGAATGTCCAGGTTATTGCAACTGTCTCGTTCCCTAATATTCCTGAATGTCCAGGTTATTGCAACTGTCTCGTTCCCTAATATTCCTGAATGTCCAGGTTATTGCAACTGTCTCGTTCCCTAATATTCCTGAATGTCCAGGTTATTGCAACTGTCTCGTTCCCTAATATTCCTGAATGTCCAGGTTATTGCAACTGTCTCGTTCCCTAATATTCCTGAATGTCCAGGTTATTGCAACTGTCATGTTCCCTAATATTCCTGAATGTCCAGGTTATTGCAACTGTCTCGTTCCCTAATATTCCTGAATGTCCAGATTATTGCAACTGTCTCGTTCCCTAATATTCCTGAATGTCCAGGTTATTGCAACTGTCATGTTTATCTGTTTACACATAATAATTGGTAATCTAATGTGTTCAGTCTGTTCGTTATGATTTTAGCTGTTGTATATCCGTGCTATGTTTGTCTTGCTGTGAGTGTGTATTATGCATGTGTCTCCGTCGTGACTTATGGAATATAGTGTTTCTTAATGCTTGTATGATTGCAAGGTTTTCTGCCTGGTTGTTCGTACATAGTGGTGATAGTCTGTATTGTCCTCTGTCAATAGTTATGTCGTCTTTTAGTATTATCTATGCAGATCCAACACAGTCATTGCTTTTACTTCCGTCCGTGTAAATGTGATAAGTCCATGTTGTTTCTACATTGTTACTATGCGATCTCTTGGGTGCAACCAGTTCGTGAACCGTATGTCTTGTTCCATGTCATGTGGTGTGATCTCTTGGGTGCAACCAGTTCGTGAACCGTATGTCTTGTTCCATGTCATGTGGTGTGATCTCTTGGGTGCAACCAGTTTGAGAACCGTATGTCTTGTTCCATGTCATGTGGTGTGATCTCTTGGGTGCAAACACTTTGTGAACCGTATGTCTTGTTCCATGTCATGTGGTGTGATCTCTTGGGTGCAACCAGTTTGTGAACCGTATGTCTTGTTCCATGTCATGTGGTGTGATCTTATGAAAAGTAAAGTCTTCATGAAATTTGTGTTTATGATATTGAGTTTAATTATGCAAATATCATCGTCTTTTACTAGAACAATATTAATAATTGATAATAAAATATTAGTATTTTTATTAATTACTCTGGTACTAGTTCATGTTTTATAGTTCAAAAATTGAAATATTCTATACAAGGTGAATACCCGTGCTTCGGCACGGCAGATAAGTAGTTTTTTTATTGCGTTAAATAATTTATCATCAAAATTAACGCTACTCCATATTTTTGTGCAGTTTATTATAGCACGGTCCTTGTCATACTGTATGTTATTCATCAGTTGATAAGTAATCAATGTACAATGTTTCTTGACACGGGCGCGCCGGACCAGTGTCAAGAAACAGATAACCTAGAGATTACCCGTTATCTATAGGTTATCAGTAACAAGGGTTTAACTAGTACAGGTTAAAATTCGTTGTCAATAATAAATGGGCGTTAAAATATAAAAATTTATGTTTCCAAGATGTCATTATATCCTTAGGTGAAGGAAGGGAGGATAGGAGGGAGAGATTTCAAGAGCGGAGCTGAGCCTATCACTATCGCTTTGGATTTTTCAGCGTTCATCGTTAATGTGTGTGTCTTGGTCCAAGCTGTGATCCTGTCCAAGTCTGTCTGGATCTTTCTAGCTGTTTCTAATAGCTCAGAGGGAGGGAAGGAGGGAGAGATTTCAAGAGCGGAGCTGAGCCTATCACTATCGCTTTGGATTTTTCAGCGTTCATCGTTAATGTGTGTGTCTTGGTCCAAGCTGTGATCCTGTCCAAGTCTGTCTGGATCTTTCTAGCTGTTTCTAATAGCTCAGAGGGAGGATAGGAGGGAGAGATTTCAAGAGCGGAGCTGAGCCTATCACTATCGCTTTGGACTTTTCAGCGTTCATCGTTAATGTGTGTGTCTTGGTCCAAGCTGTGATCCTGTCCAAGTCTGTCTGGATCTTTCTAGCTGTTTCTAATAGCTCAGAGGGAGGGAAGGAGGGAGAGATTTCAAGAGCGGAGCTGAGCCTATCACTATCGCTTTGGACTTTTCAGCGTTCATCGTTAATGTGTGTGTCTTGGTCCAAGCTGTGATCCTGTCCAAGTCTGTCTGGATCTTTCTAGCTGTTTCTAATAGCTCAGAGGGAGGATAGGAGGGAGAGATTTCAAGAGCGGAGCTGAGCCTATCACTATCGCTTTGGACTTTTCAGCATTCATCGTTAATGTGTGTGTCTTGGTCCAAGCTGTGATCCTGTCCAAGTCTGTCTGGATCTTTCTAGCTGTTTCTAATAGCTCAGAGGGAGGGAAGGAGGGAGAGATTTCAAGAGGGGAGCTGAGCCTATCACTATCGCTTTGGACTTTTCAGCGTTCATCGTTAATGTGTGTGTCTTGGTCCAAGCTGTGATCCTGTCCAAGTCTGTCTGGATCTTTCTAGCTGTTTCTAATAGCTCAGAGGGAGGGAAGGAGGGAGAGATTTCAAGAGGGGAGCTGAGCCTATCACTATCGCTTTAGACTTTTCAGCGTTCATCGTTAATGTGTGTGTCTTGGTCCAAGCTGTGATCCTGTCCAAGTCTGTCTGGATCTTTCTAGCTGTTTCTAATAGCTCAGAGGGAGGATAGGAGGGAGAGATTTCAAGAGCGGAGCTGAGCCTATCACTATCGCTTTGGACTTTTCAGCGTTCATCGTTAATGTGTGTGTCTTGGTCCAAGCTGTGATCCTGTCCAAGTCTGTCTGGATCTTTCTAGCTGTTTCTAATAGCTCAGAGGGAGGGAAGGAGGGAGAGATTTCAAGAGCGGAGCTGAGCCTATCACTATCGCTTTGGATTTTTCAGCGTTCATCGTTAATGTGTGTGTCTTGGTCCAAGCTGTGATCCTGTCCAAGTCTGTCTGGATCTTTCTAGCTGTTTCTAATAGCTCAGAGGGAGGGAAGGAGGGAGAGATTTCAAGAGGGGAGCTGAGCCTATCACTATCGCTTTAGACTTTTCAGCGTTCATCGTTAATGTGTGTGTCTTGGTCCAAGCTGTGATCCTGTCCAAGTCTGTCTGGATCTTTCTAGCTGTTTCTAATAGCTCAGAGGGAGGATAGGAGGGAGAGATTTCAAGAGCGGAGCTGAGCCTATCACTATCGCTTTGGACTTTTCAGCGTTCATCGTTAATGTGTGTGTCTTGGTCCAAGCTGTGATCCTGTCCAAGTCTGTCTGGATCTTTCTAGCTGTTTCTAATAGCTCAGAGGGAGGGAAGGAGGGAGAGATTTCAAGAGCGGAGCTGAGCCTATCACTATCGCTTTGGATTTTTCAGCGTTCATCGTTAATGTGTGTGTCTTGGTCCAAGCTGTGATCCTGTCCAAGTCTGTCTGGATCTTTCTAGCTGTTTCTAATAGCTCAGAGGGAGGATAGGAGGGAGAGATTTCAAGAGCGGAGCTGAGCCTATCACTATCGCTTTGGATTTTTCAGCGTTCATCGTTAATGTGTGTGTCTTGGTCCAAGCTGTGATCCTGTCCAAGTCTGTCTGGATCTTTCTAGCTGTTTCTAATAGCTCAGAGGGAGGGAAGGAGGGAGAAATTTCAAGAGGGGAGCTGAGCCTATCACTATCGCTTTGGACTTTTCAGCGTTCATCGTTAATGTGTGTGTCTTGGTCCATGCTGTGATCCTGTCCAAGTCTGTCTGGATCTTTCTAGCTGTTTCTAATAGCTCAGAGGGAGGATAGGAGGGAGAGATTTCAAGAGGGGAGCTGAGCCTATCACTATCGCTTTGGACTTTTCAGCGTTCATCGTTAATGTGTGTGTCTTGGTCCAAGCTGTGATCCTGTCCAAGTCTGTCTGGATCTTTCTAGCTGTTTCTAATAGCTCAGAGGGAGGATAGGAGGGAGAGATTTCAAGAGCGGAGCTGAGCCTATCACTATCGCTTTGGATTTTTCAGCGTTCATCGTTAATGTGTGTGTCTTGGTCCAAGCTGTGATCCTGTCCAAGTCTGTCTGGATCTTTCTAGCTGTTTCTAATAGCTCAGAGGGAGGGAAGGAGGGAGAGATTTCAAGAGGGGAGCTGAGCCTATCACTATCGCTTTGGACTTTTCAGCATTCATCAATAATTTGTGTGTCTTGGTCCAAGCTGTGATCCTGTCCAAGTCTGTCTGGATCTTTCTAGCTGTTTCTAATAGCTCAGAGGGAGGATAGGAGGGAGAGATTTCAAGAGGGGAGCTGAGCCTATCACTATCGCTTTGGACTTTTCAGCATTCATCAATAATTTGTTGGTCTTGGCCCAAGCTGTGATCCTGTCCAAGTCTGTCTGGATCTTTCTAGCTGTTTCTAATAGCTCAGAGGGAGGGAAGGAGGGAGAGATTTCAAGAGGGGAGCTGAGCCTATCACTATCGCTTTGGACTTTTCAGCGTTCATCGTTAATTTGTGTGTCTTGGTCCAAGCTGTGATCCTGTCCAAGTCTGTCTGGATCTTTCTAGCTGTTTCTAATAGCTCAGAGGGAGGGAAGGAGGGAGAGATTTCAAGAGGGGAGCTGAGCCTATCACTATCGCTTTAGACTTTTCAGCGTTCATCGTTAATGTGTGTGTCTTGGTCCAAGCTGTGATCCTGTCCAAGTCTGTCTGGATCTTTCTAGCTGTTTCTAATAGCTCAGAGAGAGGATAGGAGGGAGAGATTTCAAGAGCGGAGCTGAGCCTATCACTATCGCTTTGGACTTTTCAGCGTTCATCGTTAATTTGTGTGTCTTGGTCCAAGCTGTGATCCTGTCCAAGTCTGTCTGGATCTTTCTAGCTGTTTCTAATAGCTCAGAGGGAGGGAAGGAGGGAGAGATTTCAAGAGGGGAGCTGAGCCTATCACTATCGCTTTAGACTTTTCAGCGTTCATCGTTAATGTGTGTGTCTTGGTCCAAGCTGTGATCCTGTCCAAGTCTGTCTGGATCTTTCTAGCTGTTTCTAATAGCTCAGAGGGAGGGAAGGAGGGAGAGATTTCAAGAGGGGAGCTGAGCCTATCACTATCGCTTTAGACTTTTCAGCGTTCATCGTTAATGTGTGTGTCTTGGTCCAAGCTGTGATCCTGTCCAAGTCTGTCTGGATCTTTCTAGCTGTTTCTAATAGCTCAGAGGGAGGATAGGAGGGAGAGATTTCAAGAGCGGAGCTGAGCCTATCACTATCGCTTTGGATTCTTCAGCGTTCATCGTTAATGTGTGTGTCTTGGTCCAAGCTGTGATCCTGTCCAAGTCTGTCTGGATCTTTCTAGCTGTTTCTAATAGCTCAGAGGGAGGATAGGAGGGAGAGATTTCAAGAGCGGAGCTGAGCCTATCACTATCGCTTTGGATTTTTCAGCGTTCATCGTTAATGTGTGTGTCTTGGTCCAAGCTGTGATCCTGTCCAAGTCTGTCTGGATCTTTCTAGCTGTTTCTAATAGCTCAGAGGGAGGATAGGAGGGAGAGATTTCAAGAGCGGAGCTGAGCCTATCACTATCGCTTTGGATTTTTCAGCGTTCATCGTTAATGTGTGTGTCTTGGTCCAAGCTGTGATCCTGTCTAAGTCTGTCTGGATCTTTCTAGCTGTTTCTAATAGCTCAGAGGGAGGGAAGGAGGGAGAGATTTCAAGAGGGGAGCTGAGCCTATCACTATCGCTTTAGACTTTTCAGCGTTCATCGTTAATTTGTGTGTCTTGGTCCAAGCTGTGATCCTGTCCAAGTCTGTCTGGATCTTTCTAGCTGTTTCTAATAGCTCAGAGGGAGGGAAGGAGGGAGAGATTTCAAGAGGGGAGCTGAGCCTATCACTATCGCTTTGGACTTTTCAGCGTTCATCGTTAATGTGTGTGTCTTGGTCCATGCTGTGATCCTGTCCAAGTCTGTCTGGATCTTTCTAGCTGTTTCTAATAGCTCAGAGGGAGGATAGGAGGGAGAGATTTCAAGAGCGGAGCTGAGCCTATCACTATCGCTTTGGACTTTTCAGCATTCATCAATAATTTGTTGGTCTTGGCCCAAGCTGTGATCCTGTCCAAGTCTTCCTGAATTTTTCTAGCTGTTTCTAATAGCTCAGAGGGAGGATAGGAGGGAGAGATTTCAAGAGGGGAGCTGAGCCTATCACTATCGCTTTGGACTTTTCAGCGTTCATCGTTAATGTGTGTGTCTTGGTCCAAGCTGTGATCCTGTCCAAGTCTGTCTGGATCTTTCTAGCTGTTTCTAATAGCTCAGAGGGAGGGAAGGAGGGAGAGATTTCAAGAGGGGAGCTGAGCCTATCACTATCGCTTTAGACTTTTCAGCGTTCATCGTTAATTTGTGTGTCTTGGTCCAAGCTGTGATCCTGTCCAAGTCTGTCTGGATCTTTCTAGCTGTTTCTAATAGCTCAGAGGGAGGGAAGGAGGGAGAGATTTCAAGAGGGGAGCTGAGCCTATCACTATCGCTTTGGACTTTTCAGCATTCATCAATAATTTGTTGGTCTTGGCCCAAGCTGTGATCCTGTCCAAGTCTTCCTGAATTTTTCTAGCTGTTTCTAATAGCTCAGAGGGAGGATAGGAGGGAGAGATTTCAAGAGGGGAGCTGAGCCTATCACTATCGCTTTGGACTTTTCAGCGTTCATCGTTAATGTGTGTGTCTTGGTCCAAGCTGTGATCCTGTCCAAGTCTGTCTGGATCTTTCTAGCTGTTTCTAATAGCTCAGAGGGAGGGAAGGAGGGAGAGATTTCAAGAGGGGAGCTGAGCCTATCACTATCGCTTTGGACTTTTCAGCGTTCATCGTTAATGTGTGTGTCTTGGTCCAAGCTGTGATCCTGTCCAAGTCCGTCTGGATCTTTTTAGCTGTTTCTAATAGCTCAGAGGGAGGATAGGAGGGAGAGATTTCAAGAGCGGAGCTGAGCCTATCACTATCGCTTTGGACTTTTCAGCGTTCATCGTTAATGTGTGTGTCTTGGTCCAAGCTGTGATCCTGTCCAAGTCTGTCTGGATCTTTCTTCTAGTTTCAAAACGCTCAGAGGGAGGAAAGGAGGGAGAGATTTTAAGGCCGGGCGCAAATTGAGCCCTGCGCAGACGCAGCAGAGGGGCTTCAGAAATTGCAGGAAAACAGACAGAGGAGGTCCGTAGGACCCAGTTCAGAAACGTCACCGCAAATTGAACCCAGCTCAGTAACTTGCCTAGTTCCGATAGAAACCACGCGCTGCGTTGCTGAGCCTTGAGTCCAAATCTGACGATAAAAACAGTATGCTTTTTTTGTCGTCCGTATTTTTAAAAACATGAAAGAGAGGGAAATCTAGGAACTTTTTGAGAAAAAGAGAAACTCATGGCGAGTTTAATATTTTAAAAACGATTTCGGATATATTACTCGAAATATTAAGTAGATTTAAAAATATAGTGAAACATAAAAATATTATCTTATAATATCCTCCAAAAGAAAATTCTGAGGTGAAGCTAAATTAAAAACGCCCTAGTCTGATCATTACCTATTCCATAAATATTTCATTTATTTATTTCCTCTCCTTACACACACGTTTTGGCCTTCAGGCCATTTTCAAATCACTAGAAAAAAATGAAGTGTTAACATCTCATTGGACCCTCAAAGCCATTTATATTAATATAACTTTAGAATTTTCTTTTTTAAACCTAATTCTAATTTTTAAATCCTTCTCCCAAATTTTAGTTAATTTACCCAGTTAAAAACATTTTTTCTTTCTTCTCTACAAAATTTCCAATTTTCCTACTTATATTATTTCTAAGGCTATAAAAATGGTTTTTACAAGTATCTAATGATTTTAAAATACACTCTACATCTACTATTACATTTATTATATCTATCTGGGCATTCGTCAGCAACAAATCTACATTCTCATTTAATTAATTACTTTTTAAGGGATTTTTATATCAGTTAAATTCACAACCAGTTCTTTCTTACAAATACTCATTATACTTCTCTATTAGTTCACTATCCGCATCATTATACTTCTCTATTAGTTCACTATCCGCATCATTATACTTCTCTATTAGTTCACTATCCGCATCATTATACTACTCTATTAGTTCACTATCCGCATCATTATACTTCTCTATTAGTTCACTATCCGCATCATTATACTACTCTATTAGTTCACTATCCGCATCATTATACTACTCTATTAGTTCACTATCCGCATCATTATACTTCTCTATTAGTTCACTATCCGCATCATTATTTATAAATAATAAATTTTCTCGTATATTCTTACAACTACAAAGGTTATAAGTTTATCATTTTTATTATTATGGTGCATCGATTGCTCGGATTATTAGCGCCATTTTATATCTATTATCACATTTTAGTTTTATTATTTTTATTCTCTGGTATGTTTGTAATTTATTCCTTAATTTACCTAGATTTAAGTTATTTCCTTATTATTACATCCTCATCATGTTAATTGATAATCGTGGGAGTGAGTATATATGATGGATTGTCAGCTAACTCTCAACCATCCTCATCATGTTAATTGATAATCGTGGGAGTGAGTAAATATGATGGATTGTCAGCTAACTCTCAACCATCCTCATCTTGTTAATTGATAATCGTGGGAGTGAGTAAATATGATGGATTGTCAGCTAACTCTCAACCATCCTCATCATGTTAATTGATAATCGTGGGAGTGAGTAAATATGATGGATTATCAGCTAACTCTCAACCATCCTCATCATGTTAATTGATAATCGTGGGAGTGAGTAAATATGATGGATTGTCAGCTAACTCTCAACCATCCTCATCATGTTAATTGATAATCGTGGGAGTGAGTAAATATGATGGATTGTCAGCTAACTCTCAACCATCCTCATCATGTTAATTGATAATCGGGGGAGTGAGTAAATATGATGGATTATCAGCTAACTCTCAACCATCCTCATCATGTTAATTGATAATCGTGGGAGTTAGTAAATATGATGGATTATCAGCTAACTCTCAACCATCCTCATCATGTTAATTGATAATCGTGGGAGTTAGTAAATATGATGGATTGTCAGCTAACTCTCAACCATCCTCATCATGTTAATTGATAATCGTGGGAGTTAGTAAATATGATGGATTATCAGCTAATTCTCAACCATCCTCATCATGTTAATTGATAATCGTGGGAGTTAGTAAATATGATGGATTATCAGCTAATTCTCAACCATCCTCATCATGTTAATTGATAATCGTGGGAGTTAGTAAATATGATGGATTATCAGCTAATTCTCAACCATCCTCATCATGTTAATTGATAATCGTGGGAGTTAGTAAATATGACGGATTGTCAGCTAATTCTCAACCATCCTCATCATGTTAATTGATAATCGTAGGAGTGAGTAAATATGATGGATTATCAGCTAACTCTCAACCATCCTCATCATGTTAATTGATAATCGTGGGAGTTAGTAAATATGATGGATTATCAGCTAATTCTCAACCATCCTCATCATGTTAATTGATAATCGTGGGAGTTAGTAAATATGATGGATTGTCAGCTAATTCTCAACCATCCTCATCATGTTAATTGATAATCGTGGGAGTTAGTAAATATGACGGATTGTCAGCTAATTCTCAACCATCCTCATCATGTTAATTGATAATCGTGGGAGTTAGTAAATATGATGGATTGTCAGCTAACTCTCAACCATCCTCATCTTGTTAATTGATAATCGTGGGAGTGAGTAAATATGATGGATTGTCAGCTAACTCTCAACCATCCTCATCATGTTAATTGATAATCGTGGGAGTGAGTAAATATGATGGATTGTCAGCTAACTCTCAACCATCCTCATCATGTTAATGGATAATCGGGGGAGTGAGTAAATATGATGGATTATCAGCTAACTCTCAACCATCCTCATCATGTTAATTGATAATCGGGGGAGTGAGTAAATATGATGGATTATCAGCTAACTCTCAATCATCCCCATCATGTTAATTGATAATCGTGGGAGTTAGTAAATATGATGGATTATCAGCTAACTCTCAACCATCCTCATCATGTTAATTGATAATCGTGGGAGTTAGTAAATATGATGGATTGTCAGCTAACTCTCAACCATCCTCATCATGTTAATTGATAATCGTGGGAGAGAGTAAATATGATGGATTATCAGCTAACTCTCAACCATCCTCATCATGTTAATTGATAATCGTGGGAGAGAGTAAATATGATGGATTATCAGCTAATTGACGATAAATTTTGTCTTCAGCTTCCGTAACTGCAACAAATAGTTTTCTTCTTAACTGTTGATATTGCAAGGGCGTAACTTTTGTTAGATTGTATATCGAATTGCGTTGGTAGTTTATCAATTTTGTCCATTCGTCTTCAGCCTTCTTTCCTATAACAACATTTTTTAGATATTAGAACACAAATAACATAATGCAATAGTATTTCCTTTCAAATACTTGGCTACTAGGGATATGTTTAAAATAATAGCTATAGGTTGGGAGTTCCCACCATTATGTCTGAAGTATGCCGGGCAATATGGACGCAACCTATTTAAATGCCTGAACCTAATGTCAAAATGTGGGAAACAATTACATGAGACAAAGTAGCAATTTTATAAAAGAGTTTTTGATCTATTCACAGTAAACATGTAACCATAAGAAAATCAGCTTTCAGTGGTTCTTCATTCACAGTAAACATGTAACCATAAGAAAATCAGCTTTGAGTGGTTCTTCATTCACAGTAAACATGTAACCATAAGAAAATCAGCTTTCAGTGGTTCTTCATTCACAGTAAACATGTAACCATAAGAAAATCAGCTTTCAGTGGTTCTTCATTCACAGTAAACATGTAACCATAAGAAAATCAGCTTTGAGTGGTTCTTCATTCACAGTAAACATGTAACCATAAGAAAATCAGCTTTGAGTGGTTCTTCATTCACAGTAAACATGTAACCATAAGAAAATCAGCTTTCAGTGGTTCTTCATTCGCAGTAAACATGTAACATAAGAAAATCTGCTTTGAGTGGTTCTTCATTCACAGTAAACATGTAACCATAAGAAAATCAACTTTGAGTGGTTCTTCATTCACAGTAAACATGGAACCATAAGAAAATCAGCTTTGAGTGGTTCATCATTCACAGTAAACATGTAACCATAAGAAAATCAGCTTTCAGTGGTTCTTCATTCACAGTAAACATGTAACTATAAGAAAATCAGCTTTGAGTGGTTCTTCATTCACAGTAAACATGTAACCATAAGAAAATCAGCTTTCAGTGGTTCTTCATTCACAGTAAACATGTAACCATAAGAAAATCAGCTTTGAGTGGTTCTTCATTCACAGTAAACATGTAAACATAAGAAAATCAGCTTTGAGTGGTTCTTCTTTCACAGTAAACATGTAACCATAAGAAAATCAGCTTTGAGGGGTTCTTCATTCACAGTAAACATGTAACCATAAGAAAATCAGCTTTGAGTGGTTCTTCATTCACAGTAAACATGTAACCATAAGAAAATCAGCTTTCAGTGGTTCTTCATTCACAGTAAACATGTAACCATAAGAAAATCAGCTTTCAGTGGTTCTTCATTCACAGTAAACATGTAACCATAAGAAAATCAGCTTTGAGTGGTTCTTCATTCACAGTAAACATGTAACCATAAGAAAATCAGCTTTGAGTGGTTCTTCATTCACAGTAAACATGTAACCATAAGAAAATCAGCTTTCAGTGGTTCTTCATTCGCAGTAAACATGTAACATAAGAAAATCTGCTTTGAGTGGTTCTTCATTCACAGTAAACATGTAACCATAAGAAAATCAACTTTGAGTGGTTCTTCATTCGCAGTAAACATGTAACCATAAGAAAATCAGCTTTGAGTGGTTCTTCATTCACAGTAAACATGTAACCATAAGAAAATCAGCTTTGAGTGGTTCTTCATTCACAGTAAACATGGAAACATAAGAAAATCAGCTTTGAGTGGTTCATCATTCACAGTAAACATGTAACCATAAGAAAATCAGCTTTCAGTGGTTCTTCATTCACAGTAAACATGTAACTATAAGAAAATCAGCTTTGAGTGGTTCTTCATTCACAGTAAACATGTAACCATAAGAAAATCAGCTTTCAGTGGTTCTTCATTCACAGTAAACATGTAACCATAAGAAAATCAGCTTTGAGTGGTTCTTCATTCACAGTAAACATGTAACCATAAGAAAATCAGCTTTGAGTGGTTCTTCTTTCACAGTAAACATGTAACCATAAGAAAATCAGCTTTGAGTGGTTCTTCATTCACAGTAAACATGTAACCATAAGAAAATCAGCTTTGAGTGGTTCTTCATTCACAGTAAACATGTAACCATAAGAAAATCAGCTTTCAGTGGTTCTTCATTCGCAGTAAACATGTAACCATAAGAAAATCAGCTTTGAGTGGTTCTTCATTCACAGTAAACATGTAACCATAAGAAAATCAGCTTTCAGTGGTTTTTCATTCACAGTAAACATGTAACCATAAGAAAATCAGCTTTCAGTGGTTCTTCATTCACAGTAAATATGTAACCATAAGAAAATCAGCTTTGAGTGGTTCTTCATTCACAGTAAACATGTAACCAAAAGAAAATCAGCTTTCAGTGGTTCTTCATTCACAGTAAACATGTAACCATAAGAAAATCAGCTTTCAGTGGTTCTTCATTCACAGTAAACATGTAACCATAAGAAAATCAGCTTTGAGTGGTTCTTCATTCACAGTAAACATGTAACCATAAGAAAATCAGCTTTGAGTGGTTCTTCATTCACAGTAAACATGTAACCATAAGAAAATCAGCTTTCAGTGGTTCATCATTCACAGTAAACATGTAACCATAAGAAAATCAGCTTTGAGTGGTTCTTCATTCACAGTAAACATGTAACCATAAAAAAACCAGCTTTGAGTGGTTCTTCATTCACAGTAAACATGTAACCATAAGAAAATCAGCTTTGAGTGGTTCTTCATTCACAGTAAACATGTAACCATAAGAAAATCAGCTTTGAGTGGTTCTTCATTCACAGTAAACATGTAACCATAAGAAAATCAGCTTTCAGTGGTTCTTCATTCACAGTAAACATGTAACCATAAGAAAATCAGCTTTGAGTGGTTCTTCATTTACAGTAAACATGTAACCATAAGAAAATCAGCTTTGAGTGGTTCTTCATTCACAGTAAACATGTAACCATAAGAAAATCAGCTTTCAGTGGTTCTTCATTCACAGTAAACATGTAACCACAAGAAAATCAGCTTTCAGTGGTTCTTCATTCACAGTAAACATGTAACCATAAGAAATTCAGCTTTGAGTGGTTCTTCATTCACAGTAAACATGTAACCATAAGAAAATCAGCTTTGAGTGGTTCTTCATTCACAGTAAACATGTAACCATAAGAAAATCAGCTTTCAGTGGTTCTTCATTCACAGTAAACATGTAACCATAAGAAAATCAGCTTTCAGTGGTTCTTCATTCACAGTAAACATGTAACCATAAGAAAATCAGCTTTCAGTGGTTCTTCATTCACAGTAAACATGTAACCATAAGAAAATCAGCTTTGAGTGGTTCTTCATTCACAGTAAACATGTAACCATAAGAAAATCAGCTTTCAGTGGTTCTTCATTCGCAGTAAACATGTAACCATAAGAAAATCAGCTTTCAGTGGTTCTTCATTCACAGTAAACATGTAACCATAAGAAAATCAGCTTTCAGTGGTTCTTCATTCACAGTAAACATGTAACCATAAGAAAATCAGCTTTCAGTGGTTCTTCATTCGCAGTAAACATGTAACCATAAGAAAATCAGCTTTGAGTGGTTCTTCATTCCCAGTAAACATGTAACCATAAGAAAATCAGCTTTGAGTGGTTCTTCATTCACAGTAAACATGTAACCATAAGAAAATCAGCTTTCAGTGGTTCTTCATTCACAGTAAACATGTAACCATAAGAAAATCAGCTTTGAGTGGTTCTTCATTCACAGTAAACATGTAACCATAAGAAAATCAGCTTTCAGTGGTTTTTCATTCACAGTAAACATGTAACCATAAGAAAATCAGCTTTGAGTGGTTCTTCATTCACAGTAAACATGTAACCATAAGAAAATCAGCTTTCAGTGGTTCTTCATTCACAGTAAACATGTAACCATAAGAAAATCAGCTTTGAGTGGTTCTTCATTCACAGTAAACATGTGACCATAAGAAAATCAGCTTTCAGTGGTTCTTCATTCACAGTAAACATGTAACCATAAGAAAATCGGCTTTCAGTGGTTCTTCATTCACAGTAAACATGTAACCATAAGAAAATCAGCTTTCAGTGGTTCATCATTCACAGTAAACATGTAACCATAAGAAAATCAGCTTTCAGTGGTTCATCATTCACAGTAAACATGTAACCATAAGAAAATCAGCTTTCAGTGGTTCTTCATTCACAGTAAACATGTAACCATAAGAAAATCAGCTTTGAGTGGTTCTTCATTCACAGTAAACATGTAACCATAAGAAAATCAGCTTTCAGTGGTTCTTCATTCTTTAACTACAAACAATTTTCTCACTTATTTTTGTTCACTTAATACAATTTCCTTTAATTCAATTGTAATCTCAATAATGTTTTTAAGAGTCAATTTATTTTTAAATCTACTTTGTATTTCTATAATTATATTAAAAATAGGTAAAATAACCTGAACTTACATAATTCATTCTTATAATTCTCACTATTTTTGTTAACTTAATTTGTTTTTTTCATTTCAATTGATATATTAATCATATTTTTGAGTGTTACTACATCTTTAAATGTAAATCTACTTTGTATTTGTATTAAAATAATGAAAACAGGCAAAATAACCTGTACTTACATATTTCATTTTTATAATAATACTCACTATTTTTGTTCACTTAATTTATTTGTTTTAACTCTGTTGTAATCTCAATAATATTTTAAAGAGTTGCAACGCTTTTAAGTGTAAATCTACTTTGCATTTCTATTAATAAATTAAAAACAGACAAAATAACCTGTACTTACTGTTGCCCGTGTTTAATTCGTTGGCGATTTATGGATCGCCAAAGAATTAAACACGGCGATCCATGGATTCTACATACTCCATGGGGTTCTAACAAGTGGACATATGTTAGCAGCACTTGGAAGGCGTGATCTGGTCGACCTCATGAACATGGAGCATGTAGGATGTAAGATTCTACATACTCCATGGGGTTCTAACAAGTGGACATAAGATAGTGGATCTGGTCGACCTCATGAACGTGGAGCATGTAGGATGTAAGATTCTACATACTCCATGGGGTTCTAACAAGTGGACATAAGATAGTGGATCTGGTCGACCTCATGAACGTGGAGCTTGTAGGATGTAAGATTCTACATACTCCATGGGGTTCTAACAAGTGGACATAAGATAGCGGATCTGGTCGACCTCATGAACGTGGAGCATGTAGGATGTAAGATTCTACATACTCCATGGGGTTCTAACAAGTGGACATATGATAGTGGATCTGGTCGACCTCATGAACGTGGAGCATGTAGGATGTAAGATTCTACATACTCCATGGGGTTCTAACAAGTGGACATAAGATAGCGGATCTGGTCGACCTCATGAACGTGGAGCTTGTAGGATGTAAGATTCTACATACTCCATGGGGTTCTAACAAGTGGACATATGATAGTGGATCTGGTCGACCTCATGAACGTGGAGCATGTAGGATGTAAGATTCTACATACTCCATGGGGTTCTAACAAGTGGACATAAGATAGCGAATCTGGTCGACCTCATGAACGTGGAGCTTGTAGGATGTAAGATTCTACATACTCCATGGGGTTCTAACAAGTGGACATATGATAGTGGATCTGGTCGACCTCATGAACGTGGAGCATGTAGGATGTAAGATTCTACATACTCCATGGGGTTCTAACAAGTGGACATATGATAGTGGATCTGGTCGACCTCATGAACGTGGAGCTTGTAGGATGTAAGATTCTACATACTCCATGGGGTTCTAACAAGTGGACATATGATAGTGGATCTGGTCGACCTCATGAACGTGGAGCATGTAGGATGTAAGATTCTACATACTCCATGGGGTTCTAACAAGTGGACATATGAAAGCGGATCTGGTCGACCTCATGAACGTGGAGCTTGTAGGATGTAAGATTCTACATACTCCATGGGGTTCTAACAAGTGGACATATGATAGTGGATCTGGTCGACCTCATGAACGTGGAGCATGTAGGATGTAAGATTCTACATACTCCATGGGGTTCTAACAAGTGGACATATGATAGTGGATCTGGTCGACCTCATGAACGTGGAGCTTGTAGGATGTAAGATTCTACATACTCCATGGGGTTCTAACAAGTGGACATATGATAGTGGATCTGGTCGACCTCATGAACGTGGAGCATGTAGGATGTAAGATTCTACATACTCCATGGGGTTCTAACAAGTGGACATATGAAAGCGGATCTGGTCGACCTCATGAACGTGGAGCTTGTAGGATGTAAGATTCTACATACTCCATGGGGTTCTAACAAGTGGACATATGATAGTGGATCTGGTCGACCTCATGAACGTGGAGCTTGTAGGATGTAAGATTCTACATACTCCATGGGGTTCTAACAAGTGGACATAAGATAGCGGATCTGGTCGACCTCATGAACGTGGAGCTTGTAGGATGTAAGATTCTACATACTCCATGGGGTTCTAACAAGTGGACATATGATAGTGGATCTGGTCGACCTCATGAACGTGGAGCATGTAGGATGTAAGATTCTACATACTCCATGGGGTTCTAACAAGTGGACATAAGATAGCGAATCTGGTCGACCTCATGAACGTGGAGCATGTAGGATGTAAGATTCTACATACTCCATGGGGTTCTAACAAGTGGACATAAGATAGCGGATCTGGTCGACCTCATGAACGTGGAGCTTGTAGGATGTAAGATTCTACATACTCCATGGGGTTCTAACAAGTGGACATATGATAGTGGATCTGGTCGACCTCATGAACGTGGAGCATGTAGGATGTAAGATTCTACATACTCCATGGGGTTCTAACAAGTGGACATAAGATAGCGGATCTGGTCGACCTCATGAACGTGGAGCTTGTAGGATGTAAGATTCTACATACTCCATGGGGTTCTAACAAGTGGACATATGATAGTGGATCTGGTCGACCTCATGAACGTGGAGCTTGTAGGATGTAAGATTCTACATACTCCATGGGGTTCTAACAAGTGGACATATGATAGTGGATCTGGTCGACCTCATGAACATGGAGCATGTAGGATGTAAGATTCTACATACTCCATGGGGTTCTAACAAGTGGACATATGATAGTGGATCTGGTCGACCTCATGAACGTGGAGCTTGTAGGATGTAAGATTCTACATACTCCATGGGGTTCTAACAAGTGGACATATGAAAGCGGATCTGGTCGACCTCAAGAACGAATGTTGTTTCGGCATGCGGCTGAGAATTCCTTTCTGGATGTAAGCTAGAGTAGGGCGTTGCATGCAACATAGAATCGGGTACATTTCATGCAAGATTGAAGGAGTCGAGCCTGCAACGAAGCTCTTGTTGGTTTCTGTGGTTTGGAATTCTGCTAAATCAACCATAGTCCAACTACCGGCAGTTGGGAAGCATACAACGACAGTAGAATTACACCTGTTCTCTTACACTTCTAAGTTAGGTACTTGAGAAGATTAATATACGTCAACATTTAAATAAATATTAATAATATATATCTGTGTCGTCCTTGTGTCTATAATTACAGGAATTCCTAGACGTAAGGCAATCAAGGAACAAACATGGCGTGAACGGTTAACAGCCTGATGTATCTGTGCGGCGGTAATCAGTGTTGCCTCGTCAGGACGGGGAAAAGTGTATAGGTGGCAACACTGAATCAATACGTGAGGGGGTCTCTCTTGTTATGTTGGCACGCCTTCCATCCTCACGGTCTCTTGTAAAGGCTCAGTCATTTCTATTATAGCTGAGGCGTACATTCTAATAACGAAACCACCAGCTGGTCTATTGTCAGCTATTCTCCATAAAGGGTTGAAGAAAAATAGAAAGCACAAACTACTTAAGAAAATAAAGAACTATAAGATAAGATCAGGTGAAAAGGTGTCGAGATAAAGAGATTTATAGGGCGCTGCTTGTAGGACTCGTGGATAGGATTGTCTAAAGCCCCCAGGGTTTAAACCTCTGTTGGGCTTGGCATACTCCTGTTCTACCTAACCACCGCTAAACCCTTCCTAACCAAGAGGCTTAACCCTCAACAGGCTTTTTTAGATGAGAGAAAACTAATCTAGTGGAACCCGAAGCAGTTTTAGATGAAAGAAAACTTTTCGAATTATAACCCAGAAATAATAGGAAATGGAGATCTTTCTCTTGGCGACTTTTCCATCTTTCTTAGAAAACTTTTTTATTTTTCACGAGTTTCTCTTTTTTTTTCCTTTGAAAATATCATATTTCCTTTTTTTATGCTTCCTTTATTGTTTTGAATTATTTATCCTTGAAGATGGTAGTTAAATTCCATCGCTTCCATCTTACTACTCGGTGCAGTCTTACTACTCGGAACGGTGGTTGTTCTGCAACATTTCACGGGCTGGTCGAGGAAAACAACCCCTACGTTGTCTGAATGTCGACTTGATGTGTCGTATCCAGAGTTGGCTAAGGGGGGGGTGCTTAGCCCCTCAGGATGAAATTTTTCATTTAAGTTAGAAAAATAAATTGTTTATTTTAATTAATAGTAATAAGTTCTAATTAATGTATGTTCTTAGTTTATCAAATACTTCCTTAATGATTTCCAGGTGAATGGTTATAAAAATTTGATTCTACACCCCCAGACAAGGCCCATACTAAATTAGCCCCCCCCAAAAAATGTTTGTATAGTGCCGCCTATGGTCGTATCGCCTCATTGCGCTGGTAAACAGAATTATAACTTTTGCCTGTTTAAAAGAAACTCACTTGGTGATTCATAGCGACTATTGTATGCTTATTTCAAGTCTCTTTATAGAACTTTTCCATGATCCAGGGTTTTAGACTAATCACATGAATTACGATATCTTAGCTGGAATCACATTTCCTCGCCTAAAATCTATGTGAAGTAAATTCAGTGGCCATGGGCGTATACAGGGGGGCTGCAGCCCCCCCCCCCCCCCCGAAATTTTCATTTGGTGGTAAAAATGTGTCAAAAAACCTTAAAAAATAAATTAAATAAGATCACTTAGTTAATAAAAAATAGTTTATTTTAGGCGTAATCGTGTTTGAGTTGACTAAAACTATTCCAAGTTCTAAATTTTTCACATTCCATGGTCCAGCCCCCCCCCCCGAAATGTTCCCAGCCCCTCCCGAAATTATTTCCTATTTACGCCCATGTCAGTGTCCTACAGTAGTCTGCCAAGATATTTCGACACCATTTACCCTGGCAACGTCCTCCCAATTCCTCAATGTCTTGTTGGAAACGCTCTCCGTGCTGGTCACTCGCAGCCTCTAGGTTTTCAGGGAACAAATAGAGATAGGACCGCAGAAAGTGTATTTATAACGGAATATCACATCCCATTGTATGGATGTGAACATCACAACACCTCGTAGTTCTCAATCATCTCACTGAGAAGTTGTCTGTAGTTCTCGGATCTGAAGTTTCCTAGAAGGTCCGTAACATCTTGTTAGAAAGACAACCAAGCAGCCAGTTCAGGATTTAACTGATTTTCAAATTACCCATCTTTCATCAGTTCTTATTGTTATTTGTGGGTCAAGAAATATTTCTTCTTTTACTTTAGCTTCCCTGATTGTTAGGATCGAGTTCTTCAAGAAGAGAAATGTACTGCCACCGGTATCCTTTTCATCGGTAAAAGGTGTTAATTAAGCCTGGTTCGATATTCAGTGGAGGCAAGAAGATTTACAGGTGGTTGGTGGAAAACATTTCCTACTCCTGGATTAGATGACTCCCTATCGGGCCAGTTCTTTTTTATATAATAGCTAATTGTATCTCCACTATTCCACTTGAAGAGGAAGAAGCAGCTAAAAGTAGTCTAGTCAGGCTGTAACCCGAGTAGAACAGCTATTACTTTCAAACCCCCTCCCCCTCCCCAAATTAGCAGCTTTCCAGGCAAAGTTCCGGCCGTATACACACACTGTGTATATTACACATGGCGTAAATAGCCCATGTGTCGATACGCCGTTACAAAAAAAAAATACACCAAGGATTACAGCCCATCTTTACCCTCTTATAACATTGGACAAATAAATGGTAAACTTATGATATTTTACATAGGCGTGATACTACTAGATCTGAGTAAAACTGGAAGAGATATAGGCGTTGGAAAATCGGAATTTATAGGACTCAATCATCAAAATTATTAGTTACTTCCCAAGAAGCTGGAGCCTATCGAAAGAATGTTCTCGGTCAGGAGATCTTAAAACTACAGGGATTATACTACTAGATCCCAACAAGCTAGAGCCTATCGAAAGAATGTTCTCGGTAAGGAGATCTTAAAACTACAGGGATTATACTACTAGATCCCAAGAAGCTGGGGCCTATCGAAGGAATGTTCTCGGTAAGGAGATCTTAAAACTACAGGGATTATACTACTAGATCCCAAGAAGCTGGAACCTATCGAAGGAATGTTCTCGGTAAGGAGATGTTAAAACTACAGGGATTATACTACTAGATCCCAACAAGCTAGAGCCTATCGAAAGAATGTTCTCGGTCAGGAGATCTTAAAACTACAGGGATTATACTACTAGATCCCAAGAAGCTGGAGCCTATCGAAGGAATGTTCTCGGTAAGGAGATCTTAAAACTACAGGGATTATACTACTAGATCCCAACAAGCTAGAGCCTATCGAAAGAATGTTCTCGGTAAGGAGATGTTAAAACTACAGGGATTATACTACTAGATCCCAACAAGCTAGAGCCTATCGAAAGAATGTTCTCGGTCAGGAGATCTTAAAACTACAGGGATTATACTACTAGATCCCAAGAAGCTGGAGCCTATCGAAGGAATGTTCTCGGTAAGGAGATCTTAAAACTACAGGGATTATACTACTAGATCCCAACAAGCTAGAGCCTATCGAAAGAATGTTCTCGGTAAGGAGATGTTAAAACTACAGGGATTATACTACTAGATCCCAACAAGCTAGAGCCTATCGAAAGAATGTTCTCGGTAAGGAGATCTTAAAACTACAGGGATTATACTACTAGATCCCAAGAAGCTGGAGCCTATCGAAGGAATGTTCTCGGTAAGGAGATCTTAAACCTACAGGGATTATACTACTAGATCCCAACAAGCTAGAGCCTATCGAAAGAATGTTCTCGGTCAGGAGATCTTAAAACTACAGGGATTATACTACTAGATCCCAAGAAGCTGGGGCCTATCGAAAGAATGTTCTCGGTAAGGAGATCTTAAAACTACAGGGATTATACTACTATATCCCAACAAGCTAGAGCCTATCGAAAGAATGTTCTCGGTCAGGAGATCTTAAAACTACAGGGATTATACTACTAGATCCCAACAAGCTAGAGCCTATCGAAAGAATGTTCTCGGTAAGGAGATCTTAAAACTACAGGGATTATACTACTATATCCCAAGAAGCTGGAGCCTATCGAAAGAATGTTCTCGGTAAGGAGATCTTAAAACTACAGGGATTATACTACTAGATCCCAAGAAGCTGGGGCCTATCGAAGGAATGTTCTCGGTAAGGAGATCTTAAAACTACAGGGATTATACTACTAGATCCCAACAAGCTAGAGCCTATCGAAAGAATGTTCTCGGTAAGGAGATCTTAAAACTACAGGGATTATACTACTAGATCCCAAGAAGCTGGGGCCTATCGAAGGAATGTTCTCGGTAAGGAGATCTTAAAACTACAGGGATTATACTACTATATCCCAAGAAGCTAGAGCCTATCGAAGGAATGTTCTCGGTAAGGAGATCTTAAAACTACAGGGATTATACTACTAGATCCCAAGAAGCTGGAACCTATCGAAGTAATGTTCTCGGTAAGGAGATCTTAAAACTACAGGGATTATACTACTAGATCCCAAAAAGCTAGAGCCTATCGAAAGAATGTTCTCGGTAAGGAGATCTTAAAACAACAGGGATTATACTACTAGATCCCAACAAGCTAGAGCCTATCGAAAGAATGTTCTCGGTAAGGAGATGTTAAAACTACAGGGATTATACTACTAGATCCCAACAAGCTAGAGCCTATCGAAAGAATGTTCTCGGTAAGGAGATCTTAAAACTACAGGGATTATACTACTAGATCCCAACAAGCTAGAGCCTATCGAAAGAATGTTCTCGGTAAGGAGATCTTAAAACTACAGGGATTATACTACTAGATCCCAAGAAGCTGGAGCCTATCGAAAGAATGTTCTCAGTAAGGAGATCTTAAAACTACAGGGATTATACTACTAGATCCCAAGAAGCTGGAGCCTATCGAAAGAATGTTCTCGGTAAGGAGATCTTAAAACTACAGGGATTATACTACTAGATCCCAAGAAGCTGGAGCCTATCGAAGGAATGTTCTCAGTAAGGAGATCTTAAAACTACAGGGATTATACTACTAGATCCCAACAAGCTAGAGCCTATCGAAAGAATGTTCTCGGTAAGGAGATCTTAAAACTACAGGGATTATACTACTAGATCCCAACAAGCTAGAGCCTATCGAAAGAATGTTCTCGGTAAGGAGATCTTAAAACTACAGGGATTATACTACTAGATCCCAAGAAGCTGGAGCCTATCGAAGGAATGTTCTCAGTAAGGAGATCTTAAAACTACAGGGATTATACTACTAGATCCCAACAAGCTAGAGCCTATCGAAAGAATGTTCTCGGTAAGGAGATCTCAAAACTACAGTGATTATACTACTAGATCCCAAGAAGCTGGAGCCTATCGAAAGAATGTTCTCAGTAAGGAGATCTTAAAACTACAGGGATTATACTACTAGATCCCAACAAGCTAGAGCCTATCGAAAGAATGTTCTCGGTAAGGAGATCTTAAAACTACAGTGATTATACTACTAGATCCCAACAAGCTAGAGCCTATCGAAAGAATGTTCTCAGTAAGGAGATCTTAAAACTACAGGGATTATACTACTAGATCCCAAGAAGCTGGAGCCTATCGAAAGAATGTTCTCGGTAAGGAGATCTTAAAACTACAGGGATTATACTACTAGATCCCAACAAGCTAGAGGCTATCGAAAGAATGTTCTCAGTAAGGAGATCTTAAAACTACAGGGATTATACTACTAGATCCCAAGAAGCTGGAGCCTATCGAAAGAATGTTCTCGGTAAGGAGACCTTAAAACTACAGGGATTATACTACTAGATCCCAACAAGCTAGAGCCTATCGAAAGAATGTTCTCAGTAAGGAGATCTTAAAACTACAGGGATTATACTACTAGATCCCAACAAGCTAGAGCCTATCGAAAGAATGTTCTCGGTAAGGAGACCTTAAAACTACAGGGATTATACTACTAGATCCCAACAAGCTAGAGCCTATCGAAAGAATGTTCTCGGTAAGGAGACCTTAAAACTACAGGGATTATACTACTAGATCCCAACAAGCTAGAGCCTATCGAAAGAATGTTCTCGGTAAGGAGATCTTAAAACTACAGGGATTATACTACTAGATCCCAAGAAGCTGGAGCCTATCGAAAGAATGTTCTCAGTAAGGAGATCTTAAAACTACAGGGATTATACTACTAGATCCCAACAAGCTAGAGCCTATCGAAAGAATGTTCTCGGTAAGGAGACCTTAAAACTACAGGGATTATACTACTAGATCCCAACAAGCTAGAGCCTATCGAAAGAATGTTCTCGGTAAGGAGATCTTAAAACTACAGGGATTATACTACTATATCCCAAGAAGCTAGAGCCTATCGAAAGAATGTTCTCGGTAAGGAGATCTTAAAACTACAGGGATTATACTACTATATGCCAAGAAGCTAGAGCCTATCGAAAGAATGTTCTCGGTAAGGAGATCTTAAAACTACAGGGATTATACTACTATATCCCAACAAGCTAGAGCCTATCGAAAGAATGTTCTCGGTAAGGAGATCTTAAAACTACAGGGATTATACTACTAGATCCCAACAAGCTAGAGCCTATCGATAGAATGTTCTCGGTAAGGAGATCTTAAAACTACAGGGATTATACTACTATATCCCAACAAGCTAGAGCCTATCGAAAGAATGTTCTCGGTAAGGAGATCTTAAAACTACAGGGATTATACTACTAGATCCCAACAAGCTAGAGCCTATCGAAGGAATGTTCTCGGTCAGGAGATCTTAAAACTACAGGGATTATACTACTATATGCCAAGAAGCTAGAGCCTATCGAAAGAATGTTCTCGGTAAGGAGATCTTAAAACTACAGGGATTATACTACTAGATCCCAAGAAGCTGGGGCCTATCGAAAGAATGTTCTCGGTCAGGAGATCTTAAAACTACAGGGATTATACTACTAGATCCCAACAAGCTAGAGCCTATCGAAAGAATGTTCTCGGTAAGGAGATCTTAAAACTACAGGGATTATACTACTAGATCCCAAGAAGCTGGAGCCTATCGAAAGAATGTTCTCGGTAAGGAGATCTTAAAACTACAGGGATTATACTACTAGATCCCAAGAAGCTGGAGCCTATCGAAAGAATGTTCTCGGTAAGGAGACCTTAAAACTACAGGGATTATACTACTATATCCCAAGAAGCTGGAGCCTATCGAAAGAATGTTCTCGGTAAGGAGATCTTAAAACTACAGGGATTATACTACTAGATCCCAAGAAGCTGGAGCCTATCGAAGGAATGTTCTCGGTAAGGAGATCTTAAAACTACAGGGATTATACTACTAGATCCCAAGAAGCTGGAGCCTATCGAAAGAATGTTCTCAGTAAGAAGATCTTAAAACTACAGGGATTATACTACTAGATCCCAACAAGCTAGAGCCTATCGAAAGAATGTTCTCGGTAAGGAGACCTTAAAACTACAGGGATTATACTACTAGATCCCAACAAGCTAGAGCCTATCGAAAGAATGTTCTCGGTCAGGAGATCTTAAAACTACAGGGATTATACTACTAGATCCCAAGAAGCTGGAGCCTATCGAAAGAATGTTCTCGGTAAGGAGACCTTAAAACTACAGGGATTATACTACTATATCCCAAGAAGCTGGAGCCTATCGAAAGAATGTTCTCGGTAAGGAGATCTTAAAACTACAGGGATTATACTACTAGATCCCAAGAAGCTGGAGCCTATCGAAGGAATGTTCTCGGTAAGGAGATCTTAAAACTACAGGGATTATACTACTAGATCCCAAGAAGCTGGAGCCTATCGAAAGAATGTTCTCAGTAAGAAGATCTTAAAACTACAGGGATTATACTACTAGATCCCAACAAGCTAGAGCCTATCGAAAGAATGTTCTCGGTAAGGAGACCTTAAAACTACAGGGATTATACTACTAGATCCCAACAAGCTAGAGCCTATCGAAAGAATGTTCTCGGTCAGGAGATCTTAAAACTACAGGGATTATACTACTAGATCCCAAGATGCTGGAGCCTATCGAAAGAATGTTCTCGGTAAGGAGACCTTAAAACTACAGGGATTATACTACTATATCCCAAGAAGCTGGAGCCTATCGAAAGAATGTTCTCGGTAAGGAGATCTTAAAACTACAGGGATTATACTACTAGATCCCAAGAAGCTGGAGCCTATCGAAAGAATGTTCTCAGTAAGAAGATCTTAAAACTACAGGGATTATACTACTAGATCCCAACAAGCTAGAGCCTATCGAAAGAATGTTCTCGGTAAGGAGACCTTAAAACTACAGGGATTATACTACTAGATCCCAACAAGCTAGAGCCTATCGAAAGAATGTTCTCGGTCAGGAGATCTTAAAACTACAGGGATTATACTACTAGATCCCAAGAAGCTGGAGCCTATCGAAAGAATGTTCTCGGTAAGGAGATCTTAAAACTACAGGGATTATACTACTAGATCCCAAGAAGCTGGAGCCTATCGAAAGAATGTTCTCAGTAAGAAGATCTTAAAACTACAGGGATTATACTACTAGATCCCAACAAGCTAGAGCCTATCGAAAGAATGTTCTCGGTAAGGAGACCTTAAAACTACAGGGATTATACTACTAGATCCCAACAAGCTAGAGCCTATCGAAAGAATGTTCTCGGTCAGGAGATCTTAAAACTACAGGGATTATACTACTAGATCCCAAGAAGCTGGAGCCTATCGAAAGAATGTTCTCGGTAAGGAGACCTTAAAACTACAGGGATTATACTACTATATCCCAAGAAGCTGGAGCCTATCGAAAGAATGTTCTCGGTAAGGAGATCTTAAAACTACAGGGATTATACTACTAGATCCCAAGAAGCTGGAGCCTATCGAAAGAATGTTCTCAGTAAGAAGATCTTAAAACTACAGGGATTATACTACTAGATCCCAACAAGCTAGAGCCTATCGAAAGAATGTTCTCGGTAAGGAGACCTTAAAACTACAGGGATTATACTACTAGATCCCAACAAGCTAGAGCCTATCGAAAGAATGTTCTCGGTCAGGAGATCTTAAAACTACAGGGATTATACTACTAGATCCCAAGAAGCTGGAGCCTATCGAAAGAATGTTCTCGGTAAGGAGATCTTAAAACTACAGGGATTATACTACTAGATCCCAAGAAGCTGGAGCCTATCGAAAGAATGTTCTCAGTAAGAAGATCTTAAAACTACAGGGATTATACTACTAGATCCCAACAAGCTAGAGCCTATCGAAAGAATGTTCTCGGTAAGGAGATCTTAAAACTACAGGGATTATACTACTATATCCCAAGAAGCTAGAGCCTATCGAAAGAATGTTCTCAGTAAGGAGATCTTAAAACTACAGGGATTATACTACTAGATCCCAACAAGCTAGAGCCTATCGAAAGAATGTTCTCGGTAAGGAGACCTTAAAACTACAGGGATTATACTACTAGATCCCAACAAGCTAGAGCCTATCGAAAGAATGTTCTCGGTAAGGAGATCTTAAAAGTACAGGGATTATACTACTATATCCCAAGAAGCTAGAGCCTATCGAAAGAATGTTCTCGGTAAGGAGATCTTAAAACTACAGGGATTATATTACTAGATCCCAAGAAGCTGGAGCCTATCGAAAGAATGTTCTCAGTAAGGAGATCTTAAAACTACAGGGATTATACTACTAGATCCCAACAAGCTAGAGCCTATCGAAGGAATGTTCTCAGTAAGGAGATCTTAAAACTACAGGGATTATACTACTATATCCCAAGAAGCTGGAGCCTATCGAAAGAATGTTCTCGGTAAGGAGAACTTAAAACTACAGGGATTATACTACTAGATCCCAAGAAGCTGGAGCCTATCGAAAGAATGTTCTCAGTAAGAAGATCTTAAAACTACAGGGATTATACTACTAGATCCCAACAAGCTAGAGCCTATCGAAAGAATGTTCTCGGTAAGGAGATCTTAAAACTACAGGGATTATACTACTATATCCCAAGAAGCTAGAGCCTATCGAAAGAATGTTCTCAGTAAGGAGATCTTAAAACTACAGGGATTATACTACTAGATCCCAACAAGCTAGAGCCTATCGAAAGAATGTTCTCGGTAAGGAGACCTTAAAACTACAGGGATTATACTACTAGATCCCAACAAGCTAGAGCCTATCGAAAGAATGTTCTCGGTAAGGAGATCTTAAAACTACAGGGATTATACTACGATATCCCAAGAAGCTAGAGCCTATCGAAAGAATGTTCTCGGTAAGGAGATCTTAAAACTACAGGGATTATATTACTAGATCCCAAGAAGCTGGAGCCTATCGAAAGAATGTTCTCAGTAAGGAGATCTTAAAACTACAGGGATTATACTACTAGATCCCAACAAGCTAGAGCCTATCGAAGGAATGTTCTCAGTAAGGAGATCTTAAAACTACAGGGATTATACTACTAGATCCCAACAAGCTAGAGCCTATCGAAAGAATGTTCTCGGTAAGGAGATCTTAAAACTACAGGGATTATACTACTAGATCCCAACAAGCTAGAGCCTATCGAAAGAATGTTCTCGGTAAGGAGATCTTAAAACTACAGGGATTATACTACTAGATCCCAAGAAGCTGGAGCCTATCGAAGGAATGTTCTCGGTAAGGAGATCTTAAAACTACAGGGATTATACTACTAGATCCCAAGAAGCTGGAGCCTATCGAAAGAATGTTCTCAGTAAGGAGATCGTAAAACTACAGGGATTATACTACTAGATCCCAAGAAGCTGGAGCCTATCGAAAGAATGTTCTCGGTAAGGAGATCTTAAAACTACAGGGATTATACTACTAGATCCCAACAAGCTAGAGCCTATCGAAAGAATGTTCTCGGTAAGGAGATCTTAAAACTACAGGGATTATACTACTAGATCCCAAGAAGCTGGAGCCTATCGAAAGAATGTTCTCAGTAAGGAGATCTTAAAACTACAGGGATTATACTACTAGATCCCAAGAAGCTAGAGCCTATCGAAAGAATGTTCTCGGTCAGGAGATCTTAAAACTACAGGGATTATACTACTAGATCCCAACAAGCTAGAGCCTATCGAAAGAATGTTCTCAGTAAGGAGATCTTAAAACTACAGGGATTATACTACTAGATCCCAAGAAGCTGGAGCCTATCGAAAGAATGTTCTCGGTAAGGAGATGTTAAAACTACAGGGATTATACTACTAGATCCCAACAAGCTAGAGCCTATCGAAAGAATGTTCTCGGTAAGGAGACCTTAAAACTACAGGGATTATACTACTAGATCCCAACAAGCTAGAGCCTATCGAAAGAATGTTCTCGGTAAGGAGATCTTAAAACTACAGGGATTATACTACTAGATCCCAACAAGCTAGAGCCTATCGAAAGAATGTTCTCAGTAAGGAGATCTTAAAACTACAGGGATTATACTACTAGATCCCAACAAGCTAGAGCCTATCGAAAGAATGTTCTCGGT
Organism: Gonocerus acuteangulatus; assembly: GCA_946811695.1. Lineage (NCBI taxonomy): Eukaryota > Metazoa > Arthropoda > Insecta > Hemiptera > Coreidae > Gonocerus > Gonocerus acuteangulatus. Next base: position 294,595 of record OX328128.1, on the reverse strand, counting down.
AAGGAGATCTTAAAACTACAGGGTTTATACTACTAGATCTGAGTAAAACTACAGGGTTTATACTACTAGATCTGAGTAAAACTACAGGGTTTATACTACTAGATCTGAGTAAAACTACAGGGATTATACTATTAGATCTCAAGAAGCTTAGACTTTGTTTATATTATAGCTTAGATTTCCGAGGCTATAAGACAGCCTGTACACCGTGTGTGTAATAGATTTCCGAGGCTATAAGACAGCCTGTACACCGTGTGTGTAATAGATTTCCGAGGCTATAAGGCAGCCTGTACACCGTGAGTGTAATAGATTTCCGAGGCTATAAGACAGCCTGTACACCATGTGTGTAATAGATTTCCGAGGCTATAAGACAGCCTCTACACCGTGTGTGTAATAGATTCCCGAGGCTATAAGACAGCCTGTACACCGTGTGTGTAATAGATTTCCGAGGCTATAAGACAGCCTGTACACCGTGTGTGTAATAGATTTCCGAGGCTATAAGACAGCCTGTACACCGTGTGTGTAATAGATTTCCGAGGCTATAAGACAGCCTGTACACCGTGTGTGTAATAGATTCCCGAGGCTATAAGACAGCCTGTACACCGTGTGTGTAATAGATTTCCGAGGCTATAAGACAGCCTGTACACCGTGTGTAATAGATTTCCGAGGCTATAAGGCAGCCTGTACACCGTGTGTGTAATAGATTTCCGAGGCTATAAGACAGCCTGTACACCGTGTGTGTAATAGATTTCCGAGGCTATAAGACACCCTGTACACCGTATGTGTAATAGATTTCCGAGGCTATAAGACAGCCTCTACACCGTGTGTGTAATAGATTTCCGAGGCTATAAGACAGCCTGTACGCCGTGTGTGTAATAGATTTTCGAGGCTATAAGACAGCCTGTACACCGAGTGTGTAATAGATTTCCGAGGCTATAAGACAGCCTCTACACCGTGTGTGCAATAGATTTCCGAGGCTATAAGACAGCCTCTACACCGTGTGTGTAATAGATTTCCGAGGCTATAAGGCAGCCTGTACACCGTGTGTGTAATAGATTTCCGAGGCTATAAGACAGCCTGTACACCGTGTGTGTAATAGATTTCCGAGGCTATAAGACAGCCTCTACACCGAGTGTGCAATAGATTTCCGAGGCTATAAGACAGCCTCTACACCGTGTGTGTAATAGATTTCCGAGGCTATAAAACAGCCTGTACACCGTGTGTGCAATAGATTTCCGAGGCTATAAGGCAGCCTGTACACCGTGTGTGTAATAGATTTCCGAGGCTATAAGACAGCCTGTACACCGTGTGTGTAATAGATTTCCGAGGCTATAAGACAGCCTGTACACCGTGTGTGTAATAGATTCCCGAGGCTATAAGACAGCCTCTACACCGTGTGTGTAATAGATTTCCGAGGCTATAAGACAGCCTGTACACCGTGTGTGCAATAGATTTCCGAGGCTATAAGGCAGCCTGTACACCGTGTGTGTAATAGATTTCCGAGGCTATAAGACAGCCTGTACACCGTGTGTGTAATAGATTTCCGAGGCTATAAGACAGGCTGTACACCGTGTGTGTAATAGATTTCCGAGGCTATAAGACAGCCTGTACACCTTGTGTGTAATAGATTTCCGAGGCTATAAGACAGCCTGTACACCGTGTCTGTAATAGATTTCCGAGGCTATAAGACAGCCTGTACACCGTGTGTGTAATAGATTTCCGAGGCTATAAGACAGGCTGTACACCGTGTGTGTAATAGATTTCCGAGGCTATAAGACAGCCTGTACACCGTGTGTAATAGATTTCCGAGGCTATAAGACACCCTGTACACCGTGTGTGTAATAGATTTCCGAGGCTATAAGACGGCCTTTACACCGAGTGTGTAATAGATTTCCGAGGCTATAAGACAGCCTGTACACCGTGTGTGTAATAGATTTCCGAGGCTATAAGACAGCCTGTACACCGTGTGTAATAGATTTCCGAGGCTATAAGACAGCCTTTACACCGTGTGTGTAATAGATTTCCGAGGCTATAAGACAGCCTCTACACCGTGTGTGTAATAGATTTCCGAGGCTATAAGACAGCCTGTACACCGTGTGTGTAATAGATTTCCGAGGCTATAAGACAGCCTCTACACCGTGTGTGTAATAGATTTCCGAGGCTATAAGACAGCCTGTACACCGTGTGTAATAGATTTCTGAGGCTATAAGACAGCCTGTACACCGTGTGTGTAATAGATTTCCGAGGCTATAAGACAGCCTGTACACCGTGTGTAATAGATTTCTGAGGCTATAAGACAGCCTTTACACCGTGTGTGTAATAGATTTCCGAGGCTATAAGACAGCCTCTACACCGTGTGTGTAATAGATTTCCGAGGCTATAAGACAGCCTGTACACCGTGTGTAATAGATTTCCGAGGCTATAAGACAGCCTCTACACCGTGTGTGTAATAGATTTCCGAGGCTATAAGACAGCCTGTACACCGTGTGTAATAGATTTCCGAGGCTATAAGACAGCCTTTACACCGTGTGTGTAATAGATTTCTGAGGCTATAAGACAGCCTCTACACCGTGTGTGTAATAGATTTCCGAGGCTATAAGACAGCCTGTACACCGTGTGTGTAATAGATTCCCGAGGCTATAAGGCAGCCTCTACACCGTGTGTGTAATAGATTTCCGAGGCTATAAGACAGCCTGTACACCGTGTGTGTAATAGATTTTCGAGGCTATAAGACAGCCTGTACACCGTGAGTGTAATAGATTCCCGAGGCTATAAGACAGCCTGTACACCGTGTGTGTAATAGATTCCCGAGGCTATAAGGCAGCCTCTACACCGTGTGTGTAATAGATTTCCGAGGCTATAAGACAGCCTGTACACCGTGTGTGTAATAGATTTTCGAGGCTATAAGACAGCCTGTACACCGTGAGTGTAATAACAGTAATGTACAATTAGCAGTTATTCTGAGTAAACTAGTCGTCGAAATATGATTGGTCTTCAACTAAATAAATCTGTAAATTACAGGAAAAGAAAATTTAGCATTGGTTTTACTGTTTATCATAAAAATATAAAAATCATCTGTATTTTCATTTTACTTTACATCGTGCAAGTGCCCAATCCGCTGTAAAAGAGTTGCAGTACCGGTGTGCAATGTTCTTATTTTTCTGAATTCACTTACGAATTGGGTGATTTCCATAGTAAACGTATTCATTTTTTTTTTTTTTTAATTGAAAATGAACAACATGAAGAAGAAAAAAAATGGCTCTTGTTCGAAAAAAATTGGTTATTGTATTTGTTATGACTCGGCTTTGAACTTTGAAACAAAATTAAATTAGGCTTGTTTCTTTTACGTTATATTTAGAAGAAATTACAATCTGCTTTATCAGTCAGGTGTCAATTACATTGATTACATTTTTTAATTTATATTACTAAATTCTATCAAAGATTAATAATTATTTGGAAAACTCGGATCAAAAAAAGGTTATTATATTATGAAAAATGTGGATTTTAGTCTCCAAAAAGCACCAAAAACTTAATGTATCTGAAATTACTCGCTCTATATGTAAGACATACAGAAAGAACTAAGATACGCAATAAAAACTAAGAAAAACAAGCACAAACAACTGTTGAAAGCCGCGAAAGCAAAATTTTAAAGATTTTATTTCCCCGACTGAGATCGTGTCATCAAAAATTGCACATTTTATAAAAGTAATATTAAATATTATTTGAATTAAGACTTGAAAATAATCCTAAGGGCCATACTGACTGCTCTGTGTGTAGGACATTGACGAAAGAAGAGGGCGATGCGACGATAACAGAAGAAACACAGACTAATGTAGGAAGGAAAATACTAATGTAGAGCAATAGACCGTTCCAAGATGGCTATAAACCACTGCTTTATGTAATCACATCAGGAGTGAAATGCATCCAACAGGAATGTAAAAACCTCGTTATTCAAGGATTATGAGGAGAAGCAGTTGGACTGACTTCTTTCTTAATCTGTTGGGGGGGGGGGGAGAGGAAATAACCGTCAGATAGGCACAACTATACAAGGGGACCAGGAGAATCGCATGTGGACGAATCATAGTATGTGGACATCTACATGACCTACCTGGATCGGTAGCCTTTGCAGAGAACTACGACCGCGGCAAACATCAACCTAACCGACCTGGATAGGTAGCCTTTGCAGAGAACTACGACCGCGGCAAACATCTACATGACCTACCTGGATCGGTAGCCTTTGCAGAGAACTACGACCGCGGCAAACATTAACGTGACCGACATGGATCGGTAGCCTTTGCAGAGAACTACGACCGCGGCAAACATTAACGTGACCGACATGGATCGGTAGCCTTTGCAGAGAACTACGACCGCGGCAAACATTAACGTGACCGACATGGATCGGTAGCCTTTGCAGAGAACTACGACCGCGTCAAACAACTACCTGACCGACCTGGATCGGTAGCCTTTGCAGAGAACTACGACCGCGTCAAACAACTACCTGACCGACCTGGATCGGTAGCCTTTGCAGAAAACAATGTCGGCGTCAAACATCTACCTGACCGACCTGGATAGGTAGCCTTTGCAGAGAACTACGACCGCGGCAAACATCAACCTGACCGACCTGGATAGGTAGCCTTTGCAGAAAACAATGTCGGCGTCAAACATCTACCTTACCTACCTGGATCGGTAGCCTTTGCAGAGAACTACGACCGCGTCAAACAACTACCTGACCGACCTGGATCGGTAGCCTTTGCAGAGAACTACGACCGCGTCAAACAACTACCTGACCGACCTGGATCGGTAGCCTTTGCAGAGAACTACGACCGCGGCAAACATCTACCAGACCGACCTGGATCGGTAGCCTTTGCAAAGAACTACGACCGCGGCAAACATCAACCTGACCGACCTCGATAGGTAGCCTTTGCAGAGAACTACGACCGCGGCAAACATCTACCTGACCGACATGGATCGGTAGCCTTTGCAGAGAACAATGTCCGCGTCAAACATCTACCTGACCGACCTGGATTGGTAGCCTTCGCAGAGAACTACGGTCGCGTCAAACATCTACCTGACCGACCTGGAACGGTATCCTTTGCAGAGAACAATGTCCGCGTCAAACATCTACCTGACCGACCTGGATCGGAAGCCTTAGCAGAGAACTACGACCGCGGCAAACATCTACCAGACCGACCTGGATCGGTAGCCTTTGTAGGGAACGAAGACTGCGGCAAACATCTACCTGACCGACCTGGATCGGTAGCCTTTGCAGAGAACAATGTCCGCGTCAAACATCTACCTGACCGACCTGGATTAGTAGCCTTCGCAGAGAACTACGACCGCGTCAAACATCTACCTGACCGACCTGGATTGGTAGCCTTCGCAGAGAACTACGACCACGTCAAACATCTACCTGACCGACCTGGATCGGTAGCCTTTGCAGAGAGCAATGTCCGCGTCAAACATGAATGCCAACGATGTCGTGGGTATAACTCCATTCGCAGGAAGATAACAAGCCAAAGGCTGGACGGGCAGTTCTCAGTTCAGGAATTAGGTTAATGGCTCTACAATTAGAAAATAATTTCTCGCTAATTCCTTAATGTATTTTAATTGCCAGAGTCAGGTGGGTGAATGCAAGATGGCTACGAGATAACAGCTGCTATATCCTGTCTTTATCAATTATATATTCTTATCTTGGTGCAATTCATCTTAATAATCCTATTGCTTATGACGTCCAAAATCTGCGATTTGTAATCTCATAGTTTTATTGGAATAATAATAAGTTTTACAATTCTCGACATAGATGGAGGAATTTCTTAGATGTTTGAAGGTTATGGATCACCACTATAATGGGGTACTGGAGGGGAGATACTGATTCTTCATCACACACCTTAGTAGAGAGCTAGTTTGTACAGTACAAACTTTGACCACCTGTCTGATTTCCTAACAGCGGGGAGGAGCCGAGGCTGATGTCCAGCCTTGGATCCCGATACGAACCGTCCAACGGGGAGGAGCCGACGCCGATGTCCGGCCTTGGATCCCGATACGAACCGTCCTACGGGGAGGAGCCGAGGCCGATGTCCGGCCTTGCATCCCGATACGAACCGTCCAACGGGGAGGAGCCGAGGCCGATGTCCGGCCTTGGATCCCGATACGTACCGTCCAACGGGGAGGAGCCATGGCCGATGTCCGGCCTTGAATCCCGATACGAACCGTCCAACGGGGAGGAGCCGAGGCCGATGTCTGGCCTTGGATCCCGATAAGAACCGTCCAACGGGGAGGAGCCGAGGCCGATGTCCGGCCTTGGATCCCGATACGAACCGTCCAACGGGGAGGAGCCGAGGCCGATGTCCGGCCTTGGATCCCGATACGAACCGTCCAACGGGTAGGAGCCGAGGCCCATGTCCGGCCTTGGATCCCGATACGAACCGTCCAACGGGGAGGAGCCGAGGCCCATGTCCGGTCTTGGATTCCGATACGAACCGTCCAACGGGGAGGAGCCGAGGCCCATGTCCGGCCTTGGATCCCGATACGAACCGTCCAATGTCGACACTATTTTTATTTATTTATTGATAAGGCTTCGCAACTTTGGCTGTTCGATTGTAACATTTTAACAAATTGTCAAGTAATTTTTATACAAATGTGATGTTCTTATTCTATAATGTACTAGGGAACAAAAGTTATAAAAGGTAATGAACCTATGGCAAAATAGAAAATAATGAGTGAGTTTAGAACAAACAAAGAGAAATCAAAAAAAGGATAAAAAATAATAAATAAATAAATAAAATAAATAAATAAAAATAAAAAAGAAATATATATATATATATATATATATATATATATATATATATATATATATATATATATATATATATATATATCTACCTGACGTACCTGGATCGGTAGCCTTTGCAGAGAACTACGACCGCGGCAAACATTAACCTGACCGACCTGGATCGGGCGTAGTTTTATATATATATATATATATATATATATATATATATATATATATATATATATATATATATAAATAAAACGTAGTGTTTACAATATGTTTTGGGCGTAGTTTTATATATATATATATATATATATATATATATATATATATATATATATATATTCATTCATGTATGTATTATTGAATTTTGTTGATTTGCGTGTATGTTAAATTTTGTTGTAGGCATTAATGTGTTGGAGAGATATTAGTATAGTGTTTATGTGTATACTGTCAAGTGTGAGTAGCTCCTGGATGTCGTGAGGAATGTCAAGATGATTACGTTGTCTGCATTCTGTCAATATGTGTTTTAGTGTAAGTGTTTACTGTACATCGACACTAGATAAAGTCTTTAGTTCACGCCCGAGTTTGGAAGTCAGGCCTTTCATCACATGAATCTAGTCCAGACATAATTGGAGTTTCCCTGATGGAGGGAATGCTTAAAATCTGAGGAATATTGAATTGAGAGAATCTGTTAATCCGGATTCTGTGGAAGCTGTGATATTAGGATAGTGGATAAGATAATTACTATTTACAGAACTAGTTTTTTTTTTTTTTTTTTTTTTTTTTTTTTTTTTTTTCCTTTTATAATGAATGAATTTTATTTACAGAATTATTACAATCTACAGTATATGTAATTTGACATAGGTATAGGTATAGCTTGACCACGCCTCAGGTGCCACCAGTTGGTAACCGAATACCTTCCTTTAGGAAGGATTCTAGGATGACCTGGAGTCAGAACTAGTAACGAGCAGAAGTCGTTATGACCGAGGAAGATGGTCTTAAGGTGGAGGTTTCTTCATCCGGGGCGAAGAGAGGGTCGTAAACCAGGCCGTAAAGAGGGGGTTAATAAAATACAGGACAGTGTGGGTGGTGGGTGGGGGCAACGAGGCGAGGCCGAGTCCGTCACGGCTATTGCATACCGTGTATATGTATGTACATGAGTATATATATATATATTTACATACATACAGAGTGTCCCGTAAATATCTAGTGATATTTTGGGAGGTGATAGAGGACCCTTAGGGGAACAAAACAAATGTTCTTTGACGATTTTCCAAATTCTCACACATAAAGGAGAAAACGTCGTTTTATTGGTTTTTAGAAGAATAATCGTTGAAGCTCCGTCCCAGGTGGTTCTACTAGAAGGGATGTGGCCATTAATGAACCTCAATCACACATTAACCTAATAATGGTTGTAGCTCCGTCCCAGGTGGTTCTACTAGAAGGGATGTGGCCATTAATGAACCTCAATCACACATTAACCTAATAATCGTTGTAGCTCCGTCCCAGGTGGTTCTACTAGAAGGGATGTGGCCATTAATGAACCTCAATCACACATTAACCTAATAATGGTTGTAGCTCCGTCCCAGGTGGTTCTACTAGAAGGGATGTGGCCATTAATGAACCTCAATCACACATTAACCTAATAATGGTTGTAGCTCCGTCCCAGGTAGTTCTACTAGAAGGGATGTGGCCATTAATGAACCTCAATCACACATTAACCTAATAATGGTCGTAGCTCCGTCCCAGGTGGTTCTACTAGAAGGGATCTGGCCATTAATGAACCTCAATCACACATTAACCTAATAATGGTTGTAGCTCCGTCCCAGGTGGTTCTACTAGAAGGGATGTGGCCATTAATGAACCTCAATCACACATTAACCTAATAATCGTTGAAGCTCCGTCCCAGGTGGTTCTACTAGAAGGGATGTGGCCATTAATGAACCTCAATCACACATTAACCTAATAATGGTTGTAGCTCCGTCCCAGGTGGTTCTACTAGAAGGGATGTGGCCATTAATGAACCTCAATCACACATTAACCTAATAATGGTTGTAGCTCCGTCCCAGGTGGTTCTACTAGAAGGGATGTGGCCATTAATGAACCTCAAGCACACATTAACCTAATAATGGTTGTAGCTCCGTCCCAGGTGGTTCTACTAGAAGGAATGTGGCCATTAATGAACCTCAAGCACACATTAACCTAATAATGGTTGTAGCTCCGTCCCAGGTGGTTCTACTAGAAGGGATCTGGTCATTAATGAACCTCAATCACACATTAACCTAATAATGGTTGTAGCTCCGTCCCAGGTGGTTCTACTAGAAGGGATCTGGCCATTAATGAACCTCAATCACACATTAACCTAAAAATCGTTGTAGCTCCGTCCCAGGTGGTTCTACTAGAAGGGATGTGGCCATTAATGAACCTCAATCACACATTAACCTAAAAATCGTTGTAGCTCCGTCCCAGGTGGTTCTACTAGAAGGGATGTGGCCATTAATAAACCTCAATCACACATTAACCTAATAATCGTTGTAGCTCCGTCCCAGGTGGTTCTACTAGAAGGGATGTGGCCATTAATAAACCTCAATCACACATTAACCTAATAATGGTTGTAGCTCCGTCCCAGGTGGTTCTACTAGAAGGGATGTGGCCATTAATGAACCTCAATCACACATTAACCTAATAATGGTTGTAGCTCCGTCCCAGGTGGTTCTACTAGAAGGGATGTGGCCATTAATGAACCTCAATCACACATTAACCTAATAATGGTTGTAGCTCCGTCCCAGGTGGTTCTACTAGAAGGGATGTGGCCATTAATGAACCTCAAGCACACATTAACCTAAAGAATCCCTGGACGATATTAAATAAGATGTAGATAGTCGTGCAGAAATGCTTTACTCTAGCTTCGACTGCTAACTCAGACCTCTCTCTCTCTCTCTCAACCCTTCAGCTCCCTCCTCCTCCTTCCCTCCTATACAGCACCCTTAGCACTTCCTGTGTATTCAAGGAGGTGTAAGGAGGAGGTGTTGGCTTCTTTCAACGCTATTCATGTGTGTGCTTGTGTGTGTTTCTGAAAGGGCCTCCTACACCCCCCTCCCCCTTCCCCCTCCCCTCTAACCCGTCGTCTTTCTTTCCTTCATCACATTTCCAAGAAGCGTGGTAATTGAATTTGACGTGTAGCTAAGGACATTGCTTTTTCCCACCATTTTTGTACAAGCATTTATTATTAACACCAACATAAACATGGAGATAGATAAATCGGGTACATAAATTATTCTATTCATTTCAAATAACATTTTAGATAATTTCACTCAGTTTTATAAGAACATCTTAACGAGGAAAATTGCAAATACTTATAGAAATATACCTAACACCCAGTTATAAATATATTCATGGAAATGTTCAAATATTATATTTCATACATCTAACTAAATATCTGACATTCTTAATCAGTTAGAAAGCATACTCTGCATTTAGCCTAGAAAAGCTTTTAATGTGAAAACGGCATATTCTCTATTTTATATATATATATACCTTATAAGCGGGTTTCCTCCCTATGGAGGGTGGGAGGAACCGCGCTAAAATTAAACCCCCAATTATAGCGCACCCCAGAAGAGGTGTCAACATTTCAGATACCAAATAATGATGTAGTTTGTGTTTCTTATGACCTGTTGATATGTCCTGCGAGGGAAGAATAGAATTAATAAGAGGTGGTTGATAAGTTTAAGGATTAACAGATAATAGCTGCATCAGGCGAATCCTGCATCAGCCAGGGCTATTTATATCTAAAAACATTTCTCTTAATCTGGGTTTATCTGATCCACATGATCTGGAAAGAAGGAAGGAATAGTGTATTTGAGGAATAGTCAAATAGAGGATGATCCTGAATTCTTTAGCAGAATGTTGTTCAGCTGATGAAGCAACCTTCTGTAGTGACGAGGTCTTAAGTCGTCATAATGCATCTCATTGGACGGTTGGAAACCCAGATGGACGCGGAGTGTTGATAAGCAGCACCGGTAGAAAATCAACATCTGGTCTGGACTCATTGGGAGCATGTTGTCGGTCCATGTTTTATAACCGTCACCATTACTACTACCAATGCGCCTACTTCATAATACATATTCTCCCAACAGCCCAGTCAACGAACAGTTATAGATGGACGCGGAGTGTTGATAAGCAGCACCGGTGGAAAATCAACATCTGGTCTGGACTCATTGGGAGCATGTTGTCGGTCCATGTTTTATACCCGTCACCATTACTACTACCAATGCGCCTACTTCATAATACATATTCTCCCAACAGCCCAGTCAACGAACAGTTATAGATGGAAATTTTTGGAACAAAATTTTTGACTTCGTAACTTTGTTTGGGCTGGATAGGAGGTGAACATATCAATAGTCCTCGCCCGTAGCCTTTGTGCCGGGGGGAAGGGGGGTTTAGAAGTTCCCATTTTTCGGGTTTTCACTTATATCTCGGTAACCCTGCGTCCTAGTGACATGACTATCCTATAGCAAATGAAAGCTGATTAAATTTCCTACAAGTTCTGTTCAATAAAGATTTAGTCGCTAAATTTCAGATTTCACGATGAACACTGAAATAATTTTTACGTTTGAAGGAAAATACATAATATAGCAAAGTAATATATATATTATTGAAGGGAATGAAATAATCTACAACCCTATAACCGTTGTTTATTTTTTGGGTTCATCGTTAGTTATAGCAGCATCTTGACACCCATCACAATGCTGAGACAGGCAGGAAAGGATTAGCTATATAAAGCCACCTCCCCAGCCTGTCACAGCTCATTCAGTCATCACCTGTCAGTCTGTCACATGTTTATCTAAATTTTTGATTTATGTAACTATACACTTGTGCTGTATTTTACCAATAAAGTTTTTTTTAGTCATTCCGTGTACCGAGTATCTAATTGTTGAAGAGTTATCTCGTCAAAACGGGGAAAAACTATGCGGCAAAAGTGTTTTTCTCCAAAATTACCGACTTTCAAGAGCGGATATTTCGAAACCTAAACATGTCTCGAAATACTTTATAGAATAGAACATTGCCCTGCCCTTTACCGCAAGAAGAGCAATAGAGATTGTTTTCCACCAGCAGTGGATAGGACGAGCTGGTCCCAGCTGGATCTGGCCTTCTAGATCATGTAAATAGGTGAAAAGAACAATAACCTGTCTAGGAAGGTTATGTCTCCTTAATGAAGGAGTTATATTTGCATTGTCCTAAATCCATTTCAAGCTGCTTAATGTAAACCTTTTTATTCTTTTTTTTAATACTTTATATTTTGGAAATTTGCGAATACATTTACCCAAATACTGGAATTTAATATAGAAAATTGTATTACAAGTATTTTGATGCTTAGGTCTGGATTGTGAATACTTTCGGGGTTATGAGCGAGAAAAGTATTCAACATCATTTTTATATTTAAAACAAACAAATATCATTTTGATTTTGGACCAAAACAATTAGTTTTTTACACAAATGGAAAATAAAGAAATAACTATTTACAAAAAGAAAAAAAATATATATACATATATAAAAAGGAAAAAAAAAAAGTCCGACTCGCAGGAACTGCGTCATCTTAGCGCGGTTCCAGGTTTTTTTTTTTTTTTTTTTTTTTTTTTTACGGCACATCTACATCTAGGTCATTAGCGCCGACATCCAGGGTGTAGCGAGGAATTTCACCAGCGAGCCGTGGGATGATAAAATTCCTGCCGGAGGTTGGGAATCGAACCCACCATCGCCCGCTTATGAATCCAAGGCGCTAGCCATTAGACCACGGGAGACCCCGGTTCCTGTTCATATCCCTATTCTCATTTGAAAAGCATAGAATAGAAACAGATAATATTTTCCTCGGCCTTTGTTCAAAGGGTTTTATGGCTATACCTGGGCTCAGGTCCGCAAGACCCTAGAATCCTCTTCTACCGATACTTCATTTCATACGTTTCAATGAATTGGAAAATATCAAATATTTTCACACATTCCTGTGTTCTTTTACTATAGTAATAATTCTACAGATAAAATCAATTAAAAAATAAAATAAAAAAACCAACAGCATAAAGGCAATTGAAAATATTCAAAAGACGTCAACGAATCTTTTTCTCTTGGCAAGCTATATTTCTAACAATGAATTGTTTTTCTTATTTTGCCTAATCTGTTTTATTGTAAAATACATTATCCAACTATAAGCAATTAAAAAATAACAAGGAATAAAAACAGACAAAAAGAACAGTTCGAATAAGCAAAATCAATTACTTTAATGTTTTAAGCACTTATTTCTCCGATTGACATCGCCTAATCAAAACTTTCATCAGAATCTTTTTTGTAGAGCATTTAGTAAGCTTTCTAATGGTATTCTTTCGTTTACCAAGATTCTCAACCTTTTTCGAGATATTAAGGAAAATATACAAAGTTACCAAAACTTTTTAAGTCTGTTAATAAAATATTTTATTCTAACCCTTCCTTAACTCCAAACGTAACCAAAATTTCAACATATTAGTTTTGATGAAAGTAGAACATGCAGAAAATGTTTCAACTGAATCCCATGATTCTAAGTACCCAAACCAAAAACGGAATTCAAAAAATATTTTTCCAATTTTCTCGAAAACGGTTAAAGCTATCGCCTTGAAATTGGTTTCATTCGTTTTCCTAGCCCAGGAATCATATAAAACGAGTACTTAGAAGCTTATGAACTCAAAAACGTAAGCGTTACGATTTTTTTTGCGCGAATTTCGCCCCAAACGCCATCTTCCAGTAGGCCGATTTTGCTGGTTAACGAACTTGACCTTTCAAATTGGACGAAGGATTTTTGTACCAAATTTCATCAAAATCGGACTATTCGTCTTCTAGCTAGAGAGCGAACAGACAAATATATATATATATATATATATATATATATATATATATATATATATATATATAAATATATACATATATATATATACAAATTTGAACCACCGTTATTTTCGGTCTCTAGGGGTTCTGAAACGCGAAATTTTCTAGTCGGCACTTCCGGATTGTTTCATTGTATCAACCCTATAAGCGGGGTTCCTCCCTATGGGAGAGGGAGGAACCGCGCTAAAAAATAAGAGTTAAAACAAAATGTCTTGGTACAGCCTCGGCTTGAGGCGTCGGGCTGTAGGTTCTCCCAGATGGTAATGTCTTGGTACAGCCTCGGCTTGAGGCGTCGGGCTGTAGGTTCTCCCAGATGGTGATGTCTTGATACAGCCTCGGCTTGAGGCGTCGGGCTGTAGGTTCTCCCAGATGGTAATGTCTTGGTACAGCCTCGGCTTGAGGCGTCGGGCTGTAGGTTCTCCCAGATGGTGATGTCTTGATACAGCCTCGGCTTGAGGCGTCGGGCTGTAGGTTCTCCCAGATGGTAATGTCTTGGTACAGCCTCGGCTTGAGGCGTCGGGCTGTAGGTTCTCCCAGATGGTGATGTCTTGATACAGCCTCGGCTTGAGGCGTCGGGCTGTAGGTTCTCCCAGATGGTAATGTCTTGGTACAGCCTCGGCTTGAGGCGTCGGGCTGTAGGTTCTCCCAGATGGTGATGTCTTGATACAGCCTCGGCTTGAGGCGTCGGGCTGTAGGTTCTCCCAGATGGTAATGTCTTGGTACAGCCTCGGCTTGAGGCGTCGGGCTGTAGGTTCTCCCAGATGGTAATGTCTTGATACAGCCTCGGCTTGAGGCGTCGGGCTGTAGGTTCTCCCAGATGGTAATGTCTTGGTACAGCCTCGGCTTGAGGCGTCGGGCTGTAGGTTCTCCCAGATGGTAATGTCTTGGTACAGCCTCGGCTTGAGGCGTCGGGCTGTAGGTTCTCCCAGATGGTAGTTCTTGATACAGCCTCGGCTTGAGGCGTCGGGCTGTAGGTATATTTAAAACAAATGGTTCAGGAAATTTTCGATTCACACATATCTGAATTATTGTTATTGGAGTTGCTCGGAAGACATTCCCGACAAAATTAGCTTACCCCCCCCCCCCCCCCGTCATCATCCAATTCATAACAGATGCGCCTAGGACTAAATTTCTGCAAAGGAAAACTCTTCTGCATTTGTGAATGTTGCTCCGGAGAAAGACAATACAAAGATATTTATTGTGTCTATGTTTCCCAGCTAATTCTCGTTGAAGTATTGTTAATCCAGCGAGATACTAACGACTTAAACCATCGAGATTAAAATCAGCTTTTTTCCAAAGAGGATTATAATTGAAATTTGATTGCGGTGTTTTGGAACGGGAAGAGTTTCATCTCCTTTCTATCGAAGCTTGATAGATAATTCTAACAATGATACTTGATGTTTCGGGTCTTTTTTACAAAGTTCCATACCGTGATTTTTATTTAGAGGTACGCTACTGTGGTATCATTGAAAACAAAATAATAATGATTTTTCCTAGTCTGGAAGAGAGTAAAAATTTGTAAGCGAAAAATTAACGTCACGTTTTAAAATTCAATATCTCCCCTTGAGATAATCCGATTTTTACGTCATTAAAATCTTCCAAAGGAAGAAAGACTCCTTCGACCATCCAGGTTTGGTTTGAATCGGGTAAATATTCTTTGAAATATGGCCGGATTGTGGAATCATTAAAAACATTTTAAGTTTCCCCCCGTTGCGAAATTTAAAATGCATTTTTTTATTTTTATTTTTTATTAGTCCCAAAATTTGAATTTAGTGCTAAAACAAATCTGACGTCCGTTTTTAAATAACAAATTGTTTTACATACTCGACTCTATATAAGTCATTAGTATGCCAAAATCGCCCAGCCCAAACCGCTCGACAGAAAAATTTGAAATTAGGCACTCGCTAAGAAAGGATTTTTTGATATTCGAATTTTTAAGTATTTTTAGAGGGGTTTAAAGTTTTAGTTGGTTAGAGCAGGCAAGCCTAGGTAGCATGCGTTGCTAGGACGATAACAGAACAGCTGTTACCTTACATTATCTATTTCATAGTATTATTTTTAATTGAGGTTAATTTCAACTATGATGGCAGTCCTTGAATTACTAAAAATAAACTGTGATTTTGTCCCTCATAGAGTTTACGCCCTGGTGATGGTCCATCCGAGGTAATAATATCCCGAACCACTTGACACAAAAATTTGAAATTTTGCACAGACAATACGTTTAGAATGTAAACACTTGCTAAGAAAGGTTTATTTCATATCCAAATGTTTAAGTACTTTTAGGGGGGGGGGTGAATTATGATGAAGTTCCTCATCGTCTCAAAAATGGTCCTATTTTGATGACATTTGGTACAAAAATCTTTCTTCTCATTTGAAAGATCAAGTTCATTAACCAGCTGAATCCGTTTACTGGAACATGGTTTTTGGAGCAAAAGTTGCCCGAATAAACCAGAACGGTTACATTTTCGAGTCCATATGCTTGCAGGTACTCCTTATACAGGTTCCTTAACGTAGGAAAACGGATGAAACCATTTTTAAGCGATTTCAGTAACCGTTTACGAGAAAAATTGATAGAAATACTTTTCCAAACTAATTTTCTGTTTGGGTATTCATAAACGATGGTTGGTTCACTTGAAACTTGTACCGGGTATTTGACATTCATCTAATCTAAGATATTTAAACTTTGGTATCGTTCGGGGGTAAGAAGTATATTGAAAAAATTGTATGAATGGTGATACAAAGTTTTCGGATCTGAGTATATTTTCTAAAATATCTCGAAAACGGTTGGGAAATCGTAGTAAGTGGAAAGCGGCTATTCGAAAGGTTACTAAATTCTCTACAATAAGATTCTGTTGTAATGTTCGGTGGGGCGATGTCAATCGAAGAGATAAGTGCTTAAAACTTCAAAGTTGTTAGTTTCATTCTTTTCAATCTGTATTTGTCTCTGTTTACCTAACTTTATAAGTGGTTGTTGTTTTTTTTTGTTTTTTGTTTTTTTTTTTTACTCCCAACGGAAACAAGCACGGTTACCTCCACATGGTGTTTCCTGGGTAACTCTAAAGTCCGTGCAATGATTAATTTCGATCATACCTTATTTAAGGTAATATAAAAACTACTTATCGGCCGTGGTGAAGCACGGGTAGTCAGCTAGTATTTCATATAGGTACCTACCCTTAAAAAGTTATCAATTATAAAAACAATTTCGATATAAAATGATTTTTCCATGCAGAATCGCCGGAAAAAACTGTACCATAGCGGTGACCCACCACTGTATACTCCTCTTGTGTGTGAAAGTGCCGAATATCAGAGAATATCGGCTATGATACAGGTGTTGAAAGGAGTATTACAGACCTTAACAAGGAAGAGTAATTTAGGCCCGTTGTTGATTATCTGCTACTTTGACATTAACAGTGACTTCCTCCTGTTTCTGGCAGTTCCTGTCTGACAGTCTCTACGTCAGGGTTTCTATCTGTCAGAGTCTCCCCTTCAATAACACTCCAGGTCTGGAATTGTAGGAGGGAGGGTGTTACCACTTGAGATATTTTCAATATATCCTCTGAATTCATCCCTCTGACAGCTGCCACGACCAGTTCGAACCTTCCACCGTCAAGTTTTTCCACGGCCTCCGTGACCGTGGAAAAACTTGACGGTTTTTCATCTGCAAAAGTATTCTTATGATGGAAGTATTTATTTCCATTACGGTTTACTGAACGAAATCGATTCACACGAACTATTGTGATCGGAACTCGACTACCTCCGCGCTGGTAACGATTGTGATCGGACACCGACTACCTCCACGCTGGTAACTATTGTGATCGGACACCGACTACCTCCACGCTGGTAACTATTGTGATCGGAACTCGACTACCTCCGCGCTGGTAACGATTGTGATCGGACACCGACTACCTCCACGCTGGTAACTATTGTGATCGGACACCGACTACCTCCACGCTGGTAACTATTGTGATTGGAACTCGACTACCTCCGCGCTGGTAACGATTGTGATCGGACACCGACTACCTCCACGCTGGTAACTATTGTGATCGGACACCGACTACCTCCACGCTGGTAACTATTGTGATCGGAACTCGACTACCTCCACGCTGGTAACTATTGTGATCGGACACCGACTACCTCCACGCTGGTAACTATTGTGATCGGAACTCGACTACCTCCACGCTGGTAACTATTGTGATCGGATCTCGACTACCTCCACGCTGGTAACTATTGTGATCGGATCTCGACTATCTCCACGCTGGTAACTATTGTGATCGGACACCGACTACCTCCACGCTGGTAACTATTGTGATCGGACACCGACTACCTCCACGCTGGTAACTATTGTGATCGGAACTCGACTACCTCCACGCTGGTAACTATTGTGATCGGATCTCGACTACCTCCGCGCTGGTAACGATTGTGATCGGACACCGACTACCTCCACGCTGGTAACTATTGTGATCGGACACCGACTACCTCCACGCTGGTAACGATTGTGATCGGATCTCGACTATCTCCACGCTGGTAACTATTGTGATCGGATCTCGACTACCTCCGCGCTGGTAACGATTGTGATCGGATCTCGACTACCTCCACGCTGGTAACTATTGTGGTCGGATCCCGACTATCTCCACGCTGGTAACTATTGTAATCGGATCTCGACTACCTCCACGCTGGTAACTATTGTGATCGGATCCCGACTATCTCGGCGCTGGTAACGATTGTGATCGGACCCCGACTATCTCGGCGCTGGTACCTATTGTGATCGGATCCCGACTACCTCCACGCTGGTAACTATTGTGATCTGATCTCGACTACCTCAACGCTGGTAACTATTTTCATCGGATCTCGACTACCTCCAAGTTGGTAACTATTGTGGTCGGATCCCGACTATCTCGGCGCTGGTAACGATTATGATAGGACCCTGACTACCTCCGCGCTGGTAAGTATTGTGATCGGATCCCGACTACCTCCGCGCTGGTAACTATTGTGATCGGACACCGACTACCTCCACGCTGGTAACTATTGTGATCGGACACCGACTACCTCCACGCTGGTAACTATTGTGATCGGATCCCGACTACCTCCACGCTGGTAACTACTGTGATCTGATCTCGACTACCTCAACGCTGGTAACTATTTTCATCGGATCTCGACTACCTCCAAGTTGGTAACTATTGTGGTCGGATCCCGACTATCTCGGCGCTGGTAACGATTATGATAGGACCCTGACTACCTCCGCGCTGGTAAGTATTGTGATCGGATCCCGACTACCTCCGCGCTGGTAACTATTGTGATCGGACACCGACTACCTCCACGCTGGTAACTATTGTGATCGGACACCGACTACCTCCACGCTGGTAACTATTGTGATCGGAACTCGACTACCTCCACGCTGGTAACTATTGTGATCGGATCCCGACTACCTCCGCGCTGGTAACTATTGTGATCGGATCTCGACTACCTCCGCGCTGGTAACGATTGTGATCGGATCTCGACTATCTCCACGCTGGTAACTATTGTGATCGGATCTCGACTATCTCCACGCTGGTAACTATTGTGATCGGATCTCGACTACCTCCACTCTGGTAACTATTGTGGTCGGATCCCGACTATCTCGGCGCTGGTAACGATTATGATAGGACCCTGACTACCTCCGCGCTGGTAAGTATTGTGATCGGATCCCGACTACCTCCGCGCTGGTAACTATTGTGATCGGATCTCGACTACCTCCGCGCTGGTAACGATTGTGATCGGATCTCGACTATCTCCACGCTGGTAACTATTGTGATCGGATCTCGACTACCTCCACGCTGGTAACTATTGTGATCGGATCCCGACTATCTCCACGCTGGTAACTATTGTGGTCGGATCCCGACTATCTCGGCGCTGGTAACGATTGTGATCGGACCCCGACTATCTCGGCGCTGGTACCTATTGTGATCGGATCTCGACTACCTCCACGCTGGTAACTATTGTGATCTGAACTCGACTACCTCAACGCTGGTAACTATTGTGATCGGATCTCGACTACCTCCACGTTGGTAACTATTGTGATCGGATCTCGACTACCTCCACGCTGGTAACTATTGTGGTCGGATCCCGACTATCTCGGCGCTGGTAACGATTATGATAGGACTCTGACTACCTCCGCGCTGGTAAGTATTGTGATCGGATCCCGACTATCTCCACGCTGGTTACTATTGTGGTCGGATCCCGACTATCTCCACGCTGGTAACTATTGTGATGGCATCTCGACTACCTCCACGCTGGTAACTATTGTGATCGGATCCCGACTACCTCCGCCCTGGTAACTATTGTGATCGGATCTCGACTACCTCCACGCTGGTAACTATTGTGGTCGGATCCCGACTATCTCGGCGCTGGTTACGATTGTGATCGGACCCCGACTATCTCGGCGTTGGTAACTATTGTGATCGGATCTCGACTACCTCCACGCTGGTAACTATTGTGATCGGATCGACTGTCTTTACAAAATAAAATAATATATACATCAGTAAAATTATGAAAAGAAATGTACTCAGAAAAAGTCCGACTCGCAGGAACTGCGTCATCTTAGCGCGGTTCCATTCATATCCCTAGTGTTATTTTGTAGACTTAGAATAGAAACAGTTATTACTTTGTTTGGATCATTCCTAATGTAAACAAATATGAAAAAAAAAAAACAAGATTTTCGGCTAGGGATGAAACTATCCTAAGCAGAAATTACTCTTTCTGCCGTCCCAAGTTTCGGTCTACGAAGACTCTTCTACGAATATATTTCTAATTTACTTAACTTGCAGTGCAAACATATCCATTTTACTTTTAAATGCAATTAAAGAAAATAAAATTGTACATGAAAATGAGAAAGTAGTGTTATTTTTTATTGAACTACGGCCACATTCAACCACAAAATATAATTATATTTCTAGTATAGCATTTGGCTGCATGACTTCCTACAGGTAAAGGTAACTGTCAGCTGTCCTAGAATGCTTGATGAGAACAATAAATCTTGATTTATGAAGTGCAATAAAAGCCTACCTGAACCGGCCTACTACCTCGACCCGGACTGACCCTACACGGAGAATATTTACGTTTTCAGTTCTGTTACAGGTTCAAACAATTTGATTTTATTCCCCTGTTTTATTGAGAAATACATCCTTCTCCTAGAAGCAATAACAAAATAACAAGAAATAAAAACAGACAAAAAGAACCGTATAAATAAACGAAATCAATTATCGTTTATCAAACTTCTAAGTTATATGTACTTATTTCTCCGTTTGACATCGCCTAATCAAAACTTTGTTCAGAACCTGTTTTCTAGAGCATTTAGTAAGCTTTCGAATGGTAACCATCCGAGATTTACCAAGATTCTCAACCGTTTTCGAGATATTAAGGAAAGTATACGAAGTTTCCAAAGCTTTTCATCTCTATTAATAAATTATTTTAATTTAACCCTTCCTTAACTCCAAACGTAAGTAAATTTTCAGCATACTAGTTTTGATGAAATTAGAACATGCAGAAAATGTTTCAACTGAATCCCATAATTCGAAGTACCAAAATCAAAGGCAAAAAGTCCGACTCGCAGGAACTGCAGCATCTTAGCGCGGTTCCGTTCATGTCCCTAGTGCCATTTGATAAGCTTAGAAAAGAAATAAACTTATTTTTTTTATTTATCTCGTGAAAATTGTCAAAATCCTCTCGAACATCTCGAATAAAAGTGATATTAAGGCGTCAGGGACACCGACAGTAGCTAACTTTTACACAGAAGCGGAAATTACAGAATCTGGCTCTCATTCTAAAGCAAAGCTCTATAAATCAATACAAAATATTCCTAATAAAGCCTTTCTAGTGGATACAGAAGCATGGGCGTATATGAGGGGGGGGGGCTAAGGGGGCTGCAGCCCCTCCCGAAATTTTGAATTGATGATAAAAACTTCTCGTAAAACCCTTAAAAATAAATTAAATAAGATCACTTAGTTCATAAAACATATTTTATTTTACGTGTAATAGCGTTTTAGTTGCCTAAAACTATTCCAAGCTCTAAATATTTAGAATTCCATACCCTGGAAATGGTCTCAGCCCCCCCCCCCGAAATTGTTTTTATATACGCCCATGTACAGAAGGATCAAGAAGAAGTACACAAGATTGAGAAGAATACCCTGCCTAATATAGCCTATATAGAATAATATGCCGAATAAAACCTATCTAGTTAATACACAAGGACAAATAAAAGTCTTGACGAATAACAAGTCAAGAAAAAAAACTTTATTTAACAAAATAAAACAAATTTTAGTTGCCCAACTACAATAGAATAATATACCTAATTAAGTCTATGGAGTAGACACAAATGGACCAAAAACAAGTCTTGTGGAATATTGATTTTCTTCTAATTAAATACTTTTTATCAATATTTAGTACATAACCTTTGTTGAAAATTATTGATTGCTAATTGATGAATCGGTTTACAACTAAGTAGTCTTTATGAATATTTAGTATATAACCTATTTTTGGATCTGTGTTTTTGGGGTGCTCTCCGCCTAGGCTTTGTATTTGTGTCGGCAGATACCTGGGGTATATTTACAGCTCTTGAGGATTAACTCTTAGCAGGTAAATTTCCTGCGGCCCCCTTGTGTTCTACGGGCATTGAACGGCCATATACGCTCATAGTATCTAACCGTTGTGAAGTTTATTTTTTGGATTTAGGACTTAATATACATATGTAGACTAAATCATAGCAAGAAGTAATCCTCCGTCGTCGGTTCTTAACTATGTAGACTCGCTAATGTTATCCAATCTTAGATACATCGTATTTAAAATCCACAGCAAAAACACGACATTTCATCAGAATCCCCTGCTGAATAAAACTTATATAGAATAATATGCAAAATAAAGCCTATCTAGTGGATAAAAATAGAGGAAAAAAGCCGTTCGTGGTGGTAGAAAATCTTAAAAGTATTTCGCTCAGAAATCTCCGAAATATTGTCACTAATTTTACGTATCCTGTTTTATAGCCAAATAGATTTATATTCTATAATCAATAAGAAAAACCTACTAACAATAAAAAACTATGGGTAACAGATGAAAATAGGGAATACCAAGAATAATTCTAAAGAACGAAATCAACACCAGTACTGTAATCTAGATATTCATACGGCATCATCGAATTCTAACAAACAAAATATTGATTCTAATTATACGTATCCTGTTTTATTGACAAATACATTTGACTACTATAAGCAGTTGCAAACAATAGGGAATATGCCAAAGAACTCGGAGTAGGAGCCTCGACAGTTTCAAGACATTTGAAGGAAATCGACAAATCCAAAACTGACATTTCATACGGTACAGCCTGATATATTTTTAACAATGAATTGCTTTTCTTATTTGAATTAATCTGTTTTATTGTCAAATACATTATCCTACTATAACCAATGGAAAAACAACAAGGAATGAAAACAAACAAGAAGAACCGTTCGAATAAACGAAATCAATTACTTCAAAGTTTAAGCACTTATTTCTCCGATTGACATAGCCTAATCAAAAATTGTTTCAGAATCTTTTTTGTAGAACATTTAGTAAGCTTTCGCATGGTAACCCTCCGTTTACCAATATTCCTAACCGTCTTTGAGATATCAGGGAATGTATACCAAGTTCCCAAAACATTTCATGTCTGTTAATAAAATATTTTATTCTAATCCTTCCTTAGCTCCAAACGTAACCGAAATTTTAACATATTAGTGTTGATGAAATTCAAACATGCAGAAAATGTTTCAACTGAATCCCATAATTTTAAGTATCAAAATCAAAGACAAAAAGAACAGTTCGAATAAGCGAAATCAATTACTTTAAAGTTTTAAGCACTTATTTCTCCGATTGACATCGCCTAATCAAAACTTTCATTAGATCCTTTTTTGTAGAGCATTTAGTAAGCTTTCCAATGGTATTCTTCCGTTTCCCAAGATTCTTAACCTTTTTCGAGATATTAAGGAAAGTATACAAAGTTACCAAAACTTTTTTATGTCTGTTAATAAAATATTTTATTCTAACCCTTCCTTAACTCCAAACGCAACCAAAATTTCAACATATTAGTTTTAATGAAAGTAGAAGATGCAGTAAATGTTTCAACTGAATCCCATGATTCTAAGTACCCAAACCAAAAACGGCATTCAAAAATTATTTTTTCAGTTTTCTCGAAAACGGTTCAAGCTATCTACTTGAAAATGGTTCATTCGTTTTCCTAGCCCAATAAGCCTATAAAACGAGTACTCACAAGCTTATGAACTCAAAAACGTAAGCGTTACGATTTTTTTTTGCGCGAATTTCGCCCCAAACGCCATCTTCCAGTGGGCGGATTTTGCTGGTTAACGAACTTGACCTTTCAAATTGGACGACAGATTTTTGTACCAAATTTCATCAAAATCAGACCATCAGGGAAGCCAGAAATGAGCGAACAGACAAATATATATATATATATATATATATATATATATATATATATATAAATATATATAAATATAAATATATACATATATATATATATACAAATTTGAACCACCGTTATTTTCGGTCTCTAGGGGTTCTGAAACGCGAAATTTTCTTGTCGGCACTTCCGGATTGTTTCATTGTATCAACCTTATAAGCGGGGTTCCTCCCTATGGGGGAGGGAGGAACCGCGCTAAAATAACCGTTCGAATAAACAAAATCAATTACTTCAAAGTTTAAGCACTTATTTCTCCGATTGACATCGCTTATTCAAAACTTTCGTCAGAACCTTTTTTGTAGACCATTTAGTAAGCTTTCGAATGGTAACCTTTCGCTTCCCAAGATTGTCAACGGTTTTCGAGATACTAACGAAAGTATAAAAGGTTACCAAAACTTATCTTGTCTGTTAATAAAATATTTTATTCTAACCCTTCCTTTTCTCCAAACGTAACCAAAATTTCAACATATTAGTGTTGATAAAATTCGAACTTGCAGAAAATGTTTCAACTGAATCCCATAATTCTAAGTACCAAAATCAAAGACAAAAAGAACAGTTCGAATAAGCGAAATCAATTACTTAAAAGTTTTAAGCACTTATTTCTCCGATTGACATCGCTTATTCAAAACTTTCTTTAGAACCTTTCTTGTAGACCATTTAGTAAGCTTTCGAATGGTAACCTTTCGCTTCCCAAGATTTTCAACCGTTTTCGAGATATTAAGAAATTATAGGAAGTTCCCAAAACTTTTTATTATTTCTGACAACAGAAAATTGGTCTCATTTTACCTATCCTGTCTTACACACACATACATTTTCCTTACAAATACAACATAAGAAATTACAAAAATAAAAAGCAATAAAAAACCAAGGGAAAGAGACAAAAATTACAAAAAGAACGACAAAAACCCGTTCATAAGAACAAAACAGACGTATTTGAAGTTTTAAGCACTTATTTCTCCGATTGACATAACCTAATCAAAAAAAGTTTTAGAATAATTTTTGTAGAGAATTTAGTAAGCGTTCAAATAGTTTCTATCCACTTACCACGATTTCCCAACCGTGTTCGGGATATTAATGAAAGTATACGAAGTTCCCAACACTTTTCATGTCTGTTAATAAAATATTTTATTCTAACCCTTCCTTAACTCCGAACGTAACATAACTTTCAACATATTAGTTTTAATGAAAGTAGAACATGCAGATAATGTTTCAACTGAATCCCGTGATTCTAAGTACCCAAACCAAAAACGGTATTCAAAAACTATTTTTCCAATTTTCTCGACAACGGTTAAAGCTATCGCCATGAAAATGGTTTCATTCGTTTTCCTAGCCCAAGAAGCCTATAAAACGAGTACTTACAAGCTTATGAACTCAAAAACGTAAGCGTTACGATTTTTTATGCGCGAATTTCGCCCCAAACGCCATCTTCCAGTGGGCGGATTTTGCTGGTTAACGAACTTGACCTTTCAAATTGAACGACAGATTTTTGTATCAAATTTCAACAAAATCGGACCATACGTCTTCTACCTAGAGAGCGAACAGACAAATATATATATATATATATATATATATATATATATATATATATAAATATATATATATATATATATATATATATACATATATATATATATATATATATATATACATACAAATTTGAACCACCGTTATTTTCGGTTTCTAGGGGTTCTAAAACGCGAAATTTTCTAGTCGGCACTTCCGGATTGTTTCATTGTATCAACCTTATAAAAGGGGTTCCTCCCTATGGGGAAGGAGGAACCGCGCTAAAAAAGAAGCAACCACTAATGGAATTAATAAAGGCCTGCAGGTATTAACAGTTTGCCTTTAAAGCAGATAAAAAGAAGCAACCGCTAATGGAATTAATAAAGGCCTGCAGGTATTAACAGTTTGCCTTTAAAGCAGATAAAAAGAAGCAACCGCTAATGGAATTAATAAAGGCCCGCAGGTATTAACAGTTTGCCTTTAAAGCAGATAAAAAGGAGGAACCGCTAATGGAATTAATAAAGGCCTCCAGGTATTAACAGTTTGCCTTTAAAGCAGATAAAAAGAAGCAACCACTAATGGAATTAATAAAGGCCTCCAGGTATTAACAGTTTGCCTTTAAAGCAGATAAAAAGAAGCAACCGCTAATGGAATTAATAAAGGCCTCCAGGTATTAACAGTTTGCCTTTAAAGCAGATTAAAATAAGCAACCACTAATGGAATTAATAAAGGCCTGCAGGTATTAACAGTTTGCCTTTAAAGCAGATAAAAATAAGCAACCACTAATGGAATTAATAAAGGCCTGCAGGTATTAACAGTTTGCCTTTAAAGCAGATAAAAAGAAGCAACCGCTAATGGAATTAATAAAGGCCCGCAGGTATTAACAGTTTGCCTTTAAAGCAGATAAAAAGAAGCAACCGCTAATGGAATTAATAAAGGCCCGCAGGTATTAACAGTTTGCCTTTAAAGCAGATAAAAATAAGCAACCACTAATGGAATTAATAAAGGCCTGCAGGTATTAACAGTTTGCCTTTAGAGCAGATAAAAAGAAGCAACCGCTAATGGAATTAATAAAGGCCTGCAGGTATTAACAGTTTGCCTTTAAAGCAGATAAAAAGAAGCAACCGCTAATGGAATTAATAAAGGCCTGCAGGTATTAACAGTTTGCCTTTAAAGCAGATAAAAAGAAGCAACCCCTAATGGAATTAATAAAGGCCTGCAGGTATTAACAGTTTGCCTTTAAAGCAGATAAAAAGAAGCAACCGCTAATGGAATTAATAAAGGCCTGCAGGTATTAACAGTTTGCCTTTAAAGCAGATAAAAAGAAGCAACCGCTAATGGAATTAATAAAGGCCTGCAGGTATTAACAGTTTGCCTTTAAAGCAGATAAAAAGAAGCAACCCCTAATGGAATTAATAAAGGCCTGCAGGTATTAACAGTTTGCCTTTAAAGCAGATAAAAAGAAGCAACCGCTAATGGAATTAATAAAGGCCTGCAGGTATTAACAGTTTGCCTTTAAAGCAGATAAAAAGAAGCAACCGCTAATGGAATTAATAAAGGCCTGCAGGTATTAACAGTTTGCCTTTAAAGCAGATAAAAAGAAGCAACCGCTAAAGGAATTAATAAAGGCCCGCAGGTATTAACAGTTTGCCTTTAAAGCAGATAAAAAGAAGCAACCGCTAAAGGAATTAATAAAGGCCCGCAGGTATTACCAGTTTGCCTTTAAAGCAGATAAAAAGAAGCAACCCCTAATGGAATTAATAAAGGCCTGCAGGTATTAACAGTTTGCCTTTAAAGCAGATAAAAAGAAGCAACCACTAATGGAATTAATAAAGGCCTGCAGGTATTAACAGTTTGCCTTTAAAGCAGATAAAAAGAAGCAACCGCTAATGGAATTAATAAAGGCCTGCAGGTATTAACAGTTTGCCTTTAAAGCAGATAAAAAGAAGCAACCGCTAATGGAATTAATAAAGGCCTGCAGGTATTAACAGTTTGCCTTTAAAGCAGATAAAAAGAAGCAACCGCTAATGGAATTAATAAAGGCCTGCAGGTATTAACAGTTTGCCTTTAAAGCAGATAAAAAGAAGAAACCGCTAATGGAATTAATAAAGGCCTGCAGGTATTAACAGTTTGCCTTTAAAGCAGATAAAAAGAAGCAACCGCTAATGGAATTAATAAAGGCCTGCAGGTATTAACAGTTTGCCTTTAAAGCAGATAAAAAGAAGAAACCGCTAATGGAATTAATAAAGGCCTGCAGGTATTAACAGTTTGCCTTTAAACCAGATAAAAAGAAGCAACCACTAATGGAATTAATAAAGGCCTGCAGGTATTAACAGTTTGCCTTTAAAGCAGATAAAAAGAAGGAACCACTAATGGAATTAATAAAGGCCTGCAGGTATTAACAGTTTGCCTTTAAAGCAGATAAAAAGAAGCAACCGCTAATGGAATTAATAAAGGCCCGCAGGTATTAACAGTTTGCCTTTAAAGCAGATACAAAGAAGCAACCGCTAATGGAATTAATAAAGGCCTCCAGGTATTAACAGTTTGCCTTTAAAGCAGATAAAAAGAAGCAACCGCTAATGGAATTAATAAAGGCCTGCAGGTATTAACAGTTTGCCTTTAAAGCAGATAAAAAGAAGGAACCACTAATGGAATTAATAAAGGCCTGCAGGTATTAACAGTTTGCCTTTAAAGCAGATAAAAAGAAGCAACCGCTAATGGAATTAATAAAGGCCTGCAGGTATTACCAGTTTGCCTTTAAAGCAGATAAAAAGAAGCAACCGCTAATGGAATTAATAAAGGCCCGCAGGTATTAACAGTTTGCCTTTAAAGCAGATAAAAAGGAGGAACCACTAATGGAATTAATAAAGGCCCGAAGGTATTAACAGTTTGCCATTAAAGCAGATAAAAAGAAGCAACCGCTAATGGAATTAATAAAGGCCCGCAGGTATTACCAGTTTGCCTTTAAAGCAGATAAAAAGAAGCAACCACTAATGGAATTAATAAAGGCCTGCAGGTATTAACAGTTTGCCTTTAAAGCAGATAAAAAGAAGCAACCGCTAATGGAATTAATAAAGGCCTGCAGGAATTAACAGTTTGCCTTTAAAGCAGATAAAAAGAAGCAACCGCTAATGGAATTAATAAAGGCCTGCAGGTATTAACAGTTTGCCTTTAAAGCAGATAAAAAGAAGCAACCACTAATGGAATTAATAAAGGCCTGCAGGTATTAACAGTTTGCCTTTAAAGCAGATAAAAAGAAGGAACCACTAATGGAATTATTAAAGGCCTGCAGGTATTAACAGTTTGCCTTTAAAGCAGATAAAAAGAAGCAACCACTAATGGAATTAATAAAGGCCTCCAGGTATTAACAGTTTGCCTTTAAAGCAGATAAAAAGAAGCAACCGCTAATGGAATTAATAAAGGCCTGCAGGTATTACCAGTTTGCCTTTAAAGCAGATAAAAAGAAGCAACCGCTAATGGAATTAATAAAGGCCTGCAGGTATTAACAGTTTGCCTTTAAAGCAGATAAAAAGAAGCAACCGCTAATGGAATTAATAAAGGCCTCCAGGTATTAACAGTTTGCCTTTAAAGCAGATAAAAAGAAGCAACCGCTAATGGAATTAATAAAGGCCTGCAGGTATTAACACTTTGCCTTTAAAGCAGATAAAAAGAAGCAACCCCTAATGGAATTAATAAAGGCCTGCAGGTATTAACAGTTTGCCTTTAAAGCAGATAAAAAGGAGGAACCACTAATGGAATTAATAAAGGCCCGAAGGTATTAACAGTTTGCCTTTAAAGCAGATAAAAAGAAGCAACCGCTAATGGAATTAATAAAGGCCTGCAGGTATTAACAGTTTGCCTTTAAAGCAGATAAAAAGAAGCAACCACTAATGGAATTAATAAAGGCCTGCAGGTATTAACAGTTTGCCTTTAAAGCAGATAAAAAGAAGCAACCGCTAATGGAATTAATAAAGGCCTGCAGGTATTAACAGTTTGCCTTTAAAGCAGATAAAAAGAAGCAACCGCTAATGGAATTAATAAAGGCCTGCAGGTATTAACAGTTTGCCTTTAAAGCAGATAAAAAGAAGCAACCGCTAATGGAATTAATAAAGCCCTGCAGGTATTAACAGTTTGCCTTTAAAGCAGATAAAAAGAAGCAACCGCTAATGGAATTAATAAAGGCCTGCAGGTATTAACAGTTTGCCTTTAAAGCAGATAAAAAGAAGGAACCACTAATGGAATTAATAAAGGCCTGCAGGTATTAACAGTTTGCCTTTAAAGCAGATAAAAAGAAGCAACCGCTAATGGAATTAATAAAGGCCTGCAGGTATTAACAGTTTGCCTTTAAAGCAGATAAAAAGAAGCAACCGCTAATGGAATTAATAACGGCCTCCAGGTATTAACAGTTTGCCTTTAAAGCAGATAAAAAGAAGCAACCGCTAATGGAATTAATAAAGGCCTGCAGGTATTAACAGTTTGCCTTTAAAGCAGATAAAAAGAAGCAACCGCTAATGGAATTAATAAAGGCCTGCAGGTATTAACAGTTTGCCTTTAAAGCAGATAAAAAGAAGCAACCGCTAATGGAATTAATAAAGGCCTGCAGGTATTAACAGTTTGCCTTTAAAGCAGATAAAAAGAAGCAACCGCTAATGGAATAATTAAAGGCCTGCAGGTATTAACAGTTTGCCTTTAAAGCAGATAAAAAGAAGCAACCGCTAATGGAATTAATAAAGGCCTGCAGGTATTAACAGTTTGCCTTTAAAGCAGATAAAAAGAAGCAACCCATAATGGAATTAATAACGGCCTGCAGATATTAACAGTTTGCCTTTAAAGCAGATAAAAAGAAGCAACCGCTAATGGAATTAATAAAGGCCCGCAGGTATTAACAGTTTGCCTTTAAAGCAGATAAAAAGAAGCAACCGCTAATGGAATTAATAAAGGCCTGCAGGTATTAACAGTTTGCCTTTAAAGCAGATAAAAAGAAGCAACCGCTAATGGAATTAATAAAGGCCTGCAGGTATTAACAGTTTGCCTTTAAAGCAGATAAAAAGAAGCAACCGCTAATGGAATTAATAAAGGCCTGCAGGTATTAACAGTTTGCCTTTAAAGCAGATAAAAAGAAGCAACCGCTAATGGAATTAATAAAGCCCTGCAGGTATTAACAGTTTGCCTTTAAAGCAGATAAAAAGAAGCAACTGCTAATGGAATTAATAAACGCCTGCAGGTATTAACAGTTTGCCTTTAAAGCAGATAAAAAGAGGAACCACTAATGGAATTAATAAACGCCTGCAGGTATTAACAGTTTGCCTTTAAAGCAGATAAAAAGAAGCAACCGCTAATGGAATTAATAAAGGCCTCCAGGTATTAACAGTTTGCCTTTAAAGCAGATAAAAAGAAGCAACCGCTAATGGAATTAATAAAGGCCTCCAGGTATTAACAGTTTGCCTTTAAAGCAGATAAAAAGAAGCAACCGCTAATGGAATTAATAAAGGCCTGCAGGTATTAACAGTTTGCCTTTAAAGCAGATAAAAAGAAGCAACCGCTAATGGAATTAATAAAGGCCTACAGGTATTACCAGTTTGCCTTTAAAGCAGATAAAAAGAAGCAACCGCTAATGGAATTAATAAAGGCCTGCAGGTATTAACAGTTTGCCTTTAAAGGAGATAAAAAGAAGCAACCGCTAATGGAATTAATAAAGGCCTGCAGGTATTAACAGTTGGCCTTTAAAGCAGATAAAAATAAGCAACCGCTAATGGAATTAATAAAGGCCTGCAGGTATTAACAGTTTGTCTTTAAAGCAGATAAAAAGAAGCAACCGCTAATGGAATTAATAAAGGCCTGCAGGTATTAACAGTTTGCCTTTAAAGCAGATAAAAAGAAGCAACCGCTAATGGAATAAATAAAGGCCTGCAGGTATTAAAAGTTTGCCTTTAAAGCAGATAAAAAGAAGCAACCGCTAATGGAATTAATAAAGGCCTGCAGGTATTAACAGTTTGCCTTTAAAGCAGATAAAAAGAAGCAACCGCTAATGGAATTAATAAAGGCCTGCAGGTATTAACAGTTTGCCTTTAAAGCAGATAAAAAGAAGCAACCACTAATGGAATTAATAAAGGCCTGCAGGTATTAACACTTTGCCTTTAAAGCAGATAAAAAGAAGCAACCCCTAATGGAATTAATAAAGGCCTGCAGGTATTAACAGTTTGCCTTTAAAGCAGATAAAAAGAAGCAACCGCTAATGGAATTAATAAAGGCCTGCAGGTATTAACAGTTTGCCTTTAAAGCAGATAAAAAGAAGCAACCGCTAATGGAATTAATAAAGGCCTCCAGGTATTAACAGTTTGCCTTTAAAGCAGATAAAAAGAAGCAACCGCTAATGGAATTAATAAAGGCCTGCAGGTATTAACAGTTTGCCTTTAAAGCAGATAAAAAGAAGCAACCCCTAAAGGAATTAATAAAGGCCTGCAGGTATTAACAGTTTGCCTTTAAAGCAGATAAAAAGAAGCAACCGCTAATGGAATTAATAAAGGCCTGCAGGTATTAACAGTTTGCCTTTAAAGCAGATAAAAAGAAGCAACCAATAATGGAATTAATAAAGGCCTGCAGGTATTAACAGTTTGCCTTTAAAGCAGATAAAAAGAAGCAACCGCTAATGGAATTAATAACGGCCTCCAGGTATTAACAGTTTGCCTTTAAAGCAGATAAAAAGAAGCAACCGCTAATGGAATTAATAAAGGCCTGCAGGTATTAACAGTTTGCCTTTAAAGCAGATAAAAAGAAGCAACCGCTAATGGAATTAATAAAGGCCTGCAGGTATTACCAGTTTGCCTTTAAAGCAGATAAAAAGAAGCAACCGCTAATGGAATTAATAAAGGCCTGCAGGTATTAACAGTTTGCCTTTAAAGCAGATAAAAAGAAGCAACCGCTAATGGAATAATTAAAGGCCTGCAGGTATTAACAGTTTGCCTTTAAAGCAGATAAAAAGAAGCAACCGCTAATGGAATTAATAAAGGCCTGCAGGTATTAACAGTTTGCCTTTAAAGCAGATAAAAAGAAGCAACCCATAATGGAATTAATAACGGCCTGCAGATATTAACAGTTTGCCTTTAAAGCAGATAAAAAGAAGCAACCGCTAATGGAATTAATAAAGGCCCGCAGGTATTAACAGTTTGCCTTTAAAGCAGATAAAAAGAAGCAACCGCTAATGGAATTAATAAAGGCCTGCAGGTATTAACAGTTTGCCTTTAAAGCAGATAAAAAGAAGCAACCGCTAATGGAATTAATAAAGGCCTGCAGGTATTAACAGTTTGCCTTTAAAGCAGATAAAAAGAAGCAACCGCTAATGGAATTAATAAAGGCCTGCAGGTATTAACAGTTTGCCTTTAAAGCAGATAAAAAGAAGCAACCGCTAATGGAATTAATAAAGCCCTGCAGGTATTAACAGTTTGCCTTTAAAGCAGATAAAAAGAAGCAACTGCTAATGGAATTAATAAACGCCTGCAGGTATTAACAGTTTGCCTTTAAAGCAGATAAAAAGAGGAACCACTAATGGAATTAATAAACGCCTGCAGGTATTAACAGTTTGCCTTTAAAGCAGATAAAAAGAAGCAACCGCTAATGGAATTAATAAAGGCCTCCAGGTATTAACAGTTTGCCTTTAAAGCAGATAAAAAGAAGCAACCGCTAATGGAATTAATAAAGGCCTCCAGGTATTAACAGTTTGCCTTTAAAGCAGATAAAAAGAAGCAACCGCTAATGGAATTAATAAAGGCCTGCAGGTATTAACAGTTTGCCTTTAAAGCAGATAAAAAGAAGCAACCGCTAATGGAATTAATAAAGGCCTACAGGTATTACCAGTTTGCCTTTAAAGCAGATAAAAAGAAGCAACCGCTAATGGAATTAATAAAGGCCTGCAGGTATTAACAGTTTGCCTTTAAAGGAGATAAAAAGAAGCAACCGCTAATGGAATTAATAAAGGCCTGCAGGTATTAACAGTTGGCCTTTAAAGCAGATAAAAATAAGCAACCGCTAATGGAATTAATAAAGGCCTGCAGGTATTAACAGTTTGTCTTTAAAGCAGATAAAAAGAAGCAACCGCTAATGGAATTAATAAAGGCCTGCAGGTATTAACAGTTTGCCTTAAAAGCAGATAAAAAGAAGCAACCGCTAATGGAATAAATAAAGGCCTGCAGGTATTAAAAGTTTGCCTTTAAAGCAGATAAAAAGAAGCAACCGCTAATGGAATTAATAAAGGCCTGCAGGTATTAACAGTTTGCCTTTAAAGCAGATAAAAAGAAGCAACCGCTAATGGAATTAATAAAGGCCTGCAGGTATTAACAGTTTGCCTTTAAAGCAGATAAAAAGAAGCAACCACTAATGGAATTAATAAAGGCCTGCAGGTATTAACACTTTGCCTTTAAAGCAGATAAAAAGAAGCAACCCCTAATGGAATTAATAAAGGCCTGCAGGTATTAACAGTTTGCCTTTAAAGCAGATAAAAAGAAGCAACCGCTAATGGAATTAATAAAGGCCTGCAGGTATTAACAGTTTGCCTTTAAAGCAGATAAAAAGAAGCAACCGCTAATGGAATTAATAAAGGCCTCCAGGTATTAACAGTTTGCCTTTAAAGCAGATAAAAATAAGCAACCGCTAATGGAATTAATAAAGGCCTGCAGGTATTAACAGTTTGTCTTTAAAGCAGATAAAAAGAGGAACCACTAATGGAATTAATAAACGCCTGCAGGTATTAACAGTTTGCCTTTAAAGCAGATAAAAAGAAGCAACCGCTAATGGAATTAATAAAGGCCTCCAGGTATTAACAGTTTGCCTTTAAAGCAGATAAAAAGAAGCAACCGCTAATGGAATTAATAAAGGCCTCCAGGTATTAACAGTTTGCCTTTAAAGCAGATAAAAAGAAGCAACCGCTAATGGAATTAATAAAGGCCTGCAGGTATTAACAGTTTGCCTTTAAAGCAGATAAAAAGAAGCAACCGCTAATGGAATTAATAAAGGCCTACAGGTATTACCAGTTTGCCTTTAAAGCAGATAAAAAGAAGCAACCGCTAATGGAATTAATAAAGGCCTGCAGGTATTAACAGTTTGCCTTTAAAGGAGATAAAAAGAAGCAACCGCTAATGGAATTAATAAAGGCCTGCAGGTATTAACAGTTGGCCTTTAAAGCAGATAAAAATAAGCAACCGCTAATGGAATTAATAAAGGCCTGCAGGTATTAACAGTTTGTCTTTAAAGCAGATAAAAAGAAGCAACCGCTAATGGAATTAATAAAGGCCTGCAGGTATTAACAGTTTGCCTTTAAAGCAGATAAAAAGAAGCAACCGCTAATGGAATAAATAAAGGCCTGCAGGTATTAAAAGTTTGCCTTTAAAGCAGATAAAAAGAAGCAACCGCTAATGGAATTAATAAAGGCCTGCAGGTATTAACAGTTTGCCTTTAAAGCAGATAAAAAGAAGCAACCGCTAATGGAATTAATAAAGGCCTGCAGGTATTAACAGTTTGCCTTTAAAGCAGATAAAAAGAAGCAACCACTAATGGAATTAATAAAGGCCTGCAGGTATTAACACTTTGCCTTTAAAGCAGATAAAAAGAAGCAACCCCTAATGGAATTAATAAAGGCCTGCAGGTATTAACAGTTTGCCTTTAAAGCAGATAAAAAGAAGCAACCGCTAATGGAATTAATAAAGGCCTGCAGGTATTAACAGTTTGCCTTTAAAGCAGATAAAAAGAAGCAACCGCTAATGGAATTAATAAAGGCCTCCAGGTATTAACAGTTTGCCTTTAAAGCAGATAAAAAGAAGCAACCGCTAATGGAATTAATAAAGGCCTGCAGGTATTAACAGTTTGCCTTTAAAGCAGATAAAAAGAAGCAACCCCTAAAGGAATTAATAAAGGCCTGCAGGTATTAACAGTTTGCCTTTAAAGCAGATAAAAAGAAGCAACCGCTAATGGAATTAATAAAGGCCTGCAGGTATTAACAGTTTGCCTTTAAAGCAGATAAAAAGAAGCAACCAATAATGGAATTAATAAAGGCCTGCAGGTATTAACAGTTTGCCTTTAAAGCAGATAAAAAGAAGCAACCGCTAATGGAATTAATAACGGCCTCCAGGTATTAACAGTTTGCCTTTAAAGCAGATAAAAAGAAGCAACCGCTAATGGAATTAATAAAGGCCTGCAGGTATTAACAGTTTGCCTTTAAAGCAGATAAAAAGAAGCAACCGCTAATGGAATTAATAAAGGCCTGCAGGTATTACCAGTTTGCCTTTAAAGCAGATAAAAAGAAGCAACCGCTAATGGAATTAATAAAGGCCTGCAGGTATTAACAGTTTGCCTTTAAAGCAGATAAAAAGAAGCAACCGCTAATGGAATAATTAAAGGCCTGCAGGTATTAACAGTTTGCCTTTAAAGCAGATAAAAAGAAGCAACCGCTAATGGAATTAATAAAGGCCTGCAGGTATTAACAGTTTGCCTTTAAAGCAGATAAAAAGAAGCAACCCATAATGGAATTAATAACGGCCTGCAGATATTAACAGTTTGCCTTTAAAGCAGATAAAAAGAAGCAACCGCTAATGGAATTAATAAAGGCCCGCAGGTATTAACAGTTTGCCTTTAAAGCAGATAAAAAGAAGCAACCGCTAATGGAATTAATAAAGGCCTGCAGGTATTAACAGTTTGCCTTTAAAGCAGATAAAAAGAAGCAACCGCTAATGGAATTAATAAAGGCCTGCAGGTATTAACAGTTTGCCTTTAAAGCAGATAAAAAGAAGCAACCGCTAATGGAATTAATAAAGGCCTGCAGGTATTAACAGTTTGCCTTTAAAGCAGATAAAAAGAAGCAACCGCTAATGGAATTAATAAAGCCCTGCAGGTATTAACAGTTTGCCTTTAAAGCAGATAAAAAGAAGCAACTGCTAATGGAATTAATAAACGCCTGCAGGTATTAACAGTTTGCCTTTAAAGCAGATAAAAAGAGGAACCACTAATGGAATTAATAAACGCCTGCAGGTATTAACAGTTTGCCTTTAAAGCAGATAAAAAGAAGCAACCGCTAATGGAATTAATAAAGGCCTCCAGGTATTAACAGTTTGCCTTTAAAGCAGATAAAAAGAAGCAACCGCTAATGGAATTAATAAAGGCCTCCAGGTATTAACAGTTTGCCTTTAAAGCAGATAAAAAGAAGCAACCGCTAATGGAATTAATAAAGGCCTGCAGGTATTAACAGTTTGCCTTTAAAGCAGATAAAAAGAAGCAACCGCTAATGGAATTAATAAAGGCCTACAGGTATTACCAGTTTGCCTTTAAAGCAGATAAAAAGAAGCAACCGCTAATGGAATTAATAAAGGCCTGCAGGTATTAACAGTTTGCCTTTAAAGGAGATAAAAAGAAGCAACCGCTAATGGAATTAATAAAGGCCTGCAGGTATTAACAGTTGGCCTTTAAAGCAGATAAAAATAAGCAACCGCTAATGGAATTAATAAAGGCCTGCAGGTATTAACAGTTTGTCTTTAAAGCAGATAAAAAGAAGCAACCGCTAATGGAATTAATAAAGGCCTGCAGGTATTAACAGTTTGCCTTTAAAGCAGATAAAAAGAAGCAACCGCTAATGGAATAAATAAAGGCCTGCAGGTATTAAAAGTTTGCCTTTAAAGCAGATAAAAAGAAGCAACCGCTAATGGAATTAATAAAGGCCTGCAGGTATTAACAGTTTGCCTTTAAAGCAGATAAAAAGAAGCAACCGCTAATGGAATTAATAAAGGCCTGCAGGTATTAACAGTTTGCCTTTAAAGCAGATAAAAAGAAGCAACCACTAATGGAATTAATAAAGGCCTGCAGGTATTAACACTTTGCCTTTAAAGCAGATAAAAAGAAGCAACCCCTAATGGAATTAATAAAGGCCTGCAGGTATTAACAGTTTGCCTTTAAAGCAGATAAAAAGAAGCAACCGCTAATGGAATTAATAAAGGCCTGCAGGTATTAACAGTTTGCCTTTAAAGCAGATAAAAAGAAGCAACCGCTAATGGAATTAATAAAGGCCTCCAGGTATTAACAGTTTGCCTTTAAAGCAGATAAAAAGAAGCAACCGCTAATGGAATTAATAAAGGCCTGCAGGTATTAACAGTTTGCCTTTAAAGCAGATAAAAAGAAGCAACCCCTAAAGGAATTAATAAAGGCCTGCAGGTATTAACAGTTTGCCTTTAAAGCAGATAAAAAGAAGCAACCGCTAATGGAATTAATAAAGGCCTGCAGGTATTAACAGTTTGCCTTTAAAGCAGATAAAAAGAAGCAACCAATAATGGAATTAATAAAGGCCTGCAGGTATTAACAGTTTGCCTTTAAAGCAGATAAAAAGAAGCAACCGCTAATGGAATTAATAAAGGCCTGCAGGTATTAACAGTTTGCCATTAAAGCAGATAATAAGAAGCAACCGCTAATGGAATTAATAAAGGCCTGCAGGTATTAACAGTTTGCCTTTAAAGCAGATAAAAAGAAGCAACCGCTAATGGAATTAATAAAGGCCTGCAGGTATTAACACTTTGCCTTTAAAGCAGATAAAAAGAAGCAACCACTAATGGAATTAATAAAGGCCTGCAGGTATTAACAGTTTGCCTTTAAAGCAGATAAAAAGAAGCAACCACTAATGGAATTAATAAAGGCCTGCAGGTATTAACAGTTTGCCTTTAAAGCAGATAAAAAGAAGCAACCGCTAATGGAATTAATAAAGGCCCGCAGGTATTAACAGTTTGCCTTTAAAGCAGATAAAAATAAGCAACCGCTAATGGAATTAATAAAGGCCTGCAGGTATTAACAGTTTGTCTTTAAAGCAGATAAAAAGAAGCAACCGCTAATGGAATTAATAAAGGCCTGCAGGTATTAACACTTTGCCTTTAAAGCAGATAAAAAGAAGCAACCACTAATGGAATTAATAAAGGCCTGCAGGTATTAACAGTTTGCCTTTAAAGCAGATAAAAAGAAGCAACCACTAATGGAATTAATAAAGGCCTGCAGGTATTAACAGTTTGCCTTTAAAGCAGATAAAAAGAAGGAACCGCTAATGGAATTAATAAAGGCCCGCAGGTATTAACAGTTTGCCTTTAAAGCAGATACAAAGAAGCAACCGCTAATGGAATTAATAAAGGCCTGCAGGTAATAACAGTTTGCCTTTAAAGCAGATAAAAAGAAGCAACCGCTAATGGAATTAATAAAGGCCTCCAGGTATTAACAGTTTGCCTTTAAAGCAGATAAAAAGAAGCAACCGCTAATGGAATTAATAAAGGCCTGCAGGTATTACCAGTTTGCCTTTAAAGCAGATAAAAAGAAGCAACCGCTAATGGAATTAATAAAGGCCTGCAGGTATTAACAGTTTGCCTTTAAAGCAGATAAAAAGAAGCAACCGCTAATGGAATTAATAAAGGCCTGCAGGTATTGACAGTTTGCCTTTAAAGCAGATAAAAATAAGCAACCGCTAATGGAATTAATAAAGGCCTGCAGGTATTAACAGTTTGTCTTTAAAGCAGATAAAAAGAAGCAACCGCTAATGGAATTAATAAAGGCCTGCAGGTATTAACAGTTTGCCTTTAAAGCAGAATAAAAGAAGCAACCGCTAATGGAATAAATAAAGGCCTGCAGGTATTAAAAGTTTGCCTTTAAAGCAGATAAAAAGAAGCAACCGCTAATGGAATTAATAAAGGCCTGCAGGTATTAACAGTTTGCCTTTAAAGCAGATAAAAAGAAGCAACCGCTAATGGAATTAATAAAGGCCTGCAGGTATTAACAGTTTGCCTTTAAAGCAGATAAAAAGAAGCAACCACTAATGGAATTAATAAAGGCCTGCAGGTATTAACACTTTGCCTTGAAAGCAGATAAAAAGAAGCAACCCCTAATGGAATTAATAAAGGCCTGCAGGTATTAACAGTTTGCCTTTAAAGCAGATAAAAAGAAGCAACCGCTAATGGAATTAATAAAGGCCTGCAGGTATTAACAGTTTGCCTTTAAAGCAGATAAAAAGAAGCAACCGCTAATGGAATTAATAAAGGCCTCCAGGTATTAACAGTTTGCCTTTAAAGCAGATAAAAAGAAGCAACCGCTAATGGAATTAATAAAGGCCTGCAGGTATTAACAGTTTGCCTTTAAAGCAGATAAAAAGAAGCAACCCCTAATGGAATTAATAAAGGCCTGCAGGTATTAACAGTTTGCCTTTAAAGCAGATAAAAAGAAGCAACCGCTAATGGAATTAATAAAGGCCTCCAGGTATTAACAGTTTGCCTTTAAAGCAGATAAAAAGAAGCAACCGCTAATGGAATTAATAAAGGCCTGCAGGTATTAACAGTTTGCCATTAAAGCAGATAATAAGAAGCAACCGCTAATGGAATTAACAAAGGCCCGCAGGTATTACCAGTTTGCCTTTAAAGCAGATAAAAAGAAGCAACCAATAATGGAATTAATAAAGGCCTGCAGGTATTAACAGTTTGCCTTTAAAGCAGATAAAAAGAAGCAACCGCTAATGGAATTAATAAAGGCCTGCAGGTATTAACAGTTTGCCTTTAAAGCAGATAAAAAGAAGCAACCGCTAATGGAATTAATAAAGGCCTGCAGGTATTAACAGTTTGCCTTTAAAGCAGATAAAACGAAGCAACCGCTAATGGAATTAATAAAGGCCTGCAGGTATTAACAGTTTGCCTTTAAAGCAGATAAAAAGAAGCAACCGCTAATGGAATTAATAAAGGCCTGCAGGTATTAACAGTTTGCCTTTAAAGCAGATAAAAAGAAGGAACCACTAATGGAATTAATAAAGGCCTGCAGGAATTAACAGTTTGCCTTTAAAGCAGATAAAAAGAAGCAACCACTAATGGAATTAATAAAGGCCTGCAGGTATTAATAGAAAAAATAAAATATCTAAAGAATAGGCAAGATCTGGCAACGCTGTGAATTACACAAAATTTTCCTAATCAGGTTTCCAACATTTAATGTCAACCATATCAGTCCTGATGTTAATGTCAACCATATCAGTCCTGAAGTTAATGTCAACCATATCAGTCCTGATGTTAATGTCAACCATATCAGTCCTGATGTTAATGTCAACCATATCAGTCCTGAAGTTAATGTCAACCATATCAGTCCTGATGTTAATGTCAACCATATCAGTCCTGATGTTAATGTCAACCATATCAGTCCTGAAGTTAATGTCAACCATATCAGTCCTGATGTTAATGTCAACCATATCAGTCCTGATGTTAATGTCAACCATATCAGTCCTGATGTTAATGTCAACCATATCAGTCCTGAAGTTAATGTCAACCATATCAGTCCTGATGTTAATGTCAACCATATCAGTCCTGATGTTAATGTCAACGATATCAGTCCTGATGTTAATGTCAACCATATCAGTCCTGAAGTTAATGTCAACCATATCAGTCCTGATGTTAATGTCAACCATATCAGTCCTGATGTTAATGTCAACCATATCAGTCCTGATGTTAATGTCAACCATATCAGTCCTGATGTTAATGTCAACCATATCAGTCCTGATGTTAATGTCAACCATATCAGTCCTGATGTTAATGTCAACCACATCAGTCCTGATGTTAATGTCAACCATATCAGTCCTGATGTTAATGTCAACCATATCAGTCCTGATGTTAATGTCAACCATATCAGTCCTGATGTTAATGTCAACCATATCAGTCCTGATGTTAATGTCAACCATATCAGTCCTGATGTTAATGTCAACCATATCAGTCCTGATGTTAATGTCAACCATATCAGTCCTGATGTTAATGTCAACCATATCAGTCCTGAAGTTAATGTCAACCATATCAGTCCTGATGTTAATGTCAACCATATCAGTCCTGATGTTAATGTCAACCATATCAGTCCTGATGTTAATGTCAACCATATCAGTCCTGATGTTAATGTCAACCATATCAGTCCTGATGTTAATGTCAACCACATCAGTCCTGATGTTAATGTCAACCATATCAGTCCTGATGTTAATGTCAACCATATCAGTCCTGATGTTAATGTCAACCAT
This sequence comes from Gonocerus acuteangulatus, assembly GCA_946811695.1. Lineage (NCBI taxonomy): Eukaryota > Metazoa > Arthropoda > Insecta > Hemiptera > Coreidae > Gonocerus > Gonocerus acuteangulatus. The sequence goes on along the minus strand of OX328128.1, from coordinate 252,889 downwards.
ATCAGTCCTGATGTTAATGTCAACCATATCAGTCCTGATGTTAATGTCAACCATATCAGTCCTGATGTTAATGTCAACCATATCAGTCCTGAAGTTAATGTCAACCATATCAGTCCTGATGTTAATGTCAACCATATCAGTCCTGATGTTAATGTCAACCATATCAGTCCTGAAGTTAATGTCAACCATATCAGTCCTGATGTTAATGTCAACCATATCAGTCCTGATGTTAATGTCAACCATATCAGTCCTGAAGTTAATGTCAACCATATCAGTCCTGATGTTAATGTCAACCATATCAGTCCTGATGTTAATGTCAACCATATCAGTCCTGAAGTTAATGTCAACCATATCAGTCCTGATGTTAATGTCAACCATATCAGTCCTGATGTTAATGTCAACCATATCAGTCCTGATGTTAATGTCAACCATATCAGTCCTGATGTTAATGTCAACCATATCAGTCCTGATGTTAATGTCAACCATATCAGTCCTGAAGTTAATGTCAACCATATCAGTCCTGATGTTAATGTCAACCATATCAGTCCTGATGTTAATGTCAACCATATCAGTCCTGAAGTTAATGTCAACCATATCAGTCCTGAAGTTAATGTCAACCATATCAGTCCTGATGTTAATGTCAACCATATCAGTCCTGATGTTAATGTCAACCATATCAGTCCTGATGTTAATGTCAACCATATCAGTCCTGATGTTAATGTCAACCATATCAGTCCTGAAGTTAATGTCAACCATATCAGTCCTGATGTTAATGTCAACCATATCAGTCCTGATGTTAATGTCAACCATATCAGTCCTGAAGTTAATGTCAACCATATCAGTCCTGATGTTAATGTCAACCATATCAGTCCTGATGTTAATGTCAACCATATCAGTCCTGAAGTTAATGTCAACCATATCAGTCCTGATGTTAATGTCAACCATATCAGTCCTGATGTTAATGTCAACCATATCAGTCCTGATGTTAATGTCAACCATATCAGTCCTGATGTTAATGTCAACCATATCAGTCCTGATGTTAATGTCAACCATATCAGTCCTGATGTTAATGTCAACCATATCAGTCCTGATTTTAATGTCAACCATATCAGTCCTGATGTTAATGTCAACCATATCAGTCCTGATGTTAATGTCAACCATATCAGTCCTGATGTTAATGTCAACCATATCAGTCCTGATGTTAATGTCAACCATATCAGTCCTGATGTTAATGTCAACCATATCAGTCCTGATGTTAATGTCAACCATATCAGTCCTGATGTTAATGTCAACCATATCAGTCCTGATGTTAATGTCAACCATATCAGTCCTGATGTTAATGTCAACCATATCAGTCCTGAAGTTAATGTCAACCATATCAGTCCTGATGTTAATGTCAACCATATCAGTCCTGATGTTAATGTCAACCATATCAGTCCTGATGTTAATGTCAACCATATCAGTCCTGATGTTAATGTCAACCATATCAGTCCTGATGTTAATGTCAACCATATCAGTCCTGATGTTAATGTCAACCATATCAGTCCTGATGTTAATGTCAACCATATCAGTCCTGATGTTAATGTCAACCATATCAGTCCTGATGTTAATGTCAACCATATCAGTCCTGATGTTAATGTCAACCATATCAGTCCTGATGTTAATGTCAACCATATCAGTCCTGATGTTAATGTCAACCATATCAGTCCTGATGTTAATGTCAACCATATCAGTCCTGATGTTAATGTCAACCATATCAGTCCTGATGTTAATGTCAACCATATCAGTCCTGATGTTAATGTCAACCATATCAGTCCTGATGTTAATGTCAACCATATCAGTCCTGATGTTAATGTCAACCATATCAGTCCTGAAGTTAATGTCAACCATATCAGTCCTGATGTTAATGTCAACCATATCAGTCCTGATGTTAATGTCAACCATATCAGTCCTGATGTTAATGTCAACCATATCAGTCCTGATGTTAATGTCAACCATATCAGTCCTGATGTTAATGTCAACCATATCAGTCCTGATGTTAATGTCAACCATATCAGTCCTGATGTTAATGTCAACCACATCAGTCCTGATGTTAATGTCAACCATATCAGTCCTGATGTTAATGTCAACCATATCAGTCCTGATGTTAATGTCAACCATATCAGTCCTGATGTTAATGTCAACCATATCAGTCCTGATGTTAATGTCAACCATATCAGTCCTGATGTTAATGTCAACCATATCAGTCCTGAAGTTAATGTCAACCATATCAGTCCTGATGTTAATGTCAACCATATCAGTCCTGATGTTAATGTCAACCATATCAGTCCTGAAGTTAATGTCAACCATATCAGTCCTGATGTTAATGTCAACCATATCAGTCCTGATGTTAATGTCAACCATATCAGTCCTGAAGTTAATGTCAACCATATCAGTCCTGATGTTAATGTCAACCATATCAGTCCTGATGTTAATGTCAACCATATCAGTCCTGAAGTTAATGTCAACCATATCAGTCCTGATGTTAATGTCAACCATATCAGTCCTGATGTTAATGTCAACCATATCAGTCCTGATGTTAATGTCAACCATATCAGTCCTGATGTTAATGTCAACCATATCAGTCCTGATGTTAATGTCAACCATATCAGTCCTGAAGTTAATGTCAACCATATCAGTCCTGATGTTAATGTCAACCATATCAGTCCTGATGTTAATGTCAACCATATCAGTCCTGAAGTTAATGTCAACCATATCAGTCCTGATGTTAATGTCAACCATATCAGTCCTGATGTTAATGTCAACCATATCAGTCCTGATGTTAATGTCAACCATATCAGTCCTGATGTTAATGTCAACCATATCCAGTCCTGAAGTTAATGTCAACCATATCAGTCCTGATGTTAATGTCAACCATATCAGTCCTGATGTTAATGTCAACCATATCAGTCCTGAAGTTAATGTCAACCATATCAGTCCTGATGTTAATGTCAACCATATCAGTCCTGATGTTAATGTCAACCATATCAGTCCTGAAGTTAATGTCAACCATTATCAGTCCTGATGTTAATGTCAACCAGTTCCGATGTTAATGTCAACCATATCAGTCCTGATGTTAATGTCAACCATATCAGTCCTGATGTTAATGTCAACCATATCAGTCCTGATGTTAATGTCAACCATATCAGTCCTGATGTTAATGTCAACCATATCAGTCCCTGATGTTAATGTCAACCATATCAGTCCTGATGTTAATGTCAACCATATCAGTCCTGATGTTAATGTCAACCATATCAGTCCTGATGTTAATGTCAACCATATCAGTCCTGATGTTAATGTCAACCATATCAGTCCTGATGTTAATGTCAACCATATCAGTCCTGATGTTAATGTCAACCATATCAGTCCTGATGTTAATGTCAACAGTCTTGTCAACCATATCAGTCCTGGATGTTAATGTCAACCATATCAGTCCTGATGTTAATGTCAACCATATCAGTCCTGAAGTTAATGTCAACCATATCAGTCCTGATGTTAATGTCAACCATATCAGTCCTGATGTTAATGTCAACCATATCAGTCCTGATGTTAATGTCAACCATATCAGTCCTGATGTTAATGTCAACCATATCAGTCCCTGATGTTAATGTCAACCATATCAGTCCTGATGTTAATGTCAACGATATCAGTCCTGATGTTAATGTCAACCATATCAGTCCTGATGTTAATGTCAACCATATCAGTCCTGATGTTAATGTCAACCATATCAGTCCTGATGTTAATGTCAACCATATCAGTCCTGATGTTAATGTCAACCATATCAGTCCTGATGTTAATGTCAACCATATCAGTCCTGATGTTAATGTCAACCATATCAGTCCTGATGTTAATGTCAACCATATCAGTCCTGATGTTAATGTCAACCATATCAGTCCTGATGTTAATGTCAACCATATCAGTCCTGATGTTAATGTCAACCATATCAGTCCTGATGTTAATGTCAACCATATCAGTCCTGATGTTAATGTCAACCATATCAGTCCTGATGTTAATGTCAACCATATCAGTCCTGATGTTAATGTCAACCATATCAGTCCTGATGTTAATGTCAACCATATCAGTCCTGATGTTAATGTCAACCATTATCAGTCCTGATGTTAATGTCAACCATATCAGTCCTGATGTTAATGTCAACCATATCAGTCCTGATGTTAATGTCAACCATATCAGTCCTGATGTTAATGTCAACCATATCATCCTGATGTTAATGTCAATCCCATATCAGTCCTGATGTTAAAGTCAACCATTATCAGTCCTGATGTTAATGTCAACCATATCAGTCCTGATGTTAATGTCAACCATATCTGTCCTGATGTTAATGTCAACCATATCAGTCCCTGATGTTAATGTCAACCAATCTCCTATTAATGTCAACCATATCAGTCCTGATGTTAATGTCAAGCGACGTCGCTCATGCCTATTGTAGCCAGTCCTCCCTCGTTCCTACTGCACTCCAGCTTAACATTAATGTGAGCGACGTCGCTCATTGCCTATTGTAGTCTAGTCCTCCCTCGTTCCTACTGCACTCCAGCTTAACATTAATGTGAGCGACGTCGGTCATGACTATTGTAGCCAGTCCCTCCCTCGTTCCTACTGCACTCCAGCTTAACATTAATGTGAGCGACGTCGCTCATGCCTATTGTAGTCAGTCCTCCCCTCGTTCCTACTCGCACTCCAGCTTAACATTAATGTGAGCGACGTCGCTCATGACTATTGTAGTCATTCCTCCCTCGTGCCTACTGCACTCCAGCTTAACATTAACGTGAGCGACGTCGCTCATGACTATTGTAGTC